>OW387139.1:50245612-50885356 GCA_936440205.1 Lepidonotus clava | reverse complement strand
CTACCAGATGACCTGGTCGTAACGAACATAAAATCCAATGCTGGTACGTGGACGGCCAAAGAGTGGAAAAACTGGGTTACCGTCTCTTCCGGATATTGTCTCCAAGGTCTCTTGGCAAAGAAACACCTGAAAACATGGCAGCGGTTCGTTATGGCCACTAGAATATTATGTCAGCCGTGCATAGCAGACCAGGAGATTGATATAGCACATAAACACTATCTCCAGTACTGCCAAGAGACCCAGGTACAGTTTGGGAAGGAGGTGGTTACACCCAACATGCACCTTCATTGTCATCTGAAGGACTGTCTGCGTGAGTACGGGCCTGCGCCCAGTACATGGCTTTTCAGTTATGAAAGGTACAATGGTTTTGTAGGAGACCTCCAAACCAACAAACGTCAAATTCACAAACAGTTTATGAAGAGATTTCTTCTCACAAAGACCGTTAATCATATGCGAAGTGAAATGCCGCCCGTGTACAAGAAGGATTTATTACCTCTCTGCCACAAGATACAGACCTCAATTCCCACCGTCATCGATACAATGCAAGTCCCGGAATCAGAGGTGGCAGAGTGCCAACACCTCTGGAGTAAGATGGACGGCTTTGAGACGACCGAGACAGGAAAGACAAAAGGGCTGGATGCAGACGATTACGCTCTCCTCCTACAAGCTTACGGGAAAATGTACCCCACTGAACCCCAACTGCTTGAAACACACACGTTCTCCGAAACATGTAATACTTACAGCACAGTACAGTACGGACCAAATAGCTATGTCAGCACGATGTCCGGTCGAAAGGTCAAGTTCTGTTGGTTCATGGCCAACTGGTACGTAGATGGAGGTGGCGAATGCGAAGAGCGACCCTGTGTTATCAGGTACTTCATGAGACATGCCATGACGTGTAATGTGACTGGCCTGAGGAGAGAACACTTCTTTGCCGTGGTGAAGTGGTTCAGTGAGGCTAGAGATCCAAACCCCTTCATTCGTCCGTTAACCATCTGGAGACACTCAAAGTACGAGGAACCCACTTGGGCGTGCTTCCTGCCAGTCATGCAAATCACTGGTCGCTTCGGAGCTGTTAACGAAGGCGAGAATATGGTTGTTTGTCCGATTTTGCGTTCTGTTTTTGTCTGAAGCATATACAATCGACTGATGTAAGTGTACAGTTGAATCACTTTCTCAACCACACATGAAACAGGCAAGCAGTTGGACTCATGAAGCATTATAATTAATAGTCTCGAAGTCCTTTGATAGAAAAAAAAAAGCGTCATACATAAATTGCAGCCATTCTTCACCCCACCCGCTGACCTCCGCACTTACTATATGAACGGCGCTAAGTAGTCGGGCAGGGGTCTCCGCTATAGGCGGGGGTGCTCTCAAGGGCCTATCCTTGAAAGCCCCGACCTGCTACTTTTGTAGTGGCAAGGGAATCCTCTCACTCTGTCACATCTTAACCCACCTCAAATGCAAATATCACGCAGCTATCGATCTCAGCTATCGCAACCATGGAGTGTCCTCATAAGGTTTTTTTTGTGTGTGTGTTTTGTTTCTATCTGATATAATATTTTATATAACGGAACATTTCGTAGACATTAATAACTAGTGGACAGTATCGGTCCCCTCCCATCCCTTACTTGTCGCTTCTAGTTTGCCACCCGTAGCTTTAGCCATACACCTTCTTCTGTAAACACACCTGCCCGCGCAGTCGTGGTTATAAGTTATGTAATAGATTCTTTCGCGTAAAGTTATGCAATAGGTTAGTTGGTTGATCCGACACCTGCACTAAAGTCTTGTAAAGTTTATTGTACTTATATAAAGAGTAGTAAAGGCTTTGCAGGTACTAGGTATGAAGGGTCAGATATATATATAAACCAAATTTACATACTCATATTTGGGAAAACTATAAAAAAAAAAAAAAAAAAAAAAATTGATATTATGATACCTAGTAAAGATTAGATTTATTCCCATATATAACAGCCTCATAACCCAGGGTAACGGCGATGTTAATTCAGTTAGGAGAATCGTAAATGACTTTATTCCAGACCCACAGGCCGAAAAAAACCAACAATACTGCTATGTAAACAGAACGCAATTTCTACAGATTAAAAATAATTTATTGTAGGGCAATCACAGGGACAATTCTAGCACCAACTATATATATTTCAACCCGCAAGAGGTTTGTCGCGCATCAAGATATATCTTTACTACTCTTTATATAACATTATCCTTAGAAGATTCAATATAGACAATTGCATGTTGCAGAAGGCTTTGACGGTGTACGTGGCCCTTAAGCTTGTTGGTGTGTCGTGTAGAGGGGGTACGGTTTGAGTCCAGACATGGACACTATAGCTAGTCTCTGGATGTGCAGCCACACTTTAATTGTTGTCAATGCATTCATTGCACGAAGGTAGTATTTAAACCCGTCAGACCATCAGACTGGTTAAGTCAGCCACAGGTCAGCCGCATCTTCAGGTCCACGTCCCAGGGACTGTCCAGTCAGGAATGAAGCTGTGTGTAGTGGCATGGCTGGGCACTAGAAGATGAGTGAGCTGGAAATGTGTGCCTCCGGAAAGCCGCAGCAGTCTGGTGGGATGGAGGGCTGACACTACTGGAAATGGAATTAGTAATACAATTTAAGAAACATGAAGATGTGATACTATCGGCGCGGGTTACATCAACCAAAGCACAGTGTTACTGAAATTGTAGTGGCGCGACTCTCACAAACCAAGAATACATAATATTCTGTGCCTGATCGACCTTACTTTTTCACTAACTAGTAGTAACTGTTCTGACATATTACTGTCAAGTGAAAATGAAATCAAATGTATATTTGGATTAACCACATGTATGTGAATGTAAATATTAAAGTTGAAGATTAGAAGTTTCCTACTTAGTTTTAAGTACTTCAATTCATTGCGGTCTAATTTTCAATGATGAGAATTCTATCCAAATTATTAATCAAAACCGGACCTGTACCGATTAATTATTAACCAGTATCAATAAATCTTTATTAAAAAAACAAAAATTTAAACAGAACAAAACCGATCCAATAAAATACGAAGGAAGGAGATTTTTTTCCTGACAAGTTTATTCATCTATATTTATATGTAACAGACTTTGTTTCGAAATGCAAACACAATTACAGCAGCATTTAGGCTTCTTATTTCGTAAATTAAAATTTACCATAGTTAAACCATAACATTAATATTATGCCAGTGCTCTTTTTTTTCGGTATCAAACCCAAGAGTCTATGTCGGTTATATAGTCCAGTTTTTGAGCTCTCATCAACTGCCTCGTCATGGGGTTGGTACCGGTGTTGTCTTGGAGGGATAGTGCAGCTGTAGAAAGTCTGTGGCGAAACAAATTATTTAAGCGGATGCGCTCGGTCAGAGGAATTCCAAAATCAGTGGGCAGCTCGAGAGACAAGGGCTGACTTTCTCCAGCGAAACAATTTATCACTGGGCCCGACCAAGCTACCGTAATTCGTCGGGAGAGGAGACCTGGTCGTTGGAGCAGCATCTTGGGGCTCACCACCCTGTCGATGACGTGGATGTCAGCTGGAATGGGGGCTAGCGGTACAGTGATGGACTCCCAACGACAGCAGATCCTTAAGCAGAACTCCACGGGAGCAGACTGTCGACTACTGCACAGGAGACTGCAGACCGACTTGACAAGTTTGGAAAAGCTCCTACAAAATTGCCACCCGAGCCACACGGTCAAGGCCATGACCAACAACTCATTAGGGCGAGTAGTAGTCCCGAAGGGGTTGGTAGGGAATGGTTTCGCCGTATGCCGGGAACGCTCTGCACGCCAGGTGTCCAGACTAGTATTGAGAAGCGCGTCCATGTTCATGTTGACTGGGGTTGTGTCTGAGACCAGTGTAAGGAGGCTTATTTGTACCCCTTGACTGCCGGGCGACCCCACCTGTAAGACCTGGGTAAGGGGCTTCATCCAGTGACCAAGGACAACTGGCTTTGGGGCGCTAGTCACTTTCTCTGCGTTGGCTTCTCCGGCAAAGGTTTCAAGACGTGAGCACTCTCAGCTGTAGAGAGATGGGCACGGGACTTCAATCCAAAAGGTTTTGTTGGCGACTGTGGTGGTTTCCTCTTAACGACTCCAAAGTCGCACCTTTCCTCCGTTATGTTGGCGTCAAAGAGCGCGAAACACACCTTCAAAGTACCGCAGTATTCCTATGTGTTGACTTCCCTAGGTCGCGCACCACCCCGTTCTTTAAAGTGTTCTCTTCACCTTCACCAGCCCTCTCGTTTCGTGCTCGTTTACACAGTCCCTGAAGGCGCGTCATATTTATAAAAAAATTTCACCTTTCTGACGATCGAAATTAGTATTTGATCACATTCCGAGTTGGAATTAGTCATACTAGTGGTGCTCTGTATCCTATTCCATCCTAAGATGTACAAACATGGGGGTGACAATGACTATAAATGTTTGAAATGTGTTTTGAAATAGAGAAGTTTCATACTTACGCGTAAGCTTGCGCCATTTTGACTTTGCAATCTGATCATGTGACCTGACGGTGGCTTAGGTCCCGCCCTAGTAAAAATTTTGTCATTTTGTTAAAAACAAATCCAAGAGCGAACTTTATTACATTCTAAACACCAATTACGAAGGGATCTGGAAAGTAAATGACACTGTGGTGCTGTAGGGGCAAAGGACTGTACTAATAATTTAGATTTACTGGAAGAGATGATATATATAAAAAAAATGTCGCCCGCGTACCTGAATTCGATGACGTAGACGTGTTCTTCTCTCTTCTCTGTTCACTAGGAAAGTCTCCACTGCCAGAGGCGGATCCAGAGTTTCAAAAAGGGTAGGCCTATGGCTCATGCTGTGCCGGGCATTCGGGAATGCGCAATCGCTTGCAGTCGCGGATTATCGTCTATATTACTTAAATACCTATATTTAACTATGTTAATCATAATTTACTAATATTAGGCCTAAGTTCATATTTTCTTTAAAATGCCATTTCAATTTGTTAAGATAAATAAATATTAAAGGGTTCCTTGCACAAACATTTTCAAAATATTTTTTTATTCAATTAGTTTATCGTTGGTATTCTTAAAATTTTTCAAAAGAGAAGAATTGGAAAATAACAAAGTATTAATAAATGTTAAAGCCTGCGCGCAACCCCCTAAATCCGCCACTGTATACAGTGTCCAGGTGCGGACCCAGGAATTTGTAGGGGGGGGCAAAAACATGATTTTTCACACAAATCCTGCAGAAAAGTCCCGTACTTATTTCGATTAAATGTATAACATTCAAGTTACGCTGGTGCTTCGTTTTGAAAAAAATGATAGTAAAAAAAAACCCAGTTAATCATAATTTACTAATATTAAGTTCATGTTTTCTTTAAAATGCCATTTCAATTTGTTAAGATAAATAAATATTAAAGGGTTCCTTGCACAAACATTTTCAAAAGATTTTTTTATTCAATTAGTTTATCGTTGGTATTCTTAAAATTTTTCAAAAGAGAAGAATTGGAAAATAACAAAGTATTAATAAATGTTAAAGCCTGCGCGCAACCCCCTAAATCCGCCACTGACTACAGTGACCAGGTGCGGACCCAGGAATTTGTAGGGGGGGGGCAAAAACATGATTTTTCACACAAATCCTGCAGAAAAATTACGTACTTATTTCAATTAAATGTATAACATTCAAGTTACGCTGGTGCTTTGCCGAAAACCAGTCAAAACCGATATTTGACCAGCATCGTTTTAAAAAAATGATAGTTAAAAAAAAAACCAGAACATTCACTGATTGGATGTGACTCGTTTTGAACCATAACTGATATCAGGCCTCAAAGCGGTGATCATGAAAAGAAAGGTCCCTTTAAAAGTCCCGCTTTGAGGCCTGTGATATGACTAAAGTTTATACATGCAGTGACATAACAATACTGTAGTAGTATTGGATAACAGCATTACTTAACTGTTCATTCATTTTTCTTCCACTTCACTTTTATATCTAAGCCACCCCTTTCTTGAATTCCTGGATCCGCCCCTGTATATGGAAGTAATATGTATGAAAAGGATTGTATGGTTTAAATTCATGACTTAGAACATTCTTATATTGCAAGTATTGTTTGGGTATACGTAGAGATTCCACGTTAGGCGACAGACTAATATTGCCATATTGGCCACCGGGGCCCGGTCCACAAGGCCTGGAGAAAATATGATGAGCAAGTATTTAGTAGTGTCATTGCACAACTTTGAGTACTACAGTTTCTTAAACAAAAGTAAATACAAGCGAGTGGCTACTCTTATAAGAATGCCCCACTGTGCCCCGCCCACAGAGCCTGTTATTGAAAGAACCATCCCCGACCACGAAGCGTATGCACAGGCCTTATCAGCATTATGTAATAACCCTCCAACCCTGAGCCTGCTCCAACACGTTCCTTTGTCCAGCCTCCACTGAAGCGTGACTGCTGACCTTAATTCGTTGGAGATGACTCTATTAAGTTCTTCTTTTTGAGGAGATTATGCGGGCAACATATACATATACCTCATGCACAAGGACAAAGTGCCCAGAAATATATATAGTGCATTTAAGACCCTTAAAAACATGTAAGAGTTTTTTCAAATGTGTTGTATAGTTTACTAGTTGGGCATTGTTTGTTTCGCATGAATATTAATGTGGAAAGAGATTAGAAGATGGATATATAAATTCAGCAGACTATACATGTACAGTAAAACATTCCGTGTTGCGTAATTCAGTACCGATGAAATAAATATGGAAATGTTGCAATTGTGAGTTTATTGGCGTATTTTCCTGCAAGTGCCCATGCAATAATTTACAAATTAACAGTGGTAAAACTGATCTAAGACCGTCGTGTTAGGAAGACCCCCACGTCAACCCTGATCTAAGACCCAGTTGACCGATTTGAAAATAAGGTTATTTATTGTCTGAAAAATAAATCATGCATATCTAAAGAACAATCCTGAGTTTGGTTTTACGTCGGCTGGAAGCTTTTTCAGATCGTCGAAAATTTCCGTAACCTATCTCAGTACGGTCGTGTTTTTCTTGTCTAAAAATGAGTTGTAAATGGTTTTATTTAATAAATGTCATGATTTTCCGTTGAAAAAACGTTGTCCTTCATGTGATAGCCGTTCAGACTTTGCAGTTGTTATAGGAACATGCGCCATACTCTACAGTACTATACCCCTTACAAGTAGAAACTGGAAAAGGAGAAAGCCGAGGGTGGGACTTCATATGAGGAGTCCCATTGCACAGATGGATTTCCAAAACATTTTGTTCACACTTTTTGTCAGAACTTGTAAAGGAAAGGGGGGGTTGGAAAGCAGTAAAGTGTGGAGCTTTCCATTTTTTTGTTGCTAACTTTAGGGGCGTCTACATGACATTTTGGAAAGGGAGGTGGATATTATTAGAAAATAAAACTAAAATGTGGAACTTTTCCATACTTTCCTACAAATTGAGGGGGCTCTACATAACATTTTGGAAGATCATGTGCCCTTTGCTTGGAAATAGTGACTACCTATGAGCATAAGAGGCACTGGTCCATGATCAGAGGGCAGGAGATATAGACTGCTTACCATTTAAAGTTTTATAAGAGGCACAGTGCTCCCATAAAGCTCTTTGCACACACGGAGCGTGAGTAAAGGCGCACCAGTCTAACTTGCGCTAACCACTGCGCACAGTAGGAGAAGTTACATAAATGCCCAAAAAACATAGCTGAGTTTGGCTAAAACTTTGCATGTGTTGAGAGAAGGGAGCATTGTGCTTTATTGGCGTGATGGGACTGTGCATTTGGGGCGTGAATTAGGTTTATGCAATACGGGACAGGGGTACAAAAATAAGGTTATTACCAAACAGTGCGTTGGTCATACTATAACTATTTCATGATTTTGGCGAAGAAAGACTGGCATGGACTGTGCCCGACTTACATAATGTGCTGTTGCGCAGCAAATATCGAAAACGACACAAGGCTCAGTTCTTCCTGTGAAATATCACTGCATAACATTATGAGGTTTACAATATATATAACATTTCACGTGCTTACTATACTGTATGTGTTGTATGTTTTTGTCTCAACTTATTTGAAAACAAGTTTAACAAGAAAATGGGGTAATCACCCTGGGAAAAATGTAATCACCCCAGAAAATATTTCGGCACTAAAAATTTGGGCGATTGTTGGATTTACTGGTTTGTTTACTGTAAAGCATTTTAGTGAATATTAAAAAAGATACCAGCAAAAACATAAGATAACCAATGTACTCCTTGCTAGGTTCCTGTAGTAGGTATACAAAAAATACTGCTAGAAAGTGCCAAAGTTGTGATAACAATTCAATTAAGGCTTTGATATAAATTGATGTGACATGAGGAGAGATCAAATGAGGATCAAGAAAACCAACACACATGATGAGTGTTGTTGTTATGTCGCCAAGCATTGTTGTCACGTCGTCGAGTGTTGTTGTCACGTCGCCGGGCATCATACGACTTTGTGACGTGACCAATAACATTGTCTGATCACGTTCTAACAGACGATAACCTGCATGGCTTTAAAGGAAAGCTTGCACATAAATTCACGAAGCTTTAATTTTTGTGTCAATAACTTGATTCAAGTATTTTAAAAGTATTTCAAATGTAAAAACGTAAAAATATTAAGGTATTTGAGAATTATACAAGAAATTAATATAATTCTGGGAATTTCCTGAATTCTGGGCTCCTCATTACTCCCCTTGCTACGTCACAGCTATGGGAATTCCCTCTAAAGTTAATTTGGGATTCTCTTATCAATGAATCGCTGTAAATGGATATATATTTTAGTTGATTATGAAGTGCAAGGAGGCAATTATGAATAATTTGGGCTAGAAATCATAACCCTTATTACAGATTCTACAGGGATGGGGATTCCCTTCCAAAGGGCGATGGGATTCCCAAAGAACTCCCCTTCCTACGTCACAAATTAGGGGGTTTCCCTTAAGTAATTGAATAAAATCCAAGTTTTTTGATGTCCCATAATTGTGTGTAAACTAGGAATTTTCCTTCGATTTTGCTCATATTAATAGTATACGCTGTAAATAACATGCTTAATTAAATTCATTGAAGACTAACTACTCTGCAAATATGTACAAGCTTTCCTTTAAACTAAGTTATTCTAAGCTTATTAAGCAGTATTATCAAACATGATTTAAGTTAAACTACATTGTAAAATTACGGCAATCTGTTGTAAAGTGAAGTTGTAAAGTGACTACGCAGTGACTCATCATCACAGCGACAACCTCATCATCAGTGTCAAGGTGATGACGTCGTCATGACCTAATTACATTTCATGACGTCGTCCTGCCATAATTCACTGTTGACAACATTCGGAATATGGTTTTACAGCATAGAATTCCAACAAACCTGATGCAAGATGCAAATACTTTGGAGTTAACTGTAAAAAATGATCCATAACATTATTCACAGCTACATGTTGTACAAAAGTACTTCAATACTAACCAAGTATCATCCTTCTTTAGAATACTCCAACAGGACTGTCGTAATGAACTATAGAAAGTGACTACGGCATAACCACCCCCACATACCTCGCAGGGTCGGGTGGCCGCTTCGCGGGGGGGGTGATTAAAAAAAATTATTGGTATTTATCTGTTGTCCTATTCAGATTGTCCTTACAGCAACAAATCAAGTGCATAACGTGGGAGATAATGGGCCATAAGTCCGATGGAGGTTGGCCAGTATGTCTTGCCATGCCTTTTCTCCCAAAGAAACCATGCACCATCTACTCTTTTGGGTAAATACCTCAACAGCTCCATAATTTCATCCTGCAAAAGCATTCGGCAAAATCCAGTTAATTAAAACAGAGAGATTTGTTTATCCTCTTTATTCATATTTGCAACTCTATTGATGTGAAATCTCTATTGTGTCCCATGTATGACTAATTTTATCAAACAAAAATTACTTGAACATGCTATTCGTACAAAATATCATGAATGTTTAAAATTCTATGTATTTTGAAGGAAACATTTATGAAAATTAATGTATGTTCTTTCAGAAAAGCTCATTATTTCCTCATTTTCATCTTATTCTCTAGAATCTGTGTAATAAATAGCAAGTGTTACTTTGAGCAGAAGTGCATAGTTTATTGCTTTTCCTTCACTACTCAGTTTTGACCAATTTCAATATTACATTACCAATCATGAATGTTGTTTTATATCTGGAAGTTTCAATGAGCCCTGAGTTTATTTGAAGCACTTTTAATGTTGATTTCTTTCAGAATCAATTTTGACTTCTCATTTGATGATACTTATCGTAGTCGGCTCGGTTGCACAGTTCGCTCTTTTGATCCAAGGTAAGGTTTGCTCTAGCAACTGTATTCTGCATAAAGCACTTTAAATTTTGTATTTTATATTAGTATTTGGTAGCTGGTGGATATTTTGGTCAATTTGGGCCTTTCTACGAGCATAAAGGCTGTATTCCACTTGCCAATTCTGATGCTGCTGATTTTGCATATGGTTGACTTTGTCTGAGCAGTTACACATTAGCTAGGTTAACATACATCCTTCCTCTTACTGTTAGACAGTTATGTTTCAATAACAAGCAAACTTCTGTCATAAGAACATTTTGAAGTGACAGTTACTGGTAATATCACCAAATATGATAATTTCATGCTATTCTGAAAATAACCAAAATCATACAACCCTAGAATTTGCGTTATATTAGATTGTGCTATTGATATTGCAATACATGCCACTTAGGTTTAAAGCAAAGGGGCCTTCTATTAAGGATAGACACCAGTGGTTGAGGTGTAAATGGCACGTCTCTCTTTGATCAGAACTGCAAGATCTGTTTTAGATTATATTATTTAAAAGTCAACATGATTTAATAGCCAATAAACAATCATATCTATTGGTATAACTTATATAAAAATAGGCAGAACAATAGTTGTAGAGTATGGCGGCAAACTTGAAAATCATAATTTTCAAATTTATTTTTTGAACATTGATATCTCACTTAATATTTAAAGTAGAGCTTTGCAATTTTTACTACACCTTCTTGACATATACAGGGAGGGAAGCGTGTCTCAAAATTTTGATATAGGTCTTAGTTATGTTTTTATGAAATGTAGAAAAAGAAAATGCATAAAAATCTAAAAATGTTTCCCGTTTTTGGCCGTTTTTGGCTCTAAAATCAAATCTAGGGCCTAAATCAAAAATCTGAGACACGCTTCCCTGCATATGGTTGTCATAAAGGTGTATGTAAAATCTTTTTAATGTAGGTTAAATATTAAGCGAGATATTGATGTTCAAAAAATAAAAGTGAAAAAATTGGTTTAAAATTGATGAAATCTCAGTTTTTATTTACTTCATAATTCTTTGGAAATCAGTAGATAGAGAAAAATATGAGCTTTAAAATGGTATAAGGTTTGTCTGGATCAGACCATTATTAAAGAATTCATTGATGATTTCTTGAAATGGCCGTTGACCACTGGTGTCTATCCTTAAGTATGTACACACCAATGGAGGAGAGGGGGGTCTGAGATTTTTTAAGATGTGCGTACATACTAAATGGAAGGCCCCAAATAAGTCATTTATAGGAAACAAACAGCAATTTTACAGCAATACCTTACCATATTATTATAGTTGAAATATTTTTATACATTAAGTTTTCTTTCAAACCAACACTATTATAACCTCCTCAAATGTATCGTATCTTTGTGAACTTAAAAAAACAGCAACACATGTTACTTAAAACTATTTAGCACTAAAATATAATGCATGTGAATGAGAGATTTCTCTTATTGTCATCTGTCAGTTCTCTCGACTCTGATATTATTATTAAGACTATGATATTATTGTGTGCACAAATGTCAATGTGTAAAAACTTTCTATTTCACTTTGTGTGATATATGCAGGGAACTGATGGTCAGTCTGATTCAACAATGAAAATTAAAATTCACTTCCAGTCTGCTTAAAGTCATGGTTGCAGCAAATTGACGTTTGCTGTATGTTAATATTTGATGAACACTACTACTGCAAACCATTCTAGGTCTACCTGTGACCAGATCAGGCAGGGAGATGACCCTTAATATGATAATTCACGACCCATAAAGCAGAGGTCAAAATCATGTTTCTGATGAGTGGATACCAGCATTCCTTGGTTAAAGGAAACCTTGCACATAAATTCATGAAGTGCTATTTCTCGTGTAAATAACTTGACTTAGGTATTCTAAAAACATTTCAAAAATGAAAACGTGGAAATGTTGAGGTCTAAGGGCATTATTCAAGAAAGGAATTTAATTTGGGGAATTCCCTGAATGCTGGGCTGCTCAGTACTCCCCTTGCTACGTCACAGATATGGGAATTCCTTCTAAAATTCCTTTGAGTTTCCCTGATTAATGGATGATTGTAGATGGATATGAATATCAATTTGTTACGAGTTGCAATTGGCCAAATATATATAATTTGGGTTAGAGAACACAGACTTTATTACAAATCCTACAGGGACAGGGATTCCCTTCTAAGGGCAGATGGGATTCCCCAATCACTCCCCTTGCTACATCATTAATAGGGGAATTCCTTTAAAAATGAAATAAAATACAATTTTTTTAATGTCCCATAACTGCGTGTAAACTAGGAATTTTCCTTAGATTTTGCTTATATTGATAGCAGAAATTGTGAATAAGATGCTGAATTTAATTTATTGAAAAATAACTATCCTTTAGTTATGTGCAAGGTTTCCTTTAATGTGGAGGCTTGTCAAGAAAGGTTATGAGAGCAAATGGACACACGTTTAAAGAGGATAAGAGATTTGACTTTCTGACAATTAGTACACTTGTTTCTTTCAGTATGAGGACAGAACAACATGAACATAGTCCTTCAGTTTGGTTTTATCCAGTCGGTCTTTCAGACAGCAAATTTGAATTGGATAATGGATGGAAAATGAACATTTTCAAGGGCATTCTGACACAATTCAAAGAGGAAAACGTAAGAAAATCTACATTAGGTTTCACTAAAGGGATTGATATATGTTTTGTTTTATGATCCTTCTTATTTTTGAATCATTATCATGAATATAAGGTGCCATATCTTGTAGAACATAGTGATACTTCGAAAACATGATATTTCCACATCATCTTGAAAAAAAGTTGAAATTAGAAACTCTGAAATATTTGTTGATAGTTGAGTAGGAAACAAAAACAAAGTGCTGTAATACCATGGAAATCTAGAATGGTTATATATTTTGTTCAGTGTGTTTTACTTTGATTTTGATTAGATTTTCCACATTGGATATATTCCTGATTATTTCCATTCTTTCCAAACCTCTCTTTTAATGAATACATTGACCTAATGGAAACATCATTAGAAAATAATAGCAACAGAATTTCATGAGCAATGAAATTTGAGATTTTGGGGGGCAAGGGTGATTAGGATTTCAGTCCTATCACTACACAGATATTCCCCCTAAGTACAAAAGATTTGGCCTCTAAAAAGGAGCTGAGTAAGAACATTCATTGATGATGTAAGGAACCTGCTCACTCACACCTTTACAATTATTTTCTTACAGTCATGGCATTGCACAAAGGAGCATTTTCTTCTCCTTTTTTTAAACAAGTTTATCTTACCTGAGAGGGTCATTGCATTATGGTGATAAAATATGACAAAACTATTGAAGACCCAAAAATCATTATATAGAGTGAAAAATCACATGAATTCTTGAAAATCTATAACTCTTACCTTTGACTTTCAGAAAACCATTCCTTATCTCAAATTCGACATAGAAAATTTTGAATGGAGGGTCCTAGCCAATCTGCTGGATGATGGAGTATTACAGAATGTCATGCAGATGTCTTTTGAGATTCACATGACCAAACCACAGTACAATGACATAACATATTTTTATTTGTTAAAAAGATTTGAAAATGCAGGTTTTAAACGGTGGCATTCTCGCCGTCGTTATGCAAGTTTCCATTACCAATGTGACATGAGCTTCTTAAATGTAAAGTTCATAGAGAAACCATTTGTGTAACTACCATCGTGTAAAAAATAAAGAATATACACACAATTCTCAAAATATTATCAAATTCTGTTGTAAAAGATTGCACAAAAGTGTAAGTGCATATATAAACTCATTTTGATAAAGATATCGTTATCATCCTCTACGTTCTAAAGTAAAGACAATCTTAGGGCTATCCATACCACTGGAAACCAATATCCTACCATCATTTGTATATGTCATTTGCATTTAGCTTTTGCATATGTATTGAAATAGATTGTATTTTGATACATTGATTAATATTGCAATTCCCATAGATCATACTTAAGTTGCAATCTATTCTTGATTTATGTGGAGTCAAAAAGAATTCTATCAAGCAAACAGACAAGTCTAGCCCTTTACTCCACTGCCTTATAAACAGTGATAGCAATAAATTTTATGAATAATACATTGTTAATTTGTTTTTTACAAGCCAGTGTAGGAGATCTAAAACATATTCATTAAGCATTAAGGTGGAGCTTTTAAATAAAGTGATCTATTGACTAAGAGGAGACAATGCAAAGTGTTTGTGTTTACATTAATGGCATGAATGGAAATTTGAGTATGCTTTTTTAATATTGAGACGAATCTAGCCATAGTTCCAAGGCACAAGTGGAACAAACACATGATGGTATCTTTTTTGGACATTAATTGATAAGATATTGACATGCATGAATCTATTTATTATAAACAATAATAATAAGAAGAAGAATAGTATATAGAAATGCAAAGGAGATATACCTTAACATAGCATCCGTAATTGATGATATATCTTCTGAATCGCCTTAATCCAAAACTGCTGGATGCCAAGGTGGAATGTTTGGGTAACACAAGCTATTCACATGTAGAGGAAGAATGAAAAATACAGTTCAATACATTTGTTATGAAGAATTTACAATGGCAATGCTGTGAATTGTGTCAATAGCCTTTCTATTATATGTAAGCAATGTCCATTTCATTGATTTCCACTATTAAAGCACAAAAAATGGCAACAATACTGAACTGTGCTGATGAGAAAACAGGTATTTGACTAAGATAACTAAGTAGAAACAGAATCATTGAAGAGGAATTAATTAAGGCGTTCAGGACCTTAACCATTCCCTCTTAAAGGAGGTCTTTCAGTACTGGATGAGGAAATGTTTGACACGTGGGTAGTTTCACTATCAAAAGCACAATGTAATATAAGGGTGGAGATATACTGTAAGGGTTTGAACATGCTATTGATTGAGTCCATGGAATCATAATATAAACATTGATATGTGGCTAGTTTTAGTAGTATGCTATGTATAACTTTTCAAGACAAAGCTCTCTGAAGTTTATACATTGCAGGTCTCACAGAACTAAATGTGGCACCATCTCTCAGTGTCCTACAACGTTATGTAACTAGGTGAAGGGGAAGCCAGTCTCTGAGTGGCTGAAAACCTACTATTTCTAAGTTATTCCACATACAAAAAAAAATCCATGACAAAGGGTTTATGGTAAATGTCAGTAGTTTTAAAATGGGCCCTGTGCTCCATGAATTTGGTCGCTGCAAAACTGCTAAAATGAGGGTAGGTCAACATCTGGGAAAACAATTTTCATGCTCAAATCTTGATATTTTATGTCCCAAAGAGGTCCCAATAGGTTATTGAGTCCCTATACGGTGTTGCAATGTTTGGGATATTTTGTTTTTCAATGTGCGCTATATTAGACTGTACAGGAAATCAGTTCCATGAGACCTGGAGCCACAGTTTGACAGTTGTGTTAACTTACACCAGCTGGCGCCACCTTAGGGTTGCTTTTAGTGAAGGTAAATCTTGACCTCCAACAATTGGCAGTTATACTAGCTTCTAATAAGCTTCTAATAATCAAGAGATTTGTGGATTTATCCTACATTGTTTGACCACATATACCTCCTCAGGAGGGTTTAATAGGAGTTTTGTTTGATAAAATTCCAGAGGTCGTTATCAAGAAATGATTGAATAGTTTTTTATTCCATGGACCAGATTTTTTAAAAGGTTAGGTAAACCTGTCATCACACCATATCATTCGAATCTATTGCTAGATTATCACAGGTTTCCATGTTTGAACTTCACTAGAACCAATTTGATCTTTTTTCTAAGTTTGTCCATAATTCCTCATAATTACAGATTTCATGTAAAAAGTTAAATAATAGATTGTACATTTTCCGCCACAGTATATTAATTTCTGAATAGACCATTGGATATTTTAACACTAAGAGTACGTAATTAAAATCTGTCTTAGCAATTAATCATGCTGTTCATTGTGTGTTTTCTTACCTGTGGCCAAGGAGGAGAAAGATCAGAAACATATAAGGACCTTTATGATATTCTGTATACAGTTTGTTTAATTTTCAGAAATCCCTTTAAAGAATGTCTGTAATGCTGAATGATTAACTAGGGTATGCTCCTTACTACAAGTATAGTATCAGATTCTGTAGCCTAATGGTTAGAGTCTTGGCTTTGAGTGTGGGAGGTCCCAGGTTCACACCTTGTCTGAGACTGTTTGGTCTTTTGACCAACTTTTAAAAAATTTGGTTTGATCCTGTAGTTTAATATTTACAATACAAATCTACATACATATATATCATGTATATGTATACATGTATAGCTTTAGGTGTGTAAGGTCACTGCAGTAGCTGGTGTATAGAAATATTACTACTGACTGTGCCCCTTCTATATCCAGCTGCCTCAGTGGTGTAGGGGTAAGCTGTGGGCCTTGTCACTGAAAGTCATGTGTTCGATTCTCAGCTTGGCCAAAATTTTCATCAATTCAAAATAATATCGCCTGGTAAAACATCTAAGAACACTTTTAGACACCAGTGCATTGTTTGAGACCAACAGTGCATAATTTTAGCACCACCAGTGCATTATCATATCAGCAGTGCATTCTCAATACACAGTGCACTGGTAAAACAAAGGAAATCACAGTGGAATCACAGCACAAATAGTTTATAAGTTCAGATTTTTTTTTCAGATACTGCTTGTCTTTTTTTATTGAGAATGCATGGATAAATTTACTAATCACATGTATTATCAAAATTATTTATTCAGAAATTTGTGGAATATAACTGATAATGATAAAATGTCACATGGTAATACTTGTGTGTTCAGTTAACCTGTGGAAAAGCAATATTGTCAGTGTAACATTTGTTCATTCACTGTATCATATTGAGATTGTTACCTGTTCCGTATTCAAGTGTTCTTTTTATGTGTTTAGATATAAATGTTTCATATTGAAATGTGAAACGCCTTCTGGCAGAACTAAAACACCAGTTTAATAAACAAATTTATATAAATGAATTACATAACTAGGGTTGCTAATTGGCTTGGGCTAGACCCACTTTGCACTCTAAACTCTATACCTAATGCATATGCACAATGGATCACAGTCTAATATATATCGACCGACTCATGGCTTGCTATTGTTGTCAGATGCAAGCACGCATAAATCGTTAATGGTAAAAGGTTAATAGTCAATGAGCTGAAATGAGCTTGTAAGTTTGTTTCTAGATGAGTGACAAGATGCAAAATTACAAAATAGGTAATGTCCTGAGTAAAAATAATTTGGATCCTAGCACATCGCTCTAGTTTCATATACAATTCCTAAAGGAGGTGTATGTAAATATTCTCAGTAAATATGGGAGGTGAGACAGGTATGCCCAGTGTTACCTCAATTCCCAACTAGGAGTGGGACAAGTACGGACCAGTAGTAGTAGTAAGTATTTTCTGCATCTATAACCAGTTACTCCTGTTACATAATAATGTTATTGGCAAAGGCATTCATAATGTAACAGGAAAGAAATGTCTAAGTACTAATATGTTTCAAGTAAACTATTGGTATTGGTATCATATCAAATTTATCCATTGTAGAAAATAATTATATGAGACTGTATGCTTAGCAAATTCTCAAATACATGAAAAAGCAGGGCTTTTAACAAATAGTCAAATTTTCAAAGATTTGTTTTCAATACATAATTTTGTGTGATATATATTACTGATTTATTATCTTTCATCTCCACAACACATTCAGGAGTGCAGAAGGGCATTCACCAACACAATTTACAGTAAATTCCCTGCAGATTTCTTCATTTTGTTATTATTACAAATCACTGACATTCAAGTTCAGTACTGCCAGTCCCTTATGTAGCCTCATTATTACAGTTTCTATGAAACTTTAATGCACTTTAATGAAACCTGCTCCTCAGTCATCCACAGTGACTGTGCTATCTGTAAGTTTTACAAAAACATTATCACTTTGGAACCATTGAATTAATTTGTAGACCAACATATTCAAATACAGAATCTAGCATTAATCTCTCCATATGTTGTGGGTAAGTGATAACGTTTTCAGGTTCTTATTTTTTCCAATAAACAATGCTTTGTACTGGTATTGCGATGTAAAGATTGACCATGCTTTTTAGAGGAAAGACACCTAATTATTAGGACTGATGCTAAGTGTATCAGTGGTTTTGCTGTTTTAAAATTGTCGGTTTTCTAGTGAGTCCACAAAGGACATCTGATACAAGGTTTTCTGAATAATAATTTAAGATAAAAAGTAACAATATAACGTACAATACAAAAAAATTGAATTTGAATTGTAAAAATTACTAATGATATTCTATTCCCCCTAATCAGGATAGAGAAATATTTCATTGGTGAATTACTTTTGGTACCAAATGATCATTTAAGTAAGTAAACTTCAATTTCGTATATGTTTTCTCTTGATAAAACTGTCACTTTGTAATGAGTGACTTGTTGGAAGATACAGCGATATTCAAAGAAAGTCTTTCAGAGTTTCCATCAGCACAGTTTTGCTTCAGAGCAAATAGCCATAGATTAAGATAGTAATCAAAACATGTTTTTATGGGAAACATGTTTGTATCCTGTAATAAAAGTATGATAATAATTGATTGCTATCATACTCATAAACAGTTGATACATATGGAAAACAGCTTTGATACAGATTATTTGGTTTTTTATGTCCAATATCTAACGTTCTGTTAAGGAATTTTAATGTAATTTTGCAAAAACGGCCTTCATTAAAGAGTACAAATACTCAAATCAAATGTAGTTCTTATAACATAAAGTTCCATAAAATCATTTTATTGCAACAGCAGTTTTATTTGTGAAAAAAGAAACAAGCAGGTGATGTCTTGATTTTTGAGAATTGAAAGTTTAGCTCCCAAAGTTCTTCTGGCCATAAATTAGGAAGTACTCATTCTGGAGAATGAAGTAAACATGTAAATACATTTTTGTCATGGAGTTTAAACTTACAAAATATCTCAATATTTCAGAGCTGCTTATAAAACTAGTCCTACAATGGCGCGCACTAGGTTGAACAAACTAGAGTGTGTTATTCTGCTGTTGGGGATAACAACAATAATAATTTTATTAAACAAGATGGATCATTCACCATGGGTAGGTATCATTATTGTTGCTGGTATCTTTATTCATATGAGTATATATTTATCACATTTATATTTTAATATTTAGATCTATTGTTTAATATTTGTCAGGAGGTTAATGTCATAAAACAAGCTTAAGAGCATTACTTCTATGAAGAAGCATAAAAACTCCTAATAACCATTACCAGCCATTGACAGATCCCTATAGAGGAAGATGGTAAAAAGTTCAAAAAAAGAATGAAAGAAGAACTTTATTTTGCAATCTTCCCTTTCTAGATCTCTTCTATCCTTGGAGGTACCTCTCTTGGTTTTCTTCCACCTTGACAACCCTCCGCTACACAATTCTCCCAACCACGGATAGCTTAATTATTGAAGTGTACCTGCAGACTAGCCTAAATCAAGGTTCATTCTGGGATATATGTAGACAAGTCACAAGGCTTAAGTCTAGAAATGATCAAAAATCATGGCATAACTTGGGTTTAAAATAATGGAAAACTAGCATTCACTATTTTTCCATTTAATGCCTATGAATATTCAATATTTTTCAAGTTGGTTTGAAAATGTATTAATTTTGCATAGAAATAAAGCAAATATTTTTTTCTCGAGTTCTTTTTCTACAAAATCAGTCAAAATTAACCTGCAGACGCCTAATATACAGTAAATCAGTTATCCGTGGTAGGGAGAATTGTAAGCTAGCTCTCTGCTTCCTAGATTAAGGAAAAATAACAGAAAGAGAACCAACATGGAGAGGAGACTGTTCTATGTTCTTCTCCTAAGCCCTCTGCTACCCTTACAAACCTCTGCTAGCCTTGTGTTACCCCTGCTCAACCTCTGGAACTTTTCTTGACCCTCTTCCACCCAATAAGGCCTTCTACTATCTCCAATGGTCTTCTGCAACCTCTGGCTACCCTGTTCAAGTGCTTCCTCCACTACTATGTCAGCACCTCAGTTCTGAATGACTTTGGTTTAATTGACAAACGGTAGCTTGATTCACTGGTATCATGGTACTCATATATTATGAACTCTTGCCCCCCCCCCCCCCCTCCCCCTTTACAAGTACTGGCTCAGGATATTTACCTTTCTCAATGAACCTATGTTTATCCATTTCCTGACACCACCTAAAGTGGTTAACTTTGCTGAAGTCAGTTTCATTTCGCAGGGTTTGTCCAAATTGTCTATGATCTAATTAAATTTCTTGTTCCACTATACTTTATATATGCATGAGAAAAAAGTCTATAGCTATGTGTAGACTAATTCAATTTAATAATAATGTAATTTCTGAACTTATGATAAATTTAAAAGAATCTGCTGCACTAATGCATCTGCTCTTGATAGTGTGTTGATGTAGTAATGCATCTGGCATGAAGAAAGGGTTTAACTCCTTGTTAAACCCATTGTTTAACTTAAGGCCTTATTCCATATACCGAAAGTGCTCCGCCATTACACTTTTGCTATTGCAGATACATATTCAGTGACTCTGCCAATAAAATTTACAACATATTGGTCGCTGATTACTTTTGCCCCGTAAATTTCACCAAAAGTAGTGGCTGCCAGTAAAGAACGTTACCATGGAGAGGGTCATTATCGCCTGCCCGCACTTTTGGTATATGGAATACGGCCTCTATGATAAGATCATACTGATTCATTGTAATTTTTTTTCAAATTTACATAAATGCCATTATCATCCATAGAACAGCCATTAGAAAATCACACACTAAAAGACAAGACATCTGTATTCATTCCCCTTAAGGAAAATATTAGGACCATCCTCAGCCAAAAACAGATGCTGAAGAATGAAAACAAGGAGGTTCTCCTAACAAACACTCAAACCTCCCAGGTCGCTGCTCTTCAGAATAAACAAACCTTGGAGCTCATTCCTATTGACTATGTTCCCATCATAAATTGGACAGGCCCAAAAGCCATAAGAGCGTATGTACACAGTATACTACTTGTGCTATCCTAAATACTAGACGATACGATGTACGTAGTTTTATACTCCTTCAAGCACTGAACACAGAGAGTTATTTGTGCACAACTGTGATATTAGGCTTCGTCATTTACACTTTTCTTGTTCTATGTAGGTTCTATAAAACATGTGCTAATCTATATATAATTCAAAAATATACAGATTTTAAATACATAATGCAGTTCTAGACATTGAGGATGTGCATGAAGAAATATTGTTGGTAAATGATCAAACACTGCATGAATTTTTATAACAACTTTTGTAAAGAAAACCATTTGTATTTCCTCTATGAATTGATTTTCTGGATCTTTTACTTATGACAATGTGAGACCAGGGCTTAAACATTAGACAGAATAGGCCAGTATTAGAGTTTGAATTTACGATCAGGTTGTTTATTATACTGTTTTATGTTGTTTGATACTATATGTAACTATTTGAAAGCAGAATTTGTTGACAGATGCTTGTCATTTCTTTTCTTTTTTTTACAGTTTGACTTCACAGCAACAAATTAAGTGCAAAAAAAGAGAGCTATTGGGTCGTAAGTCTGACGGGGGCTGGCCAGTGTGTTTTGCCAAGCCCTTTTTCCCAAAGAAACCATGTACGATTTATTCCTTTGGGTAAATGATTTCAGTTATTTATAATTCTGCAGGGTTATAAATCAAGCAAATTTCTGTTATCTTATTTTCAGAGCCTTCCAGGGAAGATATAGACATATATGAGCATAACCAATTCACACATAGTTTAAACCCTATACTCCAAAATTGTCTTATTTGGCTTTGGGACAAGTATGTTATGATAACCTATAATGAACTGGAACCATGCAGTATTTACCCAGCCTCAACTACACAAGGTCTCCACTATGTTGTGAAACATATTCTCTAATTGTGTGTTTTGCCTACAAATTTGGCTTCCTTCTTTCTTTAAGCCTGGTCCTTATGTGTCGACTAAACCCCATCGATTAGTTGTATGTGGTGGCAAGTACCAAAGTGTGAAGTCCTGCCCTTCCCCAGTAACTTGTGCTCTATGGGGGTCTAGTAACTGGGGAAGGGACAGGGTTGGCACTTAAGGCCACCACATGTAGCTAATCGCTTAGGTTAATTGCCATGTGGGGACCGGGCTAAAGCCTGGTCCCCACATGACGTCTAGATTAGTGGAAATCGACGAGAATTAATGTGGTTAGTCACCCGTTACCATACTAAACGGCTAGTTAGCATCCTGGCAACTAAGTAGATACTGGCGCTGTGATGTCTGGCAACTAAACCACTTATTGCTGGTGATTAGTGCAGTTAATCGTTGAGCTGGGGGATTAGTTTGTCCTCTAGTCACCTGCAGATTTATAGCAAAAGTGTCCCACTTGGAGATTAATTCTTTAGTTGCCAGGGGACTATTAAACTTGATTTGCCCAGCGACCAATGTTTCCTGCTTGGTTGCCAGTGAACACTTTTAGTATGCACTGATATGCACTAATCGCTAGGGTTTAGTCACCACATGGGGACCAGGCTTCACTTTCTTTTTCCTGCATATTTTTCTTGATTCATGGACTGTACCTCAGGCACCTGGCACTGTGCATCTGTCAATGTGTAACATCACAAAGAAATTCAGAAGTAACCCAATCTGATTATCCTAATTCTTTTCATTTGGTTCTTTATTATTTTAAGTCATGACATAAACTAGTTAATGGCAAAAGTGTGGAATCCAAAAGCCTTTTAAGGAATATAATAATATGAAAATAATATTTTTTATGAGTGACATCACACATAAATGTTTATTTTCCTGAGGATCAGGAGAACCAGCTGTTTCTTGAAGTTAAATCCTGTAATTCCTGTAACTCAATCACATTCATAGAATAATGACATGCTCTTATTTTCACATTAAATCTAGTATGTGAAGTGTAAAATAACCAAAACTGTAATTTCACTGACCCCTCTCTTTAATATTTTAATGAGAACAAGGGTACTATTTTGTTATATAGGGAAAGTTAAGTGGGTTGTGAATTTAAATGAAGCAACTCTAACATTGATTTCTTTCAGAATCAATTTTGACTTCTCATTTGATGATAAATACCACAGCAGATTTGGTTGCACAGTTCGGTCTTTTGATCCAAGGTAATGTCTGATTAATCAATTGAAGGTCTTCAGATTGGTTTTAGAATTCTAGATTATTTCAGTAGTATCGATTTTTGTTGCTGTTGGTTGTTGGTTGCTTAATACCCTTTGGAATAGCTTGGATGATATCAAGGGTGGTGATGAGGATTCAACCTAATGTATACTTTCACAAGATTAGAGACTTGGATAGTAAATTTCAAATGATTATAAGAGGCTACACAACACTTTCTTTAACTTCATATGATTCTGTGGGCTCAATTATTAGGCAATTGTCTATTGTCTTAGATAATCTATCTTGGGGAACATGCTGCAGGGGCCCAAAGAATGGGAACAGGGCTCATGACATTGTGAGTTGCAAAACCTTCTCTAATATGAGGTATCAAACATGATACCTGATACCTATTTTGTTGAACTCTGTTGGTTATCATTTATAGGTATGTATATATTAATTAGTGTTTACTATATATAAATTAGTGTTTACTCTTCATAATTTAGTTCTCTTTAACTATGGTATCCTAGAATCATGATGGCATTATCTAGGAGATATAAAAATAAATGTCTTTAATAAGTTTAGTGTTCTGTTTCATTGGGATAGATTTATCCTCATCTGGGTTGTTCAAGTCCAAATGAATAGGCACTACCACACAGAGGTACAATTATGCCTTTAATACATACAACACATCACAATGGCAACTGCAGCTGGAGTTTAACATTCTCCGGGTGGTACATTGTGCTACTATACAGCATTCACGGATTCTGATATTCAGAATCATTATCTGTGTCTTTTGAACCATACACTCACTCAAGGTCTTTCCTACTCTCAACCTCTCATTACCATGACCATGGCAACCTAGTCGAGGGTAACCCTTGTTGTCAAATTCCTACACTTCCTAGGCTACTTGTATTTGACTGAAGTCAGACTGAGTAGTCTATATTACTTAAATTATCCACTACTCTCCTATACGTATCCCTTCATATATTCGTTCAGTCCAGTTGTGTCTTCTCATGAACCGCTCAGAGCCTGACTTTAAGTCCTACCATGCAAATCCATTACTCACTCCCTACTTCAGCATATCTGAAGCAAGATGTTTTGGACAAATGGACCCATAATCATAATACTAATCAATCTGCATTAAAAGTATATTACCAACTACTCCAAATTTTGTTGTTAGTTGATTTATTATTTCAAGTGACCCATCCATCTCTTGATTTAGCTATTCTACCTGACAAACCCATGATAAGTAGTGACACCAAGCTGATTTTGCCCGTCGTCTCATTTCTGAAACCTAATACTCTTTTCCTTACATCTCATTATTCCCTATTCCATACATCCACCTATTTCATTGATTATCTGTGTCTAAACACTTCAGATCACTTCAGATCTATGACTCCACTCCTTAGTAGAATAAATTATATAATTAAGCTGATATATACTGTATTGCACAGACATGCCTGAGCTAGCCTCAGTGCAGTGCATCATTTTAATGTTTTTAGTGATTCTTTTGTTGTTTTGCATTTAACTTTTGGATTGATTCATTGCAAAATATTTGTTTCCCAATTGGTTCATAGTTCCGGTTTGTTATTATTCCATTATATAAACTTCACTAATACATCACACCTAAGAGCAGTTTGTAGAACATTGGGATGTCTACAAATTATGACCATAATAAAAGGATGTTATACCTTGGATGCAGATCCAAAATTTGTTTGGTAGCTGCAGGCTTAAGCATAATTAATCATGAATTTCTTGCACATAAATCAACAATCCCTTTCCCTTCCCAAAGTATATACTTCATCTTGCTATATGAAGAAATGCACTGAAGAAATGCACTGAAGAATATTTAGCCATAACTGGCACAAATAATACTGCTGAAAGTAATGATAAGTATATTAAATTCCATGGCCAAGAAATATTTACCTTAGAATTGTTATATTTGAGGGGTATGTTATTAGAAGATATTCAAGAGCTTTTCTAGAAATGAATACCAGCTGAAAAAAGTAGGTTAAACATGAATCATCAAATAATATTTATACATATTCCTTTCAGTATGAAGAGAGAACAACATGAACACAGTCCTTCAGTATATTTTTATCCAGTCGGCCTTTCAGACAAAATGACTGTCTTGGAAAAAGGATGGAAAATGAACACTTTCAAGGGCCTTTTGATGCAATTCAAAGAAGAACATGTGAGACTTCTGCTTTATGTATTCTTATAGTAGATGAATTGAAAACTGTGTTCATTGTAATATCCTCCTCATCTATAGATAATAGTCATGAATGTTTAACATCAAGAGTAAACCATCTGAGAATTATTTCAGTATTTGTTACAAATTTGCCCCTTATATTCAATGAATTTATTCGATTGAACTCATCCTTAAAGAAAAATAGAGAAATATATCATCAAACCAATGAATTATGACACCTTCCCACAAATCTAAATTATTTTTCCACAAGGGAAAACTGAATTAGAAGATGAGAGAGGCTTCCTAATAATTTATGATGTTACCATGCTTTTAAATATTTACCTCTGCAGTTGTGCCACAATAATAAGTTGAACATGAGTGTTTATATTTCAATGTTATTTTTGGGGGGGCCTAATAAAGGTTAACTTCTTGTACATGACCATTGACTTCAGAAGCTGTTTCGTTTTCGCTAGTCACGGGGTAGAGCTAGTCTTCCATCAGGTTGTTCAGATCCAAATGCAGACAAATACTTTGCAGAGGTCAAGTTTATTGTGGAGTAAGTTTGAACATTACAGTTGTGGTAATGTAAAACACAATGAGTATATAGCGTCCCTTTCATACTAGTGATTAATCAGCATTATTATAAAAGTTGTTATAAACTATGAAGCATCACATGTACATAATTGGTCTATAAGAAAACTAATGGATTCCTTTTAATCAACAACTCTCACCTTTTCTCCTTTGAATTTCAGGAGATGATACCCTATCTCAAATTTGATATTGAAAATTTTGAATGGAGGGTCCTTACCAACATGCTGGATGATGGTGTACTACAAAATGTCATGCAAATGTCCTTTGAAATACATATGACTAAGAAGCAATATCATGATAAGACATATTTTGACATACTAAAACGATTTGAAGATGCAGGATTCAAACTTTGGCATTCTCGCCCTCGTTATGGAAGATTCTATTACCAACGTGACATGAGCTTCTTAAATGTAAAGTTTATGGAGAAGCTTAGATAATTCTATATTGAGCTAGACTGGTGTTCTTTTGTCTTTAGTCAATTTCAATGATGTTTCGTTGATATCGTTCTTATGTGTTCGTATTTTATTTATGTTGAGTTATTCATCAGACTGTGTGGTGTTTATCACAGGTCATTTACATTGTGATTGCTTAAAAGATGTAAATAAATGATCACTGTCAAAAGTTAGGGGTTAGAGTTCTTCATTATTGTTCTTTGTAATAGCTAGCTTTTGTTCTTAATCCAGGTAGATCTTTATTCTGGAGATTCGTTTGTTCTTCAGTGGTAGAGAGTCTAAGTAAAGGGGCTCATTGCTATACAAAGAACACGTGCTTGGCAAGAGGTAATTTTATTATATCCATGTAGACATTCTGAAGATACAAGTACATAGTTCTTCCATCCATACAATGCATGCCATCCATCTCACAATGCTAACAACATCAGTAGCGTTCCAACCAGGTGTAGCTGTGGTTAAGCTTCCCCTTTCTCGAGGTCTATACACTCAGCAACTGCTGGGAGAGTCACCTCCCGTCTACCACTACTGGAGACCATTGGTAGGGTCTCCATCACATCCAGTACCCCGTCCGTAAGGCTAAGCCTAAGCTGTCCCAATCCTTACTACCACCTTATCGTAGCAGTTACGACAGTCTCAGCACTACCCGTCATGATCCGTTTGTTAGACTGTTGCTCCCATGTGTTCTGATCAAAGTCTATCTTGGTCTGCTCATCTATCCTAAGTTTCATACTGCTTATATAGCACCAGCCAAAGGCTTGGCGCTATACGCATATACTCTAACACCTATAACTGTGTTCTCTCTATCTTTCATACTTCTGATTCTTACTTACATTAAACTAATTCTAATTCTAATTCTACATAAAAGCTATCGTAGATGACAAGACCCTTTATCCCATACTATTCTCTTAAACTGGGTATTTCGTACACCGAACTCATAACACTCCCTAACAGTCTTTCCTATTGCACTAGTGTCCCTTTCGTACCTGTGCGTACCTGTAGAAGAGCGAACTATCTCAGTTACAATCTTTTCCGCGTGAGGGTGTCATCATTCACAACTCCATACACTATAACTAGGCCACAGGACAGTGGCGCCGCTCAGCGCCCAGCTTACATATTAGCATTACTTGTTTCACTATGTACCCTTGCCAGTACATACGAGTTTACAATAATTGATATTAATTTCTAAAGAATATAATAATTCTTTTGCACTGGACTTCAGTGCAATATATATATCTAAATAATTCCTATATTCATTAATGATAATGAAATGAATATGAAGTAGTTGGTAACATGACTTCAGGTGCATTTCGTCATGTTGTAATTCTGAAAGCTTTTTGATAATTATCAATTGTTTTGTGTGTTGCATCACAGCATAGATCTAAAGAAAACCCACTCTATATGTATGATCACAGTAACTATGCATGGTGGTTGAAGTAGTCTTGTCTTTTCAATCTTTAAGTAGGTGAAAGTTGATCCTTATTGATTTTGTCTAATATAGTTCATTGTTAGAATGCTAAAATTACTGCATTGCTGTAATGAAACATGTTTGTCAACCAAGCTTACAGGGTACAATTAATATCATCCTATATAAGTTGTATATGATAGTTTCCATCGCACTACATGTTTTATAGTTGGTTCCCCTTGCGGAATTATATGACACATTAACCCAGTGCCCTACCTTGGAATAGCCTGGGCTTTCTGCTACTAGTGCTATGGATGCGATCAGTAAATGTGACGTAATTTGTTAAACATAATGACAATGTAACTGATTATATATGATCCTAAGATTTCTTTAGGTATGTTGGCAAATTAGCAAATCAGAAAGTGCTACAACAAATTGGACACTAAGATATGAACCATTTGTCTGAAATAGGTTATCCAAATGATGAAACTGGTGTGTAGACTTGGTAAAGCAAATACATCTTGTCCCTTTTCTAGGTTTATGTTAACCCACCACGCCCATAGTGTACAGTTTTAAAGATGGCTGGTATGGTGTCTTTGGTTCTCATAATAGTATCTTATACCAGCATGAAAAGTATAAAAGTTTGAAACAGTTTGAGTTATGTGTTGTCATCATTTTTTTGTGAAATTGATATATCCTATCCAATGAAATATCCCATATCACTGTACTGTCCAATAATAAAGAAAGTGCTACCCCAATGGCATATGAAAACATGAGAAACAAAGGTATATCATCTAGTAATGTCCAATATGGCTCGACCTATATACTAACCAATCAAATCAAAGCACACTTCTGTCACAGCCAAAGATGGTTTCCATTACTCCAGTAAATACTGGTCACGGCATACAATACTCTGCAAATGTCCGCTATTCTCTCCCAGTCATTTACGAGCTATTTCTGGTGCACAATTGGTATTTTCCTAATGGCAACCGACTCAGAACTGAGAGATATGCTAATGTTCATGAATTTGATGGTGATTTTGACAAGCGAGTAACATTTAATGTTATTACTATAAAGAAATATGTGGTAACATACTGGTGGTTCAGAATTGTTTATGATTGGACCATTTGGGACATGTCCTAAATTATAAGTATGGAAGGAGTTGGCTTCTTATGACATCATCTTAAAATAAAGATGTTGGAATACACCCAACATTTTAATAATATTGGTCAATTTTAACACATGTTCAAAATGAGATGGTGGTGAAGGAAAGATGTTGGTCAAAAGTGGTAGGACTATGTCCATGCATACCACTGAATAGTCAGTGTGTAATGTCACTGGTAAATACGATATGATCAGTTTATACATTCATTTTGACGCTGCCGAACTTGACCAAGCTTTGACATCTTAGTCTTATCATTTATAAACTTCCCCCCTGATTCTAACAAAGCACAATCAGAAAAAGAGATGGAGAAAAAATGATGGATGCAACGACTATCATCCATTGTCCCATTTGGTCCAAATTTAATGGATTGATTCCAGTATGGTCTTGCCTCATCAAAATGGAGAGGAAATACGCTTTTAGATTTTTCCAAAGAGTGGAGGGATCCTGACAGTAGTAACTTTCTTAAATATATTTACATGAACTTATAAGTATTATGGGTCTAAAAGAAATTCAAGCAAATTTAAAATTTACAAAAAGAAATCATTAAAAACTATTTTATCATAGTGATAAATTGTAATTGTCAACATGTCAGACCAATCAAAATATAACGAATTTTTAAAGATTTAAAAAAAACACGAAAAATGAATTTTTTGATATACGTGGCATTTTAGAGGGTATACTTTACTTGACTTCACCAAACTATGCCTATTGTATGTTTTTTCCTATAAATAGATAGATATTTCTGAAGCTTTTAATGTCAGGATTATGAAAAGATTGTAGTTGATCAAATAATACAAACAGTATAAAAGTGAATTAACAAAAGTAGATGACAACAAATGCTAGACTTAATGTGTGCAACACATTTATATAAAGCATTATTTAAGCTTATTTTTATCATTCATCAATGTACTCTTTGTTGAGGCAAAGATATCATCCTTTCATCAGAGTTTAGGGTCAATCAATATAAGCTTAACAGTGGCAGAATGGTGATGTGTTTCCACTTTTAGAACATTATTGGTGGTGTGACAAATTTTGTGTTAAGGTTAGGGGTTCACAACGTTACAAATTATAATGCTATGATGGCTTTAACCATCTATTTAAGGTTCTGAAATGACAGAGAATTACAGTGAAATTATCATATAGTTTATCACGTAACATCACGTGACATCTGTGTAACTAAGGTCTTCTGATAAATCCATCCTAGAAGTTAAAACATTTAGCCCAAGGGCAGCACTCGCAAGATGCAAATTATATAAGCACAGTGTTTTTATTTCTGAAGTGTACAACGTCATTACTTTAAACGGGTATGCCTGAAACTCTCTGTATTATGACTTACATGCTCTAAACACATCTCCTTACTTCATGTATAGTGTATGACAATCAATTCTTTGCATTTCACTTACACTATAGCTAGATGCTACATCCGTCTCCATCCTCCATGTATATTTTGCCCTCCCCTTTGCAAATCAGTGTACCTGTATTAATGACAGTAACTGGTCAGTTTAGGCCCTTTACTTTATGGGGTTGAGTCCAAATGGACTTCCACTCAAGCTAAGGTACTCCAGTATAGCCTTAGAATAGGTTGACCCAGTAATCTCCCGCTTCAGATTCAAGGTTTGTATGCATGATTTCTTAGGTTCATTATTCAGTTATGATGAGCTACTGTCAAATTTATTAGACTCTTTAGTTTGTTAAGTCAAGGTCGCAAATTTGTCTACCTTCTTCCCACTAGTATTGAATGCTGCTTTCATTCTATACACCTGAATATAATAATTATAAATATGCTGAGAAGTGTAACAGTTAACATATACAATTTGAATGAAAATGTTAATCGTTTACACCTAGGTATGAGGAGAACATATGACTGTTCAAAACGTCGAATGATTACCAATAAAGCCATATCAAACCAACACTGACAGTCTTGTGGTTCTGATGTTATATTAGTTATTCCATCTATATAATAGATACTTTTCACGACATTGATTTTTTTTTTTTTTTTTTGACTAAGGATATTCTTTAATTTTACTTCAAAGAAAACAGTTTAACAGAACTTTATTTGTGGGCAAACTTCACTTGTATTTATCTACACTGTCCTAGGCAACTAGATGTAGTGCAGTAGAATCATGCTGCTGTGGTAAATTTTGTAGAATCCTTGCTCACCCCCTTTTATGGCTGTGGTCCTGAGTATCCTGTATCAATAGGATAAGTAGTTGACGTAGGTGAGAAGGGAAAGGATTGTCCCTCTGTGCTTGTGTTTGGACACTGAGTTGATAAGACAGCTTTCATAACCTCCTCCATATTCCGCACATATGAATACCCAGGCATGGCTGAGTCTTGACCCTGGGTATTGGCAGGGTCAAGCACTTTCAGATAGTTGAAAGCATTTGGAGCATCCTGTGCTACATTTGGAGAATGTGTTTGCACATTTTCCATTCGTGGAGGGGGGCGCGGAGGGACAGATTGTGTAATAATGTCTGGAGCAGTAGGAGGTGGTCTTTCATCAAGGATCTTTGGTGGATTTGGCGGTCCAGCGTCTCCAGCATTCAATTCTAATGATGTCTCTGTAGAAGGCTTTGGATTTTGCAACTTACAAATAAGAAGAAATGTCAAGCAGAGACCCAGTAACAGTGCTATTACTATTCCAATGACAATTCCAACAATAGCAAGAGTTGACAAACCTATAATAAAACACATGTACAGTTAAATCATCAATAAATTATGGGGATTATTGTTTGATTTCTGTAAGTAATGTAAGTAATGTAACATGACAGAATTCAGTATCTTTTTAATCCAGTAGAAACGGGGAAACGTGACTGATTTTCAGAAACCTTGCAAATGATTTGTTAATACCTCAACAGTTTTTGGTTAATTCTATTTGAAATAATTCTAGAACACTAAAGTATGTTGAATTCCCAAAAAAGAAATATATCATTTTCTAAATTTATTTGCAAGGGACCCTTTGAAAAATGCAATATAAATTCTGAATATAGGATTAAAATAGAAAATGTTTTGAATATCATGTCACCTTGAAGGATTTGTAGAAAAACAGAAATAATGTCATATATATATAGTTATTCACATAAGGTTTCCAACCCATATACCTGCATTATTGTCCTGCCCTATAAAAAGCTGGTGTCATTTTTGTGTTGTCGGTAAATATGTACAGCATAGACCGAAGACTCATTCATCACATTTTTATTGTCCCAATTTGCACACATCTATATCTTGGGCTAAATCCCTCGGCAGTGTGCAAAATCTAGGCAATAACAATTGCTTTGTGCCCCCTCTGTCGGTACTATATATACATATATGTCTACATATATATAGCAAAAGAACATTGAGGTAAGATTAATAAGTGCACCCCAGTCCACTTAACAATTCTTGCACATCTGTCTTACCTACTGATTGCTGCCCAGTGCTATTCACATCAGTTGACAGCTGAATCATGGTCTCACATGTTGGTCCTGTATACTGACTGTCACAGAGACACATATATCTGGGTGTGCTCACTACACAGTGACCATTGTTCAAACATCCAGTTGTGAGACAGTCTTTGAACAGAAGGATAAAAAGACTATACCAATTATGATCAGAAACAATGGGATCCCATGACAAATGACAAAAAATGTATTAACCCTACTGAGGGATTAAGGATGGCTAACATCTTTAACAATTACCACTTTGGTTAGTAAGAATAACAGTGAAATAACATCATATGATAACCAAACAAACACTCTATAATAACACAAGTGCTTTGTCAGTTTAGATCACTTGAACATGTCCCTTTGACTGAGTTTCCTTGAGTATTATAGATCTTTTCAATAAAGTGGTACCATCCTGGCTTTTTAATTTTCTAATATATTTTAATATATTCTTGGGAATATACAATGCAAGTTGATCCAGTTAATAACATTCAAATTGACAACAATTGAAATGGACATGTCTGATTTCGCCTCACCTGCATTTAGTCTCTGGGTCTTGGATGTTAAAGGGCTGACCAAATGAAGACAACCCCGTACTACTTCCAAAACATTTCTGTGATTCTTCTAGAGAACACATCTTCTGACTTACTGTAAATCCTGTCAGGTTATCAATGATTACAGTATATTAATTCAAGTCAATTCTGTAAAAGGTTAGAAGTTACCAAACTGATTCAGAAAGTTGTTGAAAAATTCCCTAAAAGTGTATTTTGTTTCACTTAGTTTTCTGATGTTTTTAAACCATATTCTTTGTTCATAATGTCTTTCCATTGGTAGTTTGATTTTTAACACTGAATAAACATTAAAATGACATATTGTTTTCGATTCTATGGCCATGGATCAGAGCATTTAGAAACACTTTAATTTTCGTAAATATTAGTTGCCATAGCAACTGATAACCTAGTTAGTCACATGAAGATATAAAGTTTGGTATTATGACCATAATAAGCATAAACACAGCTTAAAATGCAATAAAAGAAATTTGGGAGTTTAGTTTTGCCTTGTGAATGTGGACTTATGTCACTATTGATAGTCAATATATACCCCCATTTTGGATTATGTTTACCTGACTTTCAAGCAATTAATAACTAATCTAAGATTACATATTAGAATTTCTCTGAGACCATTGGTGGTCAGAAAAGAGTTAACCTATATGGATTAGTGTTTCTCAGAGTACCTGTAATAGTTATTACAGATATGGGCTGCAAAGTTAGATTGTGTCTTGTTTTGTAATAGTGTTTTCTGAAACCTTTTTTTTGTAATAGATACAATATTTCAGTACCTTAGTCTTAGTCAGTAAATTGATATTTGTCTACATAATTCAGTCTTCATGAATGGTATTATAAAGGTTCTAATGTATTTGTAAACTAAATAAAAATTCATTGAATTTATTTTCATTTATGACAGTGCCTCTCACAACTTGGGGTTTCTCAAATGCAACTTATGACATAAGTACACCATAATATCTTTAAGTCATGACATCATAAATTGTGAAACCTTGGAACTAGGGGTTCATTTCTGCATACTATTAGTCTATAAAAGTGCTTAGTTCATGTTTTCAATCTTTGATATTACATTCCAGTATTTATCAATAAGCACCTATGAGTATGGTAATGATTAGTGCCAAATACATTATTCTTCGTTGTGTTTCCTCAAATTTTCAGAGTGATGTGAATCTGTAAGAAAAACAGAAAAATGATTGGGTTATACGAGTAGAAACATCAAATCTGTTATAATAATTCATAGATTTGTGCTCTCCTATCAATGACAAAAACTTCAAAGATATTCATTGTTTTCCTCTTGATGAAAGATCAGCAACATTTATAGGAAGTCTTCATAGGATATGTACACATTTTCCTAATTCCCATACAATACTAGTAACTATTATAAAAGGAAAAAATGGTAAGTGCAGTTGATGTCCTACATTTTCGCATAATGCCATTTGATGACACCATAAAATCCCCAGTTTACCCAAGGTTTCCTGTATTTAGAGCCAAGCCCCTATGCATACTTATTTTATAATGTCACAAGGAAAGATGTAACTCACAAAATACAAATAATGTCAAGTGGGCAGGGGGCACCCATTGTACATCAAACATTATGAAGGCCTGAAAAATTGGTATGCAATTATACCTAATTAGTCTAACCTATTTTCTTCATTTCACTTTTTCCTTTTCTTTCTTTTTTCTTTCTTTCTTTCTTTTTCTTTTCTTTCTTTCTTTCTTTCTTTCTTTCTTTCTTTTTTTTTTTTTTTTTTTTTTTTTTTTTGGGGGGGCGGGCAGGGGGCGGTGTTACATACATACAGGGGCAGATCAAGACTTTTTTCTAAAGGGAAACATTATAATGTAAAATACATCCAAAGGCATGAGTTTAACATTTAGGACATACATATTCCCACATAAAAAAAAGTGGGGGGTAGGTGTCTCAAGCCCTCACTAAATCTGTCAAAAATCTGAATGCACCCCCAGGAACTTTCCAGTCTCTCTATATATACATATACACACACATAGAAGGCCTCTGGTCTAACCTGTAAAAGCAGCGGTTGCTCTGACATACAAAACTCCCCAGCGTAGCTCATATGTAAATACCAGACTGACTGCCTCCAAAACTTGACCCTGTACCTCCCCACCTAAAGCAGGAAGTGCAGCAGACATGCGGTAGTCCTGAAATGTGAACCTGGTATAAAACGTAAGATGTGAATGGATTAAACCGAAAATATGGAAATGTAAACCATGATGAATCTAAAATATCAGCGCAACATGTAATGTTGATCTAACAGTTCTAGGGGTATAAAATGACTAAACATTATTTGTACTTGTATTTATCATATTAATCATATTACATTTTCTGAGAGTGAACTTCTTCAATTGAAATGACATATCGAATGACTTGACCATGACATATTTTTTAAATGAATGACAGTGTTGCCATAAATAATTATTCAAGTAAACCCACTTTGGCATAATAAATACGTTAGCAGATTGAACATAAATATTTTGTTTATAGTATATTTTCAATTATCTTTCAGATATATGATATATGCGATTCATGAATGTGATTAATTGAACTGTATACTGCCGTATAATTTTCCAACTTAGGATGTACAGGCCTGACCATTTTATGGTCTAACAGCACAAGCACTATTAGCTATAGCAACAATTCTAATCAGACTTTAATCAAAGAGAGAAACCCAAACATTTACTTACGCTATTGCATAGAAACCTAGACCATAACTCAACTCTGCGTGTTTGTTTATCTCGAACCCTTCCGCTCATATATTCCAGGATGCCTAGAACTGCCCCTACCAAACAAAAGTACTACTTACCATTGACAGCTTCCCAACTGGGCCTTTCCAAAAGATAGTGGTTTTATAAATGTGTAATCATAAGAATTCTTTCTCGAAGCATTCTATCCTGTTTCCACATCAATAATCCTTAGACGTATCCTGAAATATTGTATAAGTCAGAGTGAGACTTTTCAGTGTAAGGCGGAGGACACGGTTGGCTTGGTAGTCACTGCTGCACATTGTACGTGATACTCTTCATGTCTTTTTTTAAATCCAACTTCATAACTGTGGCCTACATCCTTACAGTCACTCATGCGCAGAGTTGATTGTCCAACTCCTGGGATACCAACCAAAAATCATCCACGTAATTTTGTGAGGGTGTTTAAACAGCAATGATGAAAACATCCTGCCCTAAAAAGATCCATGACATTTTTTGGACATCAAAGTTTGGTGAGAAATCTTACTAAAATCATTCACAATATATGTGTATGTATGTATGACATTTTAACAGTTTGGAAGTGAACAAATTGCAAGCAATTAAAAGAAAAATGCACTTAATGTTGGGGATAACATTTCGGGATGACAATTTTGTAATGAGGTTAAAAATTGGTATTGCTTAGGAAAAGAAATACCAATTTGATTTAATATGATTATTGAGAGGCCCCTTTATGAATTATCAAAATGCATCATTTCCTGTAGATGTTCTTATTGCGTGATTGTATTTCTTATCAGAAAAGTCCAAAATGATTGGAAATTAATTTGATCAAATACAATCAGAAATATTTCTATGGTACTAATCAGCAATATCATAAAATTTGTTATGAAGCATCACATATAGATATATGGTGTGCAACAAATCTAATGAATTCCTTTTAATCAATAGCTCTCCTTTTCTTCTTTGAATTTCAGAAGACGATACCCTATCTCAATTTTGTCTTTGAGGCCAACATGAGGGGCGTTCATAGAGGGGGATTACCAACAACATGACAATGTCAGTACCTCCTAAACCCGGGGATGATTACAAGCCATTGGTAATCATAACTGTCCCTCTCTGGAGGACACCTTACTGTGGTAGAAAGGCATCAATTTAACCTGAATTACCTTATGATTAGTGGAGGTTCAGAACTCCCAAAAAATGGACATCAGGGCATGTGCAACAATTTTCCATCAATGTCCCAAGCTTTTTCCTTTAACATCTAACATTATGTCCAACATAATTGTTATCCTTTGTCTTTATGAAAGGACATTTATGTTATCATCATTTCACTGAATTCTTCTATATCTGTTAAAATGTCAGACAATTCGTCAGCCATATGAGAAAGTTTTTGAGATACACTGTTCATAAATAATTAGACGAGACAAATCCATAGCCTATGGTCACCATATAAATCATTCAAATATATTGTAGACAGGACAACCTCTTCCTATACTACTAGGACCCTTATAATTCGAAACCCTCTTAATTCAAACTATTTTTCTGGTCCAATGGGCTTTGAATTAACGGGGTTTTACTGTATGATATAATCTGTTAATCCTTTAGCCCCCAAATCGGCCATTGCCACCCGTGGGTGTAATCCCCAATCTGACCATAGCCACCCGGGAAAACAGTGATTTTCCCGTAATTTCTCCATAGCTTTCCAAGGAGGACACTTTCAGGAATATTCAACATACAAAAGTGGCCAACATATTGTTTTAAAGCTTATTCAATTTCCTATCTGATGTGATAAACCCCGTGTATATAATTCTAATTGATAGTGGTTGGTTAGCCCTTGAACTTCCTCAATTAAAAGGAATTTAGGGAATTTCGGACAGAAATCAATTGAAATCTTGGGAAACTTAAACGGGTTAAACAAGATGACATTGTAACTAATTATACTATGATCTTAAGAATATGGTTTGCTCCTAGACGCTGATAACAGCTATAGTAGCAAACTGTTTATTGTATCTATTGACACTTTTACCTGTTATAATTATACTACTGTATTGTACCTATACGGAAGATCATTTACTGTCAAATGAGTATGGTTGAATAAAATATTAAAAAAAAAAAAAAAAAAAAAAAGATTTCCTACCTATAGGTAAGTTGGCAAATTAGCAAATCAAAGTGCCACAAGGAATTGGACACATTTGAACCATATGTCTGATAAAGGTTATCCAAACGATGAAACTGGTGTGTAGACTTGATAAAGCAAATACAGCTTGTTTCTTTTCTAGGTTAATGTTAACTCACCACACCCCTAGTATGCAGTTTTAAGGACAGCAAATATGTTGAGTGTATTGTGTGGATATGTGTATTATATAATGATAAGTTTTACTTTGTCTTTGGTTCTCATAGATTATATATTGAATATTCAGACATCAAAAGTATAAAAGTTTGTAACAGTATGAGTTATGTGTTGTTGTTATTTTTTCTGTGATATTAATAAATCAAAACAACTAAAGGATGTGCACATTTTTCCCTGTTTTTAGCTTCTATATTATCCTGGCCTTAATTGACTTAGTTGGTTTTCATACAGGTCCAGCGTTGCTTAACCCTTTAGCCCCCAATCCGGCCATGGCCGCCAAAGGGAGTACTCCCCGATCCGACCATGGCTGCCCGGAAAAATGGCTGTTTTTCCATAATTTTTCCACATTTTACCAATGAGAACATTGTAAAGAGTTTTCAAGATACAAAAATGGCAAATATATCGGTTAAAAGCTGATTTAATTTCCTAATCAATGGTAATGCCCCCAATGAGAGTCCTTGCTACCACAATACAAATAAAACAACAGGATGTCTATTTCAATTTTTTTCAAAACAGCAAATGACATCATGAAAGTGGCAAAACATGCAAGCATTAAAACAGTGTGCGCTGACTCTCATAGAGGGCACCACTAATGATGATGTAACGAAAAATGGGTAGGTGATCATCCAAGTTAAATATCTTTGTGAGGCTATACTATGTTTGGCTTTCCTGCAAGGGAAAGGGTGCTCCTCACAGTCTCTGGTTACAACCTGAACACAGCAAGGACCCAGATCATGATCACCACTGTGACCTCAAAGGAGACTGGGAGGAGTGAAACTTACAATACCCTGAGTCTAAACTGTTCAAATATTCTAGGGATTCTAAGTCTGTCAGATACATTCCCTCTTACTGAAATGTATATTGATCATCGCTACCAAGATATTTCTACCAAATTGCATATTGATAAAATACATTTGGAAGGCAAAAGTATCACTGATGTTGACTCCATAAACCCTTTTCTCATGATTCATACTATTCCGTAGTGGTTGATATGAGATTAAAGCTTTTAGTTTTTACCATCACATTTACAAAAGAAACTATAGTTGGATGCTGTATTCAGTGGTGGATTTAAGGGCAATGGGCAAAGGGCTGTGCCCTCCCCCTTTTCTGGTCAAATTTAGATTTTTTTATGTAAAATTCTGGAATAAAGGAGCTGTGCCCCAGCCTTTCTATTAGTGGGACCCGACCATTCAAAAAAAGCTGGATCCACCACTGGTATTGATACCATGAAAAATGTTTACATCTCTTGCTACTTTCAGACATGTAGGGGTGATTCCCCTAAAGTAATGTACTGCCCAAAACCTCCCATTGACCTGTCAAGGATAAGAATAGTCTGCCGCGGAAGAGAAGTACCAAGTTTATTTCTTATCCACCAATATGCACAAGAGGACTCACAAACCTCTTCAGGAAAGACTAGATACCACTGTAAGGCAACAATAAAAACTATAAATGAGGTGGAAAATATTGATGTGGAGATGTGCTTTTGTGCTAGATGGAGTGGAACGATACAGGAATCTGACAGGGACTAACATTGAGGACTTGGATATCTATATCAGTCCAGTTGTTCATGTTCAGGTTCAGGTTTTCAGGGATATCAAAGACTTTTACATCAACATAGGCCGTCAGGGACAGATACTTGAACATTAATTTAAATACCTAATGATATTATAAGGGAGTTTTGTTATTTCAGATGTTGTACATAAACAGTGCTAAGGAGAAAGGTGGAAATTCATGATAAAGAGCTGCATGATATAAAATGATAACTAATATCATTCAGGATTTTATTCTGAATTTCAAATATTGCAGAAAGTATCAAATCATATTGTTGTCATGGTCTGAGAATTGTAATGTGAGTCAACGATACTAAGGTAAAAACATGAAGATATAGACTTTATATGGTGTCTTCACTCATTTTGTTACTCTGAAAGCAAACATCACACCAGCGATATTTGGAAAGTAGTCTGGGATGACGGTTCTCTCCAGAAGCCTCCATTGACCTGCTACCTCCAGCCGTTTTAAAGTGGAGTCTAGGATAGCTTTGAACTCTCCCCCCTCCTTGGCAAAACTCTCTCTGTATGCAAACACCACCAGTCCACCTGAAAAAACAGATAATGCATGTTCACTATAATCAGCCAGGAATGATGTTATTGAGATCGAGAAAGTTATCGTGGAATTATATGTGGCAACATTGCAATCTTCTGTGAATAGAGCTACGAAGAGTATTTTCTCCTTAATGTATGTGAGTTTTCTTATATATTCCAGGAAGTATTCTAGTTAACTATTTCAAAATATACAAAAAGATGATAGCTGAATCGTGTAATAAAATAATGATGTATCGTTAAAAACGACTTTACTAAGGTTTTTTTTTTCATAAGTATCATTGGCGAATTATGACCTTTCTATAGTGACTTATTTGATCATATGTAGTCAGTTGTGTTAAAAGGTATTTATTTGGGGCTCGGATATAATTATGAAGATAAATCCCACTACTGATTACCTTACCTGTCTTCACACAACGGACCATTTCTGGAAGGGCTTCAAATCTCAGGTGTGTTTCAGATATGGCTGCACAAGTTACCAAGGCATCATAAGCATCTGCAAAGACAGAAATAATGTCATAACTCACAAGCCTTGGTATTTTGAAAATAAATACTTAAGGTATTTTTATAAGGCAAACAGGAATGATTCAAGAACAATTTGCATTGGTAGTGTTGATATTATTTCGCTCTGTAGTTTGATAAATAATATAGCATAGCTCTACAAAGATACAAAGATAAGTCCCCACTGTCCCTGACACGATTTTCATTATGTTTTTAAAAGTGCTGCCCCTAATGAGAATTTGTGCAAACCATTATAAATACTAGACCTGCGTATCTGTTACCCTTTTCTGTAATGTCAACAATCCTGTTATGACATTACCAAAGGAAAAAAAAGAGAGTGAGTGAATGAGTGCCAGATGTTTTAACTTGCATCGACAGCCAGGGTAATTTCCATGGCGAAAACAAGTTGGGACAAATTCTGCCTTTGGTGATCGTATTTATGAGATGAAGGTGACAGGGCGGGCAAACAGCAGGGGATCAAAACCTGGAAATCATTTTTGCTGTACCTCATCCTTTAGTGAACCCAGACACTAACCGGGAATTGAACCCAAAGAACTACTTGGCCAGTGCTGGGTCCCCCCTACTGTTGCCATATATACATCAGAAGGGGCCACTAGGCAGCCTATTCTTCCCAGGAACCCCCATGGGGTGTCAAAAGAGAGGCAATACTGATTATACGGATGCTCACAGGGGCACCAGCATGAGGAAGTTCATTACATAAGGACAAAACATTACAAAAATACCAATTTCTTCTCGCTACAAGATCATTGGTGTAATATGGCCTTTCGAGTGCAAATGCACCATTCTTTACTGAGTTTCCATCCAATACATTCCAAGAATATAACTGAAAATAAATCAGACAGTACATACTTGTTTCAACTTCAGGAACATCACTAGTGAAGAAGGCACATATGTATTTCCTGTAGAGATCTTTCTTCTTTGCAACCTCAAGCATACCCTCAGAAGGATCCAATGCATCAATGTTTGTGTATCCAAGATCCCACAGCTAGGCAACAAAATATATAATTATAATTATTGTATCAATCCTAGTTTTGTAATCTTTAATATTTCTCTCTGGTTCACGTATCTAAACTGTCACTCAATGTTCAGTTCGATAAGACTTAAACATTATTCTGAGGTAACATACTAGGATATAAGTATTCTGAGGTCACCCCTACAATCTTAGGAATTTAAATGGAAGTATATTATTAATGTTGAAAACGTTTAGTCCTTCCTCAATCGTAAAATACGGGGTTGTCCACTTTCCAACACAGCACTCTGCCTACTGTGGCTCAGCTAATTGGTCTATTGGGGTCATTTGGTCTCATCAATATTCATGTTTTGGGCCTTGGGCCCCCAGTGGGGTCCTAAAGGGTGGTTGGGAAATGGGTCTGTGGTTCCTTGATTTTGGGGACTGTAAGGGGTTTTAGGAGATGGAGAAGACCTCTGTTGATCTGTCACGTTTTCTTAAGGGAAGTATATTATTGAATATAGTTGATAAAAAGAAATAGAATCTGAGAATTTTATCAACATGTATAGAAGAAAGGTTCGTTCACACTGGTGTCCTTTGATTTTAACCTGGTGTAACCCAGGAGAAAAGGGCAATTTAAGGTACAAGACATGTATCTCTTTTTCAAATTCTTTTGAGATCTCAAAAGAGAGAACATTTGAAAGGTCTTGTATGGCTTCTTCCATTACCATTTTTAAACCTTAATTGCCCTAACCACAAAACTTAAAATATATTAATGGTTTAATTTAGTTCAGTGAATGCTACATGTGCTTGGAATCATATCAAAATAAAAAAAACACACGCATTCATAATGTAGTAAATTTATATTGGTACAGCTTAGAAATAGCACTCAGTATAGAGTATTAAATCCAGAATTAGAATTATACTTGTGGGTCGAAATACTTGCTAGTATCTATATAATGATGGTAAATGAGCCAGTACAGTGCGAGAGGCTGCAGTGTGCTACTTTGGGTATAGCCTTCTCCACTTTCTATTACTACTATTCGACCTACCACAGATGATTTATAGTAATTAAGGCCCCTGCAGTCTAATCTTAACCAATTTTGTCGAATCCCTGAAAAATACTATAAAAAGTAATGAATTATAATCCCAATTTACACCAACATTACAGTTTACCATGAAATCAAAATACTATTCAAAATTGCCTCCATCCTTACTTCCAGAAGACAATTGCATGATACAAAATTAATCAAAGCAATTTGGTCGACAAATTACTCTTTTATACAATGACCTTTTTCCTATAGGAACCAATATTAAAGCCTGTCAGCCAAGCCTATGATGTCCAGCCCTATTTTGCCCTGAAATACAGCATTTTGATTGGCTGGCAAACCTGTGAATCTGTCAATCGATAAAGTGATAACATTCAAGCAGTACTTGAGGACATAGAAAAACATAATTCTTGCTTTATTCAGTAACCCCAACTCTTGGAAACAAGGACAGCTTGAAAACTTATTTTGTCTCAGCCTTGTCCAACCTTAGGAAATACCCTATGTGGGATGGGCTTTGAAACTTTGAAAATATTTCATGTATGTGAATACAAATTTAAAAACAATGATCTCTAGTTTTTCTGCATAACAGACTAGAAATAGTTGTAGGATCAATGGAAATTCCTATCCTGAAGCCTTGGGACTTGTTAAAATATTACCCAGCATGCATCCTGATTAATGCTAACCTGGTAAAACTGAAAAGAATTGTTCTTCCGCGGTTGGGTGAATTACACATACCTCTTCTGCGACAATTCCACTGCCGGCTCCAACATCCAAAATAGAAATATCTTTTTGTTCTGGCATATACTTTGCCACAGCAGCAGCGACCAGTCCTGGAGCTTTATATTCGACCGATTTTGTGTCCTAAATATAGAAACTCACTGTAACTTTAAAGATAAGGACAACAATTATTGTTTTCATGTATTGGTATGCATTCTTTTACAACTATTCTTCAAACAAACCATTTTACAACTTTCCACTCAAAGTTTTTCACTTGTATTTCTTTAACAATTTAAGGATATCTCCTTAAATAAAAGCCTAAAGTTTAATTCCATGGATATGATAGAGATATTTTCACGGAGAGGACAGATTCTCAGAGTTTTTGAAAAGGCATAAGTGTTCATAGCTGTGTCCCTCAGCTTATAAAATACACGACAGATAAATTATGGAAATGTCTTTATTATTCAATCATATGTGGTAAAAATGTATTCAAAACCGACACTGTTGCGATGATTGGCATTTTGAAAACCGTAAGGATGTTGATGTTGTGAAACCAAAAAAGTTCTCATTGTGCTCTTACTGGTGTGAGGGTTTGAATATGCGATGGGCCATAGTGGCTTATTTTATGCTGATCATATCATCAACAACATCGAGAGCGCTCTAAGAACAAGTGATTATCAGTGACATTTTTAACTACATGCTTGTTGCAAAACCTTATTATTAGAAGTATATGTGTGTATACTGTCAAAACTATAGCTCAAGAAAAGCATTCTAAATATGTGATCCGTTTTGGCGAATTGAGTCGGATGTCGCACCGGGTCCATTTTTAGAGACCTATCCCATCAGAAAATTCAAATTCTTAGCTTTAAAACGAGGTGTAACAGCCGACATCCGACTTCTTGCGACATCCGACCCCATTCGCCAAAACAGGTCACATATAGTTTTTGAGGATGAATACTAGCTTAACAGCAAACAACAATAGTTCACTGTTACAGTTGGTATTGTGCAATGGCACGAATGACAGCAACCGATGTCTTTTTTTTCAAATCACTCACTGATGTGCAAAAAAATCCAGCATCGAATTTCACTGGCTTTTAACGAATTAAGTTCATAATGATGATCAAATATTTGATTTTAGAACTTTTCACAGAATTAGAATCAGAAAAACAGCCACATTTCAACAGTGGGACCCATCAAGATAGTGACTTCCTTGTCGTGATAAATTGAATTTTTCACCATTCATTATGTTACAGGCCACAGACACAACTAGATTTCTCTTGAGATTCCTTCAGTTTGTTTTTATCATGATATCATAATGGATTATTCTAAAATGAATAAAGGTGTATCCTTACAATGTCAAATGTAGACCCTTTAGACCACACATTGTATCCCTGCACTACTTCTTCAGGCGATATATCAGGCATGTTGAGCTTTCTGATCTTGTTCTCCAGAATTTCTTGACCGGGCTCCATCTTTAGATAATTTATAATTTATCTGAAAAGAAATCAATGGGATCTTTTATGTTTGCCTGTCTGTTTGCATAAGAGAAGCCAGTTCTTTCTTCATGATACTTGTTCCTTCATTAATATTCAACTAAAACAGTTATTCTAATTTGGCTTGCACTTGAAAACAAAAGAGATGCATTTTCATTATACAGTAATTTTTGCCCATCTGGTTGCATTCAAGAATCAAGTGCCATCTTCTTGGTATTTTTTCTTCAAAAATGTTCAGCTGCAGCAATTTTCTAATTTGGCATATACCTTGTGGCCTTACATGATGTAATCAAAATCCTAATCACAAAAATGTTATCATTTCAAAACAGTTTTAGATTAATGAGGGAAATCATCTGTATAACACCTGATAATTAAAAGAAAAAGCATTAACTGAAATACATCAATACTATCACATTGAATGCTAGTTGTTGTTATGGGTATTTACTTATTAACTGGGGAATTGTTCCTACTTATCATTTGAATTGTATTAGTTAAACTTCCTTTATCCTTGCTAGCCAAGTGGTAGATTGATCCGTGAGATGGGCGGTCATATCCATGACACAGACAACGCTTGGTTGAGAGTCAAGTTTATTAGTGGATATATCAATCGCGTACAATTGCAAGTGTAGTTTTAGCCTGTCTTAGTCCTAGGTTCACAAATATACCACACAAAGAAAGTTTCCTCCATAGAGTCCGCCTGGCTTCGTGCGATCATACAAGAGTGTAGTTCTGTCTCTAGTCACCAGATGTCCATATGTATGGCTATCCAAACCCCCGAATCCTTAAGACTCATATTGTTCCAAACAGTTCGAATAATGCTCTGTCTATAAACATAGGTTCCCACATATATTATACTAGTCTGATTATTGATTTTATCCCAAGCAGTGTGCTCACTAGGAGATGCAGCCTGTCTACTATAGCTAAACAGGTATATTTACACCTACCAGAACCCTCTGCTGTATTTACATTATGTAATGTGGTAACCCATATGATTTTGAATACCTTTATGATATTTCTTCTACAGTCTGGTAACTGTTCCTGTACTTTATTCATCTACAACTGATTATATGCACAATGTGTTTTTGCTAACTACCTTTGTGCAACATAAAGGAATGATGTAGTGCTGGCCAAGTGCAGTTAATAAGATATTTACATGCAATATACCTAGAGTAAATCTAAATATATCCACTCAAAATGAAGAATAGATAGTGCAAATAGCAAAGTTGTCCTTTTAGGCTACATTCTTTCTGGTTTTGGGATGTACTCTATTATACTCCAAGGACAAAAAGAATCCTATCTACATGTTTTATGTACCTTCAGCATGATTAAGTAAGTAGTAATATTTAATGAAAATAGTGTATCATGATAAAATCAAAATGTTGTGAAATATTGTAGTTTCTGCTTTTATGTAACATCGTCAGGAGGCTTTTCACAAGTAGACCTAAGGCATAGATTTATTCAAACATTGTTACATTTTTAGATTTACTCTGACCCTTTTATCACTGCGGTCAACACCTTGTGCATGGCAAAATTAGGAAAGCTTAAAAGCAGACTGTATACCAGCTTAGACTTCAATAGAATGGTCACAAGACTGTAGTAAATAAGAATAAACTTTAAACAAAGTCAAGAACAAAATTTAGATAATAATAAAGGCCTATTGATGGCTCAAGGCAGTGTCAAATGGAGACAGTCATAAGACCAATGTCTAGATGGCAGTATTAAGGTGCCCACAAAATCAATAATGTTAAGTATATAAAGAACCCAGACCAACCCTAAGGGGGAGAGCAAGAAGTGAATTGGAACACGGATGAACCTTTAGGTTCAGAAGCTGGGTGAAATAACCACACTTGGTTCAGTGGCGTCATCTGGTGACCATAATTATGTTGAACTACTTATACCTTGAGAAGCATAGGACTAATGATTATAGGCAGACTTAGTGATAAGGATACCTATGGACGGTGCGTGGTGAACTACTGAAATTGTGTAGGGCATACTAAGCCCGGTCTTGCTGGACTAAATTATGCATGACAACGCATATCTCCTATCTGTGTTGGATTTAATAAAACCAACTTGGGGAAGGTATTGTGTTGGGAAAGATCATATGTTCAAAATTGAATAATATTAATTTAAGGTACTAATTTGTAAAAGCATTGACATGCGCTTTTTAGTTATATTTCAAAAAGGGATTTTCAGGTTAAGTTCTATTTACAACTGTTATTTGCTTAGTTTTGTAGGGAACTTCCCTCCAATATCAGGAAAGCTTAAAAGCAGACTGTATACCAGCTAAGACTTCAATAGAATGGTCACAAGACTGTAGTAAATAAGAATAAACTTTAAACAAAGTCAAGAACAAAATTTAGATAATAATAAAGGCCTATTGATGGCTCAAGGCAGTGTCAAAATTGGTAATTTTGAATTTAATTATGGATACTTGTATGTGATAATTATGTCTATGTAAATACCTGATTTGTGTAAATAATTGTACCTACATGGAAGATCATTGTCTAGATGAATGTGGTTGAATAAATAAAAAAATAAAAAATATATAGAGAAATATACAGAACTAACATAAACAATTTTTACCTTTTGATAATAGTTTGAACCTGATAACAAAACCTGTATTTACCATTGATTTCAATGAGAAATCTCAATTTTCTTTCTCCATAACAAATCTCCCTGTGCATTTCTCACGAAACTTCTGAAATACATTGCATTCAAAGTTTACGAGAAATGTTATACTAAATAAACATTGAAAAGTTTAGATATTTTGGGTATTTTTACTATAATATATTCAAATTGAATGGAAAACAACTTCCTTTACAATCCTTAGTATGAATGGACCTCTAAGTCTAAATCAGCTTTAGAAAGATAATTTTGTTGCAATTCTTTTTTATCAGCCAGGTGGCATTCAAAACAGCCTCAAGTATCACTATGATACAAAGTACACTCCTCGTTTTCGACCCTCACATGAAGCTTTTTAATATAATGTCAAGTTGTTGAATAATTTTTATGGTAGATGTGATGATAATTCATTCTCCATACAACCAATAGCTGATCTACTGTATGCTAGGCACATGCAGGTTTTTTTTAATCACCCCCGCCGCGAAGCGGCCACCTGGCCATCAGGCCAGGTGGAGGGGTGGTTATGCTGTAGTCACTTTACATGGTTGATTACGACGGCCCAGTTGGTTTATCACAATCTACGATGACAAGTAGGTAGTTTTAATTGCCCTTTTTGTAACAAATGGCAATTAATAATGTTTGCGATTAATATTTACAATTAGATTTCAAAATATTTGCATCCTGTTCTAGGATTATCTCATTTCTATGCTGTAAAACAAAGTCCCGAACGTTGGCAACAGCAAATTTCGGCAGAAAGACAACGTCATTTCTGTGTTTCCCAGCAACACCGTTGCTAGGATAACAACGTTAAGGACGTGTGCACCTAACAGCAAATTTTCAGATTATCTAGGCCTACCTAAAAGGACAGTACTTGTCATCGTAGATTGTAACGTCAAAGAGGGAGAGAGGGCCTTTTGACTACCTAAACATGGAACCAAAATTGTGATATGATCAATGACGTCTTACTTTTAGATTAATTAAGTTTCTGTAGATCTAGGTGAAAAAACGCACCACTCTCTTTTTGCCAAGCTTACAACGACAAAGCTATAGGCCTATAGTTTCAGCCTTCGTTATAGTATACCGTATGGCTCACTCTATGACTTCCTCCCTTCATAATGTATCGATAGGTTAACTTGAATATTGCTAATTGTATCTAAATTGTAACATTTTAGATACATTTAGCATGAAGTTGCAACACTGTCTCAACAAAGTGCCTGTTGTCAGACATTCAAAGCTCAGAGCCAATCACAGATAAGTAGGTTAGCCTCTCCTTGGCGACGCTACGGAAACCCTTAGAAACATGGACTAAGTGTGAGAGACCCATTGTAATAGGCAATATTTCAGCACCGCAGGCCTATCAGACTATTCTAAAAGAGTCTTAAATGATAGCATACGGTGGAATTATGTCCCCTACCTCAATATTATGTTGCCTCCGGCTGTAATTCATTAGGATTGATAAAAATAAAAAGGCATGACATTGTCATCTCCCTCTTTGCTCACATCGGACATTTGTAATGCCAAAATAGCATGAAAAATGCCAAAATAGCATGACAGGATGTTCTAAACAGTTTAAGAAACTTCAGAATAAAAAAAGGAAATTGGGGCCGCAAATAATTATGCAGCACAATGAACGTATTCCTATCATTGAGGGTATAGCTCTGACCTGAGTAGGATATGTGGGAGCCATGGGCAGAGAGCCTGTAATGGTTGAGTTACACAGAGGGCGGTTCTGACTTGTAATAATAAATAGGCCTACTACAACAACAATTGCAACAGTCAACCCAAAGCTAAATTTCGTAGTCATTTCTGGGGTGATTAAATCTTTCTGGGGCAATGGCCCCATTTTCTTGTTTAGTTGTTTTTTTAAAGTGATCTGTGGCAACTTGGCAATGTGCCAAAGTGGTTCTATGCCCCTTTTCACAATAACAAACACTTTGAAACAGCTTCAACCTCCCATGTCGCTGTCACAAATAGTCAACATACCTTTCTCGGTTCATTCACCGTTCAAAGTAATCCATATTATGTCTTTTGCTCTGCCTTTTTTGCTGCAAAATACTCCAGTTTGTTGGAGCTTTGGCTCCTCTTATGAAAACCAGATGGGGGCTGGTGGGCCAAAGCTTCTTGTAAGCTCCACTCTGATTGGCTCTTGGGTCAGACAGGAAGTAGTCCCTCCCGCTCTCCACGCACAGGGATGTGTTTTTCACATTGGCAAAAAAAAAAGAGGAAAGGATTGGAGAATAAGGTCTGGAATGTGTGTCCCTGGCTGGTGTAGCCCACAAAGATAGAAAGCAGATTGAGTGTCCAGGGGACACATTAATCCAGGAAGGTCTGAGGATGGGCGGTATTGTGCAATAAAGATAGTTGTCCACATTTTATTTGTTATTATTGCTTTCAAATAATTTGGCCTACGAACTCGGTTTACACTGTTCTTCTGGCTCCCACTTTTTTTTTTACATTACATAACTTCATGGGATTATGATGAGACTGCTTCTGTTATCCCTTATTTTTCAAACTTTGTCCCAACAGGATCCAGGGACAGCTCCACAGCGACATCCAGGGATATCCAGAGTACAGCCGGGATGGCTACAGGTCTTAAGCATCAGTAAACCCCATCTCCACTGTCACTTACCTTCTGAGAGAGATTTCTTTTGTCTTTTGAATTCCTCATTGCCATTTCCAGAATAAATAAGTCAGGCATATACATTTCCCACAAACCATCGCAGTGAACCCACCCCTAGAATCCCTGTTTCCAACTATTCCCATTGAAACCCATAATGGCAAGAGTTCCCAGGTTTTTCATGTACTCAATTTCCTAGTTGGTAGGTTGGATCTCAGTGAAGCATGACTATTGGCTGTTCATTATTTGTGCAGATATTTTTAAAAGATTGAAATGCTTTTGTGCAAAAACCCGTAATCATTATCCTTAATCTTCTATAATTAATCAATTCAAAATGACTTACAAGCAGTGCACATGGTACACATTCAGTGTACATGGGTCCTTCACAAATTACCTTGGTACAAAATGTACTTATAGCATTCATTATGTCAGTGTATGTTTGCCTATGTCAAAGTATATATAAAGTAAAAATAGAACACAGACTATTTCTAGATATACCTGTGTCCTAAAGATGGTGGTACCTATGAGGACAAATACAATTAGTAATGGGGGAGTTAAGAAAATGGTAATATAACAGCGCTGCAGGACAAAGAAAAAAAACTTCTACTCTCATCTGGGGAATATGTTAAAGAAAATAACTGCGAACAGGATGCAGAGGCAGCGCTAAGCGGAGAGAATAAAGATCATGTTAAAGTGGCTCCCACGTTTTTACTGATTCAAAACATATGTATGTATGTATGTATGTATGTATGTGTGTATATTCTGCTACAGGAACTCAAAATGTGAGTCAAAATTGGATGTGAGGGGTGCAAGGTTATGCTCAGGGTCAAAGTTCCCAAGTCCTGGATGTGTGGATCCTCTTTTGCAGTTAAATCATGCAAAGGCTTGTGCTGCTCATCTTAGAATATCTACAGACAGGCTTTTGGAAGCAGCCGAAATTATGCTTGAAGAACATGCCTTTTGAGACTGCCACCTAGATCAAAACATGATCGTTGTAATGCTGTCAAAAGCTAAACCTGAAGAAGGTGAATTTTGGGACAGAATTTTTAATATTAATTTCACAAGAAAAAAGACCTGCAAGCTTGCCAGTTGAATACAATGTGAATGAAAACAATATTTTGAAATTAATACAAAATTAGAACCCAATAAGGATTTACTTAAAGAAGTAAAGTTAATCTAAGTTCGGTGAATAACTTAAGGTCATATCTCAAAAAAATGATTTTACTTTTACTTTTTAAAATGTTTCCCTCCTCCCTAAGCTATATTGAAGTTTTGTACTTTTTTTTAATTTTCTAAAGCTTTGGAATATTACAAGCCAGTAAGCAAAGGTCGTTTCTTGACAGGTACACTTTTTAGTGAATAACAAGCCAATATTTTAATTTGATAAAAATTTAATGTGATTAATTCTACAAAATGAAAATATTTCATAATTCAGTTTTTGAGATAACTATTATGGAAATATAATTGTAGAATAAAATTGTTTAATTCATAAAATATAAATGAAATATAGGAATATGATTGTAAAATGCTAGATGCTACCTTCGTTTATTGAAGAAATGGTCTGAAAGTTGAATAGCATAAGGTCATATCTGAAATAGATTTCGTATTGTTACCATGGTAACATGCTTATAATCTATTTATATTAATAAGTCATACAAAAGGTTTTCAAGCTATAAATTCTTACTAGCAATGGAATATCATAATGATGGAGCATATATATTAAGGATTATATATAGGCCTTAGAAGCAGTTATATTTATGTAATTGCCATTTACTCAAAATCAGCATATTGTTGATAAAGCCTTATGTTATTTAGCCAACGTAATGATATAATTGTTACTGTGTTGTACCTTTGCTTTCCTCTTTTTTTTACTTCGTACTTTATAGGACATTTTCCTTCTTTTAAATTTTGGCTCACATAGAAATTATAAAGAAAAAATGGAAAAAAAGAGTATCTATTGATCTACACTATCATACTATATTTCACAATTTTAATTTGATTTGCAATAACATCAATCGAACAAAACAAAACAACTTGGTTGGTTGTAGTTTAATCTCTGATTCTCCAACACTTGTCTTTGTTGTACAATAAAACTCCTCTGACCAAATATATATATTGTTTGAACATGGTCAAATAATTTACAAATGAGTTCATGATCTATGTCATTATATTGAAATTCCTTGGACTCCATACTTTCTGCTTATTCACTGCCTACAGTAATTGATTCTATTTATACACTGTACATGTCCCATTCTTAATCATCTGTTCATTGACATACATTCCCACAGAATCTATGTTTGTAAACCACCCAGGCAAAAAGCAACGTATCAGAAACATTCTGCAACTGTACCATTTTGGTTGGTTTATAACTCACATAAAACTATGTAACAGTTATGTGATTTTAGGGGGATGCTATGACATCCCATAAAAAGAACATAATAATGACGTTCTGTGAACATCAGGTTAGAACCACCTTACAATGTAACATCACAGTGAAGTGCTATTCAGGTGTTGTTGAGACATAACTCAAGCAGAACTTAACAGATACAAAGTATATGTGTGGTTATGGCCAAACCTAAGCATGTAGTTATGACGTGTTGATTAGGTGACATAGAGACATAACTTAAATGCACAGAACTGATAGGTACTGACTGAGTGAAGTTGTAACTATACCTAAAGAGATGTTCTTGTTACGTGAAATTTCGACGTTGCAGTGACGTTTATTTGATGGCTCCCAGAAACGTCACTGCAACCAAAATTGTGGTGTCTTTGTGGCATTCTAATTAGGTTAGGTCTTAACCGCACCTTAACAGTACATCAAAAGAATGTTGTGTTTAGGTCATAGTGACATTCTTTTAAGGTAAGTTTTCAACCCTACCTGATTGTGACATCACAGTGACATTGTGCTTAGGTTAAGTCTTGAACTCACCTAATCACCATGTCTCAGTGACATTCTGGTGAGGTTAAGTCACAACTCAACTAAATCCGAACGTCACAAGTACCTTGTATCTAAGTCTAGCCATAACCATTTATAGTACTGTTTATCAACACCAGGGGACAGTACAATACCATTCCAGTTGAGATAAGGCCCAAGGTTTTGTGGTTTTTATCACCATTTTCCAAATAATATTATGTTTAAATGCTGCTGAAACAATATTCTTCAAAAAATATCAAACTATCTTCTGGAAACTTATTGATAGCTTAGTTTAATTATTTTGGCTGAAATCAATGACCAGTTCCATGAAAACACCATTTTCAATTTTTCACAGTATTAATGGGATACTGAGTGTATCTGTCCCCTAGCCTGATATTTGACATTTGCCGGCTATGGAAAAGGCCTGGGTACAAAAGTACTTACTTAAAAGGCCCCAAGTCACTGAGAGAAAAGCTGGAAAGCAAGATATCTTGTCTTGGGGAAGTTACAGTATGATGTATAGTGTAAAATGTTTGGTCATAGGTGGGTCACAAAATAACCTTAACAGAACTGGTCTCAAAATAACCTTATTGGAACATAATTTGGGTTACAATAATTATGATGTCATAATCATGTCACCAGTATGTCATGGTGCAGTAGATTCTAATCCCTATAATCAGTAGATTCTAATCCATATAATCATTCTTTGAAAGTTTCAATGTGATGTCACGGAAACACGTACCAAGAATGTGATTTTGTGACTTCCCAGAAACACGTGATAAGAATGTCATTAATTCGTCATCTCAGAGACGTGATTGGGAGCCATCAAATCTACATCTATAGAACATCAAAATGAGATGTAACAAGGACCAAAAAGTGACGTTGTAATAACAATATCATTATGTCATATTCTTGCCTGGGCAGTAACCTATATCTCACTATGATAACACCTGTTTTCCTATCTGTGGGTCCCTGACCTCTAGCCTATATTTCACTATGATAATACCTGTTTTCCTATCTGTGGTTCCTAGACCTCCTTATGGCTTCGCTAGCAGTGGAAAATGTATGGATGAGTAGTAGTAAGTATCTTGTGTATCTATAATCAGTTACAGCTTCAAATATAATGTTTTAATAATGTACTAGAACAGAAAGGACATGTATCAGTACTAACAAAGTTTTTGATTGGTAAGTTATCAGTATGCCCATGGCCAGCCAAGCTGCAATGTAACAGAAACATTCTGCAACTATACTTTTTTAGTCAGTCTGGTACTTACTAAGATGGCACTTAACCATTACATTATTTATGGTTAGGTTGAAACCTCACCAAATCAGAATGTTATAAAAACATTATTAACAGAATATCAGAAGAACATTCTCTTTAGTTTGAATAACATATCCAGAACTTTATAATAACGTCGCAGTGTAACGTCACAGCAGTACGTTGCAACAACATTATTGGGAACAAACACCAATACAACAGAAACAGAAACAGAAAATTGCTGCGACGTTTTAGTAATGTCACATCCTTACCTGGGTATATTGTAGAAAAAAATGATACATGATTATATGCTTAAAAGATTGTAAAATACATGGAATGGCATGGCTTTTACCAATTAATCAAATTTCAAAAATGTGCTTTTCAATACATTATATTTTGTGATATACATGTATATGCATACCACTTATTTTTCATCTCCAAAAGACATTTGGGTATGCAGAAGGTCTAAACTATTGCACTATAGTTAAACGGTGATAAAGCCAGGTGAAGACAGTGTTGCCTGGAAGCCTATGATTGTCATTTAGTTAAGTGTAAAGAGATACATATTTTTAATAAAGCAGGTATGATAATTGATTATGCCAATATCACTAACATTTTGTTAAAGAATTCATATGTACTTACAAACTTAATACAAAATGAATTAGTATAGGTTTCATGAATTCAAGAATTGTAAGATTAGATCCCAAAGTTTTCTTGGAATGAAACTTGGGGTTAACACTTATTATGTTATCAAGATTTCAAGAATGGAGTAAGCTTGTTAAAACCTTTTTTATCATATAGTTTAGACTTTCAAAATATTTCAGTCTTTCAGAGCTGCCTATCAAACCACTAGTCCTGCAATGGCAAACACTAGATTGAACAAAGGATTATGGGTTATTGTGATGTTAGGGATCACAACAATAACCATTTTATTAAACAAGGTGGATCTTTCACCATGGGTAGGTACAATCATTGTTGCTAATATTCATATTAATAGATATGTATAATGTTGATATTATTGTTTAACTAAATTTTATCATACACATTATATTTGTTCAGAGGTTGATATCATAAAACAAGAGTATTTCTTCAATGAAGAAGAATAAAACTCTTATTAACCATTCCCAGCCATTGAAGAAGATGGCAAAGGGTGAAAAAATAGAATGAAAGACAGACCTTATTTTGCAATTTTCCCCTTCTAGCTCTCTTCTATCCTTCATGGCCTTCTAGCACCTCTCTTGGTCTTCCTTCAATCCTGACAACCCTCTGCTACACATTTGCAAGCTAGCCCTCTGCAGCTGCCTCTGAGGGGAAGGAAGAATAACAGAAAGAGAACAAAAATATTGAGGACACTATTTTATATTCCTTTCCTCATCCCTACCAGTCTTCTGATAGCTCTGCTAGCCTTGTGCTGGACCTCTGCAACCCCTCTTGCCTTCTACTATTTCTACTGATCTTTGGCTACTTCTGCTATCCACAACCATGTGAGCACTTAAGTTCAGTTTCCATTGATTTCATAAGCAAAAGATCTTATTTTTAGCAAAATGTACACATTTCTGTTACCCATGTCCACAATTTGGGCACTTGCCCATCATCTGTCACACATGTCTGATGTTTGCAGCAACTGGCGACTGGCAACCATCAGGATCGCCAGCGAAATCGTCAGGCTACTTAAAATCACTGGACAACTAGCTGTGGGCAAGGCCCGAAAACTTGGCAACAGGTGATACATGATGGAATCACTGGTAAAATCACTGGTGAAATTGCCAGACAAATATCAAACTTGGTTGATAATACAGTCCCTCAGTGACTTTACTGGCAATCCTGATGGTTGTCCGTCGCCCATTGCTACTATAATCACTTAGTGGGTATGGCCCTTTACTCATACTCTAGATTGCCACTCTTACTGTAGCTCGATATACAGGTATTATATGGTACTCGTATATTATAAATTCTTGTCTAGCCCAACTTTTTAGGTACTGGATCAGCCCCTGATTTTGACCATGATAACTTTCTGAATAAACCTTTGTTAAACCCTTTCATGATGCTACATCAACAGTTAACTTTGCTATATAACACCAGCTAGGGTTATCCCTAAATTAGGCATATTTTTGGAGGGTAAATACAAATTTTATATGACCTAGTTAAATTTCTTTCTTGACTATACATTTTGATAATGCAAGAGTAAAAATAATCTAAAGCTATGTGTATACCTATAAGCAAGATTTGTTTTGAGATTCTTAATTTCAAATGAATCACAATGAATTTTCCAGATGATGGCTTAATACATCTTTAGTGTGGTGATGCATCACTGCATCTGGCATCAGGAAAAGGTCAAACTCATAAGACAGCAGAGTCTGCTCATACTAAAATACTCATACTAAGATCATTGTTAAGCAATGTATTTTTTCAGATCTTACTTGTCCATAGTTCAAATTCCTCATTTATGTCATTATTATTCATAGATCAGTCATTAGTAAATCATATACTAAAAAATTGGACATCTATATTTATTTTACCTTAAGGAACATATTAGGACCATCTTTAGCCAAAAACGAAAGCTGGAAAATGAAACCAAGGAGGTTCTTCCTCCATACACTCAAACCTCCCAGGTGGCTGCTCTTCAGAATGAAAAAACCCTGGAGCTCATTCATATCGACTATGTTCCCATCACAAAATGGACAGGCCCAGACACCATGAAAACGTAGGTACACAGATATACTTCAGTGGATAATTAACATACTGTCCCTAATACTAGATGCTATAATGTATGTATACAGTTTGACACTGCTAGGTTTTCAAGTATCAAAACACAGTGTTATTTCTGCATAACCATAACTCCACCAACCTAAAGGATAATAAGAATTTTTTGTGCAATGTAAGAATTTGTCTCTCATTCTTTTCTTATTCAATGAAGGTTGTATGACACATTTGTAGATATAGTATATAATGCGAGGATATACATATCTGAAGTACTGCATGAATTTTGAAAGAAAATCATTTGTATCTCTTTTACGAATTAAATTGTATCTTTTAAGGATAGACAACACTTCTCAGGGGGCCATTTTTGGTAATTCATATTACACTCTCTCAAGTAAGGACACATTAATACAGTTTATATCAAAAGATATGATTTGTTTATCTGTCTTTTCATGTAAATCAAATGGTTCTTATTCAATATTGGAAAATTAGAGAAGAAAAACTTATTTTTTCAACCACTTAAATGATTAATGTGAAAATTTTGGAGCTTTTTTAAAGGACTTGTATGTACAGGACAGTGTCTCAGAATTTTTGTTTAGGCCCTAATTTTCATTTCATGTTAAAAAACAAGAAACATTTTTTTTCAAATTAATTTCTATATTTAATTAAGAGTAGGACCTAAATTATAAATCGGAGACACTGTTCCTGCAATGAAAGCTTATAGAAAGTGTCATGCACTAATATTAAGTATTAAGCAAGATATCCTTGTTCAAAAATAAATGTCAAAAATGACTGTTTTTCACATCTCTATCAAGCTACTAAATTTCTATCCCAAATATAACAAAATGATTATATCAATTGATAAAGCTATTAACTGACATTCCAAATAGATTCAAAGACACAGCTCTCCTCCCACTGCGAAGTTGCACCTGAATGGTGTTTTTTCTCAACCATGACAACAGAAGACCTGGTCTTAAGGATTGACACCTGATTCCTGGTACTCAGGACTGTTGCATTTTTCATAAAGTATCTCTACATCCACATATGAGTGTGATATCTATATCACATGCTTAGTTTATATTCTATCTAATGATATAAAAGATATGTTGAAGTATTAAAGGGTTTATAAGTTATGTGTCTGTAAAGACAAAAGTTACTTTTTTCACTTATATTTTTTGAACAATGATTTCTCAGTCACCATTTGACATAGGCCTTTAAAATTGTGTAAGCTTGTTCTTAACATTCCAATGGGGGGAAGTGTGTCTCAAAATTGTAATATGTGTCTTCAATCATTTCTTAAAAAATAGAATGCAAAAATTAAAGAAAATTTAGCTTTTAGTTTCCCATTTTTTGGAATAACATAAAAACTAAAGCCTAAATCATTAATCTTAAACACCCTTCTCTACATCTAGAGGTTAATGACATGTATGAAAAAAATAGCCACATGGCTCTTCTGGTAACTGAGTAATTCTTGTTCAAAAAATAAAAGTTGAAAAATTGTTTTTTTATATCCATTTGAATTTTCATCACATTTTCTAATAACTTATTTTACAGAATAAAGAAAAATTAGACATTGTAAATGGTGTTTATTTCATTATTATACCTAACATAGGCACAGAGAAACGGGCCAAAACATGAATTATGCCCCAACCACCGGTGTCAATCCTTAAGGGTCAGACAAAATAGGGCAGTGTTTGATTATGAATTTTATGATCTAAGTGATATGGGGTTGGTTTATGATACTGTATGTGTTGTGTGATATTATATAAGAATATTTGAAACCTGAATGTGTTGATGAATACTTAAGCTTATCATACATATTCTTTCTTCACAGTTTGACTTCACAGCTACAAATTAAGTGCAACAAAAGTGAGCTTTTGGGTCACAAGTCTGATGGGGGATGGCCAGTGTGTTTTGCCAAGCCCTTCTCCCCAAAGAAACCATGTACCATCTACTCCTTTGGGTAAATTATTTTAGTATTTTATGATTCTCCAGGTTTACAAGATCTAACAAGCTTCTGGTTTCTAATTTTCAGAGCTTTCCAGCAAAGAAACAGATGTATGAACACCACTAATTCACTTATATTTGAAATCCTACGTTCCATACTCTTCTTTTAGGCAATGATATAACTAATAGAACTAAATTATAATTTGATAAAAATGTGAATGAAGGAAAATATCACTATATTGTTTTATGATTATATGGAAGATAGCGTGGGTCTTGAATTTAAATGAAGCACCTCTTACATTCATTTCTTTCAGTATCAATTTTGACTTCTCGTTTGATGAAACGTACCAGCGTAGATTTGGCTGCACAGTACGATCATTTGACCCAAGGTAATGTCTGCTTCATCAACTTCGATTGCTTTATACCCTTTTGAACAGCTTGGATATCTAGGATGGTGATGTGGATCCAACCTAATTGATAGATTCTTGAGATTTTGAGGTTTCAAACCCACACCCTACTAAACTCAAGGTTCTATCTGGGGCATTCTATTTAGAATGTACACACAATTTCTTTATCAAAAGATTAGGGCACAAAGCAACCAAAAACCAACCATCCAACCTTTTCAAAAACCTCAGATTTAATTGTAATTGTAATTAGTTGAGAGAGTTGTACTTATGCTAAACTGATGGAATACAGTTAGTGTTTTCTATGTACCTTTTAGAGAGAAGTACTTCTTTATATCCATATTTCATATATTTCAAGATTTAGATTTATGACTACTTCACCATCAGCCTGCGTTGCTGGAGTTAGATGTAAACTAGCACTTATGCTAATCTTTTTCCAGTTGAAATAAACAAACAAACAAAAAAAGATCCACCATTCGACCCCTTGAGAAAAAGTATGCATTTGATTTATATCACAATTTATGCACAATTTCAAAAATCCCCAACCCCCTTGCCACACCTTTGATGTGTACATACTTAATAGAAGGCCCTTCTCAGTGTGCCAGTCCATTCGTATTATGACTTGAGGTTGCCTTTAATTAAAAAAGTTGGAATTTCACTGCTTAAATTGCAGAAGAGCCATTTGTACTAACGTTTGCCATTTTGATGTTTTTAATGATTTCTTTCTTTCTTTTTTCTTTTTTCTTTTTTTTTTTTCCATGGAACTTTTGGGGCAAAATATTTGTTGGACCTTGTCCCATTTCTGAATCTTATTTTCTGATTTTGGACAATTCTGTAATCATGATCCGTGTTGTTCAATTTAAAACAGAACATCTTCACTATAATATTCTGGTTAGTTGAAGTCAAGACTTCACTTAAACGGAACAGTTTTGGGACCTCGTGACCAGGGGAGGTCCCAAACTCACCTAGCCAGAATGTTATAGTAATGCTTGATTATGTCAGATCTTCACCTTAACTAAACAGAATATTACTGTGACCATCTTAATAGTTTAGGTGTCAACCTAACCTTAACAGAACGGTATTGTGACATCCTCTTTAAATGAGATCTCAACCACACCTAAAATGTTATTGCGACATTGTTATCAAGGGAGGCCACAATATAAGCCTCATAAATAACATTACAAGAACGCTATCAGAAAGTCATAATGGAATGTTGCAACACTTGGTAGCAGTGATGTTACTGGGAGTCATCAAAAGAATGTCACTGCAATCTAACAGTGGGCCACCTGTTCCAGTGAAAGTGATGCAACTACGCCCCCAGGGGGCAAAAACCCCAAATAGGAATACCATGAAATCCTATTGTGTGCATATAGCCCAGGCAACCTACAATATAGGGTAAATCCGTTTAATATGATATCCGTTGCCAAAGTAACCGGGCAAAGTCGGTAACCTCATGGGGTGTGATGCACGTCTCAGCATTAACTCCCAGATATGGATATATAGTCTATATATATATATATATATATATATATATATATTATGTTATCTTCTTTTTCAGAATATTATTTCATATATGTAATCTACTTATGTAAGGCTGCAATGTAAATAAGAAAGATTATGAATATATGTACTAGTGCTCGAGAAGCAGCAGGTACAAATATGCCAATTTTTCTGTATTTTGCAGGTTTTTTAGGTTCTTTTACATTACACTACATATCAGATACTTCAATTTAATAATAATTTTGTTTCAAATTTTGTTTCTTATAAGAGTTGCCTCTAACTCAGAAAAACATTTTTGGTTCTAGGCTCATACATATTTCTATAGATAGGACCTTATTTATGCCACCGTTAGTGCTGAGTATCGTGCCGTTAGTGCTGAGAATGCTCTCGTTAGTGCTGAGATGCCAATACATGAGACAAATACTCACTATGTGCAGTAATTAATCTTTTTGACAATATTATTGTATCTGAATCTGCTATACCTTGCATGTTATGAATAAATACATATTTCTGCTATATTTGACAGTAGATTTATGTATGTATATGTCCTATCAATGTACTTTTATGGGTGTTTTTTCGTAGGAATTAGCTCAATTCTACCATTATCTGCTGCAGTAGTTAATTATGTAGCATATATAACTGGTCTCTTAGCAACTAAATAAAAGCTTATGACATTATCCATTTCTATTGATCCACTATAACCTTATTGCTGAGACACACCTGTTAATGCTGTGACGTGCATTACCACTTACTACAGCACATAGCACACCTGTTAAAGTATTTCCTTGTAATTTCTGCAAACTATACTGTACAATGTAACTTCCATATATCTATAAATATTGAGAAATATGTATACAGATGTACCATTAATCAGATCATACAGTTAATGCTGAGATTTCTTTGGTAGAAGTTACTGCTGAGAACCTTTCTTAGCTTTGGTCTATTTGTCACTCCTTTGTAGGAGTTAATGCTGAGAAATAATATTATTATGATTCTTCCCATGGTCATATTATGCTAATATTTGTCTGGTGATGAGAATTTCTACTATACATACATTCACAAACAACTGTCAAGTATAAGTTAATGCTGAGAAATATAACATCACTGAACACTATGCTCTGCACATATAAGTTTCAAACATTAATGCTGAGAATACTCTGGTCAAAGTTAGTGCTAAGAATCTCTACTATGAAATATTTTCATAAAGTACTCCTAGGTATAAGTTAATGCTGAGGAATCTAACATCACTGTTCATATTCATAAATGCTGAGAATCCTCAGGTAAAAGATACTGCTGATATTATCTACTTCTACTTCCTCCTCTTTATGTATCTCCTACACAGCTCTTCATAAGGAGACTTCTTCAATGCGAGGTATCAGGAGGTCTAGGAATGATAGTGTGGTGAAGAACTTGTGGCAAAGCACAGGGGATATCCACGCATATGCTTTACTGCTGAGAACTCATTTGTCTTCCTCTGAGATGGTGATGTAATTAACTACCATGGGTTGTATGGTCACCTGTGTTTTCTATAAAACATTTAAGCGATCTGCTTCATGTAGGCCACATTACAGTTTTCACTGTCATCAACCTGAACTGTGCAGTTATTTTCAGGCAGCTTCTTCTTCAACAGATTGACAGCTGCATATTGGGCCTGAACCCAATATAATTGTGACCAAACGTGGGAAATGGTGTCCTATTGGGGTAAAAACCTGTTTTTGAATTCACAATCTGCTCTTTTAAATGGTGCAAACCATTTTCAAATATTCCTATTAGAGGTTGAGATATGGTTGTTTGAATATCCCTACCAGGGTTATGTAAAAACACCCCTCATTTTGTTAATATGCTTCATTTCAACACTATGCCTTGTTAAACCAAACACTATTTAATAAAAAATATTGGTTTTTCTTATTAAAATATGATTTTCTTCTCAGACAGACCTTCAATCAACTAGCAGTTTTCACTATAGGAAAGAATAAAACTTTTGTCAGAATACTTGAGAAAAAAAGTCTATGAAACCCAAACATTCTTTTTGTTGTTGCCATGGTAACAATAGCTTGTTGCTTTTTCTGACCCACCTTAAGAAATGGACTTCATGTGCCAAATTACCCATGATGCAATTGTGATAAAGTGATAGAATGTTTTTGAAATTATAATAAAAATTTTCACTAAAATATGGATCATTAACATGTTTTATCAATAACTCACTTCATAATAGATTTTCAGCAAATTACCCAATATCCCTCTAGGTTACCATATCCCACGACTGGTCACATATGTGCTCTCGAAAGGGTGGCAATGTATTCATTATGAGCTCCTCCTTCATTTTTTGGTTATGTCCTTCTTGACCAATTCTGTGCGGGGTTTTGTCTTGACCTTCTTGGTTTTCTTATCAGTGTATTCATTTTGCTGAGTTGTCCATGTTTTGTAAATCAGCTTGTTCTTGTTGGCCATGTGAATGCTAATTCTGATCTCAGTGTCATCCATAGTGAGGAGTGCTGTTGTTGATGAGGGAAGGGTTGGTACACTCTCTATCAACATTATGTTGGCATGGTAGATGCATAGCCATACATGTCTCTCCAGGTAATTGCACAGCTTGATGGACCTCTTTTTGTCTTCTCTTACAGCATAAAATAAGGCTAGAGACATTTGTATTGATGTCTGAGTACAAAATTGTTGGTGAAACATGTCAGTGAGGGCCACTACTTGCACTTTGCCTTCTTAATTTATCCACTTGTCAGGCATGCTGTATACATTGTCTTCTCTCCACAGGAATTATATCACTTCGGTCGCTCTCCTTTGTAAATCTTGTTCCTGCATAGTTCTATGGCTTTAGATATGGCACTTTTGTTTGTTGTGTTAGTTTTACCTCCAGCCAACCCTTAAGAGTTCTCTTACCAGACTGCAAAAGGTAAAGCTTTTCAGATAGTTTTACACCACAAGGGCTGTGATATGGCACTAGCAGAGCCATAGTATGTCTTTGTAACTTTGTCTTAGTAGATCTTCTTTTTAATCATGGTAAACTACTGTGCTGTCTATGCTACTGCTTCATATAGCACTTGCACATTCCAAACTCGTTCTCTTATAGGTGTTACACCCATATCAATCATGCTGTACTTAGAATTTGATAGAACATATACATGTGCATAAATGCACTGTGATATATAGCAAAGATATGTATGTTATTCATTACATGCAAGGAATATGAGGTTCACCTACAATGATATACTGAAAAATAGTTATTCCTGCACATAGTTGGTATATGTCTCAGATATCTGCGTCTCAGCACATTTTCAGCACTAACGGTGACATTCTCAGCATTAAAATTGACAGATTTGTACCTGGTGGGTCTCATGCACTAGGAGATATATTGCTAATGTTCATAATTTACATTGTAGCCCTACATGAGAAGATTACATATATGCAATAATACTCTGAAAAAATATATATACAGACCATATAGCCATATATGGAAGTTATTGCTGAGACTCACGTTATTGCTGAGACGTGTTATTGCTGAGACGTGCATTGCCAGGAGACATGAAAAATGCTTCTCCTACCCACTGTAATGTATGTACATGGTAGAACTTCCATTTATATAACAGCTATATAGTTGGGCCCATGTTGGATATAGAGTATATAGTTGAATATATGAATTGTGGAAATGGCACAGAAAATAAGAAATCTGTAAATGCTGAGACGCACATTAAAGGTAAATCACGGGATGCATTCTTCAGCCTACTGTAAGCCAGGTATCATATTCAAAGCGGCAATAAAAATTGTGGAGGTATGGGGTACTAGTCCGCTTCTCGTGTGCCACATTAGGTAAGGGTATATATAATTCCTAAAATACTGTGGTTCTTTAAAGCATTAATGCTGAGAATGGACATTTTCCACTTTGCAATCACTCATTTTGGTCCTGTGCCTAAGATATTTGGTCGATTTGAGTAAATCCAGCTATTGATGAAAGCTGATGTAGTTACCATGTATATAAAAATTAAAAAGAACCATGTACCCAGGATGTTCTGTATACACTGAGTACATGAAATGAAAGAAAGGTGTTCTTAATGTCAAAAAAGGCCGCACCCAATAGGATAAAAAAAAACAATGCCAAAGCATTTGGGAAATATTTTGCAGATTTTGGCCTAGTTGCATCACTTTCACTGGAACAGGTGTGACATAACATAGGAAATGCTCCAGAACATTGCTGCGACATTATTACAATGTCATATCCTTGCGTAGACCTTCATAGTTTATATTTGTTATTATATTCTCATATATAACTACTATCATATTGAATAAGACATTGTGTCCCCTACAAAGCGTGTAAAAGCACAATTATACCTTGGATACTTTTTTTGGTAGCTACAGGCTTTCCTGTATGTATATATATATATATATATATATATATATAAACAAACCCATTCCATCCCCAAAGCATTATATACTTTATATAGTATGAAGAAATGTAACAGAATCTTTTAGCAAAAGCCATCCTAATTTATCTGTGGTACTCTTAAATTACAGAAGAATACCAGGCCATAGCTAGCCATAGCTGGCAGAATTAAGACTTCCAAAAGTAATGTCAATAACATAAAATTCCATGAGTGCGAAATATTTCTTTGCAGATTCTTGATTAAACTGAATATGTTTGAAGAGTGTATTATTAGAATAAAGTAAAGAGTTATAATGTAAATAATTATATGAATACCAGCTTGAAAAAGGTTAAACATGAATATTTTCTCAATATATTTATGCTTGTTCCTTTCAGTATGAATACATCACAACATGAACACAGTCCTTCAGTTTGGTTTTATCCCATCGGTCTTTCAGACAACATGACTACCTTGAAAAATGGATGGAAAATGAACACTTTCAAGGGCCTTTTGAAGAAATTCAATGAGGAACATGTAAGACTTCCACTTTATATATTTTCATAGCAGGTGAATTTGAAAAATGTGTTTCTTGGAATATCCTGCTCATCAAAAAATAAGATCCATCAACTTTTGATTGAATGTGACTATTTATAGGTCACTCAAGGAATCGTCAAACTGTCTTATTTGTAAATATTACTTTCTTTCATATCATGGAGATGTTCTTATTAGGGATTCATCAAGATGAGCATTTCTGGTATAAAAATGCTTAACAGCATATGAGCATTATGAAAAAAATGTTTTTAATTATGAAGGATTATATATATGTAGATATGTGGTTTGTAAGAAAGCTAATGGATTTCTTTTATTCAATAACTCTTTCCATTGAATTTCAGAAGATCATACATTACCTCAAATTTGATATTGAAAATTTTGAATGGAGGGTCCTAACCAACATGCTGGATGATGGAGCACTACAGAATGTCATGCAGATATCCTTTGAAATACATATGACTAAGAAGCAATATCATGATAAGACATATTTTGATTTATTGAAACGATTTGAAGATGCAGGATTCAAACTATGGCATTCTCGCCCTCGTTATTGCAGTTTCTATTACCAACGTGATATGAGCTTCTTGAATATAAAGTTTATAGAGAAGCTTTCATAATTATATGTATTTGAATAAATCTATAGATTGATAAATGATCAAATAAATATGAAATAGTTGCTCACCTGTCTTCCAGTCCATTTTATCATATTGTAACTCTTCCATGATAATTAAATCTTATTACTGATATTTTCACGTGTTACACCACATGAAACTAATTGATATACTACATGTATGAGTTTATTTACCAGCATTTATCTTGTGTCGCACAATCTAATTCATGCGTACAACTACATACTACCTCATCATCAAAGGTAATACAGGTCAAGAGATAAAAGACCAAATAATTGAATCATTAACAAGACCATTACACAATGGTTCTATAATATAACCATCTATATACCAATAGCAAACAACTAAATTTTATTTACTCAAAAGATATTTGGAAAAGAATGCCTGGTTATAGAGCCATGCCTATTTATAAATCATTTCATAGAGAGAGGACAGTGCCAGAAAGAGAAACCCCTGATTATATTGATAGTTACTTTACAACCATAGGTCAAAAAAATGTGCTACCCTAATACCTAACTAACGTATCTGACATGAATTAAGATTTACTAGTTGCAGGCCCAGAGCAGAATCAACCAACAGCTCCTCCTATTCTAACCTGGAATTGGATAAAATTGCAAGAAGTGGAATCTAAAATAAATACAGTATTTGTATTTACTAGTCATAAGGAATTGAGGGATTATCAAGTAGACTTATAAAGGATGGTTTAGAGGTTCTTAAAGAACAAATATCATATCTCTTTAATTTATCATTTAGTAGCAATGAATTTCCACAAGACTAGAAGATAGGTACCCCTTCCAAAAGTACAAATCCAGACCTAGTACAAGACTTGCACCCTATCTCATTGTTACCACTTCCAAATCTAGGAAAGATGCTTGAACACTTGGTACAGTAGAATAATTAGACATTTAGGAAGTGATAATCAAATCATGAATGGAAAAATCATAGAACAATAGATACCATATGCAATATTACAAAAAGTATAACAGAGGGCTTTAGTGATAAAATGAACACTTTGGAATTATAATTATATAGATTTTATGCAAGTTTTGGACACAATAGATCATAGATTATTAGTTCGCAAATTACCAGGAATATTCTTAAGTAAGCAAATCATAAATTCAATATCAAATTATCTAAATAATAGAAAACAAAAAACGATTGCCAATAATAAGACATTAGACATGAGGTCAGTGTCCTTTGGGGTACCACAGTGATCCTTGGGCTAATCTTGTTCTTTATTCATATAAATCATATCTCGAAGGCAATAAAATATCCTGCTTTTTTCAGGCAATACTGAAATATATGCAAAATGACCCAATAACAGAACAATAATTATGAGACACATGAATTCAATATTTATTAGTTTATAAATATCAGGGCACCAGATGGCAGTCCTACCCTACCAACTACAACTACCCCACCTGTTGTATACAGGGGGAACTAGTCTGTATCAATCTGTATTATCATAAGACTCTTTTATTATTATTATTTTTTTTTAGACTCAATGGCCCAGCACTAACAGCAGGCCCGATTCATTTTTTGCTTTTTCTGTGTTGTTTAGTGTTAATAAAAGGGGCGTGTTTCAGTTAGCCCAAATATTTGGCATTTACTGCCTTGACTCTTTTCTTAATACCCAGTTTATTTATAGTGTATTCAAGAGGGTGCAAATAATTTATCAATATGGTAATAACAATAGATTAACTCTCAATGTGGATAAAACAAACACTGTATGGTGTTCACAAATATAATTGATCCATGGGGATAGGTGACAATGTTAAATTAGAATGTTTTAAATTGAAACTGTGGTATAGAATAAATTATATTTAATTAGAAAATCACTAGATGTGATATATTGACTACTCCATATTCAGATGGTGTTTCGCTCGTTTATAAATGTCTATTCGTTTCATTGTCAAGTCCTTTGTTAGGTATGCAGTTACTGCCTTATGCCTCATTCTTTGGGACATTGTTATTTTTCAGTTTCCATCTAGTGGGAGGGAATTCTCCATGCTGTTTTTTTTATCCCAGTTTTTGGGATGTGCTAATCCTCGCTGTTTGGATGGTTTTGCACACATTTCAAACACATTTAATTGAGTCATAAGATTACATGTTTCTGGCACTCATCTTCTATTTTATAAGCTGAGGGACGCTGCTATCATTTGCTGAAAACAGAGTATTAAAATTTGAAATGTCCCCCCTGCCACGTTGCATAAGGGAAGGAGTGATGTCGTTCTTTAAAACAGCGGGGGTTTGGCAAAGTCTCCCTGTTATACGCGCAATTCACCATCGATTTTCACCCATTTCTAATAATTCCATCAGGCTGAATTTCAGGGGTTTTAGATCTAAATGCCTAGTTTTCAAAACTGTTTACAGAAATTAAAATCGGTTCAGTTGAACAGCCGCAAATCAACAGGGCGACACGGCACCCAGGACATAAAAAAAGGGATGGTCAAACCATCCCTGTAAGGATGAAAGGTGGATTCTATCACTGTTCATAGCGATGCATCTCGCTATGTGCACCAATCGTAGCTATAACGAGACCCATTACACGACGCGGCACTTGCTTTGGTTTAGTTACAAGTCTAACCCAAAGTTCCTGCTCATGTGTGCAACTGCTGCCTTAAGAATTATTGCATTAAAGACACGGTCATCCCTGACTTTCTACAGAGCACATTTTTCCTGGATACAGGATGCCTACAGATAATGACAATGATTAACAGAGGCCTTGAGGGATCCCTTACCTGCAATGGGAGACTGAAGATCCGCTGAGACTTTGGTAAAGTAATGTCCTTATGACTTTTTGACTTTGCTGATAGGCCCATTTCACTACGTGACTTGAGCTTCGAAAAAGGTCCATTACAGTACATGACTTGAGCTGTGATATGACGATGTTGCAAAGATATGGCACATACTAGGGATGAAATTCTTTGCTATGCTTTATTACAAGCTCCAAATTGACAATTTTTAGTACTTATATGAGTACGTTTTTGAGAGTAAAGGGGGTATTCCACTACACGACTTGGGCTGCGACATGACCATGATATGATGATATTACAGAGAAATTAGCATACCTGAGAAATATAAGAGTTAAAATATGGCATTCTGGAGCATGCCACATATGTGTAACATAGAATTTTATTTGTAATATGTGTAATTTCCTTGCGACATCGTCATATCACAGCCCATGTCGTGTAGTGGAATACCCCCTTCATATCATCGTATCATGCTGATATCGCAGCCCAAGTTGTGTAGTGTAATACTGTTACTGCCTTAAAAATAGGTAGGCTTTGGTGCACCGTTAAGGTTAGGGAAGATTTTGTATGGGGAAAGAATTTATGTTTAAAAGTGAACAATATCAACAGGTATTAATTGGTAAAGGTATACACGCACACGTATTGATTATAGTCCAAGAAGGGGTGCTCAGCTTAAATTCTATTTACAAATGTAATTTGCTATAGATTTGTAGGGAAGTTACCTCCAATATAGAGAAATGTTTTGAAATAACATAATTAATGTTCACCTTTTGATGAGAGTTTGAGCCCAACAAAGATATTTTGTTCCATTGATACCAAAAGGGAAATATCGACATCAACAAGACTACCATCGGATTTCTCATAAAACTTAGAATATTTCGAATTTACAGGTACAATTTAGACACACAAAATATATTCTTCAGTCACGAGAAAGGCTAGAAATCATCAACAAATTGAGATATTGTGGGTATTTATAATAAATTAATTTGACACCCTATCATCTCAGGTGAACAGAAATACCTTACTTTACTATCACCACAACTATAAGTAGTTAGAAGCTGTAAAAAGATAGTTTTGTTTTGGTTCTGATTCTATCAGCCAGGTGGCGTCCTAAACAGCCTCAAGTAACTTTATCACATTCTTCTACTCCTTGTTTTCGTGCCCTTATTTAGCTTTTACAGATAATGTCAAGTTGCTGAATATGTTTTTATTGTAGATATGTTGATGACCAATTGATCATATTCAATAACCACGTTCTCTATAACTATAAGATAGTTGTTGCAACCCGAGGTTTACTCGACCTTTAAGAGTTCACCCTCAGTTTCCTGGTGTCATGAACAAAAAATCCACAAATCTACAAATGATAAATTTTCCCATCTCCAAACTGTTGGGTTTACAGACTATTCAAAACACATAGGATTCAGAATTTTCTTTTTCTCGTTCTTCGTTGTAGGGAGGAGGGAGGTTGTTCAGGATGTTGTTTTATAATTTCTTATCATATATAATTATGTTTTCTCCAACTGTATGGGATGTTGTCAGGATTTTCGTTAAGGTTCTTCATCGCAGGCTGCATGGTGTTCGCTTTTGGATCTCAACCATCAATGATGTAAGAAGTTCACCAGAACTATGTGTTTCTGTTTCGTGTGATGACGAAAAGGTCCTTTCCCCTTGGACGGCAACCGTGTGTTTCTATTTCGATATCACTTTAATTCCATAGTTTATCTAATGATCCAAAACATCTCTTGGGTTCTGAATGTCTGAATTAATTCATTCTTTGACTAATGTTCTGATGGCTTTTGCAGTAAACACCAATGATCATATCTAAAGTTCATGAATCTATTTTCTGTTTGATATCACAAAAGTTACAATATTTATGGGAACATGTTGGTAGGTGCAAATAATTGGCCCTGAAAATCTATGTTTCATTTCAAATCAACCAGGCTCTGTAATGTTTCTAAAGAAGTCCTAGCACATAGATCTGATTTTTGTTATGTTGATTACTTGGTATTGACATCCTTTCTATGTATGAGGCTAGAAAGAAGTGAAACTATTAATCTATTGCAAGATAATGACGAAGAAAAATCTTGTAATTTTGAGATATATGGAAAACTGTTTATTATTTTTCAGGTCATCACTGATTTTTCAACACAAATCAACATGCTCATTAATAATATTATTGTGCCTTTGTGTAGAACTTTTTCAGAAACTTAAATTGTTGAATATCTTTCTTGGTAGCCATGTTAAGCACCAATTGATGATACAGAATCTTCATGTTCTGAAATAATTAGACATATGCTGAGGTCACCTTATGTTTACTTCACCTGAGTTCACTATAAGAGTCTGGGGTTGCAACCCAAGGAATTTCACAATGTCCAAATTTGCAAAGCTTATGATTCAGAAATGCAAGATTCAGAAATGTCTTTTGCAGTTTTAGTGACTTTCAATTTACTTCAATGTATATTTTGGAAATTACCCAGCCAAGGATATGACGTTCTAATAATGTTGCAGCAACGGTCTGGATTCATTCTTGTTATGTCACACTGTTAGGTTGCAGAGATGTTCTATTGATCACTCCCAATTGTGTCACTGCAACCAACTGTTGCGATGTTACATTGTGACATTCTAATAACGTTCTTGGAACATTGTTTATGAGGCTGATACTTCATAAAAATGTCATAATAACATTCTGGTTAGGTGTGGTTGAGACCTCACTGAATAAGGAAGTCACAATAACATTCTGTTTATGTTAGGGTGATGCCTAACCTTATAAGATGGTCACAGTAACTGTTTAGATAAGGTTAAGACCTGATAGAATCAGAACATCACAATAACATTCTGTTTAGGTAAGGTTGGGACCTCCCTGGTCAGGCGGTCACAGCAACGTTCTGTTTGAATCAGGTCTAGACCTCACCAGATCAGAATGTCATGAAGAGATTCTATTTTGATTGGTTCTTGACCTAACCTCACCAGAACAATATATAAGCATTCTCTTTTGGTTAGGTGTCGACCTCACAGAGAAATAATTTAACAGTTACATGACAATTTAGTAAATAATAGACAAACCAAAATAGTATGGTTGCATAATGTGACCATTACATGGCACCTTGGCTGGGTACTCTTGTGCCGTACCTTGTAGTTTCTTTTAAGAATCTGAAAGTGCTTGAGTCACAAGACCTTCTACCTACTATATTAAAAAGGTGCAAAGAATCTATTCCCTTGAATAATTTGTGTTTAATTCCCATCTATGGTTTACATAATAATTTGTTTCCCTTTTTTATATTTCCATGTTTCACCCACAAAGCATTTTGCTCACTAGACATGTTAGCAATCTGTCTTTCTTTAACGTGATACTTTATTTATCTGGATTAACATTTCTTTCCCCTGTATTCATTGGTTTGAATTGTGGAAAGTATTTTATATTTCACAGGTCATCATTGCTTAACGGTGCCTCTTTTTTTTCATAAACTTTCAGCTATGATACTGCTATGCTGTAGTGTGTTTAAGCACAGAATATCACAACAATCAGTAATATTGTAGATCAAATTGAAAACACATATTGCAGAGAATCCAATATCAACCTCCAGGGTTACACAATTAAGATTAGATATGAAGTTTCTGCTGTTGAAGGGTTCCTGAAGATATTTTTTAATTATATGAAAGAAGTCATTCTAATCCATGTTGTGTAATTTTGATATCAAATTGCAAAGCTCCATTAAGTTTTTTCTCAACTTTTGGGATTTATGCTTTTAAGGTTTGATTTTAAAATATTGCTAGGGTATGATAAATCCGTAACCAACCATGGAGGAGGTCCTCAGTGGGTATTAACCTTTGGTGTGTCAGGGATATCAGCCTTTGGGTGGCCCCACAGGCCCCTGAGATATCCCTGACACACCTTGGGTTGATAACTGAGTGAGTAATCCCAAGAGAAATTCATAGATAAATCCTTATTTCTATTAGATATCACATAGTTTCTATAATTTATTCTGTACATACTGCACACCGTTAAGAATATCTACAAAGTCTCATACATCAGATTTTAGAAATGGCAAACTGCGAAACAACAGCTTTCGGATGTATGCGAAACAACAGCTTTCGGATGTAAACCATATAATCATGTTACAAGTTAAACACAACTCTGCCTTTCTGTATTGATGTCACATAAGATTCATAATGTAAGATATAACCCAAAACATCCAGCAAGTTCCTGGAACTCAAAAATAGGTACCCCTCTATAATCTTCATCTTGTGAGGATGTTGGCTTTTGCAGTAAACACCCATCATCATATCTTAAGCTCATGGATAACAGTTACATCCATAATGATATCACAAAATTAACATAATTTTTGGAAACATTTTGCATGCTGCAAGTTAAAGGTCACCTGACCTCAAATGATAGAAATGGCCAATGTCTATGTTAAGACTGAAAGACCTGGAAAAGGCACATTTATAAATTCATTCTTCTATTTAACAACAAGTGGATTATGTATTGTAATTAGAGGGTTCCTAGCACATAGATCTTTTAATTGGTGTTTGTAATGTTTATAATGTGATGTTGACATCCTTGGTTTAAAGAAGGAAAGATATTCACGTATTGTCAAACCGAAAGAAATGGAATTCACAGGCTAATGTGACCAACGAGATTCATCTTGTTAGGAAATACATTTTAAAGATGGCTCTTATTTTCTATTGTTTTGTTAGTTCACTATACAATGGTTGTAATACATTGATTATTTAGAAAAATCATAATATTCAGATTATATTTATGTTATATACTAGGTACTCTTTCAGATATTACTGATGCTTCATATTATCTATGAGGTCCCTAAACCTTAGATTATGGAAATTGCCAAAAACACTATAGCTTAAAACCAAAAAACTATTTAGAACACTTTGAATTCAACAAATACTAAGAACCCAAAACCCTACACAAGCTAATTCTTAAATCCTTAATTACATTACGATATCACATAAGTTACATTATGTTTTGTTGCTAACATTTAATGAGGTTTACCTCATGTTAAAGAAATAGCAAATATTAATGTGCTTGCTCAAGACACATAAACCAACAATGCTAGGAAATGTTATTTTTAAATACTTATTTTGGCTTTGATATCACATAAGGTTCATAATTGTATTTGATACATGTCACATGTCATTCAGGACCTTCCATTAATATAAGTACACTTCGAGGGAGGGGGTTGGGGGTTATGCCTTAGGCCCCCCCAAAAAATGGTTGTGTTCAGGTAACATAGGTAAGAAAAGAAAATAGGGTAGGTAGGTCAAAAAAAATTATTTGCTTTTTTTTGCTTTTTTTGCTTTTTTTTTCTTTTACTTACCAAACAGACCCGGGCAATGTTGGAAATAAAGAAAATATTCCAAATATCCTCAATAAAGGTTTTCAGCATTCAGAATACATACCCTGAGTATCTATGTGCTGTTCTATGGTTTTCCATGCTACTTTAATTCAATTCTTTTGGATTTTGAGAAAACATTTCTTTAAAAAAGTTAGGGTAGGGCCAAAATTATGGTCCATAAACTCGAGCGAGGTATTTGAATTTTCTCTCCATCAAATAGAGACCAGTCAGTAGAAACTTGTTGTATATACTGCTTTTTTAAAATCTTGCTTGGGTGATTAAATGTAGAAGAAACTTAGAGGTTGTCCTTGGGTGTCTGTACGACCCAGGGGGATAGTACATACTTTGTGCTGTGCCCTCGGTACGTGACGAACCCCTCAGGGTCATACAGACACCCTCAGACGACCCCTGCAGGTCTTCTTATATTAGTACATATAAATGCAGGAAGGGGGCAGGTCAGATTCATATGCATTGCAACATAGGGTGTGAGAGAATCAAAGATCTTGTAAATAATTAATATTAACTTAATGGAAGGCCCCCTATCAATCTAAGAGGTTTCTGGGCCTCAGCTTAAAGAAATTATCATAACCACCATGCTGCCTAGCAAGTCTAAACCAACTATCTATGGAAAAGTTCATGAAATAAGTCTTTAGTTCTGTTTCAATATCACAAAACGAACATGTTGTATTTAGGATAGGTTATAGTTCCATAATGTATAAGAGACATGTCTCTTGTGGCTCAAGATCTACGAGGTTCTCTGATCTCAGATTGTAGAAACGGAAAATGTTATCATGCTGGCTTTCAAGCTGTGGGCCAGTAATCTTAGAAAGATCTCATTTTCTAATCCTTAGTTCCACTAAAATATCACGTAAGTTCCATAATGTGTTTGAGACATTTCCCACGTCGCTGATCTACTGAGAGGTTCCAAGACCTTAAATTATAGACATTGACAAAACTGTTGGCTGGCTTTGGAATTATTTGCTAACAACTCCAGGAAAAGCCCATTTTTAATCCTTAGATCCATTTCGATATCACAAAAGTTCCAAAAGATATTTAGGACATGTTTCGTGTTACTAACAAATTTAGAGGTTCCCGAACCTCAAATTTTAATATATTACCAAAACCGCTGCCTGGCTTTGGAATTATTTACATACTATGCTAGGAAACGCCATTTTCCAATCCTTAGATCCATTTTGATATCACATAAATTGTAAAATGCATTTATGACATAAATCATGTCACTATCCAAAAGGTTCCCAGATCTTATTACGAAAACCGCGGTGCTGACTTTAAATCCTTAGTTCTCTTTTGATAACACGTAAGTTCCATAATGTATTGAGACATGTCTTATTTAACAAAATTCCCAAACCTCAGGTTATAGAAATTGCCAAATGATCTTGCTCCTACTGGAAGTAAGGACATACAATCCTACGCAAAGGCCCATTTTTAATCTGCACTTATGATTTCATATCACATAAAGTCCACAATGTATTTGGGCTATGTTGTACGCAGTTAACCATCAGTTTCTGATGAGCCTGAGTCTCGGGCCTCTTTGGAGGGTTATGTTGTATGCAGATAACTTTCCCTTTCTGATGAGCTTGAGTCCCCGGATCCTTCGAGGGCTATGTTGTACGCAGTGAACCATCAGTTTCCAATGAGCTCGAGTCCCCAGATCCTTCGGAGGGCTATGTTGTATGCAGCTAACCATTAGTTTCAGTGTCGCTCGAGTCCCCGGACCCTTCGGTGGAATCGGACGATTCGGTGACAACACTACTCTCATCATCAGGCGAGGCAGTAGTCATTTCCGGGAAGGTTTCGTCAATAATAACGTCGTTGTCATCTCCGCGCGCACCTTCAAAGCCTGAAATGAGGAAATGTCAGTATATAATGGAGTTTAAGAGTAAATTTTTAAGAATCACAACAAAAAATAATTAACATATTTCAATGGGGATTTTTGGAAGTAGGCCACCAATTCTATCTACCACGGATAGCCATTTTCTTATATGTTACCTGCAGGTTAGCCTAGATCCGGGTGCACGTCGACAAGTCACAAGGCTTACATATAGGAATTTTCATTAATCATGGCATTGCTTGTGGTTTAAAATGGTGGGCATCAAGATCAACTATCTTTTTATTTGTTATTTGAATGTGTCAATGATTTTTAGGGTTGGTTTGAAAATTCATTCATTACACTTAAAAATATGGCAATTATTTGTAAATTCTCTATAGATTATCGTGTGTTTTTGTCTACAAAATCAGTCAAAATTAACCTGCAAAATACTGTAAGTCAGCTATCTGTGGTAAGAAAATTAAGTAATTGAAGTTGCCAGGCCACAGGTAGATCCAAGCCCATTCATATAAGAATTAGTGTTTAAACTAGACACTAGATGGCAGTAGTGTGTACATCTAAATCAGTGTAATGTAGACTGAATAGAGAAACATAAATCACTGTACATCCTACCAACGTATATTTCTTTACTTAAAAGGTTCCTTGCACATAATTAAGAAATACATATTTTTCAATGGAATTTTTTTAGCATGAAACATGCATCAAACACTATTCATGCTAGAAATATTTTAAGGATATTTCAAACATAGATAAAGTTATGAGACATTTATATTTGGTCTATTTAATGTGTTTTTAAGGGAAATTCCTTAATTTGTGAGATCACAAGGACACAAATTGGGAATCCCCAGTTTTTAAAAAAAAACAGGGAATCCTCAATCTGCAATTATGTATAGGAAGGAATTTTAGCTGTATTACTAAATATCTATATCAAGCTACAAGCAGACTATAAATACTTGTATCTTTTGCTCCCCTAAATTCATTCAGTTAACTGAGATTCCCAAGTTATTCTGAAAGGGAATTTTCTTTATTATGATGTAGCAAGGACAGCAATCAAGCTCAGAAATTAGGGAATTCCCTAGTTTTATATTTTTCCCTTTGCAATCTAATAATTCTTCAATATTTCCCAATTTCTTCTTTTGAGCTAATTTTAGAATGCCAAAGAGAAGTGAATCATAAAAATATAAGCGCTTGAAAATTTATGTGCAAGGAACCCTTTAAGGATAGACAACACCTCTGTGCGGCCAATTCGCGAGACTGTCTTTAAGTATTCATATCTAATTCAATATTTATAGCATAAATATGATTCTTACATAATTAGATAGCCTTCTAATAACTCTATCTACCCATATAAATAATATTTTAATGGATAAAGTAATGCCCGCACGAGTTTGCCAGGAATTCAAAAAACACTTTTTTCACTTTTATTTTTTGAACATGGATATCTCACTTAATATCTAATGGAAATATATGAAATTTTCACAGCATATAGACAACATTCATATGGAGGGAAGCTTGTCTCAGATTTTTTATTTAGGTCCAAGTTTTTGTTTTATGAAATCTAGAAAATAATGTTGAAAACAATAATAAAAAGTTTGCCGTTTTTTGTCATAAAAACAAAAACTAAGGACTAAATAAAAAATCTGAGACATGCTTCCCTCCATATAAACGTTATGGTCAAGCTGTCCAAATTTCATGAAGATATCCGGGCTGCCATCCACTAGTCAACGTATCAAAACATTGGGGGATTAAAGGCTGGTCGGTCAGGGTGGGTTTAGGGGTCCAGCCTCGTCAGCCTATGTTGTCTTAAGCCAGGGTGGTGGCTGTATAAACACTAATGCATTGACAAACCCTTGTATAATATGGTATCTTTGAATATTCTACTGAACATGTCATGTTCAAAACTCAATTTCTATTTATCAAAACATGATCGACATGAATGAATAGTAAATTTAATTCTAATTCCAAAGATACCAAACATGACTTAGAAATGTCACAAAGAAATAAATGTATTTGCCAGAATAATTTCGCTGAAATAACAAATTTGCAGAAAATTATCAAACTTTGGGAATTAGTTTTGAGACAACCAGAAGTCATACAGACTAATGCTATGGCCCATTGGAAACGCCGTCATGTATCTGTCGCGGCGAACAGATTGTTTTTCATTGAGTTTTGTTGAAAAATTGCTCTAAATTAGCCTGCAAATACTTAGAATACTCATTATCAGCTATCTGTGGTAGGGTGAATTGGCAGAGTTTAACAACCCTGGTCCAGGAGGCCCGACGGACCGATGACCTTAACCTCCCTAACATTACCGGATTAGCCTCCACCAACAAGTTGACTAGTGAGGAGCACCCGATATCCGAAGTGGTAACTGAGATATCCATGTTCAAAAAATAAAAGTGAAAAAATCAGTTTCATGGTTCTAATGTCTCAAATATTAAACTGAAAACAATCTGCTTTGTATCAAAAGATGCACACAAAAAAATTATCTATCATTTGATATCTATCAAATATTCTACCCCTAATAGATATAGCGCAATATAGATTACCCCAAATGGTGCCCTGAGAGGTGTTGTCTGTCCTTAACTGATTTTTAAAAAGGTCGTCAATTATATTGGCTTTGGCTCCCTTTAAAGGGCCTCTAAGTAATAGGACGTTATCTCTAAGGGCCAGCTGCAAAACGTAATACAGCCATTAATCTTTCCTTTGTTCTATCGTTGGTAATAATTTTATATAGTATAAAGTAACAGGCCCTTACCTCTGAGCACCAGCAGCACCCTCCCTCCCAGTCCGGAGAGGGCCGTGTCGGTGAAGTCGGGGGGGCCGGCCCCTGCAGGGTTAAAGGTCGCGGAGATGGTTTGGGCCACCGTAGCGGCGAACTGGGCCGCGGTGCGCCGAGTGGGGTCTACCTCCTCCTCCGTCGTTATCGTGAACGTCACGCCCTCACTGGGGGAGGGAAAGAAGGCATAAGGCCAAGAATGGACAGCACCAGAGACCTTGTATTTACTATACCTTAGGATGATACAAGTTTAATAGTTGAGAGTTTGACACAGGGCAATACAAACCAGGGTGATAACCACCCTTGTATCACACTGCAGGGCAATACAGAAACATTTTATTTTTCTAAAACTCTTTTTTTTTTTAAATGAAATTGTTAAGAAACAAAAGGTCTAACATATGCATTATCTGCACAATGTTCCTATCTACATTTTACTCGCTTACTGTTTGTAGATTTGATGGATATCAAAAGAGTTATTTGAAAAAACAAATAAATGTGCAGCATCACAGCCCCACCATCTCTGATGGCTGTGCATCCTTCTTTGGGAGCTCAGATCTAACAGAAAAGGTATAATAAATCCATAACCATAAGGTCAAGAATGGAGAGCAAGGACAAACCCTGTTTTGGGGTTCAACTTCAGTGGGGTGTTTCATAGAAAGCTCCGAAGCTACGGAGCTTTTTTGTGAGCTTGCAGAGAATGTACATGAGTTTGAAACTCTTGTACGCGGTCATTTCATAACAAAACTCATGTAAATCGACCTAAAACTCACGTTAATCAATCAAAAACTCCCGTAAATCTACCCAAACTCACATAAGCAAAAACAAAACTCATGTAGCTACGTCACCCCAAAAGATTATTGTAACTTTACGAAACGGGAATCATACGGAGGTTTGTTATGAAACAGGCCACAGAGGTGCCACCTGGCTGCTGGATTTGCAAATAGGCCTACAATAATTATGATTGTTACAGTGCCACATAGGGATTATAAAGACCCCACGGATTACTTCCTTGAAATGCCGGATTTCCCAATGAATTCTATGGAATTCCCTTTTGAATTCTATCTTTTATTTCTTTATTTCTCTGGAATTCCTATTCTCTTTGTAATTTATGAAGTTCAAAGTATGACAGACCCCTACTGTAGAGATTCATGTATATCTATACCCCTACCAACGAAAGATCTATAATTCTGGTCTGTAGTATTGATTAGGGAAATGCATCAGCTTTTAAACAATTATATTGGCCATCTTTGTATGTTGAATACACGTTACAGTGTTCTCCTTGGAAAAATTATGGAAAAATGGCTGTTAATTCCGGGCGGCCATGGCCGGATCGGGGAGGACATCCTCGGGTGGCCATGGCCGGCTTGGGGTCTAAAGGGACTGACAGTTCTCAAAATGAACAAGTAATGTTCAACCCAGTGGGACATGGTTGACTGGTTGGATCACCCATCATTAAATCTTCATGACCAAAGAAACCTAACTCATGCATTTTGTAGCCACAACATAACTGATCTAAATTTTGTATAGTAATGTTTAGGTACTACATTTGATGAAAGCAATGGTAAGATATTTCTAAACCGATACATTTTAATGATTTGTTTCATAATGAGGTGGTGCTAAAATTGGTCTAGAATAAGTCGACTCTAATTCTCCCAACCACGGATAGCTTAATTATTGAAGTTTACCTGCAGACTAGCCTACATCAAGGTGCATTCTGGGAAATATGTAGACATGTCACAAGGCTTAAGTATAGAAATTTAAGAAAATAATGGCAAAACTTCAGTTTGAAATAATGGAAAACTAGCATTCCCTATTTTTCCATTTCATACCTATCAATATTTAATATTTTTCAAGTTGATTTGAAAAGTCATTCATTTCAAATAGAAGTAAAGCAAATATTTGTAAATTTTCATAGTTTTTGCTGAGTTTGTGTCTAGAAAATCAGTCAAAATTGGCCTGCAGGTGCCTGAAACACAGTAAATCAGCTATCCATGGTAGGGAGAATTAATCCAAATCGCCAAGTGCCCTACAGTATTTTTATGCAGTACGTACCTTGTTATCCTCCTGATTACGCACGTATGGGATCCCATTTCACCGCCAGTACCTGATTCCAATCGCTGAAAAAGGCATATAGAATTTATAAGTAGCCTTTTCAGGTAGGTTGTTGAGGCTATTGATTATTAAATAATATCTGAAAAACCTTATATAATGTATAAAAATCGGAACCTTTTTTGTCTAAAGCATGGTAAATCATAAGGAATAACCAAATCTGTATAAATAATGCTAAAAAAGTCAATATGATCATCAATTTCCAAAAGGAAAATGAACAAGAATTTACACCCTCAAAATGAGGTTGGGGGTATGAATTAAAACCAAAGAGAAGTTACGCAAACAGATGATAACAATCAAATGAGTACCCTGTTCAAAACCCATCTGTTCAAAAACCAAAACAGAACATTATTAGAATATTCTGTTTAGGTTGTAACGAGAACTTGTAATAGCATTGCAACGTCACAGCAGTACATTGCAGCCACGTTATTGGGATCCATCAAAATAATGTAACAAGAACCAAAACAGAACCAATCAGAATGTTGCTGCAATGTTACAATAACATCACACACTCTGCTGGGTTGCAATAAAAGCTGGTGCCCAATTGATGAAGCTGTTAAACGATTATGATTTCAGTATTATTCATAAATCCAGGAGGAAGCCTCACCGACATGATCTCCATGCACATGGCCTCCGGGTCGGGTAGTGCTTCCCGGTCAGTGTCGGGGTCAAAAGCCAGAAACATGTCTGTTTCTACCGTCATCTGAATCATACGGTCATCGAAACCCAGATCTGGAAAACGGTAAAGAAAAGTAAAGTCAATGTTCCATGGCGTATGATTCATGCATACCTTTATCATTCAGTTTCATGCTCAAAGGCCAGAAGAAGGTCTGATTTTTGTATGACACTACAATGCCGTATGGTGTGATGATCTGTAATGTACTTCTCGCTGTCTCATCTCTGTGTCTCCGTCTCTCTCGGGATCCGCCCACCTACTGGTTATATACCTATGGGCCCACTGCCCTGATTAGCATGGTCGGTAAGCCCATACCCTATTCTATTGATGTCTGATTTAGCCTCATGCTGTCCCGTGCAGGAGAATCACATCCGCAGTATAAGTACCTATTGTATTGGCACAACGTGAGCAGATTAAAATGTACAAATCACAAAATAATTGGTGGATCCGAGTTAAGTAAAACAATGTACGAGGTTAAATAACAATTAGGGGAACCAATTGAAAATTTTGATGTTATGCCAGATAGACTAAATGCTAAGAGTATTACAACAATTGTCCTCAGTCCTTTGACTTTATACTTAATGTGTTCAACTGATGCAGATGGTCAGTTCATAGTTAGCTTAGCCATTCTTGTGTAGAAACATCTGGGGTAAGATTGTAACTCTTCCTAAACTGAGACTGAAGAGTGTAGGAGGCTACATAATGGAACATAATGTAAACACTTGTTAGCTGCAGCACCAGGCAGAGCACTACTTACTCTCGTTGGTTATACAACCTAGAATGATCGGTTCTAGAAGTGAGATTCTTTTATGGAAATACGTGGATAGACTGCTAGGCAGGCTAGGAGCAGTTGCTGGTGGGTTGAGCAGACAAGCCCCTTCAGACTGTTCATTGTCAAGAGGAGTTATTGCGACTGATATTGCTGATTGGACCTAATGAACTAGATCCTTTCATGCGACGGTGGGAAAGAGGCGTGGCAGGGAAGGGGTTCTGAGTAGTTGGGTTGGAGGACTTAGATAACGCTTAGAGCATAACAAGTTTCTTACCCAGGTCATCTTCGGAACAGTTGGTTCTAACAACAAGGGCAGGAAAGAGGCATGGTAGATGCGAGGGTTTCGGGTAGTTGGGTTGGAGGGCTCTGATAATGCTTAGAGTATAACACGTTCATTACCTAGGTCACCTTCCGAACAGCTGGTCCTAACGATGAGGGCGGGGAAGAGGCGTGGCAGGGAAGGGGTTCCGGGTAGTTGGTTTGGAGGGCTTAGATAATGCTTAGAGTATAACATGTTCCTTACCTTGGTCATCTTCAGAACAGCTGGTCCTCACGACGAGGGCGGGGAAGAGGCGTGGGAGGGGCGAGGGTTCTGGGTAGTTGGTTTGGAGGGCTTAGATAATGCTTAGAGTATAACATGTTCCTTACCTTGGTCATCTTCAGAACAGCTGGTCCTCACGACGAGGGCGGGGAAGAGGCGTGGGAGGGGCGAGGGTTCTGGGTAGTTGGTTTGGAGGGCTTAGATAATGCTTAGAGTATAACATGTTCCTTACCTTGGTCATCTTCAGAACAGCTGGTCCTTACAACGAGGGCGGGGAAGAGGCGTGGGAGGGGCGAGGGTTCCGGGTAGTTGATTTGGAGGGCTTAGATAATGCTTAGAGTATAACAAGTTCCTTACCTTGGTCATCTTCGGAACAGCTGGTCCTCACGACGAGGGCGGGGAAGAGGCGTGGGAGGGGCGAGGGTTCCGGGTAGTTGGGTTGGAGGGCAGCAGTAAGACCTGACAGTAGTGCCCGCTTGCGTTGGAGGTTGCCCCCTAAAGCAGGACACACCTCTATCGTAACCATCAGGTCCAAACGCATTCTGCAACCAATAAACGTACTGTACATCTTACATGTTCTATATATATTGTTTCTATAACTCTAAAAATTGGTCTTTTCAATAATTATTACTTCTTTTTCCACATATAGTATGTAAGTCGAACCTAATATTGATCAGTAATGGGTGGTGGCCGATTATTCCCCGCTGCATTCACCTTTATACAGCAGTTTGGAAGATCAAGTCCACTTGAAAAAAGGGGAAATAGATATTTTCGAATAGTAGAGACTTACCGTAAATTTGACATCTGGGCGCGCATTTGTCGTTTCCTTCTTCGTCTTACTCTGAAGGAACATAACAAGAAGCAATTAGTCAATGACTACTTATAGTTTTCTGTTTAAAGCACAATCATCAGAATCAACATAGAAGCTGTAAGAGGGCTTAACACATATTATGTTTCTGACTTGTGGTGTGACTTCTCCTTTCAATATGAATATTTCTTACTGGGAACAAGCTAGTATTCATTGACTTCCAATTCTCATACTACACATTATCGTAATCGAATATGGCCATGTTAATTGAAGTTGAAATTATATGGAATAAACATAATTTATATAACACAACGACCCAGATGTAATTTTTCTTAAATGGAAGTATGCACGGGTTCGAACAAAAAATTTATGACATCTTACGTTAAAACATGTATCTGTTCAAATTAAAACTTAATAAATCTTTCTAAAACATAATGGTTTAATTGCTTACGAGTTTATGCGTTCAGCACTGCACTTTCGAGTGGTAAAGTCTTGGCTTGGAATTCCTGTTATGATGTCACTCAGCTGTAGAGAGAAATAAGAACAAGAGTTAATGTACAGTCAAACTTATAGCCAGGTTAATTTCACATATTCTTTCCTGAACATGAAGATGGTAAGGAACCGTTCATTAAGTATACAAGTTTTTTTCCTGAAATCTAGACCCCCATCCCTTGGCACATACGTATTCAATGGCAGGAGCAGAACCCGGATTTCCGAAAGGTGGAAAAGGGGTCAACATATGGTCTAAGCACTAAACATTTTCTATCTTTGCCTAGTTTAGGCGTCCAACAAATAGGGAGGGGTATCAGGGTCTCCCTGATCCACCCTTTATTAATGAACAGCCCCTTATATGGCCATATTACACTAGGCATTGGGTTACCTTCGCGTTGGGTCGCGTTGTCCAAAGTGTCTGATTCGCATCATTTTATGGGTATGTTTGTAAAGAAACGCAAGCCAATGTGAGTGATCTGGACAATGCGTGCCAATGCAACCCAACACATACCAATGTGACCCATTGTGACCCCCAAAGCGAACCAAAATGCGTAGTTTAGTATATTTTACGTTGGGTTGCGTTGGTATGCAACGCATAGTGTAATACATCTTTCATATGGACCAAACGCAAGATAGTCGCTTTGGGCAACGCTACCCAACATGAACGCAGACCTAACCATACTGTAATTATGGACAAAGGGTCAACTTATAGGCTATAGGTACCAAAATGGTGCATATTTGCGTGCATGGATGTGGCATTTTCCCCTCTTTGCCTAGTTTAGGTGTCCACAAAAAGGGAGGGGGATCAGGACCCCCTGGACGCCCCCTCCCCCCTTCGCATCCACCCCTGATCGATGGATGGTCCCATAAAAACATTTTCCAGCTACCCCCTATGAAAAAAGACAATCACTCACTATGCTCTATACATATTCACTGTTGTCTCTGCAAAGTCAGCTGATCAATAAGAATATTAAATTAAAAATAAAGAATGATGACTCACTGTTTGGCAGATGGCCGACTCTCCTGGGAAGTTGTCCCCTTCAGACATCTCCAGCGACATGACCAGCTTCTTCTCCGTACATCCCGGGCCTGGAAACACAAGAGGTACTTATTATACATATATGACATCTTAAAATTAATGTTATCAAGAAAATCTGATACATCTGATTTGTATAGGGCTATATCAAAAATATTATAGCTACACAAAGATGGGCAAGTCTGCATGTCACCTATGGGATTTTCATGACGTTGTCATTAGGGGCGCCCCCTACAAGAGTCTGTGCAACCAGATACGATGTGAGTTCTATTTTTGCCCTTTACATGAAGAGTTTATGGATGACGTCACATAAAGGGCAAAATAGACTTCACTTTGTATCTGGTTGCATGGACTCTCGTAGGGGGCACCACTATCGACGCCGTCACTGTGAAATGCAATACAGTCATTAATCTTTCCTTTGTACTATCGTTGATTATATAAGAGTGTCTAATGAATAACTTTTAATCACTGGTGGTAAAAATCCATGGAGAAGTAACAGTGGAATGTGTTTGTGTGTACAAACTAATAGTAGAACTTGTTAAAGTGCTAACATTACTCAGAGAATTCAAGAACATAAGCATTACACTAGTTTAGCCCATGTAAAACTGGGAAATACATAATGCATGTGTTCTGTTTGCTGGTTTGACTAACCTCCCTGACCTGTGCCCCCAACAGGGTCATCAAAGGCCGGGTGTGTCATGCCCCTTCTATGGGACACTTCACATTAAAGAACTCTTGCCACTCTTTGAAACGAGTAAGGTATCAAACCCAGTGGCGGGTTTCTCCGAAATCATATCATATACCATCCCCCACAGCTGAAAAGCATCACCTTGGGCAGTCTGGAAAAAACCCTGTGTTGTTGGCTGGAGTGAGTGATGGAGGTTTTACGCCGTATCGACAGCCAGGGTCATTATCATGGCGAAAACAAGTTGGGGTGTATTCTGTCTTTGGTGATAGTATCTATGAGATGAAGGTGAGAGGGTGGGCAAATAACAAGGGTATAACAAGGGATCAAAACCTGGAAATCACGTTTGCTGTACCTCATCCCTTAGTGAACCTAGACACCAACTGAATTGAACCCAATGAACCATGTGGTTAGTGCTGGGTCCCCCCTATCGTCACCTTCTACAATCAGCAGGGGCTACTAGGGGCCTATATTCTTCCTAGGAGCAGAAGCTCCACCCCGGTAACCCCATGGGGTCAGTCTGGAAAGAACCCTGGTTGGTTGGCCGGACGTTAAAATACCCCGACAAACAAACAAACAGCTACTAACCTCTCAGGAAGGCGTATATGACGGCGGCCACAGCTCCAAAGACAGTGGCCCCGATGGCAATACCCATGAGGATGCCACACAGCTGGAAGACAGGAAAGTGGATATGGTTTGTATTTTTAGATACTATACATAACTATATTGTCATCTGAATGAAATTTAGAAAGTTATTGCTATTTTTCATTGTATTCCCAGAACATTTCATTATCAAATGTTTGTCTTTGCAGCCATTACAGAGGTAGATGTAGGAAAAAGAATACCAGAATAATACTTAGGTGTTGCACTCGTTTAAGGTTATAAACATCATCACATCATAGATATCATCACATGTGACAAGGTTTACATACTCAGTAAAAGAGTATTATTGATAAGGCACTTCGGAGAATGACTTTTGGGGAAAAATGGGTCAAATTGGTTCAGGGAATAATCTACAAGAATATTACAACAAATTTAGAGGAAGGGATATCCACTGTTCATTTCATCATTTTGGTTGAATCCTAACGATTTTCGTTAAACATTTTAATTGAAAATGTCGATTGCCTTAACTTGTTACTTACGGAGACTCCAGCAGTGCCGGGAACGACCACAAACCGAGTACGGACCAGCGTACGGAGGCGGCTGTTGGGAAAGGAAACAGAAACATGCATCCTTTGAGAAAAGGGCTCTTAGATAATTGCCAGAGACTCTCTTAAAGAGAAAATACTGCTTACGAAGATCACAGTGCATGCTCTCATCAAAATTCCGAAAAGAAAAAAGAAATTAGAATAGGACATTTTTCACGTGTGGTATTTAGGTTGTATATCATTCCATAGAAAAGGTTGTAAGAAAGAAGCTCAATTCTCCCTACCACGGATAGTTTATTTATGGTATTTTAGGCACCTGCAGGTTAATTTGGACTAATTTTGTCGACAAAACCCCTTAAAAAACTATAGAAAATTGTTGAATAATTGTGATATTTCCACCCATAATGAATGAATTTTGAAAAACCTTGGAAAATGTGTAGGCCTAATGTATATGGATACAGATTAAAAAATTATAATGACTTATACGTTTTCTTCATGTCAAACTAGAAATTGTGGCATGATTAATGAAAATTCCTATGCTAAAGCATTGTGAGTTGTCGACATAATTACCCAGCATGCACCCTGATTAAGGCTAACCTGCGCTCAACATCCTATCCAGCTGCAGAAAAACTTCCGCTTTTTATTCCAAAAGCCCGTTTGGAAGGGAAAAAGATCCCCAAACTTAAGCCACCCCGATCTTCACCTTTAACAAAAATGCATACTCACACAAGTACATGTCGAATGCGTCTAATGCGTAGCAATCGCGTAATGCGCACGGGAATGCGTCGTAGGCGTACAAAGCGTGCGACACGTGCAATGCGCGGAATGCGGACAGGGCCCCTTGGGAAGCGAAGGAAGTGTGGTTGGTCGCCGGTAGGGGCGCCACTGTAGGGGCGGTTGAAGAAGGTGGGGCGCCATCTGGTGGGGAAGTCGGCGTCATTCGGGGGCGGGCTGATGTGGCGGGGGACGATGGGCGGGCGGGGCTCGACAGGGGCAGCCCTGATCGGCGGCTGGGTGATCTGAAAGGGAAAGTAGACAATGAAGGGGTTACCCAAGACAGAATATGACGTTTTTATAATGTTCTTATAATTTTCTGTTAAGTTCTGCTTTGGCTCTTGTAATGTTATTTTGATGGCACCCAAAAACGTCTTTAGAACCTAACATTGCGACGTCACACTTTCTGTGTCATACAACGGGCCTCGCTGTTGCAAGGCTTGTCCATCCACTCTCGCAACAAGGATGTCGCTGTTGCGATGGGTCCCCCTGTTGATTTGTGGCTGTTCTACTGAACCGATTTTAATTCTGTAAACAGTTCTGAAAATTAGATCTAAAATCCCTGAAATTTTCAGCCTGGATTAATTATTAGAAATGGGTGAAAATTGATGCTGAATTTCGTGTATAACAGCAAGACTTTGCCAAACCCCCGCTGTTTCTAGATCTCTCGCTGTTGCGAGCATTTGGTTATGCAATGTGGCAACTGTGGTGTTATTGTGACATTCTTGTAACATTCTTTTATGTTATAAAAGTGTTTTTTATAACAGTTACCTAAACTATAGCTAAAGCTGCTGCTTTACCTGAAACAACGTAACTCTTACGTAAAAATTGGGCAGGTTATAGATTAACCAAAAAAGTATGATTGCAGAATGTGCTTGTTATGTCGCTGCTTGCCTGGGCATGGATCCAGAGTCACTCATCTAGAGGGGGCAAACCAACCAACCACCCCACCCTCCTCCCCCTTGTAAAGAAAAAGTGAAAATAGATAACCTCAGATTTGTATGAATCAACAAGTATAGATTATTCGGGAAGAAATACACTCTGTCTGGAGGGGGGGCAACTGCCCCTATTGCCCCTCCGCCCCCTGATCCGCCACTGGAAGGGGTTTTGTTTGTATAGGATAGATCCATTGATGTAAGTTCTATAGGTTTTAGAACACAAAGCGAAGCAGAGGGTTGTAAATCCTGTAGAAGGCATATAGGACCTCATGCGGTGGCGCATTTAGAGAGGGTGAAGGTGACAGGTGGGCAAACAGCAAGGGCCAAAACCTGGAAAGCATTTTTGCTGCACCTCATCCCTTAGTAAACAAAGCACCAACCGGGAATCAAACCCAATGAACCATTTGGTCAGTGCTGGGTCCCCCCTATCAGTGCTTTATATGATCAGTAGGGGTTGCTGGGGACCTATATTCTTCCCAGGAGCAGAAGCCCCACCCCAGAACCCCCACAGGGGGAACAGAGGCGGATATGTGGTTTCAGGGAGGGGGAGCTCCAGGGGTTTAATATAAAATGTAATTATTAAATCGCACTCAGTCATAGATATGACGTCAAAGAAGGGTACATAACATTTTTATAAGGGCCGTACCCACTAAGCGATCTACCCGGCGACCGGCGACGAGGGGTGATTACATAATCGGCGGTGTTCAGTCGCCGGGCGATCACAATCGCCGGGCGATTTCCCGTGGGTATGGGGTGTGTCCTGGGCGACGGGCGACGGAAAACAGAATCGCCAGGAAAATCGCCGGGAAAATCGCCGGGGAATTATCAAACTTGTCTGATATTCCAGTCGCTGGGCGACGACGATGGCATTTCTCCCCATCGCCCGTCGCCCGTCAACTCTGTGATCGCCTAGTGGGTATGGGGCTTTACACTGCAGAACATCACAGGAGGGAAGGGGTATATGCCCGTGTAGTTTAGAGGTCTACTGAATTCAGGGGGTCCTGACCCCCTTGGCCTTTCTTGACCCCTTTGACACCCAGACCCTTATATGAGCTCCAAGAAGCCCCCTCAGGAACGGATTAAGAGGGGGCCCCCCGCCCTTTTTTTTTTCTCGGACAAAATTTCGATTTCTTTAATGTAAAACTCAAGCCCTTGGAGAGGTGGCTGGGACCCTTTTTAATATGTGCGCCTCCCCTTTCCAAACTTCCTTGATCCGCCCCTGCCCCTGCCTCCCTCTGAATACCCCTATCTACGTCTACTGCAGTAGTAAAAAAATTCGGCTTTATCATTAGGGTCTTAGAAATACCCCTGTCACCCTGTCAAATTTAAGAAATACCCCTGTTGCCCTGTCAATTTTAGGGATCCATACCCATATATTTACCTCTTCGCCTTTCTACGTATAACACCGTTTTTATGGGGCATTGTTCTATACCTACCGAGAAAGTCTGTTAAAAATCAAATGTATGCACAGTTCTATACACCTTTAGTCATTAGATAATGGGAGGCAGTTTCTTCTTGGAGACCTTGCCAAGAAGAACAACATGTGGAAATGGCTAAGGACATGACTTTTAGTTCCCTGTTCTATATATATACTGACGTCAAAATGGGAAGTAACTTGCATGTGCGTCACAGTTATAAACTGTGTACTGGTGCTTGCATACATACAAATATGATGATGTGTATATACATACAAACATACATACATACATACATTCATTCATACATTCATACATACATTCATACATTCATACATGCATACATACATACATACATACATCATACATACATACATACATACATACATTCATACATACATACATACACACATACATTCATTCATACACACATTACATTCATACATACATTACATACATTACATACATACATACATATAAAACATACTTGCACACATGCATACATACACGAATAGACATCAATACAACTACTTTGCAGACATACAAATATGTCATAGATGCACAGGAATATTCATACATCACTACAAACATGCATATAGACCTTGTGCAGATGACGTCATAACGTCCAGAATGGGACATGGCGCCATATTGGTGATCAATTGACACTTATTATTCTTCACATTTAAACGAAGATCTAGGAACATATTTATGTTATATTTAGCCAAGATAATTATGATATGTCATAATTAACTATTTCTGTTGCTTAGAATTAATAAATTCTACATCAGTTTAAAAGCCACGTGGTCAGGATCACCAGGTGGTGATCACCAAAAAGTGATCACGTGACCACGTCTGCACAAGGTCTATACCGCAATCGGGAGTTTGCCACTGGGCGCGGCCATATTGTGTCACGTGGTACAATTGGACACTCCTCATTGGCTGCTAGATCGCGCTTGTCCCCCGATAGCTATGGCGGGAAAGATGATACGCATGCGCAGACTGAACTCCCGATTGCCGTATAGCCATACTTGCATTCATGCATGCATTCATGCACAGATATACATATACACACAATTATGGTACCGTATATTTATATATGTGTTTACTTACGATTACATGTATGCTTAAATGTATACATGTATACAAGTCATACATACATAAATACAACCATACATTAATATGTATACATAATATGCATATTATATATGTGTGTATACTTGTATTCATACTTGCCGGCCAACAACCATAGATTACATGTGTAGTATAGTCTAAAGTTAAATGTACACACTTTCATTTTGCGTCATTTTGCCAAGTGTAAATGGGTAAAATAGTTGTACTAAGGATTTCTTTTCTTTTTTGATAATTTTTCATTTGATCGCTTTCAGAGAAGGTATGATCTTCACAGGGGCATGACCGGGGCTGAAATTAAAGGGGCTTCCAAGTAGAACTAAGAGGGTTCCAGATAAATCTTCCATATGTTTTTCATACTTTACTCATGTTTTATTTTAATATAAAGGGGATCGAGACCCTGCCGGTGATGCTACTGTGATGGGAAATGGGGTTTTGTTCCTTTTCTTTTTTTGGGTTCGACCTCTAGCCATGGTCCAACCATTCTCCGCGGTATGAGAGAATGGAGTGAGCAGTTGGTACGGGCTTTTGCTCGAGTTCCGGGCCAGGTCGCAGGGCTGTTGGCCAGGAATTAATAGGCAATCAGGCAAGAGACAGTGTGTCTCAGAGACATGCCCCATGCACGAGAGTAATCGGAATTTAGGATAGCTCTGGGGTGTGCTTGGCATGGGTTCACGTGTGTCTGGGCATTCTCAGTCGAGCCTGAGGAAGCGCTACTATATTTTATACTATCATGCTACTGACTATTCAGGGTCCTTTACTGGGGGATGATCATGGGGTCGTCACTAAAAATAAACAGGTGGTAGGGTGTTGGCTGGCTGCCCGTTGTGTTGTTCCTCATGGTTGCCCTAATCATGCTCCCGTTCTTGTGCCACTGAGTGCCCATTTTCATGCCTTATACTGCCTATTTTCTTCAAAGTCCGTAAAACCTAACTTGGTCCTAATTTAGCTGTTTATGCCTCATGCACCACAGTCTTAAAACATCTAAATCGAGAGATAGTTCATACCCTGAAGAATGCAGGCCCGTAGCCAGGGGGGGTCGGGGGGTTCATACGAACCCCCCCTTGGAGAATTTTTTTTAATTTTAAATGTAAAATATGACACAATATCAAAAAAAATGTAGTTTATCAAAAAACGAACCCCCCCTGGAACAAACACAAACTGCTACTCAAAAAATGGACCCCCGCTGAGAAAAGCTGGCTACGGGCCTGGAAAGTGGTATAAACACAGTGAGTACAATAAGGGACTGTTTATTTTAATTTGTTCTACTCCACGCTTTATATGGCCTTAAGCAGCTTCCTATTGGTCAATTACAATCATGTGACCTCTTTGACCTTTACAGGGGTTGCTTCCGGTTATATGTTTTCCTTAATCATACGTCCTTTCGGTCTTAATTTCATACTGACATGTTATTTCATTTTTATAAGGCAATCTGCTATATCATTCAACAATTCAATCTTAGGGATTAATTCTACATCTTTTACCAATAATTATGGCCAACTTATAGCCTTCTCAATTCCATGCCTATAATAACGGAGTGGTCTACAATTCATCACACTAGTCTCCCATAGGGTACAAGGTCTAAGTAACATTTTGTAGCTTAATAATAATCTATAAATTACAATAAGAAGGAAATTATATAAAGGTAATAATGATGTGTTGTGTATAATGAGTCGTCTTAGTACTTAAAATAACATTTAAGCTCCTCTGTTATATTTCTGATTCTTTTTGTGTGTGCAATATCAAAAGTCTTGTGCTTTTTGTTTTCGTTATTCTCTCTTATGTTTTTCCAGCCTAACTCCCCTTTTTTCTCCAACAGTTCAAACAGTGTAGCTGGGGGCATTTCCGTACGAATTTTTATCCACATGATTATATAATCATCACTATCAGAAGATTTTCCCTACTACTCCGCTATGAAATATACTATTTGTAAGGGTCTGTACCGTTTATTTTGTTTGTTTGTTTGTTTGTTCGTAGTTTTTTTTCCAGAATATTAGTTTCTAGCCTAATATGTAGACCTCCTTTTTCCATAAATCCTGGATCTGCCCCTGTTTCATTCATTAAATCATTTAACAACGACTGCAACGCTTGTTCAACTGACGGGAAGAAAGACGTAACTCTTGGATAGGGATCCACAACTGTCTGCGCCAGGAGAAACTTAACCTCGCCAATTTCTAACCTTAACCAACTAACCTATGAAAAGCTGGCTTAGTAGATGATATGAGAGCCTTGGTTGAATGAAAATCTCATACAAACGGATTTTGGATGGTTTCATAGGTTAACCTACGAACAACAAGAGAACACACGTGTATAATGGTGTACTTAAGGCGGGGTTCTGAACTCAAATTAGTCCGGTAGCCACCTGGAAGAACTGAGATCGACTTGAGTGCACAATCACTATGCCTACAGGAGCCTGTGTACAGGTAGCTCTCAACGCCCCTGCGAGTAAAGATATTACGTACAACATGTGCTCATATGAAAAGGTTGTTTTTGTCCTCCAACCTCGAGCTGCCTGTTCTCAGTACGTATCTAAATATATAGAGGTTTATGGATGTTTTAAGGGGAAAATTCATTCTTAAAGTACAAGTATTTCCCTTGGTAAGAGATCTAGACTTCACTTATATAGAATAAGATAATTTGTATAGAACTATTTTCTTTATGTGGGTGCCTCCCCTTTCTAGAATTCCTGAATCCGCCCCTGCTATAGCTGCCTATAGTTTTGGCATGATTATAGTAAAAATTGATATACATTTGTGTGTCTGTGTGTGTCTTTCTGTGTGTCTGTGTGTGTGCGTCTGTGTCTGCATGTCTGTGGGTCTCTATGTGCATGTGTGTCTGAGCATATCTGTGTGTGTGTCTTTGTGAGTCTGTGTGTCTGTGAGCCTGTGTGTATGTCTGTATGTGTGTCTGTATTTGTTTGTCTGCATGTGTCTCTGTCTCTGTATCTGTTTGTCTGTCTCTGTGTGTCTCTGTGTGTCTCTGTCCGTGTGTCTGTGTCTGTTTGTCCGTCTGTGTATCTGCATATCTGTGTGTGTCTGTATGTGTGTGAGTCTGTGTGTCTGTGTATATATCTGTGTGTATGTGCCTGTGTGTCTGTCCGTCTATGCCTGTGTCTATATTTGTTTCAGAATTTTTCCCCTCCATATCTTGAATATTTTAAAAAGTGTTGTTACCAATTCTCCAAATCTTAGAACAGAAACAAAGCTTCCATAAGTCAGTAACATCATAAAATATATTAGTGACAAATCTTATTCTTTTAGTAAGGATAGTCGTGGAAACCCTCCTTGAAAATACAAAAGCTTTTGTCCCAAATCGTATTCTTTTAGTACGGATAATATCGGACGCCCCTCCCCCCTCCCCACATGAAGCCAGAAAAGCTTAGGTCCAAAAAAATAGAAATTCGTGACCCTAAAGGGGGAAACTATTGTCCAATGCGGCTGAAATTCTGGTCGAATTGACGATTGTTTTGACAAATATCTAATATTGTCAGAAAACTTCCAAGTTATTTACATTTTATTGGTAGGTTTCTGATCATATCGCGCAATGGATACACTTAGGATAACCATGTCTTGTATGTTTATAATTGTGCAAAAAAACCGTCATTGATTAAATCAATCCACTTGGAGAAAAATGTTTAAGTGGTTGGATATAGGTCTATTTTTTCTCAGCACCAAATTCTTTGAGACTAATTTTGTTTCGGTCCTTAGCCCATTGTGACATATTTCACCGCTGATACCTCTGTAGCGTCCATATTGTGCCTCAATCTCTAAGGAAAAGTTTTTAGGTTTTTCCAACAATACAGTGTACTCTACATTATGAAGTACATGGGGTGGGATTCTTTTCCATCTCACAAGCACAGTTCTTCAGAATTATTGTTAAATATAAGGTGCATACTTCTGGATGGGTACAGAGGCATCAATTCAGCTTTAAAATGATTAATGATTAAGGACTGTCTGGCAGGATTTTTAATGAACCAGCATATGGCATTGAGACAATTTGCGGGGTTGGACCAATATCATGGGGGTAAATATCCATGAAAAAAACATGTGTCACCGTTTTCATTTTCAAGATAAATGGGACTTTAAAAATTAGGTTTCACTATAGGTTGCTATGGCAAAACAATTGTACTTCAACCCCTGAAAAATTTGACCAGCAAATATTAATTAAATATGTTTGGATATAAGCTATGTCATATCATTGGCAGTGCAAAAGGCGCAAAATGTGTATCACCTGAGTTTTGAAAAGTTTACTGATAAGAATGGTACGTCTCGGAGGGGTTTGGGTGGGGCTGGTACACCTACATTCCTGGATGGTTAGGTTAATTTAACTTTCAGGCTACGCCCCTACACTGTGAGAATGTATTCAATGTTTCCAGATTCTTCTCTGCCCATGCATGAGAAGCGTGCATGTGGTTATACAATGTAACAATAAACAAGTTCCCGTTTTCAGTTTTTCATACTTTTGGTCAATAGAAAGGACCAGAATGATATTCTCATCTTGATATTCAAACTATGAGAAATTCTCATATGATTCTGCTGGTGTGAAATCGAAATGAAGGCATAAAAATGACATCATTTAGTATAGAATTTAAGAACCAAAATGGTCATGTGTACTATGCCTGTTAGATGTGATGATACGACTTAGAACCCTATTTATTTTGAAATGGCAATATCTTAGCTACTCATTATGATAAAACTTGATAATTATTTTAATTCAAATCGTATCATGGTTATGTGTAAGCGATATCTATTCCATATTGTTCTATATTATCTGAGGTTTAACCTAAAATTGGAAAACACTAATATTGATATTACATTTATCCCTTGATAATATAGGCCTCATTCCCATAATCATAAATGTTATACTTGGTCAATAGCAATGATACACTAAGATCTTAAATCACCATCTTATCTTAGTATCACACCCCAAGCAAAAGTTATGAAATGGTTTTTAACTTTCCAAAGGGGACACTGATATCCCAACCTATAAGATTCGCTAAAAACCCTTAAGTTAGAATCACAAGGGTCATATATACTAGAATTTAAGGTCTTCATTTAATTTAAGAGTCCCAAACATGCTGCGAGGTATTAAACTATGGAACCTAAATCCAGATGAAATCCACCCAAAACTCACGGAAATCCACTCAAAACTCACGTAAATCCACCCAAAACTCACGTAAATCCACCCAAATTCACGCAAGCAAAAACAAAACTCACATGGCTACGACACCCCAAAATTTGATCGTAAGTTTAAGAAGTGCAAAACATATGGATGTTTGTTATGAAACGGGCCCCTGTTAAAGTATTTCCATCTAATGCTAAATTGTAAGGAGTTTTGTCAATCTTATTGGTGCATCCCACAACCCTAATAAAATCAATATCTCCAAAACCAGCAATGTAACCGGAACTGGAAAATTAACAATCTTACTTATATCTAGGCTTCAGCAAGATATGGTATCGAAACGTTAGGGGGTTAACTATTTCTTTTGATTTGAAAAACAAATTTTATTGTTTATCCTCCATGAATGTTGAAGAAAGTTTCCAGGGTTATATCCACCACATGTTTTTGGTGCGACATTCCCCTCACTCACCCACCCAGTGAGAGTATATACCCGGATCACACCCCCTCCCGCTCTTTCTTGCCAAATGTTTGCTGGCTTTTTTTTCAAATCTAGACTATTGGAACCTAAGATCATAAAGTGTGAAACTCAACCATGAAAAATTCAGAATATCTTAACTAAAAATACGAACTTAAAATCATGACCCCCTTAATCAATACATGGCCAATATGTGGTATGATTATGTTTATGATTCCTAAGCTATTAAATATGAAAGGACCTGTACAGGAATTGGCGCACATCTTGGCGTTTAGGTTACAAGGTCAAGTCAAGTAAGACACCGGTTTGAGGGATACCTTAGATGTCAAACGCTACAACCATACCTGATAGATGAATCATACTGTAAACGTATAATTTTTTTAATATTTCTTTTCACATGAAATGTAATAAATTCCTGAATTTAAAGGGCCTTCAATTAAATATGTATACATTAACGGGGGGGGGGTTCTGGAATTTTTGAAAATGTGCTAACTGAAAGGCCCCTGACAGAGAATTTCAATTTAGCTCAGAAAGGACATCCTGTTCTAACAATACACACGTCAAGCATTAAGTCCCCTCTAGCTAATTCAATATCGATTAAAATATTCAATAATATCTTTTCAAACCACATGTCTCTCAATAGTAAGCCCATCTCACATTTTACATGTCCCGGGGTCGGACAAAGGTTGAACAGAAATATAAGATACCCCAGTCTCTACATGTTAAGTAACCGAAATAAACAACCATTTTGTTTTCTACATCCCCAAGTGCTCCTAAAACATAATGATTTCTTAACTTTGATCAAATCACTAGCCAATTTACCAGCCAATGAAAATGCTGTATTTCAGAGCAAAATATGGTTGGTCATATTACAGCGTGGGCTGGGAGGCTTTAGCATTTGTTCCTATGGGAAAAAGGCTGTTCATCTGGCGGTATTTTACAAAATCTAGAAGCAAGCTGTCAATAAAACTGTTATGATTAACTTTGTATTATACATCTTCCTTTGGGGAATAACTAAGGGCGTGTTTCACAGGAGTTGCATCTTAAATGCGTTTCTCCCATCTCACAAAATTTAAGATGTTTTTAATTTTCAATAATCTTAAAGGGGCATTCTCGTCCTCCCGTCGTTAGGCTTACATACGCCGACGTAAGCCTAACGACGCAATGGCCGGTGACGTGTTTTGCACTGTCAGAACGTAATCCAGCGACATGATTGGTCACGTCACGAAATTGGTGCGGCCACACAGGAGTTACAACGTAGCAATTTATGCCCAACTCACGGACGAGAATGCCCCTTTAACTCTAAAAATATATAGATAACAGCAAGAACATTTAAGATCAAAAAGTCTGAAACTCAACCGTGAAAAAGTCTAAATATCTTAACTAAAAATACGATCTTCAAGTTAAGACCAGTGTGAAACTCTCCCTCAGGAGGCAATTTTGAAAATATTTCATTGTAAACTTTAATATGGATGTAAACTTGGATGGCTCATTCCCTCAAACAGATCTGTAAAGTCAACCCAATAGTATATCTCTAGATATTATTATATCTAACTTACCCCACTCCTGAAGAAGTTCCGTCGTGTTAGTCGTGGTAGGGGCTGGACGGGCACGACGGCCATGGTGAGACTGAGAGGGCCCCTCCTGTGCCTCCCTACCTACCTCCTACCTAGACCTTTCTATACCTACTCCTCCTGGCCGGCACGTCCCGCCTCCACCCACCACCCCTCACCTGGCACGTCAAGGGTAAAAGGGAGGGAGGGGGGCTGAGAGGGGTGACTAGGGCTCCATCTGTCCCAGCCAAACATTTGACGTTATTATAACATTGCATTAATTGCCTACTTCCCATAACCTCTCAACGAAACATGTGACATTATTATGACATTGCAGCAATGTTCTGTATTGGTTCTTGTTATGTTATTTTGATGGCTTCCAAAATGTTACTGCAACATACTGCTGTGACATTGTACTGTGACATTGTTATAATGTTGTGGTTACATTCTTCAAGATAAACAGAATGTTTTTATTAAGTTCTGTTTTGGTTTCATTCTAACCACATGAAAAAATAATGTTGCAATAATATTCGCATTTGGTGAGGTTTCAATGTCACCATCAATAACGTAATTGATATGTGCCATCTTAGGGGGTGTTTCACACTGGTCGTCACTCTAAGATCGTATTTCTAAATTAGATATTTTGACATCTTTATTGTTATATTCCAGGCTTAGAATCTTATATCCTTTTTGTTAGCCATATGTTATATCAAGTAGAGTACCAATCTATCTACTCTTCTTTGAAGAATGTTACCAGTGTATTACAATAAGGTTGCAGTGTGACATCACATCAGCCGCAACGTTATTTGGGAGCCATCGATAGAGAATACAGAACACAGAATGAAACAGAATATCACTATCATCCTTATAATAATGTTACCCCCTCGGTTGGGACAGGTTGGGAGGGGGTAGTGTGTGGGACCCCTCCTTATAGCTAACATTAAACCATGTAGGAAGGAGTACAGTATACATGGCAAGGAAGGTCATGGTCATGTGGCTGTTTTGATGTATATACCTTTTTATAACTATAACCTTTTCATAAACATCCCTGTTATCTTTAGGCATGGATGGCTTAGGATAGGAGGGGAGATGTTGTCCATTTAAGCCGACTGATAAAAAGGTTGTGCACATGCACGTGCATTGCTCTTTTCATGGTGTAGTTTGAATAGGGACTTTAACAGGGACTTTATTTCTTTTATAGGAATGTATAAATCATACATATATATAATCATATATCTTTCATATTATTTACATTTAAAAATCAATTGGATTTTCTGGTTCCAGCATTACACGAGTTCCTTCATCTATATACATATATGCATGTATAGATTATGTGTATATGTATATACATACATACATATCATAATAAGGACCACAGGGTGTGTCTGAGGGTGGCCGTACGACCCATAGGGGATCATCACATACCAAGGACAAAGCACGAAGTTCATACAGTCCCCATGGATGACCCTTAAAATCCTTCTTTATTTTATCACCCAAACAATAACCAAAATATGTTTAAAATTGCTCACAATGGGGAGTGGTACGTATAGCCTGGCAATACGCACCGCCCTTAATATGCACGGCTCGGCGGCCGTGTGGATGTTAAAAGTGTATAAATAGGCCCTATATACATTTATATGATAGCCTATTAACATGATATACTTTTATCCTGATTCTAGTACGTACCACAGCAGCTCTTCCAACAGCATATATGTATATATATATTCTAATAAATATATATTTCAATAAATATATATATATATATATATATATATACTGATAATGGCCAAGTCTCTTTGAATACCGAATACATTATTGCACGCCTGGCTGCCATTAAATAAGGCAGTTAAAGTGAGTCAGGTGGCCCCTTACATCCACATGGGAGGACGAACTGACTATCATCTGATAACATACCTTCAACACACGACTTAGCATTAACACCCGCTGCCAGAATATTATATATTTGTGCGTATATATCTATATCAAGAGATATAAATTTATATAAGTGTATATATTTAAAGGCAATTGCACTAAATTTTGCTTCAGTCTCAAAGAGAACATTGTTCTTTGGTGGTTTACCTTTGTCATTTTAGTGTATGATAATATTTCAGTTTTCTTACTTGACGGTCAAAACTTTATAAAGATGTATCCTTTAAACATATAAATGTATTTTAGTTTGTACACATTTTGAGAGACATTATGAAAGAGAGGAAAGTACCTTTATTCTCCAGGAATCACCCCCAAGAGAAGATAATTTAGACGAAAGAAGGAAAATCCTTTTACAATTGACATGCCATTTGTTGCTAGTATTGTTCTATTGGAACTTATTACGTTTCAATTGATACATTACATAAATAGAGAGCTACTAAAATGATACCCAATCTGTTGTTTGGATTATCATGTTTCTATGTGTGCAATAGTGTTCGGTGTGCGTTTGAACATTGGTGTGTGTGCAGGTGTAAGTAAGAATGTCAATACTTGACCAGCCAACTTGCAACACAACAAATACATTCTACAACCATAATTTTTCAGTTAATTTGTTAATTACTAAGATGGCACGTAACAATTACATTATTGATCGTGATGTTGAAACCTCACCAAATCATTATCATAAATTTATTTTGGGGGAGGTTAGGATGAAACCAAAACACAACATTATAAGAACCTTTCATTAGGTTGAAGAACATTACCAAAACATTATGATAACATCACAGTGCAACGTCACAGCAGTATGTGACAGCAACATTATTGGGAGCCATCAAACTAATGTAACAAGATACAGAACATTGCTGCAATGTTTGGTTGGGAGGTTGTGGGAAGTAGCCAATTGATACAATGTTATAATAATGTCAAATGTTTGGCTGGGAGAGCTAGAGCCAGTGCATCACCCTAACCAGGCAAGAATATGATGTTATTATAACGTTCTATTTGGATCTGGTTTGGTTCTTGTTACGTTTTTTTGATGGAGCCCAAAAACGTCTTTAGAACCTAACGTTGCGACGTCGCACTGTGATGTTATTGTGACATTCTTGTAATGTTCTTTCACGTTATAATAACATTATTATGATATTCTTTAAAGGTAAGGTCTCAACTACACTTAGATTTGTTATTATAACATTGTTTTTTAGTAAACCTCAACTTTACCTAAAATAACGTTATTGTTACATGAAAATTACAGTTGCAGAATATACTTATTACGTCGCTGCTTGCCTGGGCAGCCACCCCTTTCAGCGCCCCCCCCCCCCCCTCCCCTCTCATTGCTGCAATACTATAATAACTTCACATGTTTGGCTGGGTGAGCGCTTGAAACTTAGACCCACCCTGATGATGTGGCAGTTTCTTACATAAAACTGCTTTGAGGACACGTACTCAGCAGAAAGGTATGCTGTTGCCAGCAAATATTTTGGTAAAAATGTCAATTTATTTTGGTTATTCTGATACTTTTGTCACGATACCAAACTGCGTCATCCATGTTTAGTGTGGAGCTTGATAATCATTATTATAACCGATCACCATTTTATATACTATAGAATGAATTGCTTGAGCATATGAAATGAGTTTATTAAGAAAATGGCTTCAAATTGACAATCAAAATGATAATTATTATTAAGACATTTTGCTTAAAACTAATTTTGACTCTTTATGAAGGGATTGTAACTTGACAAAATATACCGATGCTTATAGTAGCTAGGTGACAGAAGACGAATTGTTGTAATTGAGTATAGTTGATTAAAAAAATACATTATCGTCTGTACAGATGTTGTGCGCATGATGTCACACCTCCCAAATTGGGAAGGCCGCCATCTTGGTGATCAATCTAAATTGATAAATTTTCATGGTTCTAAAGCGTCTGTGATGTACATTTGTCTCTCGCTCACCAAAAGAAATGTCCATAAATCATAATAGACAATTATGAATTTTGGATATATTTAATGGCCATGTGGGTGAGATACCACGTGGTGATCACCAAAATCTGGTCACATGACCCTGTCTGCACAAGGTCTGTATGATACTCAAATATTTCAGCAATTGATCTAATCCCCCAGTTGATCATGCGACTTTGCGAATCAAAATTAGGTCAAAAAGTAATCTTTTTTCCTGAACACAACTGTGCATGTTACTTATGTGTATGTGGATACAATCCCACCCAACTTGTAATAGAGAACATACAGAACATTGCTGCAACATTATAATAACATGTCATGTTTGTCTGGGCTAAGCACTTTCGTAAAAAAAAATTGAAATGCCATCAAATATCTGTTCAATACAGTAGTCAAGTGCATAATGCAGCTTGATTTTGGACATTGACTATCTTAACTTTTTAACATCTGTTCTTCAAGTTAATCCCAAAGATCCGTACCCACAGGGACACAATCGACCTTGACACCCATGTTTACCTCTGTTCGCCATCATTATGATATGTTGAAATAAACATAAAATCGTCCAGCGAATCACCCAGAACTGGTCAAAACAACCAGAATTTCAGTTGCATCGCTCAGTTGGTTCTCGCCTTTAAAGCCCCATACCCACTAGGCGACTTTAACGCAGTTGTCCAACGAGTCAGTGGTAAAATCAGCCAACTCCTATGATTCCCTGTAAGTATAGCATATGGAAATATATATGTTTTGCTAAAATTGGCTGATTATTGAGGTACAACCAGCTGATTTTAGTACCAATCAGTTGGCCGTCTTGATCAAAATCGCCATAATAGTGGGTATGGGGTTTGAGGCACATTCAACCTATGTGATAAGTGCTGTTTCTTCTTTTTTTACACTTAAATCAAAATTTCGGAAAAAAATGTTTTCATGACTCACTATTGACTTGTCAATGTCTTTCATGATTCATTTTAATGTGTTTCTGATGAGTGAGTGAGTGAGTGAGTGAGTGAGTGAGTGAGTGAGTGAGTGAGTGAGTGAGTGAGTGAGTGAGTGAGTGAGTGAGTGAGTGAGTGAGTGAGTGAGTGAGTGAGTGAGTGAGTGAGTGAGTGAGGGAGGGAGGGAGGGAGGGAGGGAGGGAGGGAGGGAGGGAGGGAGGGAGGGAGGGAGGGAGGGAGGGAGGGAGGGAGGGAGGGAGGGAGGGAGGGAGGGAGGGAGGGAGGGAGGGAGGGAGGGAGGGAGGGAGGGATGGAGGGAGGGAGGGAGGGAGGGAGGGAGGGAGGGAGGGAGGGAGGGAGGGAGGGAGGGAGTGAGTGAGTGAGTGAGTGAGTGAGTGAGTGAGTGAGTGAGTGAGTGAGTGAGTGAGTGAGTGAGTGAGTGAGTGAGTGAGTGAGTGAGTGAGTGAGTGAGTGAGTGAGTGAGTGAGTGAGTGAGTGAGTGAGTGAGTGAGTGAGTGAGTGAGTGAGTGAGTGAGTGAGTGAGTGAGTGATGGAGGTTATAAGCCATACAGATAGTCAGGGTCGTTTTCATGGGGAAAACAGGTCGGAGAAGAAGGTGACAGGGCGGGCAAACAGCAGGGGATCAAAACCTGCAAATCATTTTTGCTCTACCCTATCCTTTAGTGAACCAAGCACTAACTGAGAATTGAACCCAAAGAACCACTTGGTCAGTGCTGTCCCACCTATCATTACCTTATATGATTAGCAGGGACAACTGAGGGCCTATATTCTTCCCCCAAACCCCCACAGGGTACACTCTATATTTTCAACTCTATGATCGCAAAGAATATGAAGGAAAACATTGCCAATGGCGATTGGGGCTTTAGCATGTCTATTTATATATATGGACCCCAGGGATGGCGACCACAAACGATTGACAAATCCCAAATTCAACAAAAGTCACGATCCCAAATTTCAGGTTCATACAAGATTTGTGGTCACAAATCTTGTGATTTAGATTTTTTTTTCTCTTTCCTATTTCCAAAGTGTCCCAATATATTACAGTGTTCGTCCAATAGATCTAGGAATGCATTATACAGAAACATGTACTTTATAAGTAATTTTTTATGTCTAAAAATGTTCATAGACGTTCGCAAAGTTTCATGATATTTTTTTCTGGACAAACTCAACCTTCGTGAGAGATAAAATCATTATCACGAGTATTCGTGTTATGTTCGTGCCCCCCCCCCCCCCTGAAACGAGACCCGCCCTGATGATGTGGCTGTTTCTTCTATAAGACAGCTTTGAGAATACACACTCAGCAGAAAGTTATGTTATGCTGTTGCCAGCAAATTTTACGGTGAAAATGCCACTTCATGTTGGTTATACAACAGTCTCTACTTTTATACTTTTAACAGAAAATAAGCCAAAGTTACACGTATCCTTTATCACCGCATGGCCGCCAAGCGGTGCGTATTGGGGGCAGTGCATATTGCCTGGCCATACGTACCGCTCCCCATTCTGAGTATTTTAAACATATTTTTATTATTGCTTGGGGGATAAAATAAAGGAGAACCTTAGGGGTCGTCCTCGGGTGGCTGTATGACCCATGGGGATGGTACAAACCTCGGGCTTCACCCTAAGTATGTGACGATCCCCTATGGGTCATACAGCCACCCTCGGACGCCCCCCGCGGTTTTTCTTATTATAATATCCACTGCTGATTTAGCGAAGACATGCTGATTTAGCGAAGACAAATTTTTGTTAAATGAATGGACCTAAACAAGGAGACTGCTTCCCTCCTTTATAAATCCAGTATCCTACCTTACTGTCCTATTAATAAGCCCATCCCAAATTAGGAATACCCTAGGCTTGGACAAGGTTTGGACAAAATACCTTGGTTTCGATAGATTAACCATCCTTGTCTCCTAGAGTTGGGGTTACTGAAATAAGCAAGAATTGTATATTTGTAAATTAGTACTGATTAAACAGTATGATTTCTAAGATTTAGGATTAAATCCAGGATCTACCTTACTATCCTATCAACCAACCCGCTCAGGTCACTCGTAAAGCAGGTATCTAATATTCTACCCATTGTTATGGACGCTCTGGGCGGACCCAGAAACTTGGGGGGGGGGGGGGCTATAGCAAATGTTTTACCGTGCCCTCCGGACCCTTGAATTTTAAGGGGAAGATCCACGATGCGACTTTGCGCAGATTTTGAACCAATTTTAAATGGCCGTTTTTCTTATAAAACAAACAATATCCCAAAGAGTTTGGAATAGTTCATATCAGAAAAATTGAATTTTCACAGGGGAAATTCATTCCAAATATGTGAAAGAAGCTTGAGAAAAAATCGGTTTGTCGCATCGTGGATCATGGCCTTTACACTTGAAAAATGTAATACTTGGTCCAAAATGGTGTGTGTTTATGTGCGCGTCTGCCCCCCTCCGAATCCGCGCTTGTCTCTGTCTTAACATGCATTGGCTGAATCTATGTATCCAATGCAGATTCAAAGTGGAGGTTTAAAAAATATGCCACAATGTCCCAGATTCGTCCCATTATCTTTTTTCTTTGTTTCAGTCATTTGGTCAGACCAACACATCGTTTATTTATACACTATTTTGATATCAGACCATTTGATGCTGATTACATTTTTTAAAGCCCATACCCACTAGGCAATTGTCCCGGCAACTGACGACCGCCGATCCAGAAAGTCACCGGGCAACTCCCTGTTGGTATGGTGTGCATTCTGAGCGACGGGTCATGGGCAACAGGATTGCTGGGAAAATCGCCAGAAAAATATCAAACTTGCTTAATATTGCAGTCACCCGGCAACTTTACCAGCAATCCTGATGGTCTTCGGTCACTGGGTGCTGCTTAAGCTGCTTAGAGGGTAGGGGCTTAATAGTACTAGTCGTTTGCAGTCGTCCCCTGTTCTCAACAACAGTCGTTCAGTGGAAACATAAATCAATGTAACTTTTTGTGACAGGAGACATTTATTTTTTCTACGAAGAGATAAAGCATGACACTCATTTTTCTCACAAATAGGCCTGACTATATAGTAGGATGAATAAGGACTATAATATCATTTTGCCAATTAAAATACAAACCAATCAGCAATATTATTTATCCTCTTTATTTCTGAACATCATTGTGTATATCACTTATTCCCAAGTACGATTAACTTAAAATATGTATGTTATTCCACTATAAAAACGCAATATCTATACAAAATTACATCAATAATCATGCTAAGTCGGGTTTTTCTCAATGGTTATGCCACTTGCTAAGGCACGCATTGTTATTTATTACATCATTAATACATTTCAAAAATTATTGATTAACTTTAAATTTTAAGAAATTATTATGTATACAAACACTACCTGTTATCCAATAAATCTTAACTGTTGTTCCAGTATAACAATGTTTTTACCATTTGACAGTAATCATATTGTTCTATACACATAGTCCAGGATTGTTAGTAGTATATCTAGTGCCATCTCTTCTTTGTTATATTCTGCACGAGTAAAGGCTGTATTACAATAGGAAAAAGATGAGACAGCCAAAGATCGGGTTTGGGTAGGGCCAAACATCTCAATTGTTAGTACTAAATTTTACCCAAGAATAAAATATGTATGAAAAAAGTAAACTGGTGGTGGCAGCGAATTTGTAAATAAGTGGTTCTGAATCCTAGGTACATGCAATAATTAATGTCGCAATAAGCCCAACCCACATTGGGTACATCCCAGGGTTGGCCAAGGGTTGAACAAAGTGTTAGTATCAGCCATCCTTGTCTCCTAGAGTTGGGTCACTGAAATCAGGAACAATTGTATCTTTCTATATCCCCAAGTGTTACTAAAACATTATGATTTCTTAAATTCCATCAATTGACAGATTTTGCAGGTTTGCCAGCCAATCAAATTGTTGTATTTCAGTACAAAATAGGGTTGGACATTATAGGCTAGGCTGACAGGTTTCAACATTGGTACATATGGGAAAAGGCCAAAAATAAAGCTAGATTTTACAAATTTTAGGAGCAATTCATCAACCAAATTGCTTTTGTTAATTTTGTATTATGCAACTGTCTTTAGGGAATAAGCACATAAGCAACCTTGAAAATATTCCCTAGTAAACTCTAATGTTGGTGTAAATTGGGAGGGGCTTATGGTTCATAGAGTGATTATATAATCAGATACATTCGTTAGCAGCCCTTATATCAATATAGATAGATCAATGTCTATGAGCATCCGTGAAGGTTCAATAGTACAATATCATTATTTAAAGTAGAACCTGTGTGACTTATGAGGTTGCTTGCGAAAATGATCACAAGGGAGCTTCCTTCTCAGTGTGAATGCTATGCCTTCAATTTCGCTAGCTTGCGATTGTTTTCTTTCCCATGAGATTATTATAGCATACATGAGCTCCAGACCATAGGCCAGGGCGAATGGGGCTTCACTGGAAGCTTAAGTAGGTCGGCCACCCGCCAAGCCCCATTCGCCCTGGTGGACGTGGTTTGTCATTGCCCTCTGCCATCTCCGAACGTTGACAACGTTGTATTATCACAGCTCTCAGCGACGTGATACCTTGCAAACTATTCAACATGTTTAATATTCTCGTAGCAAACCTGTATGAAGCCCCACTCGCCGTGGTGAATGTGGTTTGTCGCAGCTCTCTGCGATCTGCGAACGTTGGAAACGTTGTAATATCGTAGCCCTCTGCGACTTGGTTCACTGCGAAATTATTCAACATGTTGAATATTTTCGTAGAGATCCTGTGCGATTCAAGGGGAAATTGCTTGGGAAAATGATCGCAAGGGGCCCAATTTTCCAGTGTGAATGCTCTACGATTAATTTCTCTGGCCTAAGATGATTTTATCGCACCTGACGTTGTTTGCGATTCCTTAAGATACATTTTTCGTGGGTGTCTGCGACAGAAAAATTGACCACGGCGAGTGGGGCTTGATTCTGCTTGCGAAAATTATCGTATCTAATCGCAGGGGACCTTCCTTCTCAGTGTGAATGCTAAGCGATCAATTTCTCCAGTTTGCGATCATTTTGTCACACATGAGATTATGTACGACAGCATGAGACAGCATGAGAAAGCACTTTTTCACAGCTCTCTGTTTTCCATTTCAATCAGCTTGTATTTAAAATTGATATTTTTTGGAAAATATGCTTGTGGTCTACAAAGGAGCTAGTGATATATTTAAGGTAATACAATTATTTATGATAATTATTGAGGCTTGCGATTTCAAAATCGCAGTGGAGAATGCCAGTGGCGAATGGCGTTTACTTTAAATGGCATTTGCAAAATCGCACAGTGAGCGACGGCTTCTGTTCTTTCTTTAACGGCTGCTTTTAGCAATCTATTGTTAAGGCCCTATTACACTACATTACACTATGGCGATATGAGCCTATCGTGTCCACGTGACGCCATATTGTAATAGTGTATTTTGCAGTGGATACAACATACAAGAATTAAGTTACGATTTTTATTGCAGTGAAGTCTTAATCCATGACATTTATTCAAGATGTTGAATAATGTCATGGAGGTAAAGTAGAATTGTCTTGAATTACAGTCCATGCCGTGTGTCTCATGTAGTAGAGAACATGATTGCCCATAGGCAAAAGTATAGGAAATATCGCGCTATAGTGTTTTGGCTACTACACGCACGGCCACGATATACCTGCGACTTGTAGGACCCCATGTTGTTCGATATCCAGCCATGTCGTAACCAATGTCGTGTAGTGTAATTACACGTGTTGATACAGTTAAGTGGCCCTATTACACTACACGACATGAGCTGCGACATGACCATGACATGACCACGATATAAGCATATCGTGGCAATACTGTAGGATGCTACGACACGAGTCTTATCCCTGTAGTGTAATAGTGAAACTCATAATAACTACGACTTTAAAGTCACAAGATGCGATATTCATCGCAGTAAAAGTCGTGGAGGTCAAAGTCGGAGGCTATATCTTAGTCCACGACATGGATTCAACATGTTAAATAATGTCGTAGTGGTAAAATAGAAATGTCTTGAATTGATGTCTCATGTCCATGTCACAGGTCTCATGTCACAGAGGACATGAGCCTCCTTATAAAAAAAAGGCCTGCAAACATTGTAGTAGTATAATACCCAGGATCAAGGTCTAAGCTACGACATGGCTATGACATGACCACGACATGGTGACGACATGGTGACGACATGGCCTATGATATTACTTCATGTCGTGGGTCATGTCAAAGCCATGTCGTAGCCATGTCGTGGAGTCCATGTCGTCTAGTGTAATAGCCCCTTCATTCGTCGCCGGTCGTGTCCTCATCAGCAGGGGTGGTTGTCGGGTCGTCCGGCGCAGGCGTGGGAGGGGCTGAAAGGGAACGGTATATATGTGTTATCAGGCTATTATACACCTTTTTCACGAGTCTGCGCAGTGAGCCATCCCACTGACATCTTGTCCCCTCGAACTCGTTTTAACCTGGGCCCATATGAATCCATACCCCCTTTATTGGTTCAGACATATTGTGCTACCCAGCCAAACATGTGACATCATCATAATGTTGCAGCAACGTTCAGAATTGGTTCTCCTTACGCTATTTTGATGGTTCCCTAAAATGTTGCTAAAACGTACTGCTGTAACGTTGCACTGTGACATTATTGTAACATTCTGGTTATGTTGTTCAACCTAAACAGAATGTTCTTACCATGGTCTCTTTTGGTTTCATCCTAACCTCGCCAAAACATAATTAATCTGAATTTCATCATGCAATAAATCAAAGAATTTTGGTCCCGATGTCATCGTACATTTTAATAAGATGATTAATATATTCACTGAGACAGGAAATGTCCATTCCCGGGTGCCATTCTGAAACTAAATAACTTTTAAAGGTCTGATGTGAAAAAAAACATACTCCTGGGTTTACAAGGTTAAGGGCAATTGCGAATTCCGTTGATTTGGCCTTATAATTTAAAGGCAGCGTTGCTTTGGTTTCCCCAGGAATAACCTTTCTTTAATCCCATTTTCTCTGTACTTGAAAAGGTCAAATCAAGGGTATGTCATTTTCGTTATTCCCCTCCCAATCGATTGGTGGATCATGCCCTTAGCCCCATTCGCCCTGGTGAACGTGGTTTGTGGTAGGTCTCTGCAATCTGCGAACTTTGGAAATGTTGGATTATCCCACCTGTTCCATTGCGAAATTCTTTCAACATGTTTGATATTTTCTGTAGAGAAGCTGTGTGATTCAAGACCAGATTGCTTGTGAAAATATTTGCAAGGGAGCTTTCTTCCCATTGTGAATGTTATGCGTTCAATTTTGCTTGCCTACGATGACTTTGTTGCCCATGATATCATTTACGAGAAGATGCGATTACTTTTTCGCAGCCTTCTGGGACAGGTATGTCCGCCAGGGTGAATGGGGCTTAAGGTACATGAACTACCCATTAGGGCTAGATACAATATCTCAAGGTCTAAGAATAGGACCATATTGTTATACATTTTATTTCACTGGTGACTAACTAGTTGCCCGACAAAGTACTATTCTCTAATCGCTGGGAGATTAACGTTAGTTGCTGGAGTTTGGTCACCACGTGGGGACCCGGCTTAATGCTCTCCATTATCTGTGTCATACTTAAGTTTAGGCATGGCATATTCTTCCTCTAATAATTACAGGTATTTACTAGATTTATTATTCCAAATGTATCAATATCATAATTTCCTAAATAGAGATCAAAAGATATAAGAAATATATGTATATAAGGTTCTACATTATAGAGTTTATGGTAATTAGACAGCTAGCACTCCCCCTGCCCTCTTTAATCAGTTGTAATTAGGTCAGTGACCAGAGGTCAGGTGGGAGGTGCAGGTATGCTGTAGGGGACACTCTGGGTCCAGCAGCTGAAGAGAAACCATGTTACATAATATATAAGAAGCAACAGGCCTTAAGGCCTGCCCTCCTGGTACTGTAGAGAAGATATTTAACATCAATAACAGCTCCTGCCTTCAAGTCTTCATTAATTGTCCCTACCACAGATAGCTGTTTTACAGTATTTTAAGCACCTGCAGGCTCACTTTGCCTGATCATATCGACAATGGCCCTTGAAAAACTATAGAAATTAATCAAATAACAGTTCTATATCCATAAATAATGATTGCATTTTCAAACAACTTATAAAATATCAAATGTATATTACTACAAATAAAAGATACATTGATTACTGGATTTTCATCATCTTGAAATACAAATAATGACAAGAATCATGAAGATTTACATGCCAAAGCCTTGCGAGTTGTCGACATATTACCCATCATGCATCCTGATCTAGGCTAACCTGCAGGTAAACCCCCAAAAATGGCTATCCATGGTTGGGAGAATTCATCCATATGACAAAAGATAAGTTTCACACCTATCCTGGCGACATTCGTCGTTCCCATGTCCAGCCCGGGCACGTCCAGGCCGTTGGCCGCCGACCGGACGTCGTCCTCATAGGCGTCGGCGTCACTCGTAGCGGCCGTCACCTGCAGGACTAGCCTTCCACTGAGGAAAAAAAAATAAGGCTCTTGAAGTATTCTCAGAATAAGTTGCTCTCTAAATATTCCCAGTGAGAAAAAAAAGCGGCCACACTGATCAAGGACCTTTATTAACTGTGATTAGTAATGCGTTGAACACTTTCGTAACAATGATATTGCTAAAATGGACACTTTGTCCGCCATTCCTATATAATTTCTGTACTAAAGCACAACAGAACAATGGAAGTTTTTAATTTGAAATTGTAAAATATGATAAGAATAACATAAATAAATGTGCATAAATGGAAGGCCCTGTTATGGAAGGATGCGGCTCGTGGATTTTTCCAGACGAGTTGTGATTTATATCACATTAAGAGGAACTTTAGACACCTTGATCCAAATACCTTATTTTATCGCTTAATGCTTGGCTGATTAGTAGCACGTTCCAATACATTAGTTCGGGCGTATCAAGCTACTGAAGCAAGAATATGACGTTATAATAGCGTTGCAGCAACGTTCTGTTAAGACCTGGTTTGGTTCTTGTTACATTCTTTTGAGGGCACCCAAAAACGTCTTTAAAACCTAACGTTGCGATGTCACACTAAAACATTGTTGAGACGTTCTTGTAACGTAATTTCACGTTACAATAACGTTATTATAACATTCTTTATTAGTTTGGTCTCAACTTTACCAAAATAGAATGTTATTATAACATTCTTTTTCAGTAAGTCTAAATCTAACCTAAAATAATGTTATTGTCACGTGAAAATTGGCCAGGTCTCAGACCAATTCAAAAAGTACAGTCGCAGAACATTCTTGTTATGTTGCTGCTTGCCTGGGTATAGTGCTAAGGCACCTTACCTTCTCTTTTGTGTGGAAACAAATTCATATCGGTTTACTAATTACAGGAACCCAGCCAAAACCAAAACTGTCAAGTCAGAAGACAAGGACTTACGTGTCTGAATAGTAGACTTCACAAACGGGAGGGGGGTCGCCAAGATCAGCTACAACCTGAAAAATGAGACATTGATTATCAAAGCTTTTTGCTCAAAGCCTGTGTTTGTGAATGAATAAGGGATAAGGACTGTCTAGCTGATTTATAAATGAACCAACTTATGGTCTTGATACGATTTGTGAGGTTAGACCAATACTATGGGAATAAATAGCTATGATAAAAATCATATGTCACTGTATTCATTTTCAAGATAAATGGGTGTGCAAAGATTAGGTTTTACTACAAGTTCACTGGAAAAACACTAGTTCTTCATCTCCTGAAAAATTCAACCAGCATATATTAATGAAACATGGTAGAATATCATCTATGGACCTGTACCGACATATTTCAGCAAAGAAAAGTAGGGGTCACCATCATGATTGAAGAGCTATGTTTCAGGCCATAAGGTTTTCACATTATATGGCGTGGGTGTGGTCAGTCCCAAATCCTTTTAAGAAAGATATAATGTAATCATCCCAGTGCTCCGTCACATAAGCCAATCTTCGCAACAGCAAGGGCACATTGATGACTTAGTTAGGGGTCTCGCAACAGCAATATCCTTAAGGTTTTCAATGTGCCAATCCTCGCAACAGTGACGGTTTTGTACACATTTTGAACACATTTAATTCATATAAATGTACCCGTCACTTGCCTTCTATATATTTCATAAGCTTGAGGGCATAGCTCTCACCCACTGAAAATAAAACCCCAAAATGTCCTCCTAATAAAATTTGGGTGTGCCAACCCTTGTTTTTATCGCCAAAGTTGGATACACTCTCTGTTGAACAGCAATGGGTCTCGCAGTGTGTGCCAACCCTCATAACAGCAAGGATATTATTCAACAGACCACTGACATAAGCCAGTAAACATTTCAATTTTGGGATTCTAGCTCTATCATTGAATCTAACTTCAGCCTAGTGGTTGTTTATCTCAAAAGGTTATTTTTATCAACTATTTTATGTCAATGTGAAGTACAATTTAGCTATAGGCCACTTTTCGTCGTTTGATAAGGAATAAGCCCATCCCAGTTTACACAAACATCATTAGGGAAAATTTTTCAAAATTGCATCCATACATGTTCCTTGAAGACAGTTGTATAATACAAAATTAACCAAAGCAAAATGGTGGACAGATTGCCACTAAAATTAAATTTTGTAAAATGCAGCTTTATATTTTGGCCTTTTTCCTAACGGAACCAATACTAAAGCCTGTCAGCCCAGCCTATAATGTCCAACCCTATTTTGCCCTGAAATACAGCATTTTGATTAACTGGCAAACCTAAAGATCTATTGGTTACTGAAATTAAAGAAACCATAATGTTCAAACAGTACTTGGGGATATAGTTAAACACAATTCTTGCTTGTTTCAGTAACCCCAACTCTTGGGAATGAGGATGGCTTATACCGTTATTTTGTGCAATGCTAGGGTATACCCATACTTGAGATTGCGGTAGACTTTGATTAACAATAATAATTCTGACCAGAAAAAATTATGCATGAATGAATTGAAATACGCAGAGATTAGTTTAGCAGATCCTTGGGTGGGATGAAATAAATGCAATATTTTGTATGGGATCTATATATATTATATATCAATATATATTTATATACCAATATATATTTGTATATATTGATGTATAAATATATATCAAATCAACATATTGTTATGTTTATTTATATATATATAAACATGATTTCGTTGTCATCTGTTTTTTATTCAAAAGAAAAAAAGGATTTACCTCATCACAGACATCCTCACCGCGCACTTCGGTTTCGTCCGTGACAGTGAAGGTAACATAATAATCCACCTGCTGTGGGCTCTCGGTCGTGGCTTCATAGCTATGTGCTGCAAAAGATACAGAAGCCCAAAATGATTACACTAGAGGCAGTATTGCACAAAACAATGTTTGGCACAAAGTTTGTGTAAATTCTGCCAATGTTTGACAAGAAAACTAAACATTGGCAGTCAGTCACAATATTTGTTATGCCTATCAAGCATCTTGAGATGGAATATAACCTCAAGGGCTCACGATCTTTAACACCCCATCGGCAAATGCAACAAAATCTTTCAGTGGAAACACAAAATCGATGGTTAAGACATTTGTAAAATGCATTTGCTCAAGACAAAAATAAAGGATTTATCAACGACAAAATATCAAATGTGTTAGAATTTTCTAAATGGCTCAATTTAAACATATCAGAAGGCAACTTGTCATGCAACCAGGTCTCAGAAAAACCAATAATATCCAACCCGCTGTCTGCAAATTGAACCTCTATTAGTTCCCATGTATTGACCATATTACGGACATTTAAATGAGCTAGGTGAAGTCCTCTCTTGTCATTATAATAAACCATAAAACACAATAATGTAAACACATTTACAATCTTTTACTGTTTCTTTGTCAAGTCTCATTTCAATACATGCAAGATGGGATCGGATCAAAATTCCCCCATGCATTTCTTAACTATTCTATGACTTTCACAGTGTATGAACGCTATTAGACAACAAATGGCATTGCTAACACAGACAAAACGTTATATCTCAACAAATAATTCATAATCCAGTGGTTTTCATATCAAGTAAGGAAATCCCTATATACTTAACAAGATTTACCAATATTCCTGACAGCACATATGTCAATACGCTAGACCCTTCTATATAATTTACAAATAAATGTATAGTTTGATGCGTTTCTCCAAGGCTACAGCCAGACAATACAATCCTAAAAATACATAATAAATTATATAAATTATACAATCACAGGTCTAACTCTAAGCAAAATATGCAAACAGGTTTTTTCAATCATGTCATGAGTACCACAGCTATTCAGCCAATAATTGCATCTCTATACTGGCAAAGCAGTTTGCCTAGCCAGTTGTTATGCTCTGTTACTATTTTCTGATTTATCATTTTGTTTTGCGCTAGGGTATAACCGCAGGAAAAACAGAAAACCCTTGGTATTCAATAACCTATCTCTCAAGTTATCATTTTGGTCGAATTTCAGTTTCAGGACCATTTGCACGATTTTGATCTTGTCGGATTCCCAGTTGTCTCCCTTCCTAATTTTTTTGCCTATCCATATGACAGCATAGCCATCCTTTGCTGCTAACATGTCAGGAATTAAATCCATACGGCCATGGTACTTGGCCATTTCGACATAGCAAAGCTGTTCAGAAGATGTAAATACCGTACCCTCATGTTTGGTTTTGCAAGGAAACATTTAACTTAGGTAGGTATGGTGTGACTGAAAAGCCACACCATCCTCCACTCTAATAACCTTAACACTTTCCATGGTCAAACCGAATGGGAGCTTATCAAGATCTTTATGCCCATACTTTTTTCCCTCAATAATGAGGGCATTTCTTCTCATTTTTACATCTTTTTAAGGGATTTTAATTTTCAGGTCCTCCTGCAGCCCACTCTGCCGCCTCGACACCTTTTACCAAAAGTTATCTCTGCACTGTAGCTGCCACTGGGTCTTGGCTGCTGTGACCTAGTTAGCACCAGTACAATATAATAGCAAATAAAGAGGTTCGAAGAACAGTTTTCTCACCATCTGGGTTTTCGGCACTGACGGCACTTTGTACCTGGCTGCCTTCAATCTCGACACCCCCAGAAGCCACTGCCTGCCCAAAGTCGGAGTAGAACTTGGCCTCTACGAGCTCCTCGGGGTTTAAGGTCCCAGAGCCCGAGTCGGAGGCTTCGGCAGCGACCGTATCTGGATCAGCACTCACCGTCATCTCAACGCGAGCCATAGCTCTGCAAGTTTAACATAAACATCGGGATTCCTTCAGCAGGGGGTGGGTTGAAATTGAATCTTATACCTTATTTCTTTATTTCTTTATTTTGAGAAACTTTAAAATATCTTTGTAAACCCCTTTCTCAAAGAACCAGACAATATTGGGCACGTTTCACACTAGGGCAATCGTAATAATAGATTCATAACAATAGGAACATCAGATCATAAAGTCTGAAACGGAATCATGAAAAAGGGCGAGTTTTACACCGGGTGTATCTTAAATGCATTTCTCACATCTCACAAAATTTAAGATGGGATTCAGTTATAATCGTAACTCTAAAAATATATAGAATACAACACAAATATAAGATCAAATAGTCTCAATCTCAACCATGAAATGTTCTAAATATTTTAACTAAAAGCACGATCTTAAAGTTACGGCCAGTGTGAAACTCCCCCAAAGTGAATATATATATAGAAATACGATCTTAAAGTCATGACCAGTGTAAAACACCCCCAATGGTTATAGGTGCTTTAACATATTGAAAATTGTGATCATTGATCAGTGCTTTCACCTGGACATTTCTTCAGGAATTTCAGTGCGAACGTCTGAGCAAAGAGAGGCATCATCTTTCTTTTTCATTAAATATTTTTACTTTTGTCATCAAAGTCCAATGCAGAAGTGGTAAAGCTTAGGAGCGTGACAACTGAAGCTATACCTTATATGTGTGTTAGTCAAGACTAATATAAATATCATACTGCTTATACTCATACTTATACCAACGAGCCTACAAGATGCCGTGAACATCGTCGTTAATGGCACCCCCTATGAACGTCTGTGCGACCCGGTAGAACGTGACGTCTATTTTTGCTGTTTTTGTGACGTCATCCATAAACAAAGGGTGCTGACGTCACAAAAACGGCAAAAATAGACGTCGCGTTCTATCGGGTTGCACAGACGTTCATAGGGGGTGCCATTAACGACGAAGTCACGAAAATCCCGTAAACGAGGGACCAACTTGCACATCTTTGTGAAGCTATACTATTTTTGCTTATACTCTTATAGACTTATACTCATAAGTCCAGTATCATTCCAGAGTGTGGGCAGTTAGGGCTATACATACGTTGTTGCTTCATCAGTTTGACGTTTCCTTCTGCTCGGAGATCTGAAACAAATAAACGAGGTTAAAACTCGTTTTCACTCACTTTAAACCAACATTAGAGTTAACTATAAAACATCAAAAAAAATTGCCTCTTTCCTTATTTCCTGAAGATAGTTGCATAATACAAAATTAACAAAAGCAATTTGGTTGACACATTGCTTCTTAAATAATAGAATGCAACTATATAATATTTGTCTTTTTCCCATAAGAACCAATGTTAAATCCTGTCAGCTAAACCTATAATATTAAACCCTTTTTTTGCCCTGAAATACAATAATTTGATTGGCTGGCAAATCTGCAAATCTGTCAATTGATAATATTTGAGAAATCACAATATTTTAGTAGTACTTGGGGATGAAGAAAAATATAATTCTTACTAAATCAAGTAACCCCAACTCTCAGAGAAAAGGATGGATTGTACACCATTTCTGTCCAACCCTTATCCAACCCTAGGCCTGGGGTATGCCTAATGTGGGACGGGCTTAATAAGGCAAATATGACGCCTTGTATGGCTGCTCTATTCAAACAGGTTGACGACAAAACAAGGTTTGGCAGACGTGCCACATTATGGAATCGTTTGGTAATCTTTACAGATTAATTGACTCACATGGAACCAAAGGGGTGACAGGACACTTACCCCCCAACCTTGGAGAACTCGCTCCAATGATGTTTTAATGGGGTTTCTTCGAACAGACATCCATTAATCCTCTCATGTTTACTTTAGGCCATGGGACGGCGGCCCTCCCATGGGATGGGGCTCTCAAGGGTGAGGTGAAACAGTCACATGTTGAATTTAAATATATATAGGCCTATATATATATCAGAAGAGAGGAATATTTATCTAGTTTACTCCCCATTATTAAAAACTGTGGAAAATAGTGACTAGGAATAAGGACGAGTTAGCCTTTTAGCTATGAATCCTAAAGAACTATCAGAAGAGAGGGATATATATCAGTTTACTCCCCATTATTAAAAACTGTGGAAAATAGTGACTAGGAATAGGGACGAGTTAGCCTTTTAGGTATGAATCCTAAAGAACTACCAGAAGAGGGGGATATATATTTAGTTTACTCCCCATTATTAAAAACTGTGGAATATAGTGACTAGGAATAGGATAAACATGTGTTTACTCCCCATTATTAAAGACTGTGGAAATGGGGTCCAGCACGACCTACCCTTCATGAGCCCAATTAGATGTAAGGGCCAGTGACCAGTGGCTAAAACAACAAGGATTAAAATCAGCTTAGTGTCCAACCAGTAGGCACACTTCCCCATCCACTAACTGTTGAGTAGGGATGATTTAGCCTTTTAGGTATGAATCCTGAAGTGTCCAGGGGGTAAGTGTCCTAGGGGTTAAGTGTCCTAGGAGGTAAGTGTCCTAGGGGGTATGTGTCCAGGGGGTAAGTGTCCGGGGGGTAAGTGTCCGGGGGTAAGTGTCCGGGGGGGTAAGTGTCCAGGGGTAAGTGTCCTAGGGGGTAAGTGTCCGGGGATAAGTGTCCTGTCACCTAACATTACATTTTGGTAAACTAATAAAGAACGTTATAATAATATTATCATAAGATGAAAGAACATTAAAATAATGTCACAATAACATTACAGTGCAATATTGCAACGTTAGGTTCCAAAGACATTTTTGGGTGCCATCAAAATAACGTAACAAGAACCAAAGCAGAACTAACCAGAATGTTGCTGCAACATGATTATAACATGAAACAAGTTGCACAGTTGGATCACCACTCACCTCATGTTCATTTCATAGAGAATGTTGCGCCTCCTTCGTCTTGCTGAGCTGAAGTAATCAAGATAAAGTTGCCTTAAACAATATTTTCAAAAGGATCAAATACTTAAAGGGATACAATCAAATTCATGAGCTGCGGCCACAGCTTGCTGCTTGAAGTAAAACCTTAAACATACAGGGTCGAGGATGCAGCTAAAACTACCCAAGCAAGAATATGACGTTGTTGTAGCATTACAACAGCATTCTGTTTAGTTCTGGTTCGTTTCTTATTTTTACTTTATTTTTACCCAAAAGCATCTTTAGAACCTAATGTTGCAATGTTGCACTGTGACATTCTCGTGACATTCTTCTAAAATTCTTTCACATTATAATAACATTATGATAACATTCTTTATTAGTAAGGTCTCGACTTCACTAAAATAAAATGTTATTGTAACATTCTTTTCTACTAAGTTTCAATTTTAGCTAAAATAACTTAACTGTTATGTGAAAACCCAAAAAGTACAGCCACAGAACATTCTTATTAGGTCACTGCTTGCCTAGGTATGTACTGCTACAAAGGCAGGGGTGGGAAATTGGCAGGCTTCTTCGAACTATGACAGTCGTCTCTGTTGACACAATGAAGAGGGTTGTTTAGATACGGATATTTTGGGATTTTATAATTAGCTATTTTGGCAAGCATCATATGTTGAGTATCCCCTTTACCTTTAGGTTGTGCACTACCATCTATTGCTGAGTTGAGTAATTAGTTGTTTCATGGTTGCCCTCTGCCTTTACTGGTCTGAAGAGTTATCTTTTTATGCATAGGGAATAGAAGCCTTCCCAGGCAAACAGCAACATAACTAACAAGCATGCTCTTTGACCATACTTTTTTGGTTAGTCAGTAACCTGCCCAATTTTCACGTAACAGCTACGTTATTTTAGGTAAAGTTGAAACTTACTAAAAAAGAATGTTATAATAACATTATCTTTTAGTGAAGTTGAGACCTTGCTTTTAAAGAATGTTATAATAATGTTATTATAATGTGAAAGAACATTGGAATATTTTCACAATAACGTCACAGTCTGATGTTGCAATGTTAGGTTCTAAAGACGTTTTTGGTGCTATCAAAATAATGTAACAAGAACTAGAGCAGAGCTAAACAGAACATTATAATATTATCATAGTAACGTCATATTCCTGCTTGGGTTTACACCCACAAATTAAAGGTGAGTCCGTGAGTTGTCAACCAATCTAGCAGTCATGCTAAAGTCATCAGAATTGGTCAGCGAGTGGTTACAAATTGTTGAAAGACTTTAATATGGCAACTTTTAAAGGATTTGACTAGGTGATAAATTCAAATTAGTTATTAATTTTGTCACCACACACGTTGGAATTGCTGACGTTCAGGTTTATATGTTGATACCAATTGTATCTTGAAATATTTTGCTATACAGAAAATCATTTCCAGTTAAATAATTTTTTTAAGATTAATTCTTACTCCAGAATAACTTCAGCATTGCAATCTTCCAGAGTGAGACCATCAGCGCCTGAGACTACCTCCTCCATCTGCAATGAAAAAAAGAAAAAGAAATATCAAGAGTATACCCAAGGTTATCTGAGAAACCTGAAGCTCCATACCCACTAAGCGACTTTGGCGGCGATGAGCGATGGCCGACTGGGAGAATCAGAGCTGAAATTGCCAGGCGACTGAGGATTGCTGGGCGACTCCTGTTGGTATGTTGTGTTTGCTTGGCTACTGGCGATGGATAATGTGATCGCTGGGAAAATTGCTGGGAAAATCAAGGGGAAAATCACCGAGAAAGTCGCCAGAAAAATATCAAACTCACTAGATATTGCCGTCGTTCAGCAACGTCGACGGCCATTCTTCCAGTAATCCATCGCCCAGCGTTGGTAAAATTGCTTAGTGGGTATGGCCCTTTAAAGGGAGCCAAAAGCAATACAAGTTCAGAATTTTGCAAATTCTATTTGCTATAACTAAGGTCTATACTAAAATATGGAATCTGAAAAACGGCTGGAACTTCATGAAATACATTCAAACTTGTCCCTTTAATTTTGGTGGCCCACCAAAATAGGTTTGTTTACAAACATTGCTGTCTGAAAGCAGAAATATCATGGGTTTTCAGGAATTCAAGTGAAGTTAAAGTTAATTTTCTTTGCTCATACTGAACCAATAAGTAAAGTTAGACTAATAGGATGTATTTTTGTAGTTATTTGAGTTAGCAAAATTTTTACAAATTTTAACAGAACATTACTTTTGGCTCCCTTTAAGATATTGCAGATCCAGGAGGGTTAAGGGGGTCAAGGGGGTTTTAACCCCTCCCCCTCCCGTTTTGGTGTACCCCTAAACTACAATTAAAGAGGGGGAAATGATACACGTGTGTGCTCAAATGCATGCCATTTTGGTACTTACCCCTTATACTATTTCGCTTATTCCGCTCTTTTGGAAATCCTGTATCTGGCCCTTAGTGCAGGTTTCCATCCTAACAAAGTATTTAGTTAACCCTTTCCCTACGCCCCTAACATTTCACTCAAGATTTAATTAAAGGACTGCCAATTCTTTGTAGTGAATCCAGGCCCGTACCCTAAGTAAATACTGACCGGGGCGGGACCCCGTGCTCCGTATTGGGGTCGAGGGGTTTGGTTCGTCCAGGGTCCGCTCTCGGGCCCTGCGGGCCCTCTAGCGGACCCTGGACGAACCAAACCCCTCGACCCCAATACGGGGCAGCGGGGTCCCGACCAAGGTCAGTATTGAATTTATTTCACCCCCTACACCTGTTATTTTCAAGAAATTCCATCTATTTTTGCCATATTGAGCCCCATCCAGAGATATTTTCTCCGTCGCCATTACGCGCGGGAACTTTAGTTTGCCTTTCTTCATGATGGGGGCGCTACGATGCGTCGTTCGGGAACCTTCGGCGGCCGATTTTTTTTTTTTCATCTTCTAATTTATACGTTTTTTCCGCATTTGAACTATCAGAAATAATATTTTTTCGTAATCTATGCGTTATAATTGACATTACACTGAAAAATCCGCATGAATAAAGAAATTGAACTCCGTTGCTAGGTGGTAACCAAGGTCCTTCTTTATTCGGGAATCTTCGTAAGTCACGTGAGATGGCGGTTCGCGCGGAAAGATGCCGGCGAAAGAGGAGCGAGTTATTTCTGCAAAATTAGGACATATAACATCATATTCACGTGGAATTTACTATCTACGAGGATGGATTACGTGTCTGGGCACAACGTGGACGTGTCATTTTAACCTGACAGTGTGTGGACTTCGCAGAAATCTGGATTTACAAATTGTCAAATTCGGCTCACCCATTTCAAGAAATGGACCCAACCGGCTGGAACTATAACGCTGATATAACATCTCACGGACTAAAATACTTATTTCTACATGGAACAGACATTGGCTGGACTCATCGACATGTGTGCTATTTAATTTAAATTCAATTGGATTACCTGCGCATAAGGACAAGCCTGCCAAACGGTGAGTACAATATTTTTTTTTACAAAAAACAATTTGAATGTCCCATTTGAATGTCTATTTCTCTTCCAGGTCCAGTGATAGTGCAGGGACTTTTGGGCTGACATTTACTTTAGACATCGAGGTGGAGGTTGTGCTGCTGGATATATTGAAATTTAGATTTATTGACACATTCCCACTGATCACAGCTCCTGATAGCAGTCCTGTCGACGACCTGACTAATCTTTCCATATCAGTCTGGGGAATGATTTCTGTAGGATGACTGGTAGTACCAGCTGAGGCCCCCAATGAAGATGTAGTGGGCGGGGGTGGGCGGGCGGTGGGCGGAGCAGGCAGGGCTAGGGCTGACTTGGCCATTGATATTTTCTCAGAGTTCTCACAATTTTCGGGGGCTCCCAGGGCTGCTTTGGCTGTTTTTTTCCCTGATGTTAGGACATTTGACATGAACTTCTGCTGGTCATTGTCTGCCACAACATAATGCTGCAGGGAATTGGTATTTGAATGCCCGGTCAGCTGGATCACTATCACTGGATCAATTCCAGCTGATAACAGATTCTGGCAGGTCATCCTTCTCACACTGTGGTTGGTTAGTTTCCCTTCCAGCCCAGCTTTCTCAGCCATGCTGGGGATTATTTCTTGGATCTTGTTCTTTCCCATGGGTTGATTGACATACCAGAGGGGATCATAGCTGGATCTGTGTTGTTTAATGCCCAGATAGAAGGGGGCATCTGCCTTTTTTGTGCCTTCTGGTCGATGGGATACAAACAGTTTGTAGAGATGGATAGGGCACCTTTCACCTCCTTAGTCCAGGAGCCAAATCTGAAAATCCTGATTTACCCTCCGCGGTGAGCCCCCTGGATTTTCTTGATTTTTTTCATCTTATAGCATCCTAGGGACCATGAATCAAGATTGTTCCGAAGAATTTAGGTATGCGAACACTGTCTTATTACGCGATTTGTGCTTAATTAGCAAAAAATGAAAAACACGTTATTTCTAAATTTCTCTTGAACTATGTAAGATATGATAACATGCTATATGTCATCTGAAAGGTAATTTTTTTCCTGATTTTTTGATATATTGTTTGCTATTGTCACTAATCAGGGCAATGAGTAATTAAAGAAAAACTGTTGTTTCAGTCAAAATCATTAGAACTTAAGGATCCAAGGTTAAACTCTGGAATTGATAAACCAAGTCCTAGGTATACCTAAAGGGGATCTTTAGGCAGTTTTTAAAGAAGGTTGCATCTGATTTCATTGGAAATATAATGTAGAAATTATTTTTTGCTGATTAAATTCTAACCGACTACAGGCTCATTTTGCACTTATATTTCAAAAGGAGAGATGATATCATGAAATAACACAATATATCCTAAAGAGATGGGAAAATGATTATCACTGTATCCCTAAGTTGTTATTTCAATGCTTTCTGAGCCATTTAGTCCATTGTATACAACATTGGAGCTGTAAAGTAAGTAAACATCAGCAAGAAATATGTGTCCATGTAATTTGCAGACAAGCTCATCTTTGTTGCCTGATCAAACTAGTATAGTCATTGATTTATTTACTCAAAATGGTATGGATGGCTCCTTATATTGCCAAAGATTCACACATTGACAATATGCAGCAAACAATATGCAGCAAACTTCTATTTACATACCTCTGTACCCACTGATCTTTACAAAGCATGTTCCTATAGGGAGAGTGGTAGTTGTAGGCTGTAATACTCTTTTAAATACTCTTTTAATGGCTGGCCCCAATATCTAAAGTTTACCTCACCCTGGAAATAGGCCTGAGGCCTGGAGAGACAGAGGAATGATAAAGATGGCAGACTAGGGTTCTTATCTCCCTGTTGTGTGAGTTAACCCATTGGTAAGACACTGTGCTTACAACCTAATAAAGGTCCCCTCAGAGAGAGGAGCAGGCTTAAATTTTGGCTACTTATGACTGTCTTATTATTCAATTTTATCACATAATTCCACAAGGAGCATGGGGTTCATCACTGCAGCTGGTTAGATAAAATGATAAAGTTAACTGTTTAGATAATGTTGCCTTCCAGCAGTAAAATGAAGGTAGTGGATCAGTGGTGGAGAGGTCTAGCCTTTCCCCTGAGCGACCTGAACTGGGGGATAAGGGCAGCCTCCCATGGTGCAAGACACTGCAGGCCTATATAATAGTGTGCCATAAACTGTCGGATTGCTGACCACCTGCTGTACTTTTGTTAACATCCTACCACCAATCTGTCAAATTAAACTTTGTTACCCTTTTGCTACTAGAGGGGTTAGAGTTCCAGGCTGTATGGGTTCATTGCTCACTTAGCTTTATACCCTTTTGTATTAAAGACCAAGAATTCAGTGTTGTATTATAAGAACTGATTATAGACTAGAGGATTATTCATATATTTGAATAATGACTCCCTTAGTTTTAGGTCTCTGAGTATTTACCATATTGACCTTTCCCTTAGTATCTAACTATAAGCTGTCTCTTGCTGTTGGTTAGGTAAACTGGATCCTTGTTCATAGCAGTTGAGAAATGAAAATGGTCAGTTATATTTTAATAAAGGAATAATGTTGTTCCTGAGGTTTATATAACAGAAAGTTTGAGGTTACAACCAGAATCACAGCAATTCGTTGCTCTTGTACATTCTCCTAATACCGTACTGCCTTGGTTATGGTCCAACAGCAAGGGTGCTGTGCACACGCTGCTCAATGTAGTAATGTTACTAGATAGTATTGGGAAACCAGTAATGGCTATACCAAAAATTTTGAAATAGAAAGATATATCAGGAACTTCTGTATTGTTTCAGGTTTTGATATTTGTTTGAGGTCTTGCCAATGATATTGATATGTGTCTACACACACAGAGGTCTCAGTTCCTCTGGTACACTTCTTAATAAAATGGGATATATGGCAAAATCCTGTTAGTTGATAGGCTGAATCTCAGTGAAGCATGACCAAAGGCTGGTCATAACTTGTATTGGTAATTTGGGAGGATTGAAAGTTTGGCTCTTAGAAATGAACTGTGACCATGATCATAATTTAATATCAAATTACTAATACCAGTAACCCATATATAGAATAAAATATAAGATATCCATTTTGTGTATGGTCAAGCTAAGATACTCATTTATATAAGCACATTGGTCTAGAATCCAAGAGTGCAATCTAGTAATTCATTAAAACCAACAATTTGGCAGAGATAGCACAACTATCAAGTTTACAAGTTTAACAAATAGCACACTTGGTCTTTTTGCAGTTGGCATATTGATACAATGACTCTTTTCTAAATTCAGAACCTTTGATATATGACAGCATACTTTTTGGGATTCATCTCTTCTTTAAAGTAGTATACCCTGAGAAATCTGGATTGGGGTCAGGTAATGGGTGAGTCTGCTACAAGCTATTCTTTTCTTTATGTAAACAAGAAGAAGAGGGAACTATAAGGGGCCTTCCACATTTTTGAAAATGTGTGTACACACATTTTCAAAAATCTCAGATCCCCATCCCCCTTTGGTCATAAGTATGCATTGGATTTCTATTAGAAAGTATACACATTTTCAAAGATTTCATACCTCCCTCCCCCCCTTGATGCATACAAACTTAATGCAAGGGCCCTAATAAGATGGTTTGTAATCAAACTGAAACATTATCATGGTATTATGCTGAGGAAAGAAATCTTACTCAAACCATAGTTTTATTGTGACACATCTTTCACTGTGATCCAAAATGCTCTCCAAACAGCTACCATATTATATATATATGCCCAAATGGCTGTGAAAGCACTGAAATACCAGCCTAGGGAGATAGTGATTATCATTTCCACATCTCTTTAGGATATATTGTGTTATTTTCATGATATCATCTCTCCTTTTGAAATATAAGTGCAAAATGAGCCTGTAGTCGGTTAGAATTTAATCAGCAAAAAATGATTTCTACATTATATTTCCAATGAAATCAGATGCAACCTTCTTTAAAAACTGCCTAAAGATCCCCTTTAGGTATACCTAGGACTTGGTTTATCAATTCCAGAGTTTAACCTTGGATCCATAAGTTCTAATGATTTTGACTGAAACAACAGTTTTTCTTTAATTACTCATTGCCATGATTAGTGACAATAGCAAACAATATATCAAAAAATCAGGAAAAAAAATTACCTTTCAGATGACATATAGCATGTTATCATATCTTACATAGTTCAAGAGAAATTTAGAAATAACGTGTTTTTCATTTTTTGCTAATTAAGCACAAATCGCGTAATTAGACAGTGTTTGCATACCTAAATTCTTCGGAACCGTCTTGATTCATGGTCCCTAGGATGCTATAAGATGAAAAAAATCAAGAAAATCCAGGGGGCTCACCGCGGAGGGTAAATCCTTATTTTGACTGATATCAGGATTTGGCTCCTGGACTACCTATGGCAAACATGTTAGGCTTGAATTTCCTATGGCCCTCTGCCTGCCTGGTCTTGGTCAGCCTCTCAAGGTTAAATTCCAGATACTCACTGCCTGTTTCATCCCTTTTAAGCTGGACATCTCCCCATTGCATCTGGCGACTATCCTGTGACCCTCTAAAACCAAAGCAGCTGGTTATAAAAAAAACCATGGTGTTTTGTAAGGTCCTTCCAGATTTAGGGCCCAGCTCCCCTGTTGCCCAGAGGATAGAGATCATCTCATCTGTGATATAATCTGCTTTGTTTGGCCTGTTTCCTTTTCCCTCTGCTTTGAGCTCTTTTCTTTTGGATTTCACGACATCATTAGATGATGCAAAGAGTGGGTCCTTGATGATGTCATGGGGGTAGCCCTCATCACGTAGGTGCCTGTAAAATAATTTTAAAAAATTATTTTAATATTATAATCCGATTGGAAATAATCTACAGCATCTATACATACATGTTAGCTAGGTTATAACTCATATGTAGAACTCCTAGTATTATTTTGGGACCATTTTAAATGGCTGTACTCAGGCTACCGGGAGGCCGGGGGTAGCTACCGGGAACCGCTACCGGGAGGCCGGCCTCCTGGGACCCGGCTACCGGGAGGCCGGGGCCGTCCGCCCGGTCTCACAAATATGCTTGTAAAACACTTAGAAAAAATTATTTTAATTTTTTCATTCGATTGGAATTAATGTATAGGATCTCTAGATACATGCTATTTAGTTTATATGTCACTTGATGACATTTTAGTATTTTTTTGGGGTGATTCTAAACGGCCCTATTGACGGGCGGATGGCGGGCGGATGGCGGGCGGATGGCGGGCAGATGGCGGGCGGGGACTTCAATTTTGCCAACTTATTTCATCTATTATTTTATTATTTCTTTATATATTTACCTGTGTAGGGATCTGTGGTAGCTTGTAATGGTATCTGGTTCATAAGATGTCCCATCCTCTTTCTTCAAACTTAGTATGAATCCGGCTATGTAGAGGTTCATCAGGATAGGTTTTATCCCTAGGAGACTTGTATCCTTGACATCATGCTTCATTACCAACCACTCTTTGAATTTCTTGACACACAGGTCTGTCTTTTTTTTGGTGTTTTTGTTCCTTTGCTGGGCAATAAAGTCGCGAATTTCTGCATCCATGTTCTTCTCTTGTTCTTCTGATTGCACATTATCTACCGCCATTTGGGCTGGTTCTTCTTGAAAGTCGTCTTCACTGTCATTTTGTGGGCCAAAAATGTCATCTAAATCTTTCAAAGTTAAATCCATGTTCTCTTATGCATTGGTTTCAACTCCAATGGTAGTGATAATGTTCTTTTTCGGCTTTAATCAGCGTCGGGCAACGTCTTTCGCGGATTGCTTCGGCGTGACGTCACGCCCGGGTAATACAAAGCTTGTATTACCCGGGCCGACGTGCAGGTGTCTGTGCGTGTTAAAAGATAGGCGACTTTGTATCGGGGGTGAAATAAAGTGGGGTACCCCCCCCCCCCCACAGAGCACAAGTCATAATTAGTTCCACCCAGGTGGAAATCCTTTATGTTAAAAAATTAGAGGAAAGGTTCCACTGAAACACTTGAACTAAAATATTCTTTTCCTTTTCAATAACTTTTGAAATGCCACCAAGATACTATCTGGTTAATTCAACAGTCAAGAGCCCTAATCAACCCTAAAGTATAATTATATGTGTACTAAAGAAAAGCTGATTTAATCAACCACATGATTCAGTACACAAATACTGTTATGATAAAATCATCTACCTTGGTCCTAGTTTTGTATTTTGAAAAATGGAATAATCATGACGTTACATAAATATACATCTCCCACTTTTGCCATTGGGGTTGCCCCACCATTTTCATATTCAAATCTAAATAATTATTGCTTGAAGCACATTTTTATCACTATGTATACATGGGACATGCTCTACTCTGATTTATACGATAAAATTGTACATGGAACTTATGAAGTATTTTCCCAATATTTCCTCCCCCAAAATATAGAAGAGTTCCACTTTTTGGAACTCACCACCCCCCCGCCGCCAACCCTGGGCACGGCCCTGCAGTGAATAGCCTCAAACAACGCGACAGAAACCGCATATCACCTTATCTAAGCCTGAATTAAGCTCCGTATGACATATACAAAATTACTTTCAACCTTCTTATTGTTAGATTTCCTATATTATTGATGTTGTCGGGGTCTTGGAATGGTAACTGTTATTTTCTCTTGAATAGTAAGCTTTAAATTCACTATTTTGGCATTTATTAGAAAGATGCCCCAAAAGCATCTGGCCTGGTAAAAGGGATATGACATCCCTATTGAATAATTTTGAATTCTTCGAACCACGGATAGCCAGTTTTGCTAGTTTTGACTGCAGGTTAGCCTAAAACAGGATGCATTCTTGATAATATGTCGACAAAACTCCTGGTTTTAGTATACAAATTTTCATAAATTGTATCATTATTTGGAAAGTAACATTGTGAAAAACTAGCCATCTTTATATTAGTATCCATCTACATTAAAATTTGTTTATTTTCTATAGTTTTGCCATGGATTTTGTCGAAAAGTTTGCCTGCAGATCCTTGAAATACTGTATATCAGCTATCTGTGGTAGGGACAATTGTAAAGATATGATACTAATCACAATACACTGATAAGCGACCAATTACCCTAGTTAATTATGAAAATCTGGGTCTTTGTGGAAGTTGCATTTATGGAAATGAGGTATCTCAGTAAGCTATGGCGGCAGGCTGATCGGACGTGCGCAGTGAGCTGTCCCCAGATATGTGACTTGTATCGATAAACATCGACCAAACGGCCAATCTGAGGAGCAAATGGGGTATACCACTCCAAGTGTTATGTCAAGGACTAAATACTGAAGCTTGCTAAACACATCTGGATGCACCATTACCGGGAATTTCTTACGTGTTGAATCAACTGACTGAGTGATATACGGCAAGATGGCAGTCATCCTACAACCGACCAGCCCCGACGCAAAATACCTGGACATCTCCTCCTGGGACGCAGATAAGTCTGATTTACCTACTGTCTTTGAAAAGAAAACTCATTTTCCAGAAAATAGTGGCACCCATGTAACCACCAGGAAACAAACAAACTCGGTATCTTTGCCCAAAACACCAGAAACCCAGGTAAACAAAGACCATACTGAACCCCGTGACCCGAGCAATGACTCCCCAATTATGACAGCTTTACAGAATATTCAGCAGACCCTTTAAACTCAAACTGAAGATATCAAAGAGGTGAAACGCTCTTGGACTACCCTTCGTGAATCACTGACTTTTTCACAAAAAGACATTCAAGAAAATAAAGCCAGATGTGAACAGTTGGCACAGGAAAATGCCGAGTTGAAAAGAACCACCACCCGACTAGAGTCGCACACGAGGGATATGGAACGCCGATTGTTAGCGCTTGAATTTGAAGCAGTTCAACTAGATAACACAAATCGTCGACATAACTTATCCCTTGATGGAGTACAAGAAACAACAGGCGAGAACCTTAAAGCCATTGCTCTCGACATTTTGTCAAAAATAGCCCCCACCATTACCCGGAATGACATTGACATAGCTTACAGAGCAGGTCTAGGGAAGGGCGTTCGACCAATAATAGTAACACTACACTCTCTTGAGCTAAGGGATTTCCTTCTATCCAACAAAAAAGCCCTGTTGAACATCCCGGAGATGAGGAGGATCTGGGTAAATCCTGACTTGCACCCGACTGTCAAGAAGAAGCGTAACGAAGCTAGATCCGTTGTTGCCCTAGCATCTAAAGCTGGCATGCAGTCAAAGCAGAAAGGTATGGGTGTGACCATAGATGGCATTTACTATGGCCCATTAGACCTAGCTGATAATCTCCCAGATCAGGTCAAGCTAGAAGCTACGAAAACCAAGAAGATTAATAACATCACTGCCTTTGCAAGTCACCTTGCCCCACTTTCTAATATGTTCGAGTGTCAAATCCAGGCAGAGAAAATCATCTTCAGATCAGTGGAACAGGCACTGAACTATCAGAAGGCGAAATTTGCAGGACATGAAAAGGCAATGCAGCAAATATTGGACACCCCTTGCCCATACACTGCGAAGCGTATTGGACGTTCTTTTCGTTTAGCAGCATGGGAACAGAGGTGTGAGCTCATTCTGAAGGAAATAATGAAAGAAAAGTACATCCAGAACAAAAAACTCAGAGATATATTACTCTCAACTGGGAATGATATTCTGGTGGAGGCGACCCTTGACTCAAAGTGGGGAGCTGCTTGTACTCTCCAGTCAACCCAACTGCAAACAGGTACCTATAAAGGGGAAAACTGCATGGGGAAAATACTAATGGAAATCAGGTCGGAACTCCGCACATTATACCCAGCGCCAGTTTAACGTGGGTCAACTACCTGCTTACATAACACGGTGTTCTGCACGCGGCACTACCCGGCCTACGTCGGTCAGTTGGAGCCGACCAGGGTTACATACATGCCAACATGGACAGGTTCTAGACGCTACCCCATGCCAAGCTACCCACTGGTCGTTCCTACCTCATATGGTTTTCATGGAAACTATGCAACTGGAGCACTAAAATCGTACAGGTTGTTTCTGCCTCTCTACTTGTGTAAACCACGTCGAAACTGAAGGTACTGTTTTGATCTATTGATTACATAGGCTACCCTTGCATCGCGTGGGAGCCGTGCCTAGCCGAGCCAAACTGGGCTGACAAAGGCCAGCGTAAACTTTATTTGCACCTAGAATAAGTGTTGGTAAAGTCCACTACCATTGCATCGCGTTGGAGTGGAAACTTTTACCCCCTGTTGTTTGTTACTGCACAGAAATATAAATATGGTGAAAATATACATTGTATCAGACTCACGCGGCCGGCCACTAGAAGAGGCTCTGGGAAAGCTTACCAGTGCCATAATTATATATCACGTATTGCCTGGTGCCCAAATGGAGCGGCTTATCAAGAGAGCCAAAGACATTGTTATTTTTGACCGCTCTGCTGATTTGATCTTTATATATGGCGGAATTTGTAATGTTACAAAAAAGGATAAATCAACACGTACCTTATACATGCCTGCTATGTCATCTGATCAAATAGCTGACACTTTGCGTAGGACCATGGAAAATGGTTACAAAGAAATACACAAGATATGGCATAAGACAAAGGTAGTTTTCCTACCTATAATAGGTGTAGACATCGGGAAGTATAACAAATGTGTCATCGAAAAGCAAGAACAAACCAAACTGAACTTCTCCATCACGTCCATAAATGCCGCAATAACCAGTATTAACGATGGAAACGGCTATCCAACTCCGCAAACTGCCTCCCTTGTGCACCATTGCACAGGTAAAGGCAAATGGTCTCATCGATATACAAAATACCTGGACGATGATGGCTGTCATTTCACTGAAAAACAAGTGACAATTGACTACGTTGCTCTGACAATTTGGGAATCAATTGACAAGCTAACAAATGTCTAACTACTTATGATCCTATGATGATCACAACATGAACGGGACTCACTGTTTTTTCGATGAATTCTTTAATATATATCTTACCTGTCAGAAGAAATATGTTCAACGTGATATCATTGCATAATTCATTCTCATTTTCATCTCATCATTCTAGAAGCAAGGTGTCGGTATATGCTCCCATTGTTTGGATAATCAGGTACAATCAAAAGTTTTTCAAGTATGGATAACATAAATATTCTGCATCAACTTAAAGGCTTTAAGATTGTGCACCTGAATGTCCGAAGTTTATTTAATAAAACTCAGGAGGTTGAGTATTATTTTGCAAAATTTGATATCATAATAATAAGTGAAACATGGTTGACACCAGATATCCCTTCAAGTACAGTCTTAATAGATAAATTTAATTTAGTACGTCTGGACCGCTCTTGCTACATCAATAAGAGAGGTGGAGGTTTATGTATATATATTAACCGTGATCTCAGCTATACATTATGGCAAGATAGATTTAATATTATTACAAAGGACTTTGAATTTCTTAGTGTTTCAATTAAGCACCCCACTATTAAACCAATGCGATTAATAGCTTGTTACAGACCACCGGAAGGTAATCAAACTGTTTTTTCGGATTACTTGTATGACAATCTATACACACATGAAACGGACAGGGCTGAGACCTATATAATTGGAGACTGTAACATTAATCATAAGAATAACAGGTTATGTACTAAGCTAAAACTCAGTAGATTATCAGAAAGACTTGGTTTAAAACAGATAGTCGATGTTAGCACAAGACATACATCTACCTCTGATACATTGATTGATATTATTTATACTGACAGCCCTCATATCTCTAAATGTGGTGTGTTGGATTGCCATATAAGTGATCACTTACCCATATACTTAATTAGAAAGAAAGAAAAGAATATACCACTACCTAAAGTCACTACTGAGGGTAGAAGTTACAATAATTATAATAAGGAGGAGTTCCAGGATTTATTGAATGATGCTCCTTGGGATGTTTTTGATGATGATAATGTTACTGACCCGGATGAACTTTGGGAAATAATGAAAACAAATATTGTCTCTGCCTTGAATAGTATTTGTCCATTGAGACCGATGATTGTTCCCGAGTCACGACCTTCTTGGTTAAATAATGATATAATAAAATTAATGAGAGACAGAGATTACTTTTACAAACGAGCTATTAGGCGAGATAGTCCCGATGACTTGAATATGGCAAGATTTTTACGTAATAGAGTCCGGATTGCTATTAAAGACAACAAAGCAAATACTTTAACACAAAATTTAGATAACAATAAAAATAATCCGAAAAAATTTTGGCTAACATTAAAACAAATATTTCCGGAAATTGAGGATAGTAACTTGCCTACTTCGTTGACTAACCCGGATGGAGTCGTAAAGGAAGGCAATGACTTATCTGACTATGTAAATCACTATTACGTGAATGTTGGTGAAACCATGGCAGCCCCACTACTGGATAAACACCAAGGTTTACAAAATTGCTTAGAAAAATTGAAAATGAACACCCTTAAATCTCAGACTCATGATGATTTTTTATCAGAAAAATTCACTCGTGATGAACTTGTAAAAATTCTGAGAAACATTGATGTTTCTAAATCAGCAGCTATCCCACATGTAAGAGCAATGGTGTTGAGAGATGCCTTTATGCATTTACCTGATAGAGTATGCAAGTTATTTAATAACACTGTTATGCATGAATCTTTCCCAACTGACTGGAAAATTGCTACTGTGATTCCCCTTCCCAAAACTCAAGTTGTGAAAGATGTTAAGGATTTGAGGCCTATATCATTATTACCTATGCCTGGTAAAATTTTAGAAAAACTAGTATGTGACCGATTACATAATTTTCTTGGAAATAATCATATTCTATCAAATGTACAACATGGCTTTCGTAAAGGTAAATCGACTATCACTGCTATGACAAGTCTTTTTGATACTGTTTATAATAACATCAATGAACAATGTGATACTTATTTGAGTTTCCTTGATTTAAGTAAAGCGTTTGATTCCATAAGTCACAAAATGCTGTTGCAAAAAATGGATTTCATAGGGGTTAGAGGGAAAACTTTGAAATGGTTTGATTCTTATCTTAGTGATAGGAGACAATTTGTTAATATGAAAGGATGTTTATCATCAACACTTGGTATTGCATATGGTGTACCACAAGGCTCTGTTTTAGGCCCTGTCCTTTTCTCAATATATATAAATGATTTATCAAAATTATTGCCACATTGTTTACAAATGTATGCAGATGATGCTGTAATCATTACCAGGTCAAAGGATACACTAAACCAATGTCTAGATGTAGCAAACACCTGGTTTACTGACAACTTACTAACATTAAACACGGTTAAAACAAAGTGGATGTTGATCCCCTTATTACGGAATAGGACAGGGCCATTACCAAATGATGAGGTAAAAATCGATAATATAGCTATCAATTGTGTTGATGAGTTCAATTATCTAGGGCTCATCATTGATCATAAGCTCGATTTTAATGCTCAACGGTCTAAAATTATTTCTCAGGTACAATTAAAATTGAAGTATTTACGCAAGATCCGCTGTTACTTGACTACTTTTGCAGCTCTCACTATTTATAAATCAATGATTCTGCCTCTCCTTGATTATGCTGATTATATCTATGATCAAAATATAGCTTACTCTAATACTCAATTACAAATGCTTCAAAATGATGCTCTTCGTATTATTTACAATCAATATAAGGTACCTTACATACAACGGTTAAGCAATGAAACATTACATCGTAGAGCTAAGTTGTTTCATCTTGAATATAGGCGTTTGGACCACCTACTCCTATATGCATTTGACTTAGGACAAGATGAGTCTAGGAGAGATAATAGATTGTTATTTACCAGATTACACGATGGGTTGTTGTTGAAAGTCCCCAGAGTTTTGAATAGAAGATATTACAGAAGTATACTGTACAGAGCTGTGATTGCCTGGAACCAATTACCTCATGATATTAGGGATATAGGACTTAAGGAATCTCTTAAGAGCAGTTTGAAGCGTCAACATGGAAATCCTTTTCTAGCCAGAAATGGTTAGCATATCGCTATTCTATTTGGTAACCGATGTAAAACTCTTTTCATTTCTTCTCATCCATGTCATATGTCCATAATGATGGTTTCATAATGTGTTATCACTATACATACATGTTACCTAGACGACTTAGACACAGAAATTGTAATCACCCTCTGAGCACGGAAACCTAGATGTATTTAATGCCGTGGGAGGGGTAGGAAGATCGTCTATGACGAAACCCTGAACCCGTAATAAAAACAATCAAAAAAAAAAAAAAAAAAAAGCTGGAACTCGGGGATGGTGCGGTAACCAGTTTTTTTAAAGCAGGTGATATAGTAAGGTGCAATATTTATTTTGCATATATAATGACGCCATAAGGCAGGGTTGTAAAGGATAGGATGGAAAACTCTTCAATGATGTCAGTGATGTCACAGCAATGGCGGGGTGGTTATTTAAACTATATATATATATATATATATTCTCATGATTATCTCATATATGTGTAAAAGCCTGGAGGCCTGCAATATGCTGTGATATGACTGCGACTTGAGTCGTTGGGTGGGGTTTAGTATAGAGTGTAACATTGCGATATCCTCACAATCTGTGATATTATGGAAATGTCGCAAGCATCACATCTCACATGTGTAAAAACACCTTAATGGAGTTTTTTCACTGATGCGACTTGAGCTGTGATATCAGCGTGATATGAGGATCTCACAGAAAATTCATACTCAGGGACGACATATTTGTTCGAAATTTGCTATTTTGAATATTTCACACTTGTATTACCAAGAATGTTATACCTTATAAGTGTGACTTCACTGTAAGATCGTCATATCGCAGATCATATGATTTGTTAACTTAGTAAAATTGGAGTCGAATGTACACCAGGCATTGAGTATGGGAGTGTTTAACAATCAACTGAAATGTATATAGATTAAAATAAAATGTGAAAAATATATGAATATGTGAGGCAATACTAAACTATGTTATCGTGCATGTTCATTATTATGATTATCTATGTAAATATTAATGTTATCACTCATATCAGAAGAACTTCAATGTACAAGAAGAGATGTTGCAATAAAAATATCACATAGTGTAAAACCCTTTAATTGGTTAAACAAAAAAAAAAAAAAAAAAGACTTACCCCGGCGCAGACCTGTTCGCCCGTGGGCGGGTCCTGCCCCGCAGGAACCGACAGACCCAGGATAACCTCCACTGTCACCTCTACCGTCCCGACTGGTGGTCGACAGGGGGGAGAAAGGAAACGTTTAATGTAAAGGGAACATGATTAATACACAACTCTCTCTCCCAGAAATGGTTGATTTACACTGTTTTCAGCGGAACTTGAAGGGAGCCAAAAGCAATGTCAGGTCAAAATTTTGCAAATTTTGTTAACCACTCAAATATATTGTATGGCCATGGCCTAGGCCTGTGGTAAAATAGAAATTGTGAATACAGACTTGAACTACATGGAAATACAATAGAACTTTTCTCAAGTCAATTTTGCTGACCCACCAAAATTGGTTTGTTTACAAACATTGCTTTTTTCAGGCATACATGGCATGTGTATTGTGGAATTTAAGTGAAGTTATAGCTAGTTATCATGACTTATACTGCACCAATGGCTAAAGTCAGACTCTAAGATTGTATGTTTTTTAGTTATTTGAATTTTGTCATGTTTTGACACAACATTGCTTTTGGCTCCCTTTAAGGTTGACGTTCTCCAAGTCAGAATGTTATAATAATGTTATATTCTGGTGAAGTTGGGACCTTACCAATATATATAATATAAATTGATATACTGTTTCATACTGGTTGTATGCTTGTAACTTTAAGATCGCATTTATAGTTGATATATTTTTTACTCTTTCATGATTGAGTTTCAGACTTACAATTTTGTGTTCATGTTGTTAACTATATAGTATTAGAGTTGAGATTATTTATTATAAAAAAAAATCTTATCTTAAACTTTATGGAATGTGTGAAATGTATTTACAATTCCAATAGTGTGAAATGCTCACATAGTCACCAGACATCACATCGCCAGCCGTTAGTTAATAGCTGGGCTACTTACTAACCTTATAGTTGCTCATGACGGAATTCTTGATGAGGTGTAAAAAGGGCCTATAGGGTCTACTTACTCCTGGTGAAGGGACTGACAACGGCCCCCGCTGTAACCAAGGTGAACTGGGTGGTGAGGTGTACAAAGGGCCTATAGGGCCTACTTACTCCTGGTGAAGGGACTGACAACAGCCCCCGCTGTAACCAAGGTGACCAGGGTGGTGAGGTGTACAAAGGGCCTATAGGGCCTACTTACTCCTGGTAAAGGGACTGACAACAGCCCCCGCTGTAACCAAGGTAACCAGGGTGGTGAGGTGTACAAAGGGCCTATAGGGCCTACTTACTCCTGGTGAAGGGAATGACAATGACCCCCTCTGTAACCAAGGTGACCAGGGTGGTGAGGTGTACAAAGGGCCTATAGGGCCGACTTACTCCTGGTGAAGGGACTGACAACAGCCCCCGCTGTAACCAAGGTGACCAGGGTGGTGAGATGTAAAAAGGGCCTATAGGGCCTACTTACTCCTGGTGAAGGGACTGACAACGGCCCCCACTGTAACCAAGGTGACCAGGGTGGTGAGATGTAAAAAGGGCCTATAGGGCCTACTTACTCCTGGTGAAGGGACTGACAACGGCCCCCACTGTAACCAAGGTGACCAGGGTGGTGAGATGTAAAAAGGGCCTATAGGGCCTACTTACTCCTGGTGAAGGGACTGACAACGGCCCCCACTGTAACCAAGGTGACCAGGGTGGTGAGATGTAAAAAGGGCGTATAGGGCCTACTTACTCCTGGTGAAGGGACTGACAACGGCCCCCACTGTAACCAAGGTGACCAGGGTGGTGAGATGTAAAAAGGGCCTATAGGGCCTACTTACTCCTGGTGAAGGGACTGACAACAGCCCCCGCTGTAACCAAGGTGACCGGGGTGGTGAGGTGTACAAAGGGCCTATAGGGCCTACTTACTCCTGGTGAAGGGACTGACAACGGCCCCCACTGTAGCCAAGGTGACCAGGGTGGTGAGATGTAAAAAGGGCCTATAGGGCCTACTTACTCCTGGTGAAGACCAGACTGACAACGGCCCCCACTGTAACCAAGGTGACCAGGGTGGTGAGGTGTACAAAGGGCCTATAGTTTCTACTTACTCCTGGTGAAGACCAGACTTACGATGGCCCCGCTGTAACCAAGGTGACCAGGGTGGTGAGGTGTAAAAAGGGCCTATAGGGCCTACTTACCCCTGGTGAAGACCAGACTAACGATGGCCCCGCTGTAACAAAGGTGACCAGGGTGGTGAGGTGTACAAAGGACCTATAGGGCCTACTTACTCCTGGTGAAGGCGGCAACCAGACTGACGATGGCCCCCTCTGTAACCAAGGTGACCAGTGTGGTGAGGTGTATAAAGGGCCTATAGGGCCTACTCACTCCTGGTAAAGGGACTGATGATGGCCCCTACTGTAACCAAGGTGACCAGGGTGATGAGGTGTACAAAGGGCCTAAAGGGCCTACTTACCCCTGGTGAGGACCAGACAGACGACGGCCCCCACTGTAACCAAGGTGACCAGGTTGGTGAGGTGTAAAAAGGGCCTATAGGGCCTACTTACCCCTGGTGAAGGGACTGACGACGGTCCCCGCTGTAACCAAGGTGATCAGGGTGGTGAGGTGTAAAAAGGGCCTATAGGGCCTACTTACTCCTGGTGAAGGGACTGATGACGGCCCCCACTGTAACCAAGGTGACCAGGGTGGTGAGGTGTACAAAGGGCCTATAGGGCCTACTTACTCCTGGTGAAGGGACTGACAACGGCCCCCACTGTAACCAAGGTGACCAGGGTGGTGAGGTGTACAAAGGGCGTATAGGGCCTACTTACTCCTGGTGAAGACGACTAACGACGGCCCCCACTGTAACCAAGGTGACCAGGGTGGTGAGGTGTACAAAGGGCCTATAGGGCCTACTTACCCCTGGTGAAGGCGGCAACCAGACTGACGATGGCTCCTACCACCACCAAAGTGATTAGGGTGATGAGGCAGACGTTGACTAACTGAAAAACAAAGGTGCATCTGATTTATTTCCATACATCATTACTTGTAGGATGTATATTTGAAATGTAACCTCATGGATTGTATTACCATAAACTGAGGCAGTGGGAGACCAGATGCTTTGTATTTGAGTTGCATAGTTTTAAAATAAAGTGAACAGAAAAAAAAATATTTTGTTCTATCTGAATTGCAATATCATATACCAATATAGGCAACCATAGAATGTTGTTATAATATCATGAAAAGCACTGTAATGGTGATGATGTTTTGAGTTCAATAAAAAAAAAAAAAAAAAAAAAAAATTAAGGCTGCATTCCACTTTATGGTAGGTAGCATTTGTTAGAAAATGCAAGTAGTTTGCGTTTCAGATACCAACATGTTAGTATCTGCAACTGCAAGCAAACCATAGAATACCTATATGAAATAGCAAGTACCAAGAGCAAGGACTGCAATTACCTATATTCCACCTTGTGGTACCCTACTGCAAACATGTTTGTATCAGTTTGCTCGCATTGTTTCATGAGGGACGAGTGAATCTTAGATAAAATGCTAGTTACCATTTTTTGGAGAGCGTTATTCGTAGGACATATATTTCATTGAATCTAAAATGCAATATTATTTACTAGTTTAGGTGACCATCACTAGTTGGATGAGCATTTCATTGAATCAAAATCGCAATATAATTTACCTTTTTTGTATCAGAACTGGCCAGAAGGACAAAAATACAGTTTTCACACCGAGTGATTTGACTATCGAAAATTGGTAAGTCTCTTGGAAAATAACTAATGCTGTTAGATATTCCTTGTTATCTACTTCATTCCGACCAGAATCATAGTCACATTAAGGCCATATTCCACTATGCAGTATTTCTTTGTGGTACAATGAAAAGACACAAGCAAACTGCTGCAAACTTGCTTGCGGTCTAGGGTATCGCAAGGTGGAATGTATAGGTACTTTCAGCACTTGTTTGCAGTACTTACTTGTGGTACTTGCTATTCTATATATGTTTTCTATGGAATGTTTGGGGTTTAAAAGAGTGACTGTGAACACTACCTACCGCAAAGTGGAATATAGCCTTTACGAAGTGGGTTTCCACCTTTAGGATAGCGACTTAGTTCAATCTACTAAGAAAGTGAAATGTTTTCAGAGGGAATAGAATGCTAAATTGGCCATTTGCCAACTTTCTAATCTTTCACCTTTTTTCCGGGAATACTCTCAAACACCATCCTCTACTTAAAACAATCTAATTCAACAGCCTGAACACGTTTTTCGTTAGTTTTATGAAAGCCAAAACCAAATAAGATCATTCCATCTTACCTTCCTGCGTTGTTTTTGTCCATAGGCATGTGGAGGGACACCGCGGAGAAAACGATCCAGCCCTGGCATCCGAATGGCCCGGAGTCTGAGGATAATACAACAATTGCTATAAGAAGGTATGCCTTTTTTGGAGTAGTAGGTCATCTATGACGCAACCAGAATCTGCCCCCCAAAAAACTCTAGAAAATCAGGACAAAAATCATTTGATGAGGAAGAAAATTTGGCTTTTCAGATTTGTATTGAATGTATACCTGTTACTTTGTATTATCCATGCGGTTTGATTTATTCATGCATATTCAGTATTACTGGTGAAATTTGATTTAATTCCCCTTGTGAATGCCCTATTTCATGTAAATAATAAAAACAATGAAAACTACTCTTCTGGCACCTAAAATTCCTTTCTGCAACCTAAATCTGGACCATCTAACTGGGACTTTGTAAAGTGACTGTATAGTGTCACATTGGTAATTTCTAAATGACTCTATTACTAATAGGTAATAGTAATAGGTGTTAAACCCCCTGATATTAGGGCTACTTATCCATAGGCTGCAGAGGCTGGCGGTATCACCCCTTTAAGGAACGAGTCATCATTAATAGGTGTAAAACCCCTAATATTAGGGTCATTATTAATAGGTGTAAAACCCACTAATATTAGGGTTACTTACCCGTAGGCTGCAGATGCCAGTGGTATCAGCCCTTTAAGGAACGAGTCATCATTAATAGGTGTAAAACCCCTAATATTAGGGTCATTATTGATAGGTGTAAACCCCCTAATTTTAGGGCTTCTTACCCATAGGCTGCAGAGGCTGGTGGTAGTCCTTTAAGGAAGAGCCATTATTAATAGGTGTAAAACCCCCTAATATTAGGCTTCCCAGCCAGCGGTGTGATGTTATAATAATGCTGCAGCAACATTCTGGTTTGGTTCTTATTAAGTTGTTTTGATGGCTCCCAATAATATTGCTGCAACGTAATGCTGTGACATTGCACTGCGACATTATTATAACATTCTGGTTATGTTCTTCAACCCAAAGAGAATGTTCTTATAATGTTCTGTTTTGGTTTCGTCCTAACCTCACAAAGAAATAATGTTATAATAACATTCTGATTTGCTGAGGTTTCAACCTTACCATCAATAATGTAATAATGTTACTTACCATCTTAGTAGGTCACAAACTGACTAAAACAGAATGTTTCTGTTACGTCACAAGCTGGCTGGTTTACTTACCCGTAGGCTGGAGAGGCTGTCGGTATTCCCCCTTTCAGCATGTCGTTCCCGGTCCAGCGGCGGGGCATATTGCCAGCGGTGGGTATGGGAGGCCCAGTACTGCCCGGCAGGGCCCCTATAGGCCGGTAGTTTACTACCGGAGGGGCCCGTACTCCCCGCCCCTGCTGGGCATTCTGCTGCGACCACATCTGCCACTGGGAAGAAAACAAAAGAAGAAACGTTAAGCCAAGTGGTGGGAAGCACATATATGAGATATCTACAGGAATTGTGAAATATTTCCCTTCATTATCTTTAAGGAAGAAAACATGTTTATATATTATATGTAATGTGGCGTTCCACATACTATACCGTGATTATTTGACTATAGTGATGTTCTTATCCATGGATATCTTATAGCTGGACCCCTCCCCCTGGATCCTCTCCTAATGGCATCACCTCAGTACTCAACGTGTTGGCTGAGGATAATCTCCTATTGCTGTTTTTTGGTCGTGTCATTGTTATGGAGTATTTTAGAAGAAAATCTTTAAAAAGAAAGAAAGAAGGAAAAAGTGGGGTTCGAGGGCACAGTTCCCGATTTCTAACCAATATATTCAATAAATATTCATAAAATCCTGCTAATCATGTCCATACTCCTGTCTGAAAAGTATTCTTGTAATTCCTGTGTGAGCATTGACTGACACTGCCATCTGAGCCTAATCCCTCCGTGTTGTGGTAGGGTGACCAGAGGATGGCCGCCGTGGGAAGCACATAAAGAAAGGTATCTGCAGGAAATAATTCCCTTCATTATATTTTAGAATGAAAATAAGTTTCTATATGTATCAGGGGCGGATACAGAATTTCGTAAATGGGGTTGGGGACATATAGGCTTAATACTAAAATAGCGTTCACGTTTTTTTCTTGACAAGTTTAAGTTCCCACCATAAAGGGGGGAGGGGGTTCAGGACCCCCGCCCAAATATAGATTTTTTTTAAATGTTAAATGCTCGGACCCCCTCCCCCCACGTCTTTGTTTTTCATTTTGACAAGTTCTAGATCCGCCCTGGTAAAGGAACCTATTATTAGAAGAAACAAGTTCTTGGGGAACCCCCATTAAAAAACGACCTCCGTGCGAGCAACGAGTATAGAATGTCTTCTTTTCTCGTTGATGCAAGCGATTGGTATTGCACTGTCATGGCTAGCTATTCTTTTGGGTCATTTCAAATTCTGTAAACACAAAAGAATATAATTACATTGATCGTATATCTAGATGCGGTTATGACAAACATTTGGCATCAAGATATTTAGGAGAAAGGGTCTTTCACATCAGCCGTAACACTAAGATCTTATCTCGAAGTATGATCTGTTGACATTTTAATTGTTGCATTCCAGACTTATGATCCCTGTTGTATAATGTATCAAGTTAAGATCATTGATTGCAAAAACATCTTATAAATCTTGATTTTCAAGACATGAGAAGCGCATTGATATTTATGATTCCCCTAGTGTGAAATGCACCCTGAATCTAGTGTTTTAAAGTCAGCGCTGTTATGTCTACTTTGAGCAACAATGGTTTGAATGAATCGCTGTTCTTTTTGGGACGGGCTGTGATGGGTAGAGGAACCTTTAAGAAAAAAAACACAAGCAAGTGCTCTTGGGTGGGACCCACATCAAAACAACTTCCGTGTGAGCGAACCGCAGACGTTTGCCTCGTGCTCCTTTAGTTAGTCTCCCCACCTGTGAACATAAAAAAATGGAAAAGAAAGGAAAAGAAGGCAGTGACGTCGGTGGCAGCGGGCCGTGACCCGAGACGAACATGACCTTTTACTTTATAGTAGAATCAGGGACGGATCCAGGTGGGATCCAGGGCGTCCTGACCCCCCCCCCCCTTTTTTTTTTTTTTTTTTTTTTGGGGGGGGGGGGACCCCTAAACTACAAAAAGAGGGGAAAATGATTCATGCATACGCGTAAACGCACACCGTTTTAGTACTTATATTGACCCCTTATACTGACCCCCCCCCCCCCCCTTTCGAAAATCCTGTATCCGCCCCTGAGAATGAGCACGGGGTCTGCTCCCATATTCTACTACAGGGGCAGATACAGGGGGTCCAGAGGTCCAGGGGGTCCTGATCCAACTGACCCCCCCCCCCTTTTTTTTTCTTGGGGGGGGGGACACTTACATTTCATAAAGAGAAAAAAACGTCGCCCGTGTATGCGCTAATGCACGCCGTTTCAGTAATTAGCCTATATGTGGACCCCCCCCCCTTTCTGAAATCCTGTATCCCTCTTTACTACTACCACAGAGTGGAGGTTCTGCAAATATGAGTGGAATTGACTGCTGGAACCCCTTCAGATTTACCTGGGACCCCTTTTTAGATTTTCTAGGAATCAGATTTTGGGAGTGGGGTAGTATATGGCAGGCATTAACGTGACATTTTTCCCTTTGTGTGTATAGTGCAGAGTAAAGGATCCCTACACTAAAATGTTCCACAAAAAGAGGGGGTCAGGACCCCTATGACCTCCCACCCCCCAGCCTGATCCACCTGTTATGTAACGAGACCTTCAGCTTTTATATTTTACATACTACATTATTTACTCTTATTGCCATGAAAATGACCCTGGCTCTTGGTACGGTGTAAAACCTCCATCACTCAACCACTCACTATTTATTCTTATATCAAGTCCGGAAGAGTAATATAAAAACGTTATATGTAGAAAAAATGTTGTGCATTGCTACGGAAAATGTCAGGCATGAGGGGACATTTCGTTTTTCTCCCGGTCTTCTTTGTAGTTAATGGCCCTATTACGCTATCCGACATGTGATTGAGATATGACTGAGATGTAAACCACATTGTAGCCGAGTAGTAGACTCCTATAAGTGTAATGATTAAGTTCCAGCTGCAGCTGCAATGTTAAAGCTGTACAACATAATTTCTATAGCGGTTAAGTTATGGCAGATTGTAATAGGTGGTAACATAGGCTACAATATTAGGCTGATGTGTTGTAATAGGCAGTAACATAGGCTACAATATTAGGCTGATGTGTTGTAATAGGCGGTAACATAGGCTACAACATTAGGCTGACGTGTTGTAATAGGCGGTAACATAGGCTACAACATTAGGCTGACGTGTCGTAATAGGCGGTAACATAGGCTACAACATTAGGCTGACGTGTCGTAATAGGCGGTAACATAGGCTACAACATTAGGCTGACGTGTCGTAATAGGCGGTAACATAGGCTACAACATTAGGCTGACCTGTTGTAATAGGCGGTAACATAGGCTACAACATTAGGCTGACCTGTTGTAATAGGCGGTAACATAGGCTACAACATTAGGCTGACCTGTTGTAATAGGCGGTAACATAGGCTACAACATTAGGCTGACCTGTTGTAATAGGCTGTAACATAGGCTACAACATTAAGCTGGTGTGTTGTAATAGGCTGTTACATAGGCTACAACATTAGGCTGACGTGTTGTACTAAGCAGTAACATAGACTACAACATTAGGCTGACGTGTTGTAATAGGCTGTTACATAGGCTACAACATTAGGCTGACGTGTTGTAATAGGCGGTAACATAGGCTACAACATTAGGCTGATGTGTTGTAATAAGCGGTAACATAGGCTACAACATTAGGCTGACGTGTTGTAATAGGCAGTAACATAGGCTACAACATTAGGCTGACGGTTTGTAATAGGCAGTAACATAGGCTACAACATTAGGCTGACGTGTTGTAATAGGCAGTAACATAGGCTACAACATTAGGCTGACGTGTTGTAATAGGCAGTAACATAGGCTACAACATTAGGCTGACATGTTGTAATAGGCGGTAACATAGGCTACAACATTAGGCTGACGTGTTGTAATAGGCAGTAACATAGGCTACAACATTAGGCTGACGTGTTGTAATAGGCGGTAACATAGGCTACAACATTAGGCTGACGTGTTGTAATAGGCAGTAACAAAGACTATCGCTAGAGTGTAATGGGACCACGATATCCAGGTATAGGTGAGACAGAACTCCTCCTGCAATGAGAGGGAATGTTATAGTGTGAATTTGCCCTCATATTATTGGCAATTTTATCACATACTGTAAATAAGGCCTAAAAGAAGTATTACACTACACAACTTGATGTGCTGTGATATGACGATGTCACACGGAAGAAGCGCATCCCAACCAAGCATGTGATGTTGAAATAACATTGCAACAATGTTCTGTTTGGTTCTGTATTGGTTCTTGTTGTGTCATTTTGATGACTCCTAATAATGTTGCTGTGATGAACTGCTGTGCCGTTGCACTGCAATGTTATCATTTTCTGGTTACGTTCGCCAACCTTTACAAGATGTTCTTCTGTTTTGGTTTTGTCCTAACCTTACCAAAGAATAATAATACTAACATTCTGATTTGGTGAGGTTTTAAATCACTATCAATAACGTAATTGTTACATGCCATCTTAGTAAGCAAAAGTTTGGTTGCAGAACATTTCTGTTACGTCGCAACTTGGCCGGGGTGATATGAAACTGTCAAAGGGAAGTTGCGTTCAACTATATGATATAATGAGAGCCAATTGCAAGAATCCAAACCAAGACCATTCGATTAGCCAATGTATGATTTACTTTCTATCTATGGGATAATTCGGTGTGCAGACTATTGATAAAGTTATGAACATATATATTGGACCAGGACATCATAGAAAGATAAATAAAGCCTTTATCGTCCCTGACTTTCTAAGACTAGCACACCAGCAATGTTCACGGAACTTTCAAAGAAACACAATTTATTAACCTTCCTGAAACACCTTATAGACCTTTAGGTATAATGTAGAACACCAACTCATGAAACCATTGGAAGAGTATGTAACCGCAAGAAACATTCAACAAACATTTTATATAAGAAAAAGGGGACACCCCATATATGGTCTTAGCTTCCGATAGTGGTGGTGGTGGTGGTGGTGGTGGTGGCGCTACATAATTTTTACCAGATACCTTGTATTTGTATTGAGACAGGACAGCCAGGGGCAAAACCTATTATACACTACAGGCCCGCCACCTGGGCTGCGGTTGGAGTAGAATTGGATTGACCATTATTCCTATATGGTAAAAATGGGATGTGGTGTGGGAACTGTTGCGAAGCTACATAAACCAATGATCAGACCATGGTCATGGTTGACCGGATTGGTTACGACCGACCACCAGGGGAATGGTCACGTAGGAAGATAGCGACACTTTCCTATCTCAATATTTCTATATATCATAATTCGTACAAGGTCTCTGGCATCTGGAGAAGATACAGGGTCCTGAAAAGGAAAGGGGGAGGGGGGTCAACATATAGGCTAAGTATTCAAACGGCGTACGTTTGAGCATGGGCACGGCTATTTTCCCTGTTTAACTTTTTGTGGCTTGGGCGTTCACCAAAAGGTCGGGGGCAGGAGCAGATACAGAATTTTTGAAGGCAGGTGTCTGGACCCCCTGGACCCTCTCCCCTGAATCAACCCCCTTGGAGGGATGGATACAAAATTTTGAAAAGGGGGGAAGGGTGAGTATAGGCTATTTTTTAAACAGCATGCATTCCCGTGCACATGCATGCACGTGGAATTCTTCCCCCTTCGTATATATAGTTATTGATCTACCAAAAAGTACGGGAGGGGGGCAAGACCTCCTGACCCCCCCCCTCCATCCTCAAGATCCGCCCCGGAACCCTTAATCAATGTCCCTAATCAATGTCCTCCCATAAATATGGTCTCAGTGACATTCATATGTATAAGTAAGGAGTGGATTCGGAGGGTCCCCCCCCCTTTTTTTTTCCATTTGGGACTTCAACTTAAAGAGAGGGAAAAAAACGTCGCACGTGTGCACGCAAATGAACGCGGTTTTAGTACTTATAAGCTGTATATATATATATATATATATATATATAATATATATACATATACATATACATATACATATACATATAAATATATAAATATATTAATATATAAATATATAAATATATATAGGGGGCCTATATATGGACACCCCCCCCCCCCCTCTTTTTTTTCCGAAATCCTGTATCCGCCCCTAGCCTATAAGTATGAGCACTATGCGGTAGTGCGTAGAGTTCGTTATGGCGCCAGCATACCTCCTTCCCAACTCATACACCCCAGGACTTTTTTTCTCCATCCTAGTTTGATATCAAAAACATAAGGCACACGTTCCCTGTGGGCTGGGTGGGTCCTCCTCTGCCCGTTGTGTTCGCTAATTGGGTGGAAAATGTTCGGTCAGCCTCGAGACATGGCCCCGATTCGATTGTCAAGGAGCGCCAAGTTGTCTTTTCAAGAAGCCTGTATGGAAAGATATACGTTATGTGACGTGTTGAGACTACGCCCTTCCACTCTCCATGCAGATGTTTTAGAGGCTTTTCTGTGTGTGAGTGATTCAGTCTCTGTATGGAGATTGTTCCCTCCGAACCCTGCCAAGTTGGGCGGGAACTAAGGGTGATACAATTCGTGCGCACGTATGTTATTGAATTAAACTCAGGCAGAGTAGTGACGTAACAAGCATGTTCTGGGACTGTACTGTTTTGCTTAGTCTGTAACCTGCCAAATTTTCACAGAGTTGCGTTATTTTAGGTAAATTTGAGACTTACCATTAAAGAACGTTATAAAAACGTTATTATAATGTGAAAGAAAGTTTCAAGAGTGTCACAATAACCTCACAGCGTGATCTCACAATTTCAGGTTCTAAAGACGTTTTTGGGTGCCATCAAAATAATGTAACAAGCACCAAAGCAGGACTAGACAGAACGTTATAATAACGTCAACCATCAAATTCATGTTCCAGACACATGCGCAGAGTTTTGGAAAGTAGGGGCGCTCATATGATGAAGACATTAAAGGACCCAAAATTTGGCAAAAGAGAAAGTAGGGGAGGCGCATCCCATCTAACTCCTACTTTACCGTTTACACAATGAATTGTCAGATATAGGAGAGTAATTGCGATCAGCCTTGTGTTGGGCGACATTGATGTCCTACACAGTGGCCGATTGAGGGGGGGGGAGGCTTTTTTTCGTTGCAAATTTAGATTTTGTAAAATTCAGGGGAAAAGGGGCACGTCCACCCATCCTACCTGTTTATAAACGCACTCCCACATTTTTAAAAAGCTGGATACGCCACTGGTACCTACTTTATTTTGTAAGTCAATGGGACGTGTCCAATTATACGGTAAGAAAAATGTCTACAAAAAGTAAACTTTGCATTAGCTGAGAAAAAGAAGGGCAAGAATTTGATTGGACAAAATAGTTTTTTTTATCAGTGGCTGATATGAATTAGGGACAAAAGGTGTAGTTCCCCCACCCCTTAGACTGGTTTATGATTTTTATGATTTTAACCTCCAGCCGATGATTCAGTCGGGTGTTTTTATTTTGAAATGTGTATAAGGGTGCTGGTGCCCCTCCCCCTGGACGACTGACTCTGGACCCACCCCTGTTTACGCTAGATCCAGGACAAAATGGCCTATATAAAGCCTTGCACTGACAGCACCGAGGAGGAGGAAGCATTCAAGGGTTCAGAAGCTCAAAAGAAGGTCCTCACTCCCTTATACCAGAGTTGGACTAGTGCCCATGATGCTCTTCCCTGAAAGCGGTTAAACTAAGAAATGTTCCTCTCACCCATATACTCAGATTTAATTCACTTATAACTGAATTATATGTAGAGGTGTAGCAGTGGAGCACCCTGGTGGTTTATTAGTTATATGAATGTACCTATATTATATTATTGCGTCAAAGAGAAGTTTGCCGCATATGCCAATATGCCAACCTAAGTTTTGTAGACCACCAAAATTTAAATCACAATAATATTGAGTGGAACAAATTAGATGTACAATATTCTTTAATTGAGAATAAGTACCAGTTTAAGAATAGGATAAAAGAAAGCACACCCCTCCAAGGTTTTGTAAGCTGCTAATCAGCCTAAAGACCAAAAATGTCATTGGCATATTGTTATATTTCACTTCATCTCATCTCTGTATCATATCATGGCATGTTCATGACAAATAGAGAGCATGTGTCGTAACATAGATGTCCCCCGCTCCCGCGACTCAGTACATATAAAATAAAAGTGGGAATGGGTGGAAGATCGACGATGTCGAACCCTTTTTTGACTCAATAAAAAACAATTTAAAAAAAAATGAAGATCACGGGTCAAGAGATTTAGAAGCCGGGGGAGAAAGGGGGGGAGGTGAAATGGGAAAGGGGGGGTTGAAATGTAAAGATTGTACGCTACCAGATTGCAAATCTAATTCAGCAAAGTATAAGAGGGCTCAGCCCCCCACCCTCCCCTAAATGTACTTAAAAAGTAAAACTAGGAAAAAAAATAGAATTCCACAATAATTATTGTGACTGGGCCAAAGAGATTGTCTGCTAAACTACATGTGCGTTTACAGAAGAATATAATTATAAGGATCCTAAAACCAAAAGAATATCATTGCTCCATCACCTTAGGGTTGGACCATTGCCCACGAGAGCTGTACGTTCCTATATTCTATACACCTTTCTCATGAGTCAGCACAATGGACCTTGCCATAGACGCCTTGTACCCAAAACGTTAGGCCTGGTGCCATTGAGAAAGATTACCCAATATGATAGTTCAGACGTATCTGCTAGCAGGGCGCCACAGTTTTGAAAAAGGTCTATGTTATGCGGTTTCCTTAGAGAATTTTCATTCAGTAGAGCAACAGTGGAGCTCCCTGGTGTTTTATAAGTTAAGTTAATGTATGATGTTATATTGAACTTCAGATAGAATTAATGTTCCTCTCTGTGCCTATAAAGAACTAATGAACTATAGAGAGTTAATTATCCGTTTATATAGGGTGTACTTAATTAGTTGTGTTAATTATGGATAATAGCCAGCTCTTTATACAGTCTCCTCCACGTTTGACTGCATGTCGTCCAATACATAATAATAGTTCCACATCATGTAAGACGTAACACTCGTGTGAAAGGATGTTCTTTATTTAGTTATCTCCTGTGTGTTATCATTCCATGACAAGATCTCAATTGACAATGGTCAGCTCCAAGAATGAATCCCCTCAAACATACTCAGTCAACGCTCCCGCCTTTCTACACAGTCTTTCTGCTTCTATTCCAATCCAGGACTCCGCTTCTAAGACCTAACCTTTCCAGGATGGTTACTCACAACAGTGTTCAGCTAACTCTGACTGAGGTTGAGTGCCGGGCGCCCCTTTAGTATGATACATCACACTTAGACTCCTCCGCTTAACTCCCCTACTGACAGAGAGTTACAGCTAAAGCATGCGCTGATATAAACATGATGCTGCTAAGCATAACAAATATGGACTGCCCATCCACATCAGTACACTAATACCAAAGGAAGTGTTCTTCAATGAGTAAAACAAAATAATATTATTTGAATAAAAGAGAAAAATTGCAAAGATTCTACTGTTAGACAAAGTTAATTGATGCTTAGAAAACAGTGCTAAAATATCACATCATGATACAAGATGTTTACCCAGCCAAGGTGTGACGTAACGGTCATGTTATGCAACCATACTTTACCTACTAAAATGTCACGTAACTGTTACATTATTTTTCCCTGAGGTTGAGACCTAACCAAAACAGAATGTTATTATAATGTTCTGGTGAGGTTAGGTCAAGATCAAATTGAAATAGAATGTCATTGTGACATTCTGATTAGGTGAGGTCTAGACCTGACTTAAACAGAACGTTGTTGTGACCTCCTGACCAGGGGAGGTCCCAACCTTATACCTAAACAGAACATCATTGTGATGTTCTGATTATGTCAGGTCTAAACTTTACCTAAACAGAATGTTACTGTGACCATCTTATTAGATGTAATTAGATGTAATTGGGAGTCATCAAAAGAAAGTCGCTGTGACCTAACAGTGTGATGTAACAAGAATCAATCAAGAATGTTGCTGCGACGTTATTAGAATGTCATAACCTTGGCTAGCTATGGCAATATATGAATTCCAAAGAAAACTACAGTTATAGACTGGTGTTATTTTAAGGTGTGTAAAATTTACATAAAACATACATTGAGATAAAAAGTTGGATGCTAGATGCCTAGAAAATAGTTCTATAATATACATTTTCATGGTTCCAGCAAGCTGGTTGTGTGGTGCAGTCTTCCATCTCATCTCAACCATAAGTCATCCTAGAACATAGCTCGGAATTCACGGATGACAAAGAACACTCATGTGAAAGGATATTGTTTATTAGTCCAAATGCATGGTATATGAGTTTCTGTTGACTTAGAGATTGTTCGCTCTTCTCCAAACAACCAACACTCCTAAGCATTGTCACCCAGATGTCTCCACTCACTCACCCAGTTGGGAACCTGAGTTCACTAAACCCTCACTTTCCAGACCTGCCTTCTCGGCTAACATGTGCACTCTGAGGAGCGCCGGTTTACACTGCGTATCTCATTTGCACCATTCATACGACATTATCTCTACACTCTCCACCCACACAATTACTCAGAGAGTCGATCTTAGCCCCGATCCTTGTTTCTAACTAAAGCTATAGCTAAGATACTATGCAATAAGACTGACACCCGCATCAGTTCATCATATTATAATCAACTTACAGATTTAATTTTCAAATAGATGAATAACCTGATGTTTAATTCGTTTTACATCAATTTTTAGGTATACCTCTGCCCATTTCCCTCTCATGCCCTTCATATTTCGACCTACACATGTACAAGCATAGTTGAGGCCAACTGTGGCTCACTCAGGAGCACCATTCTTGGCCCAGAGAGAAGGGAGTGGCAAGGGGGAAGGGCTGGCAGGGATACCAGGACATGATGTCATTATGAACTGGGTGTGGTCACAGATAGAAATATTAAAAAAAAGTATTTAATGCAGCTGGAATTATGATAAAAGCTGTTTCACTTTTTTTCATATCTTATAACATTGGGATATGTTTTATATCTATACCACTCAAATTTTGCAGATAAATTGGGGGCGTTTCACACTAGGTGTGTCTTAAATGCGTTTCTCACATCTCACAAAATTTAAGATAAGATGTTTTTAATTATCAATAATCGTAACTCTAAAAATGCATATATAACATGAGGAAAATAAGATCAAGATGTCTGAAACTCAAGCAAGAAAAAGGCAAAATATCTTAACTAAAGATACGATCTTAAAGTTACAACCAGTGTGAAACTCCCCCAAAGTAAACTAATTATATCAAAAAACATTTCCCTGTGAGGTTTTGTAATGACAGTATCTGATTATCTTAAAGGAACGACTTAAAGCGAGCCCAATACAAGATACTGTTCAAATGTGATGTAATTGAAAAAACTAAGGAAGTACACATTGCTTTTTATCTTTATGATCTACCTCAGGTCTATAGTAAGTTATAACCTACAAGAATGAACATCATGGTCATTGCTCTAATATCTTATATGAAATTTCAGTAAGAGTTTAGATGTTTTTCCTACCTCATGCTTTGCAACAAGGTAAATAAAGACTTTCATTTCTTACCTTAATTTTACAAAGTAGAACATTCAGAGAAATAACCAACCAACACAGACATTCTATACACCAGGAGAAAGCTGATCTAATGTGCAAATGATTCACTAGGCAATATACACTTATAACAAAATCGCATCAACCTTGGTAGATATTTTGATGATGTCAGATGTTAATGGAATTATTTGAAAAACAAAATGGAGGAAATAAGCATTTTCATCAAAATTACATGAGGTCTAAAGGGATGATGGTTCCTTTATAGATTAAGTTAACCCAAAATATCATGATGTTATAATTATCCCAGCAAACAGGAAACGTGTATTTACCAGTTTATCACGTGTTGAATACATGTTATACAGGTGCTGTGTTAATCTCTCTGTAGTGTCAGTGTCATGATAGGTTTTACCTTCAGTTTTCACATAGTAATACACCAATGTCTATTTAATGAAAACCAAACGATTTTTGCAAGTAACATGATCCTATCCATGATGGAAACTCTCATTGTACATTTTCTGATGTATTTTCATGGTCTAACATTTTAGTGTCATTTTAGTTGCATTCTGGTGTAGCGACAATCTTAGAGTAAAACCTGTCTATCACACTAGTCTTAACACGTGTTATTTCCATGTAATACTGGTGTGGTGTAAAAACAGGAGTTTTTCATAGTAAAACTGTCTATCTCTGACACCAGTTTTTGACACATGTAATCTCTGAGTACAACATGTAGTTTACATGGGTTTAACAGGGGTTTTCCCTGAGATTTCATTGAAATATCACACAGATAACCTTTGGAAGTTGAAATCCTTACACCAGATTTTCACTGTGTAAACTCCTCTAGAACTAAAATGTTTATCTTTTGAGTACTGTACTGAGTAAATTGTATTAGAAATACATACAAAAATATCTTTATAATAATATATATATATTGGAAAGGTTTTTCCAGAAAAAACAATGTTCTATAATGATAAAATATTATGTCATGGCCAGAGCATTCAAGCTCATTCTGTATAGCTCAGTGGTAGAGCTCTGGCATTCTCTGTGAAGGGTCCAGGGTTCGAATCTCCACACTTGTTTTTAAATGGGAACAAAAAAACACGAGTTTCAAATGTAAAAACTCGTGTCAAAAACTCGTGTCAAAAACTCGTGTTAAAAACACGTGGGAAACACCAGAAATGGGGTCCACAGAATCCCGAGTGTAACACGAGTCTATAACACGTGTTTCACTTCCTGAATCCTGTGATCCAGACGTCTAGAACACGTGTCCTTGTTACCTGGGATATCAAAAGGGTGCAGCTTATTTTGGATAGTGACTATCTTATTTACAATCTGTATCTAGTTCTTCAGGTTCTTCAACTCATGGCTAGTTATTCTCATTTTTATACCATAATCTAGAAAATATTTTTACCCATCATCACCTATCTTGTGAGGTTCCCCAAGCACTGGGTTTGCCCCACCATTTTCATGTCCAAATAGAAATATTGTGAAATGCATATTGACATAATCTTCTGTATATGTGGGACATGCTCTGCTTCCCTTCATCTTATGAAATTCTTCATGAAACTTGATAAATATTTTCCCAATATTAAGTACTTCCGCCAAAACATAGAACAGTTCCACATCATAGAACTCACCACCACCACTGGCAGGTCCAGGATTTTGAAAAGGGGGCGTGGGAGCTATTGGAACAAAGTTTCCTTAATAACCTTTTAGCCGAATTTTATATTTTAAAAAAAATCCGGAAAAGGGGAGGGGGGCGCGCTGCAGCACCCCCACCCCCCTCTAGAACTGCCTATGATCACCCCATGACCACCCCAAGACCACCCCATGGCCAACCCTGGGTATGTCCCTGCTGATAACCGTTCACCTACGCTGAAACGAAAATAAGTTATGAATTTAAAGATCTTATTAGAATTTATGTTTAAATGATCAATAATCAAACCACAAACTTACCCTATCATTTCTGCGCCACATGGTTCCTTGATGATAGTAAGGCCCGGACTGAGGAGCGGTCCGACCCGGGCCGTGCACTCTTTGAACATGTGCTTTCAGCACATTGAGCATTCATTCCTGTGTAATTAACCATGGGCCTCCCATAGAACCTACTTTTGTCCCCATCCCATTTACCGGTGACCCCACGGTGCCAAGGTGATATAATACAGAAAAGACCTTACCTGGGCACGAACTGGGACACCTGAATGGGGACTGTACAAGATCCACAGAAAAAAGTAGAGCAGATCCTGTGAATGGGAAAAATATGGTGCGAAGAAAAGTAGACATGATGCTATTGTTTGAAGTGAATTTATCTTTCAGATGCATTCATAATGAACGGGGTTAAATTGTCTGGAGTGCAGATTGAGGTTTTCTGTATTTCATCTACCTCTAGAATAATTTTGACAAATTTATACAATTTTGCTGTATTTTCTGCCATTTCATTTATTCCTCCAACTTTTTTCTCACTTACACTAATTGTGAAAGATTATCTCTTTTTTTCTCACTAGCTTCACATTATTAACAATATTGTTATACATGCAGTAAATATGAGACAATAACAATATAAAAGGGCTTATTTCTAGACTGGAAACAATTCTTCATTCCTTTATTTCTAGATTGGAAATAAGTCTCTTCCTTACTCAATCCTAGCAACATCTAGGTAGATATTCAATATCATAACATTGCACTAGACAAGTGTGAGTCTGTAAGCTAGATAGAACATTTATAGTATTTCTAAGTATGACGAATCCCTTGTTCTGGAACATTCAATGCAGAGGTGTCCAGTAATGTAATTGTTAAGACCCACTTTGGTAATGATGATGTGGACTAATTATATAAGGTATCAGGGGCGGATCCAGGGAGGGGGGAGGGAGGGGCCTTGCCCCCCCCCCCTCCCCCTCCCCTGTTAAATCATGTTTAAAAAGGGGCCCCCTCCCCCGTACATTCATGTTTTTTGGGGCCCCCCTCTACAAATTCCTGGGTCCGCCCCTGGGTATAGCAAAAATAATATAGCTTCACGTACATGGGCAAGTGCGGCAGTCGCCTACGGCATTTTCGTGACGTTGTCGATAATAACGCCGTCTATGACAGTCCATGCAACCTGTTACACGCCATATGTTTTACCATTTTTGTGACCTCATCTACAGTTTGTTTGCATTATTAAACTGTAGATGACGTCATGAAAACAGTAAAACACATGACGCATTGTTGCGGGTTTCATAGACTCTCATAGACGGCACCACTATCAAGGACCTCACAGCAAAGTGTATTACAGTCGCTAATCTTTCCTTTGTACTATCGTTGAGTATAGTTACCAGACACATGATTTGGTAACCTAGAGGGACATAGGGTATTTTGTTTTAACCCGCCATTAAAGGTACGCACAACTGTTCGGGGTGCCACCTGGGTGACGAATTGTGAACTAAAAAGAAATATTGTTATTTTTGCTGATTTACATTCCTGAGAAGTATCTTGGTATTAAAGACATACTTTTTATCATGACTATCCATGATCTGATTTATCTTGTATTGGGTAGTCAAGCATTATGTAGCCAAAATTACTGCCTTTTTATATATCTATTTTTTGTCGCTGTCATGACTTTCTTCAGAAATGGTTAAGATAAGTTCTTTTGTGTTGAATATCTGCTTTCATGTCATTTTAAACTACCTGGCAAGTTTCAATGCTAAACATTGGTAGTTTCCCCCCACTTTTCTTGACTTTTTTTTTTATTGAAATTAATAGTAAAGCCTCACTTTGTTAAGGTCAGTATCTTCTAGATATCACAAATGGTGAATCTTGATTTTCCTTTTTGATATGTAATTCTAGAGCCATGAAACTTGAAAGAAGCCAAGTAAAAATATCTAAGATACATTATCAGTCATTCCAACCAATGTTGAACAGTTGCATGTTATTGATGAAAACAAGTTATCAATACATCTTTTACTGATAATTTGTACTTGGGTAGGTTTTTCCAGAGTGTATGATTATAGTCAGCACAACATTCTCTTTATGTATTACAATTGTATTATGGGTCATTTGGCATGGGAATCCATTTCTTAAAGGATGTGTGAATAAGCAACTATTACGATGGCAATAAAATAATTAAGGCATATTGGATTGCATGCAGTATATATTTTTTTGTCATAATTGAAGTATTATTCTCCCTTTGGTGAAACCTGCTAGTTTAATTGTATGCAACAGCATTGTATTATGAAAAATAGTGATGGTAAAAAGAAAAAATGAATATCTTTGACAAAGTAGTGTTTTCTATAACTAGGCATTGTGTGAAACAAAGCAAATAAGCCAAATGAGGCAATCTGACGCCGAAAGTAGATCCCTTCGCTACGTCCGCTCGCTCCCTCCGCTACGTAGGTACGGAGTGACTCTGCCGTCGGGGAGATTGCAAATGAGGGTGTGTTTTTTTCGCAAGCTAGGTCCCGATAGAAGCATTATCTCAAACTCTAAAAGGAATACTATTTGAAACGGGGGGGGGGGGGGGGGTCATAGCCTGGTCGCCGGCCCACTAAGCAAAGCGTTAGTACTGGCCACTAAGCGCTAGCGGTCGGCCCCGGCAACCAGGGTAGGGGGGTCATGTCATGGTCATGTAGAATAAATAAAAATAAAAAAATCTTTGCATTATGAATAACACCTAATTTGCCATTTTCACTGTTTTTCCGGTGCAATGGGGACCCTGAACTTTGCAGATTTTCTAAGAATTCTCATAGTTAGGCCCCTTAGTACCCCTTAGATTTTATTTGGACGCCTTTCATGATAATTATCCTTGGTTTTCCCCGTGGCGGGAAACCCTCCCGTGGCGCCCCCTGTCGTCACGTTTTTCACCACCAGGGGGCAGTGCGCGGCGTCCCGAGTACAAACAAACATCAGCGCAAACTTCAAAACTTTCATTCATTGATAAATACAAATATCCACAGCTTCACGATTCCATCTGCATACACAGAGGACGAGCAACATCACGAAAAATATGAGTACGTATTCAGAACAACTTTTATTCGGTTAGATAAAGGAGAACTTTGCGTTTATTTGCAGCTCGGAAACCTGAGCGATATTAGAGGCATTTTACGTTGTTTATCGTTGAGTCGTCAAAGATGTTTTATAAATTCACAAGAAATATGTGGAAAATTAATGCTGGTAGAGTATTTGCTGTGAATAATCTCATCATCTTGTAATAGATGTTGTCCTAGATAGGTTGTCAGTTTGTGTTAACTTCAGAGGTCGACTTGTCAGTCTGTTAATTGTTTGTTGGTGTAAGGTGCCAGTTCAGGAGAGGCGTGTTTCAACTTGTGAAAACTTCGGACTGGGACTGGGACTGGCCGGGGGCGTAGATGGGCGACAGTTACCAGTAATAACACTAAGCATATTACATTGGTGTCCCTGAATTTTATTTGAATTTTTGTCTGACGTCGTGTCTGGCGGTACAGAGAAGGCTAACAGCAGTGGCGGATCCAGGAGGGGGGGGGGGGGCAAAAGGGGCAAGTGCCCCCCCCCCCCCCCCCCCCCCACACACACACACCCACCCCCACCCCCACCCAGACCAAAAATGAACTCTGGTAGTTTTGACAAATGGAAATGCGAGGAGAAATTTTGCAAGGTAAATCATAGACCCTGGATCCGCCCCTGCAGAGCTAGGGCAAACCCTCAACTTTTGATCCAAGATGCATGGATCGTTTTCCCCAAACAGTTCTATTTTCTCCCTATTCCACACCATTTAGCCTAGGGATAATAGAATATTTTAATCGGAAAGAACGGAAACATAGTAATTCAATTACCCGTCTTCGAAACTAACTTTTTGGGCTGTTGGTCATCAGGGCCGACTTTACCCTTGGTTATATCACTTATCAGGGACGGATTTAAAAGGGGGCGCCTCAGGCGTCGCCCCCCCCCCCCCCCCCTTTATTTTGGCCAAATTTAGATTTTTTTAATGTAAAATTCTCGGACCTGGGGGTCCAGCGGAAATTGTCACAATAGGGCGCCCCCCCCCCCCCCCCCCTTTTGAAAATGTCTGGATCCGTCCCTGGTTATGGATTTATTATACCTTTTCTGTTAGATCTGAGCCCCCAAGGAAGGATGTGCAGCAATCAGGGATGGGGCTGAGATGCTGCACATGTTTTTATGTTTCTTCATATATCTTTTTTGATATCCATCAAATCCACAAACAGTAAGCAAGTTAAATGTAGGTAGGTACGTTGTGCATATAATGCATATGCTAGATTTTATATTTCTTAATGATTTCATTTCTTTTCATGAATTATAAAAAAAGTTTCTGTATCACCGTAGAAGATGACACGAGGCTGGTTATCACCCAGGTTTGATATGGCATGTGTTAAACTCTGCTAAACATGTATCACCCTAAGGTGGATATATTATATATGCCTATGAAAGACCCGAAAATAGCAGTAATGAAGATAGTGCTTCCTCGTGTTCACCTCACACTTATGGGTTACTTTAATCTCCCAGTTTTAACAGCTAAAACATTGCAAGCAAGAAAACTACGCCGAATAACCTATGAATAATCAGATGATCAAACAACCAGACTGTGAATTCCACCCTATAAAATTCCATTTTAGCTCCATGAAATGCCCTCCTTTTCCATGTAGAGTTTAAATAGAAAAGGAGGAAAATCCATTAGAGGGAGCAAACAAACCCAGGGAGAGTTATTGAAGAGCCTGGAGTGCTAGACATGTAGGAGAAGTAAGGGCGGTGTTTTTACATGTACACTCAACATTCTGAGGCCAAAGAAAATTTGTGTTCGGTTGACATTACTCTTTGAAAATAGAGTAGGTAGAATCTATGTCAGATATTGCAAGTTAATTCCTAAGATTAAACACATGTTTTCCAAATATATGTATGAGAGTTAGAAGAGACTGGGGTAGCAGATGTTGCTCTTTTTATGTACCAGAAAAACGCCAATTATTAGAAATAAAAAGTTATTCATTTATCAAGAGCTTATAAAAACAAAACGCAAAAAGAAATGTATGGTTTATGTCATAATCATAAATTAGTTTTGTCATAATCCTAATAATTTTTGTTAATAAGATTGGACATAATAAGTATTTGTAGAAATGTTCAATATTTGTAAACATTTAATTTTGATGGTTTTAGGTAAGCAAAGCCATTGAAACAAACTTGAAACCACATGTTGCCTCCCGCACCTTCCCCCTCACCCTAAAACCTTCCAACACCAGGCCCGCCGGTCCCCCTCAAAATGAGACCCTCAAAGTATTTGCTTTGACAAAGAAGTGACAGACTTTACTTAATCCTAATAAGAGTGATTGAAAAGCGGGTACAGGAGTGTAAACGTATGGAAGTCGGACAGTGTTAATCTCCGTAACAGTAATTGAAAGTAGTGTATGTAAGTGAAAGGCGGACTGTGTTAATCCCCGTAACAGTAATTGGAAATAGTGTACATGAGAGTATGTCCCCCTTTTGTTGGAGGCTCGTGCCTGGGGGTGAACTCTCACGTCGTGGTCAAGGGTCGAGAAAACAGCCAGGTGGGCACTTAGGGCGTCTGCTGGAAACGGAGAGGGGTTGGAACGAATAAGAATTCAGAATTGTTCGGCTTAAACAGAGGTTTTTGGGGCTTGAGAGGGGGTTCGTACATACGTAGTGGGTAATTTCTTTTTGGACATCTTCTGTGTTTTTTTTAATGTTTTTTTTTCTATTCAAAAATGTACGAAAATATTAATATTTCTCTTTCAGAACTCCTATTTGAAAAGAAAGAAGAAAAAAAGAATCTGGAATAAATTACGTGTATTTTGAGGGGCCTGAAATCTGACAACATATTGCTTATGGCTAGAATGAGAGGGTTTGGTATATTCTGAACTAGGTTGAGAATTTGCTGTGGTAACATTGTCTCTATTGAGAGATTCGTCGTAGTCTCATCAACTGTCCACATGGAAAATCGTATCCTTCACTCAAAGGGATGATAGCAAAGATACATTCCTGTAAATCGGTTTATTTTTTTAAGGAAGTACCTCCATTCTATGTGGAAGGACTTTCAATGTTTATTTTAAACTGTATTACCTTTATAACACGTTTTAACTTCAACTTATTTAAATCCCATGAAACTTTGCAGTGTACGCCAAGAACTATTATTATGGAAAACGTGTTTCGGGAAAACTCAGAAAAAGCACAGGGTATTTGAATGTAAAATTGCAGCGGTGACTGAGAACATGCATGCAGTGTTCTACAGTTTAGTACACCAGTGATCAAAATTAGTAGTGTATCTTGTGCCTGGCGCACACAATTCCAATGAAATGCACACACTTTTTTGGGAAAGTGCACCCAGTGTGTACGTTTCTTTTTTTCTTTTTTTTTTCAAACAATGTTGTCTGGTGGATATTTTGAAAATGCATTCAACCGACAATAAAACTTTCACTTAGAATACTGGGAGTGACCCTCCCTATCCCCTACACGCAAAAGCAATCTGCCAGTCTATGTTGCCAATACCACTAAGATGTAAACTTAGTGAGAGGGGTACTTGATTCTCTTGTTGTGCTGCCAGTGTTATATATGGCTCTTTCCCTGCCATGGCCTTACTTAGTGGTTTAGGGATAGGCCCTCTGTCGATGCCAGGTATGGATGGCCCTTACTTAGGCTCAGTGGGCCTTACTCTCTACTGTGTGGGCTCACACCCTTTTTGGCCCTGACCTCTCCTACTCTGAGTGATTTAGTAAGGATAGACACACCTCTGAGTTACATCCCTGTGATCCGTGGCATAATAAAGTAGCGAGGGTTTTGTTGGGAAATGTCAAAGTCTGGCTGTTGTGCCAAAATCCAGCATCAATTTTCATCCACTAATAGTAATTATTCTGGGCTGAAAATTTCAGTATTTTTAGACCTAAGTGTGTATTTTTCAAAACCGTTAAATACAGTTAAAATCAACCCATTAGAACAGCCACAATTTAACAGCGGGCCCATCGCAACGGCGACTTCCTTGTGGAACAACGTCCTTGTTGCAAGGGTTTGGTTATGCGATGGAGTACAGGCCAGATCCCCCTCCCTCTTTTGTTGTTGCCGATATACAACCGGAATGGGTCCTCTAGCTCCTCTCAATTTTTTCTGAAAAATAATTTCCTCAATTTGAAAAAAGCTAGTATCAGGCTGGTTAGTCCACTGGAAACATATTTTCAAGGGAGACCTAGTTTATAGTATCAACTTGGAATTAGGCACAAATTTATCACAAAAAGATTTACATAAATATGTAAATTACATTTGATATTTATAGAATACTTCTGATGATATTATTTAGAAGATAAATCTCTAAAAGGAGACGGTAGGTTCCGTTCAAGGGCCTATTTTTATAGTTAACATGTAGAAAATATAGGATTCCAGAAAAAGAAGCAAATATTTGAAGAAAACAATTTATGGAATTTTCATGGTTCCCACATTAAAGATCATTATCCCGGAAAACCTGAAAATAACTGAAGAGAAAATTTATCAGAAAAGTGATGAACTATCAAAAAGTTGCTACCCGCAAATCTGAATATAAGCTGCCGTACTACATAATTTTTGAAAGGCCCAAGTCTTCCCCAGTAGAGTGGGTCATGAACTTTGGTATAAGTGTATTAAGAGGAGCAAGTTGATTTCTTTTTTAATATCATTAGTGGGCGTTATGATTATGTCTTATGTGATTATAACCTAGTGGTGGGACAAGTCAGGTAATATCCAACCTTGTGCCAGTGGAAGCTTTTACCAACGTGTTTTATCATGGTGGTTTGTTATGAAAATGGCTAAACTGGATTAATGTACAAAGCTTGGTGTGATACTGGTTTATAGATTTACTTATGATGAAGACCGATAGTGTGAGTGTGCTTTACTCTCTGTAAAAGGTCCTTACCTTTTACTATATATAAACCTAAAATGGGCATGGTCAAATTAGTTTTGAATCCACTATGTGCTAAGATATTTCTGTGTATTTTTGGGTGTTTTTCCTTTTCAAATTTTATAAATAAATTGTTATGCTTTCTTTGCCACCTTTTTGCCATTCTCACCTCTTGTTCTCTTTTCACAGGCCCTTGACGCGCAACCTGTGTCCACATACGAGGGAAGTCAGCCTGACCCGTTACAACCATGGCGCCTGGTAAGTTCACACACTCAGTCAGGATGCTATCTTAGTTCTCCCAACAGGGTCATCAAAGGCTGGCTGTGTGGTGTCCTTTTTACGGGACATTGCAGTTTGCACATAAAAGACCCCTTGCCACTCTTTGAACAAGTAGGGTATCGCACCCGGTGGTGGGTTTTTCCTAAATCATATCATAGATACGATCACCCACAGCTGAAAAATATCACCTTGTGCAGTCTGGTAAAAAAAAAAAAAAAGGGTTGGCCGGACGTTAAACTTACCCAACAAACAAACACTTAGATTGAGGGGCACTTTATTTCTGTCAACAAAAATGTGTGTATCAGAGTTTCTTAAGATACATGAAACTAATTTCTTTTGTTTGTATGAAGTTTTTCAAAAGTTTAAACAATCTACAGGACAGTACCTAGTATTACTAACCTCTTCTGGGTGATAAACCTGCTCTTGGGTACAGAAGACGAAGAATACACTGCATATTGCAGGTATCATGAGAATATTTTGGTTACTATTTCAAGAAAAAACCTCAATACTTCAACATTTTTCTTTTTTATGTTTTTATCACCCACACTGCCGAGGAGCAGTACGTACAGGGGCCAGTGCGATAGACAGGCTGTATGTATTGTTACTCGTTCTTAGTAATGTAATGTAATTTCAAAAAACATTTTTCAATCTACGAATCCTAGGTTTGTACAACCTTTTTTTGCACAGCTTATGTTTAAATAGGCAATACGACAGGGCTTAATTGAATCATATCAGAATGTAGCATGTAGCCTAGTCTCATGGCTTCAGACTTCTTTCAAATGCCCTTACTTAGTCTTCGCCAGCTAACATTTGATTTATGAAGCAAAAAGTAGTTGTGGTCTGTCCAAAGGGGGTGGGGCCTATGTGGGACTAACCGACCAATCAGGGCCCGGCCCGTGGAGTGGTGTAAGTATGGAGTAGAGGTGTTCCCTCCCCACTCCCCCCTCGGCTGGCCTCTGGGGTAGGACGTTGTATAAGTTATAACCAGACCAGTCTCCCGGTATACTAGCCCTCTCGGTACAGTACAGCTGTAGGTCTCAGACCCCAATACCCACTATCGGTAAAAGGTGACTGATCCACAGGGTTGTCAAGGATATTTGAAAGCCAGGTAAGAATTCTATATTCATTTTTCTTATATTTTTGCGATGGTATCATTGACATTCAGTGTTCGAAATTAAGGATTTATTTTATGCACCAACAGATGCATAGGGGCTTAAAATCACGCAGAAAGATTCAATTCAAACCGCCGAATATACAAAAGTTTCCTGCGGGTGGAGATTTATAACCTTGAGTTCAGCAGGCTGTATACATTTGCTAATATTAGCATAGTTTGTTTTTTGGTGAGGATACAGTTCGCCTTTTTCAGTCCATTATATCTCGAGAACAATGAGAAGTGTTAACCATTAAAATAAAAAACCTGTGGACATTGATTCCTCGACTTTTCTAAACGTCACAATACGTTGAATACTGGGCAGGTCGGTTTCAAATGATTAACTCTGACTCCAGCTGGTCAGCGCCACTCGTAACCTCTCCAGGGTGGGCAGGGGGTTACCCTAAAACCTTTAAAGGGAACCAATAACAATCAAGGGGCCCTTGGTTGGGGAGGGGGGGGGGTCCTCGTGTTGCATGTCGAATGTAAGAAACGCCGATGTCACCCTGTCGAATTTAAGAATTAGCCCTGTCGCATGTCACTAAGCCCAAAAATGGCCATGTCGCCATGTTGAAATTAAGGGTCTAGGGCCATAATCAAGTGGTCATATGGGTCAAAATTTTACAAACACAAACGACTATAGTAGTATTTTCTTAATGTCTGACTTGAGCTACTTGGTGAAGTCTAAACAGTCAAACCTTGTTCTAACCTCTTTAGATTCCATATGTATGGTGTAAAATTCTCAGTGTTTCTAAACAAATAGCATGTTGTCGGGTCCACATTAATAGAGGAAGACAATAACAAAGGCATTTCAATGAGGTAGAACTGGTTTTCATGGTCTATAGTTCTTCATATGCATTAATTATGTACATAGACTGTATTTCTGTCATTATTGAAGCTTGCAACATTTTCTTGAACTATTCTAATACAAGCCGCAGCTTATATTAGATGCTTTACGGTGTGGGTAGGAACAGGGGGAGGGGTGTTTGTTAAGAGTTAACGAGAGTAAACCGTATGTAACTACTCAATTTTAATGAGGTATTGGCAGTTCAGAGTTACAAATATTGTTCAGGAGGGAAGGGTCACTTGGGAAACACGCTCCCCGACTGGAAAGTAAATTATCCTGACTTTAACCCCAGTGGAATTGAAAACACAAAACCTTGGATATAGATGTAGACTGTGCATGGTAAAAAACCTTAATGATGTAAAACTCTTTTAAACAAAGTACTAAGATTCCAATCAAGGGACACTGGATTTTGAGAACTGCATCATTATTGATTGGAATGACACTTTGGAACTTTGGAATAAGATTGTACATAGTACAAATTTAGGCAGGTTCTATTCTTCTGACTCTAGAATCTTTTAAATATATAAAGGGCTTTGATTTTAATTAAGGGACAAAAGATTTAATTTTGTTTTGTTTTGTTTTTAAAAATGTAGATTGTCGATTTGTCTCAGTTCCACAATGAGAAAAGGCATGTAAAAATGGTAACACTAACAGCTAGTAACATGTACCTATGGCCCTCCCATCTATATGCAGAGGTGCTAATAATTAGGTAGAGATAACATGGTCTGGGGATTTTGTTATCAGTGTAGTAGCTTCCCTGATACTTCCCTAATAAGTTATATATCAATTCCCACAATCAGCAGCCATCTCACACCTAGCTACACATATCACCTATCACCTACTGGGGGGAGGTGTATCGGTGATAAACCACACCACGAACCTGATAAATAACGTCAACGTTTAGCAATCATTTCGTCCAGGCAGCTTCTCAGTAGAGGTATAAATTCACTGGTTACTTTTACACCAACAATCCAGCTGGGTTCCGTCATGTTGTTTATTTCCCTAAAGATTCTAGATAGAAAATGGTGAAGTTTAAAATCCTAACATGTTGCGCCACAACATAGACATTACCAAGATTAAAAAACTTTTCAATTCAATATATTCATGGATAGATAAACTTGTAAATCGGCCAGCAGTGAGGGTAGAAAACTATTTTTTTAATAAGATACTTAATTATATGACTGTCCAAATTGCTTGTTAAGGTTTTGTTCGTTAAGTTATCCGACCGGTGTTTCGGCCAGTTGCAACTTGACCTACGTTTTTGTGAAACTAGCCTTGATCCTATGAACTTTCTTTGAAGCTCAAAAATTGAGAATCGAAAATTTATAATCCCATTTACTTTCTTTGAACCTTGTCTAAATCAGATCGGTTTAAACTGAACGAAATTTAAAAAATAAAAAGGTAATCAAAACAGAAAATATAATCCAAGCCAGCCAGGCGTGTACGCAATAATACACACACCAATCATAAAGGTAAACAAACACCAGGTGTAAGGGCCTTCTTTTATCTACAGATTAGATCTAATCAGATTACAAAATCAATTAATGGCACACCCACCACGTTCGCATTACATAAATCTCTTTTCATCCTACATTATAACAGTCCCACTCGCCTGGGACAGATCTCAACATAGCCCCAGCCGCCTCACTTGTTTTCAAATATGAAATTAATTGACTTAGGCCCAAGCCTAAGTTGAAATAAAAACAGGAGGTGAAAAGTTGGCCGGTAGGTCCGGGTTAGATCCCCCTGAGCCTAGGGTTGTAAAATGGGGCTCAGCCTAATGCTATAATAGGCCGGCCAACTCAAACAAAGCCTAAAGCTAGGCGCGGACAGGCCTAAGCGTACAGGGGCAGTGTTAGGCCGGTTTGCCTCATTTCACAGCATTAGGCTTTAGGCCTAAGCCTACCATGGGAGGCCGGGGAGACCACTTCGCCAGTGGTGGGGTGGTATGGGAAGTGGGGGTGGGGGTGGGGGGCGGGGGGGCTGGATATAACATACAAATAGGCAGATCAAAACAGCAGAATGAGAAACATACCTTTTGGGGGCAAAATAATACATTACTTACCAAATAATGCATTGATTACAGAGATGGCATTTTGGTGATTTTAGATTGCAAAACGATCTTTCTTACATAGCTTTAATATCTGTTTCGGGATATTTTTGTGCAAGTTTTAAGCTATATTAATACAAATTCAATGTCAGATCTCTATTCCTAAAAGTTATTTCCCTCCAGGTTGCTTCTAGGAAACAGTAGGAAAAGTGTTTCGTACTTTTCCTACCTTTTTCATCAGTTGGGAGTGACATCTCTGAGAAACAGACCTTTTGGGGGGCAAAATAATACATTACTTACCGAATCATATATTGAATGTGAGGCAAAAATAACCTTTTACTTTAAGGTTATATTTGTCCAAAAGTACCTGATTATCTTACCAATCCACCAGTTCTAAAACTTCCCGAAACCAAACCCACCAGTTCTTATACTTCCCAAAACAAAACGCAGTGGAAATTCAGTGTTTACTGAGTGCAGAATCAGTGTGGGCTTTCGGTAGCTTTTCAGTAGTCAATCAGTGGAAATAAGTGGCAACACAGTAGTTAAGCAGTGGTAAATCAGTATGTCTGAAATACTTAAATGTGGTAGGGTGTAAAATCAGTAGCATTTCAGTAGCTCATTTGAATATTTCAGACATACTGGTTCAGGAAGTGTCCACTGTCCAATGTTCCGGGTTATTTTTTGTTTATTATATTCTTGGGTTTCCCTTTTTCTTTATGCATTTCTGGTCAGACTGCTCCTATATCTTTTTCACGTCTGGACCAATGAAGCATCGAAGTTAACTAAAGAAAATGTGCGATTTTTTCCTTGTTTCCTTTTGTTGGGAAACAAACTAAAATTATTGTGCAGTCTAAAACACCTTCCTTATAAGCAACGGTAACCTAAATGAATGTTCTGTGCCACCCCCTAACCTCTTGACATTGTTTTAGGCGCCGCCCCTCCCCACCTGTACTTACCTGTAATTAGGTCTTAGCCAATCAGGTGCCAGTATCGGCCAGGTAAGAAGTCTTAGGCCGACCCCTGACTTATCTACAACACCTTAAAACTAACCTACTTTGAGGTTTGGGCAGTGCTGGGGCTAGAACCAGATGGGATTGGGGCCCTAAGATTTATCAACAAAATCTTAAACAAACCCAGCCACTTTGACTTCTGGAGAAAGCGTTGCTTAAGCATGGGAACGGACCTATAATATATACACATATATGAAAAAAGAACAGGTAAGTTATTCTAGCATATCTATGCAGTTACAATGTTCTGTGATTGGTGTTATGAGGATCCATTTACAAAAACATGAATTCAGGTATTGTGACAAAAAGATGTGACCAAAAAGTAGGCTTAGTGTTTAGTCTATTGAGGAAAGCAGAGGCCGTTTTTCCCGGCATTTTTCACAACCAATCTGTATCTAAAGCCCCATACCTTCTAAGCGATCTGACCGTTGATGGGCGACGGGTGATGGGGAACATCGCTAGTAAAGTTGCGGGCAACGGTGGTGACGATTCTCCCAGTCGCCCGTCGCTGCTAAAGTCGCTTAGTGGGTATGGCCCTTTACCATTTAGTACTTCTGACATCTAACTCTAGTTTTCTTAACTAACCTTACAGTTATTGCCATTGAGAGCATATAGCATGAACTTAGAAAATGTAAGAGTATGCATTGTATTTTTACAGGCAGAACTTTTCGAAACGTCCAGCTCCCCTACCCCTCCCCCCTCCCCACACACACGCACACTTTGTGCTTGCATACTAAATAAAATATTTTGAGAATAAAACTAAAGAATGTGTCGTAATCTTGCACCCCGTCCTATAGTTCCCACACTCTTCAAACTCTATTTAGGCTAGGGGTTTAACCCAACACAAACCACGGACCCTACTACAGCCCCTCGTACCGAATTGTAGTACCACAAATATTGGGAATTGTGACCCCACAAATATTGGGAATTTTGGTCCCACAAATATTGGGACTACTGTGACAATAGTTTGGTTTCCTTTGAAATACCCACCCCTTCCTTCCCAGTCTCTAACACGATTGCCTCAAGTGGAGACAATATTGTGGTAGGTGGTTGGCTTAGTAACAGGAGCTCTCGGTAGGGGGCAGCAGGCTAAGAAAATTCCTCTGATTTTCTGGTCGTCAGAGGACAACTGATATTTAAGATCTGGTTGTCCACAAACATCCATAGGTTCTCCACATTATTAGGATACATTCTAATTTTTCAAACCAATTATAAAAATGGGCCACATTGAGAATTTTCCGAGGAAATAATTATAATTCCAGTATTTCTGCCCAAATATTTTGGTTGCCTACCCCCAAAGACTGAGTAGCCCCCGCATTACTTTTTCTCAGAACGAGTTCCCTGTGGGGCCAGTATAACCTCCCACCTCCCCCCACACCCACACCCACTCCCCACCCCCACACCCCATGTTACATTCAAAGGGTGATGTATATTCATGTGTTATGATAACATTGGTGGTAGGGTAGAGCAGTTTGTTAGCATTCACCGTTTGGTTTTCAGCCCTAAAACTCGAGTGTTGGACCATACAAGTGAAGGGCCAAGGGACCATGTATACATGGAACTCTCACAAACAGTGGGGAGGTGGGGGAGTCAAGGCTGTATTCCACTAAAGCCCCATACCCACAAGGTGAATTGAACAAAGTCCGCCGACTCATCAGCCCCCAAATAAGCCGATTCTACCAGGATAATCGGCCGATTTTTGCACTGATTCAGATCACCAATCAGTGTGCAATATTAGAATGTACATGTTTGGTAAGAGTTCGTATAAAAATCGGCCGATTCTTCTGCTAGAGTCGATTTTAGTGCCAATTGAGACAGCTAATATTTGTCAAAGTCTTCTAGTGGGTATGGGCTTTAGCGATTCTGACTGCCGGTAATTTGGTAATTTACAACTATTTTTCAGATACACCATCGATCCTACATATCATTTGAAAGGGAATTGAAAACCCTTTCCAATGATGTGTAATATGACTATGATCAACCAATATTTCAACTGCCGATTTTTCAAATCGGGAGTAAAATCGGCTAGTCGAATACAGCCTTCAAGAGTTGTGAGGAAAAGGGAGTTGGGTGGGGGTCGACCAAGGGTTTAGTGTAGAGCAGAGGGGATTGTGCAGAGTGTGGGAGAAATCCTGTAGTAGTTGAGTCTTAAAGAAATACAGGGCTTCTTTACAGGGTTTGTATTTGTATTACAATGTATACCAAACCCAAGTAACGTTTCTTTATTTCAAACACTGGCTTGGTACATAATTTGGCTGGAGCATTGTGCAGGCCGTGGGAACCACTCCGTTTTGAAGGGAGCCTGAATAATTTTACTTTAAAGGATCAATTTTCCCTATCATGGATAACTAATTACCTTTATATCACCTGCAGACTAGCCCAGGTCAAGATGAAAATGTCTACATAGTTATTCTGACCCCTTAGTATTCTGTGAGGTTGTTCCTTTAGTGTAACTTGTCTGGGTTTTTAGGTATACAAATCAGTACAAGAGTTCTTTGTGGCGTGGACTAAAGATGGTTTAAAAATGAGGATTTAATTGTTCCTATGCTCTCAAACCTATACAGTGGAATTTTTGCTGTACCTAAAATAGTTTAAAGTAAAATATTTGATTGTTTACATGGGGCTTTCCACCCTATCAGTATTCTTTTGTGCAGTTCTTTAAGTGTCAACTAAATCTTATATACAAATGAGTAAAAGGAGTATTTTTATGGCGTGGTTTAAAAATGGTTTAAAAGTAAAATATTTGGTTGTTTACATGAAGATTTCTACCCTCTTAAATCTCTGCGTTTAGATTTTTCAGTGTACTTTATCTAATCCTCATCTATCCTCGTGTAAGCAGGGCCGAGTGGAGGTACACAGATGTATATCCCTAGATAATCACAGCTCTGTGGGGTTTAGGATTTCCACCTGATCATTAAAGGATAAAGGTAAAGTGTGTGGAATTTTCACATGGTAATTCTTCCTACCGCGAATAGCTGATTTCCTGTATTTTATGCACCTGCGGTTTGAAAATCGCAGATTTTTTTTTTTTTTTTTTTTTTTTTTTTTTTTTTTTACAAAAACCAATTGAAAAAACTTAGAAATATTGGTTGTACATTATGATCTAATTACAGAACTTCCCATCAACTTTAGAAATGTAAAATACTGACTTATATATATAAAAAGGTAGAGTCAAAACGTAGGTTGGTTCTTTGATGTGCCTTGCTTAGCCCAGAGTAAGTAGGATCTAGTGGGGACACACAGACACATATCCCAAGATAAGCACAGGTTTGTGGGACTTTGGATTTTCTTCTGGGCATTAAAGGATTCAGTGAAAGTGTGTGGAATTAATACATGGCGATTAGAAAGGTTACTTAAAAGAGGGGGTGTGGCCAAGGTTGTTAAGTCTCATTCCTCTATGAAGTCTTTGGATCAGAGCGTCGGACATTCCCTTTGAATAAATCTCGATACATTTTTACGATTGAATGGTCATTTTTTGCCTCTACATTTTGCGTAGTTCTTCTCAACATAGATTATATGTTTTATCAATATGGTGCCTTCGAAATGGCCTTAACATCTCCGATATTATACTCCTTTGAACGTCGGTTAGGATTGACACCTTTACACGTTGTTCCCTCGTGCTGAACGTTCAATAGGTAACGGACACTTAGATAAAAGAATTGACTTCCTGGACAATTTCAGGACATTGCTAGAATATATTCCCGGTTGTAACAGGAAATACCAGAAAGATATTATGCAATAATTATTGATTTCGATTTCGAAGTGTTATTATAACAGCTGTACTAGAACTTTTTTTTCTTTACTATTCAAAATCTTAGTGTGAAACAACAAAATATAGTTGGAGCACTGTCAGGATTTGTTAAACTTTCTGTCACACCTGTTGGTGCTTTATGGCTCTTCCGCCCCATTAGATGAAATTGGTCTCGTCCAAAACGTTTTTTCCTCTCTTTAACATGCAGTTTACAGTAGCAAGACCGCTCTCAATAGCATCGGCCTTTTGAAAGACTCACCAATGGATACCCTATGACACCCCGAGTATTCACCTCGTGGACAAGCTTTAGCCCTGATGTCATGTCAACACGAAGCCTAATTCTACACTACCAATTTGAAGTTGCATGCTTATCTATAAAAGCAACACCCTCCGCTGGTTACGAAAGGGCTGGTTTTGTTCATGTGACTTTATTTTATGAATAATCAATGGGATCTGATTATAAAACTATGAGTGCTTAAATGTACCACCAGGACAAAATGTCATGAGGAAAACATGTTTGAAAATTCTCAGATATAGCTTAGACATTCACAGGAGCATATTGTGACATTGCAATCAGCTTTTATTATAAGGCATTACACATTTTAAGTTTTAAGTTTTCCAGTCCTTTCTTGGTCAACAGACCTTTTTTTTTACACTATAGCAAAAACTATAAGGTTCTTAATTTGACGTAAGACCATAACGGCCGTTTCAGAGAAAATTTAGCAGAAATAAGTGGGTTTACAGTAATGTATGTTGTAGTAATTGTTGTATAGGGTAAGGTGCGCCCACCCCCTCCTGTCCCCATCTCTCTCCCAGGAGGGGGTCCCACACACCGTCAGCTGTAGGCCGGGCTTAGGCCGGTTTAGGCCGACTTTAGGCCCTAAGCCTACCCCTACACAATCTGGGCTCTGTAGGGGGCGCCTCTGTCGACCTGTAGGGGGGTTCGGAGGGGGGCCGGACCCCCCGGGGGACCCCTCTCCTCAGTGTGTAAAACACCAGAACTACAGACTTGTTTTGAATAATTTCACAAGATAACAATTTTTTTCAGGCATTATGTTATGCATGTTGTTTTCATGTGATATTTTGATCATGAATAGACTTTAGTTTTTTCTACTGGGAATATATAGACAGTCTTCGATTTTAAAGCTTTGATAAAACTCCGTAGCTTAACTGTAGACTGTTTTACCAAAGCAGTTTTATTTTTTCAGAAATGATAATATGTAACGTGACAATGTGAAACTTTTCACTTAATCATAGGAGGGATGCTTTAATTTGAATGATCCACTTTTGATACCTTTCAAAATGTTTTTAAATATTTAATGTACTATTGACCATTAACATACACCATCTTATATATAACTTCGCTTAAATTAGGTCACATGGCATTAACCGTACCATTCTTCTATCTAAACGCCGGGGTTTTACACCTCAAATGAGAGGTTTTACGCCCCCCCCCCCTCCCCACACACACCTTCCACAAGGTATCCTCAACACCTGGCCAAGGTGTGTGACATTTACTGGTCAGACCTGGGCGGGGGAGGACCAAGCTACCTGCCCAACATCTGAACACCTTAAACACCTGAAACACCTGGACACCTGAAATACCTGAACACCTGAAAGTGTTTCATACTTGTATCATCGGGGTTATAATTCCTGGACACCTGAAAGTATATTTGATTCCCCTATCACCGAGATTATAGAACCCATGAACAGTCGCAGGTACGTTTTGAATCTTGTTATCTTAAATGATTTCTGCTGGGACGTCTTTAACTTTTTGGTACACATTGGAATAACCGTTGGTTCTGTTTTAGCCAAATTAAGACACTCAACATTGCCATAGGTCGGTAGTGAGTTCAGCTGACAGCATCTGTGTTGCCGTGATTCCCTCATAGCTACAACTTTCACAACAAATACACGGGGCCTTCCACGTCCCCCCGGGTCCCTTAGTCAAAAGTACGTATAGGATCTAAACATAGAAGCGCGCATTATAACCTTTTCGGAATTTCTCGTGACTGCTCTAATTGGCATTACCACCATGGTAGGCTTTTGATCTTTCCTTTTACCTAAAGATCATACAAGGGACTTCCATACTTTGGTTCCGTGTTCCAGTGTATATTACCCAACACGGGGAAGCGAACTTTCTGACTTACTTAGGTTGACTCAAACTGTCCAGCTAAAGTTTGCATTTCCTATTAGGAAAATGTCGGGCACACTTCGACTGTGGTATAACGGCAGCGCAAGGCATTGCTGTATGAATAATTCCGACTTTAGTTATTGTTCAAATCAAACAAAACCTAGATTTAATACAGTATGTGCTGCACATTGGCAACGAACAATTCCCGATTTCTGCCTTGTTAAAGGAAAGAAAATTGTGAACAAAAGTGGAAAAAAATGTAAAAGAAAACATGAAGATGCGTGAAAATTCCCATAAGCCTCCAGATATGTCCAACGTTCTGCCGTGGCCATCCGCCTAATGCCCTAATATTAAATAATCTACTGATCGAACATTTCACCAGAGAAAACAAATTAAAATAGGATTTTGACTAATATATTGCTGAGTACTTCAAAACATACTCCTGTTTATAATAACGTCCCATATGACATTAAGGTATACCAGGAAATGAGAATGTATAATAAAGGGACTAAGTAAAATTACGTAAATGAATCCGTAGGTTAGTATGAAAGGTTAGCAAGGTTAGCAAGTTATGAAAGTTGCCTATTGTTTTGACCGTCAGCGTTAGTTCATTGACCACCTGGCATCTCCTCTGCTTATAGTTCCCACTATACGGACACCTTAATCTGATTATATACACCTGGTCTCCCTATTTTACCCCTAGCTCCCCTGAGCGACACTTGAGATTTTTCCGGATTTTCCACCACTTATGGAAATCCTTTGGAAAGATTTGAGCATTTGACATTGGGAATATTTTAGGTCCAACGGGTTAATTTAAAAAAAACAAACTCCTCAAAGCCTTTCATATTATCAACATTTCTTTATATATATAATAAAGGTAAAGTGGTAGAACCGTGACCGCATTGGTCCCTACACCCCTGGCTTTCCCGGAACAAAACGCAGTGGTAAATTTAATGTCTGAGTTTAGAATCAGTGTGAGCTTTCAGTAATATTTCAGTGGTAAATTAGTGGAAATACAATGCTTTAACAGTGGTCAGTCAGTATGTCCAAAATATTTAAATGAGCTGTCAGTGAAGAATAGTGTACAATCAGTACCATTTCAGTAGCTACACTGTTACCTCGTAGTATTCCTACACTCTACATATTACTAGGACCTATGGGCAGCCCAGGGTACCAGGGTATCCTATAGAAGCTGTGAACCCAATACGTTTAACCTTGGCCTATTGGAACCCATATCCCAAGTAATATTGTGTTATTGCACTAGTCAAAGCGCCACGCTACTGAAAAGGTCTTATCAGGTCTATCAGCAGCTAGGTATGGGGGCCTTCCAATGTCGCATTTCGAATTAAACTTAATAAGATATGAGGATGTCGCCCTATCAAAGTTAAGTAATGGTCATGTCACCCTGTCGAATTCAAAACATGTATAGGCTTGTCCCATGTCACTATCTTCCAAAAATCCCCTGTCGCATGTCACAAAGCCTCAAAAAGGGCCATGTCGCCTTGTCGAATTTAGAGGTCTAGGGCCATAGTTATGACGCTTAAATACTTGAAACATGTTAGCCACGTTAACCACATAAAATACCACACACAAATCATGCATAGTAGCACATACCTCCCCGTTAAGTAGAGATCCATAACCCAGACCTCCTGAATACCCGGCGAGTGGGCTGACTTTCTGAGGCTGGATACAGTCCTACACAATACCCCAGTTCTAATGGTCGGGGTGTATTGTGACAGGGGGGGGGGGGGGTGTTTCCGCTACTCACAATTACTGCCTCAGGGGCAGTTTAATAACACTGATATGTAACCTATCGATTGACCAGTTATAATGATTTCCTCGGAATAATGCCCTGGGAATAATGAGATGGGGAGAGGGGGGGCACAGAAGCTGGAAACAATATGACACTGAAGGCCATATTCCACATGCCGAAAGTGGGCGGCCGATTTGCAGCTGTTCGACTTTTGCTGCTGCCGATATGTAATTGGCAGCATTGCTGAAAACACTTACCAACATGTTAGTGATTATTTCCTGTCAATTTTGGACTGGTTGCCGATACTGCACTTTCAACGGCCGATTTTGCAATTTCGCCCAGAAGTACGATACCACGGCGTTACCATGGTGAGGGGCAATATCGGCAGCCTGCCCTTCGGTATGTGGAATACGGCTTTAAAGTAGTAACAGTACTAACACCAGGGTAACGCAACCAGGAAAATAAGGAAAACTGAGAAAATGGCGAAAATTCGGCAAAATGGCAAAATTCGTGATTTTGAAAGTGAGATATTTAGAATCTTCAGAATTTTCAAAAATCATCAGAGGCTTTTTCAGGTCTCTGGTGACTTGGACACCCGGCAAAAACCGCCCGACTACTTCTGAGCTGCAGCGTGTAGTAATATTTTAATGCCTACATATAGGTTAAGGTCTTCATAGTATGGTCAGTTCTCACGGACTTTTTTTTTCGACGTGGGGAGATATCTCATTGCAGGGTGCATGTTAGTTTGAGGCCATACACTGTGAAAATACTTCAGGAACTGTGTAACTTTACGAAAGTTTGTTCTCTTGTCGACCCAATCAGGAGTGTTAGTTTTTACAAGTCTACAGAGTCAATGTTGTATCCCCCCTTCACCGGGTGGGGGTTCCTAGGCACACAGTGTACGTGGACTCGTTACGTCTTACGACAATGTTAACTTGTAAGGATTGACCGTTTACTAAATGTTTCCTGGCAGGTTCTAAGGCATCGCGTTGGTTCTGTCTACATGTTTACAAATTAAATATTGTTGTTGTATCTACCCCTCAAGGTGCAGGGTTTCATGTATTTGGACTCTTATTTAAAGACTACTACTCCTGCAGTTGGCCGATGTTACCTTTTGAGGGTTGAACAGGTTCTGCTACCTAGATGGTGACATTGAAATCGTTGCCCCTTGAAATTTAAAACATGGACAAGGTATGTTATATTTGAAATATGTAAGAGTGCATCCGGAGTTAAAACTGGCTGGGAGGTAAGAGGTTGTATCTCATCCATAGTTGTTGCAAAAAAATAAATCTTAAATTCATTAGATTTAAATGGCATCAATCCTAGTGGAAATGCAGATACTTACTACAAATATCTTTCCCGAAAAGTTTCAGATTAGAAATGAAATTGAAAAAATTGCAAAGGGAACGTGAATATTGATTGAGTATTTCCAACTGATCTGAACTTTGATCACTGTGTATAGAAAAATAAAACATCGCAAGAGATAGATCAGGTAATAGATATGTCACAGTTCCCAGTCTGATGTTACCTGCTGTCATCTCCTCTCACACCTTTGTGTGCACCCACCCACCTATATTATGGGTCTATGAAGACCCCTAAATTTGATTCCGCGACACAACCATTTCTAAAATTCGACAAGCATTGATTATGTGAAGCCTACCGATATGCCCATAACGTGATAGTGAGAAGCAACATCAATATATATCTTAATTTGACATCTGTCATTTGGATATATAAAGGAAATTAAGGACATAAAACACTGGGCCTGGGTTCGGTTCCTTAGGCTTTCTGTTGAACCGCCATTCCATGCCGTTATTCTCAACCCTACGGATTCGATCACAGTATTTCGTACAAATCAAACATGTGAGCTGGTCCTAGTATAGCTGAAATACTGCTGAGCTTACCTTAAACTCAAAACAATCATCAGTATCATCACAGCCATTTCTTAAATTGCTAAGACTCACAACACTGATACCTCCCCACCCATCCCAATCTATACAGAGCTTTTCCCCACCCATCCCTATCTATGTAGAGCCCTCCCCCCTCATAATCTATACATGGCTCCTAGACAGACAGGTATATCAAACTCTGTAGACAGGTGAGAGACAGGTGAGGCCCTAATCCCCTGATGGGATTATCTCACCTTATCTGCCCCAGGTTAATCTCCCCCACCCCCCAGGCCTTGTTCTACCTGCCCCCAGTACCTGTTAAAGGTAATCCCTTACACCTGTTTTATGGTGGTTATAACCCTGATTGACAAGGTCTGCGGATTAATGGTATCGAGATTATCCCTATCTGCCTCAGTTATGCTCCCACAACGAAGGCCATGTTCTACCTGCGCCTAGTGACTGTCCCCCGTGGGGGTACCGGGGCGGGGCTTCTGCCCCTGGGAAGAATGTAGGCCCCCAGTAGCCCCTGCTGATCGTATAAGGTGAAGATAGGGGGGACCCAGCACTGACCAAGTGGTTCATTGGGTTCAATTCCCAGTTGCTGGGTTTTGCTGGGTTCACTAAGGGATTAGGTACAGCAAAAATTATTTCCAGGTTTCGATCCCCTGCTGTTTGCCCACCCTGTCACCTTCATCTCATAGATACCATCACCAAAGACTGACCAAGTCATAGCACATGTCTGAAAAGTCAGAATTCGTCCTAACTTGTTTTCACCATGAAAATGACTCTGGCTGTCGGTACGGCGTAAAACATCCATCACTCACTCACTCCCCGAGTACCTGTTAGAGTTAATCTCTTACACCTGTTTTATGGTGGTTATACACCTGATTGACAAGGTCGGCGGATTAACGTAAGCCGCTTACGGTGAGATAGCGTGTCCCTCAGAAGTGTCAGACTGTTAACTGATATGGCCGTATATTATACGCAGGCTGGGTCTTGGATAAACTGACAGCCTAATTCCATCAAACAGATACCTGCAAAGCGCGGGGGGGATGGTGTAGTAGTGGATAAGGTCTTCGCTTGGCATGTGGGAAACCCAGGTTCAAGTCTGGGCAGTGCCTGTGACACTACCTCCCCTTGTTGTCGTTTCCACCCCCATAGATCTGGTCATACCAATTGGTACAAACAAGAAACTGGAGTCTTGATATAGCTGAAAAATTGCTGAGTAGATATTAAACTCCAACAATCATCATCATCATCTGCAAAGCCCCTCGAACATCTTTGCCCCCAGCGGAATTAAGGTTTGTCGTTGGATTCATCGCCGGTCTCCACTGCAGATTTCTGTTATAGTCTCTAAAGAAAAGGAGGGAAGATCAATTCAGAGTTGCTATTCTCCCTCTTTTTCCATATTTCCGCATTTTTTGTTGTGCCATAATTTAAATGAAACTGTTAATATTATGAGGAGAAAATGTTACAATATTGAAAAATATGTTCTTGAACAATAGATATGGTATCTCAGTTTTTTAATGTCAAAATGAGAAAACTATAAGATTTTGTTCCTCTAAAACACCTCATGCTCAAAATCAGAAAAGTTGGTTTCGTGTTCTTTTTCTGTTTACAAAATATCATCTCTGGACCATAAAGACAAAATGCACTTTAATATATTTTATCCAGTGAATGTCACAATTTAAATGTAATTCAATTTAAATAACGATAAAGTGAGTTTATGTTGATAGTCCAGTAAATATGTCCATCCTGAGTTTGATCAGTATACATGGTAAGAGGCCATTATAACGTGTATAGTGGCAGACCTTTATTGGTCTACACTTCAAGTGGGAGTTTATATCGGCCACTCGAAGTTTTAATGTGATTTATAAGTGCATATTACTGGAAATGCAAACACTTACAAACCATTACACACTATTACAAGTGTGGAGCAGTGGAGCTAAGGTTCATACATGACCAGGCATGCCATGGTGAATGTATGGTATCAGTGTCCAAATTAAAGGTGCAGTACCCTCCACATAGGGTGCATAAATGTGCAGTCAGGTGCACAACTTTTAACATTGTCCACTCAAAAAACAGACTTCAAGTTAAAGTGATGTTTCAACGAGAAAATTATGTAAATAGAAAGCTTCTACAATGGTTCTTCAGGGACGAACATCATAATGAGGCATTGTAAGTGTAGCAATATTTTTTCGACGTAACGTTCTTACAAATCTCATTAAAACTTTGAGTGGTCGATATAAACTTCCACTTGAAGTGTAGACTGATAAAGACCTGTGGCTATACACCTTATAATGGCCTCTTGCTTGCATACTGATTAAATTCATGGCAGAAATAATGGACTGGATATAAAACGTTTGAACCAAATTTTGTTACAAATACAATTTAAATTGTGCACTATCCTTTGTATACAATTCAGGAATAGACAGCGCCTGTCTATAAAGATACAAAGTGTTTGAAGAAGTCCAGGGATGAAAATCATCTCAATGTGAGGTGAATAGGTATGGGGAAAATATGTAATTAAGTTTTTAACAAGATGTGGTTATCCTTGCGGGTTTATGATATGAGTACATTACTTAAAGCCACTGTCTCATCCGTGAGACGGACGAAATTTTATACGTTGTAACTCCTTTATGGCCGTGCCAAATTTGTGATGTAACAAATAACGTCACCAGATTCAGTTCTAATACTGCAAAACACATTGCCGGCTGTCGCGTTGTTAAGCTTACATCGGTAGCCGTTAGCTTAACAACACACAGACAAGAACGCCCCTTTAAAAAGATGACTACAATGTTTATAAAGTAGATGACAGGTTGTCTTTATTATGTTGAAATAGGAGACTGGAAAACATGAAAAATAAGAGTGGTCATGATAAAGACATTGAATTAAGGGACAACTACTGTGTATTCATTTTTCTCCAGAATCTGACTGATTAAATTTGATTTCCTCTCAGAAAAAGAAAATAATGAAAGTTCTTGCATCAGTTAGGAAAGTAGACAGTCTACAAAATACTGTTTATGCAAATCTTTGCTTCTGTTAAAAAGGTGCGAGGTCTTGGGAAACTAGGAATGTATCTAATGAATTGTGAAATTATATTTGGCCATGAAAAAATGTGGCGGGGGGGGATAATTAATAATGATGAAAAAATGATGGTTTATGGATATGGAGCCAAGCTGCGATTTGTTGGTGACCTGTGTACTGACCCACAAAAAAGGACTCCGGCTCGTACTAATATGACTAGCAATTGAATTAATTTATTTCATTTGGAGAACACAATAAAACAATGTTATCCCTGGTTAACCCATGTCCTCTCCTCTCCTCAGCAGGTGACTGCAGGTTTCGGCCGGTATGGCTGCGCTGCCTGGGGAGCCCGTGGGGGCAGTGAACGGGCCGTACTTCACCAAGTACAGCGAGGACCACTGGACGACCGCCGAGACGCCCGCCCAATCAGCAGTCATGTTCAAGGTGAGATAGGGACTAAAATCTGACAGTTGATTTAAAAAGGAGGACCATAATGAACTTATAGGGGTTTTCTTTTGTCATAAATATTGTGTCAACAAGGTCTTACAAATACTTTCCAGATATCACCATGCAATTGCAATTGTCTAAGAATTGAATCTGGAAATGCAAATGTATCGTAATTCATCAGCAGCAACTAATACCAAACAAGTACTTGTCTCCGCTGAAGGAAAGGGTCAACACTAATCACACAGTAACTAAAATCTTCGTTACACAAGTGGGGATGCATCTTAAATTTTACTGCAAGAATTTGCATTTCGAAAAAAGGTAAAATTTCAACAACAGATACATGTTTGAAAATACAGAAGTTATAGAAAATTAAGAGAAGAACATTTGTTCTGTTTCTATTTGGTGTAAATAAACTACCCCCAACATGCTCTTACATTACTTGAAGTTGTAACTTTGGTAGATTTTTTACTCATTCACATTGCCTTGTTTCTTCGCACAGGACCGAGAATACCCATCAGCGAGTGCTGCCCTGGAGGCCTACATCCAGCAGCACGAGAAGCGTCCAGGCCGAGGTCTCGTCCTGCCCGGCTGTACCCCGATACGCGCCGTAGAACCCGTAGAGGAGCTGCTGGTTCCCCAGGTGTCCGGCCACCAGCTGCAGGCCCAGCGACTCCGGGCGCTCCGTAACATGGTGGACGAGGCCTACGACAGACTCGCCAGTAGGGGGCAGCACCAAGGGGGAACACTGACAGGAAGTAAGGCTCATTTGGGTTTATATTTCTGTCTAATATATCAATGTTTTATATCAATTCAAATAATATTAGCATAGTGGCTGGCATATTTTGGTTTGTGGCCGCAAAAATGATTGCTGCCACTGATATGTACAGTATGTACTGATATGTACTATGCGATGAATTCATTAAAAGAAGAGAAAGATGATGATTTATCTTAATTCAAAATGTTCTTCTAATTCAGTGTAGAGGGTAGAATTGCTATTGTCAGGGACATCAGTTTTCAGATTTCACGTTTCATAGCATTTTCAGTTTCGGAATTACTTTCTGGGGCTTCAGATTTTGTTATTGACTCTGACTTACATCTCTGTATTGTGATAATCGCCGTTTTTGAAAGTCTAGTAACACCTAATGTATAGAGTAGTTATGCAAGTTATGCATATTTCTGAAAAAAGATATTACTTCAGTTGACAGTTCCCTCACATAATTTAGCCCGGCCCAAATCTGCCCGGAGGGCACTCAGATTATTGAATAAAGTAGTTAATCTAACATACATCTACCCTTTTCTACATAAGCTGTGAATCTATAAGTAGATAAGCAGCTATATTGAGTTCCCATATCCCTCAAACGTCTAACACCTTCTCTCTTTTATTTCCAAGGTAAAGAGAATGCAGACTTTGTGAACAACACGCTGACCGAGTCGCAGCGTCTTCTCACCCAGATCACCGCGGACCACCTCACGCCCCCGCAGGGCCCGACACCCTCGGCCAGCACTGCCAGCATGGCCACCGATGTCCTGCTCAATGTAAAGCCCTTAAACTACGCCAACTTAGGCATTCCCAGTAACACAAACACTAAGCGCAGCTCCTTCAAAACCATGCAGGATTATGTGGAGGAAGCGAGGCGCGCTGGAATCACTCAGGGTTCGTTCTCGGGAAGTGCCCTTTCCCAGCTCCAGGCGAGTCTTACAGAGATGAGGTCCCGGTCTGAACACTCCCGACCCACTGTTAATACCGAAAGCCTTGGAGGAGTCATCGGTAGCACAGCTAAGCCAACCATACTCAGCGTCCCTTCCTCCAGTCGGGTTTATGGTAGCGGAGGGCGCAGCCCACCAAGTTGGATCGAGGACTTGGGGACTACCCCATTAAGAACAACTAATGGACAACATCGCCAAAACGGTGTGTCGAAGGTCAAATCGGTGACGTATGCAGATGACTTTAGTCGGAGTAATGGACACTTAGCAGTGCAAGACTTAAGAGTGTCAAACAGTGAGAGACATGGCTCAGCATACTCAGACTTTGTTAGCTTGACGACTGACGATCTTGTTTACGCTTCCCCTGACGGTCGCAGTTTGAGTGGTATGAAGTTGGCTCATTCCTTATCATCCCCCGGTGCGGGAAACCCCAAAGTGACTCAAAACAATGGTGTGCTGAACCAGCAACCTTCTCCAACGACACAGAGGATTGGTCGAGAAGCATTGCTCAGTGGTCGAACTGCTAACGGTGAGTCAGGGAGCAGCCAGCTCCTTTCCTCTATGCGGCGAGACTTTGCCGCGAGGCTGCTTCAGGAGGTGGAGGAAGGCCACAGCAGCATCATTACAGGACACCTCGGGGAGGGCAGGGCTCTTAACCCTTACGAGTCCCCGATCCTACCCCACCGGGCCCCCACGACACAAGTTCCCAGCCCGCTCCACAGCGCTCCGTCCCCAACCCGTCTACGCACTCTCGGGCTTCTCACTCCTGAGACTGAGCGTCTCTTGAGCAACCCGCCAATGCCAGGCCCAATGCCAGGTTACGCGCCAAGCCCCGTTTTGCCACACTTCAGCAGTGAAAGCAGCAAATCACCAAAGTCAGACAACGGTAAATTCACCTACCGCTATGCTTCTCCGAACACTACTAATAGTTCTTTAGTTCACTCACGCTCTAACCTTAGCTCGCTAGGTGCTTTTAGTCCTAAGCCTGTTTTGAAGTCGAGACGTTTCTATGGTAATGGGTCTTTTTACTAAATCTGTACAGTTGTGTAAAATGTATAGAAACCACTCTGTGTAAATGCAGATATGGGAAGCTATATATTTTGTAGATGATAATCAACAGTGTAGTCATAGATATGCACACATGAGTTTATCAGTATCAACATATATTTATCTTATGAATAATCATGAATTAATTATTTGCATTGGACTTGAGGTACCTACTTTTTAACTCTACATAAAACTCCTGCAAGCATGTATATGGAAAGACATACAAATAAAGCACAATTTCAATATTATCTCTTACTTTTTGTGTCCCATAAACATTTGCATATGTATGATATAACGTTAGATTTAATTTCTTAATATGTCTCATTTAGTTTGTCATAATTCATAATTGCCACCTACACGCATTATGTAATTTTGTAAGAAGTTTTTTCTTTTTCTTAAAGCGGTAGTATCAGTAAATTTAGAACTAGCCACGTCTCTATAACATTATACATTTTGTAAGAAGTTGTTTTTGTATCAGAGCTATGATGGAAAACTTCTTATAATTGCTTATGGTAATCATGTCATATAATATGTAACTAAAGTAGATATGATACATTAGGACCAATCAAATATTCACATGAGTTCCTAGAGCATCCAACTTAAATAGTTTATGTTAACCGGACCATAACTTAGATTTAGAGGCAGGTGCCCTCCCATCCAAGTCCTCTATGTTGATATTATCACCCATTTAAAGGAACTTCATTAGCATTACCATTAATTAATACAAAATATCAGTTAGATATTCACATATTTTTTTATAGTTACCTTGGGGAGGGCGGTATGTTTTACAAATAACTATATTCCTAGTATTGGGAAGCTTGATAACTACACACTTCCCCTATCAAATTAACAATTGAAATACAAAGCTAAGTGTGAAGGTAGGGTCGGAGACATACCACAATTATCCCAGGAATAGAAGTGTTGATAAAGAATTACGTGATAAAAATCAGAGAAAGAGAACTGCTGAGAACACAGATGTTTTTAAATTCTGTTCAACTCAACTTCCAAATAAAAATTATATACTTTAACAGATTATGTGGACATCCATTTGTATTCCCTGGATCTTTTTGTCAGCCCATATATACATGATCCCTGATACCAGCTATAGAAAGGGCCTTCAACTAATAAGATGAGCATTTTCTTTTGGGACCCCTCACCAATAAATCACTTAGCCAGAGATTGTATTTACAGAGACCTTATATGTATATGACCTTATAGTATATATCGAGACTGGAAGCTTCTCTGTGGCCCTATGTAATCATTTCCCTGGTGATGGTTGGAACCCAAACAGTCAACTGTGACCAGGGTCTGACCATTACCAATCTAATTTTGGAGAAACAAGTGGCACCACACAAGCCATTTTAATCTAGGCATAATGGTCAATCCAAATCCAATCCAACGACAACCCAGGTGGCAGGCCTGTAGTGCATAACAGGTTTCACCCTGGCTTTCCAGTCTCGATATACATACAAGGTCTCTGGTATTCCAGGGTGGGGGTTCCTTAGGGAGCCTCCTGGTAAGAATCATGTGTCCTCAGCAGCCAATTGCTGTTCGTAGAAGGCAACAAATGGGGAGCTCAGTTAGTAGAGTGCCCGCTTCGAGACTGGGAGGTCTTGGGATTTATCCCTGGCCGAGTCATACCATAGACTTTAATAATGTCAGTGGTTGCCTGGCACTCTGTATAAAGTAAGAACCATGAAACATGACTGGTCGGCCCGGCGTCAGTATAATGTGACTGGGTGGGGTATTGTGTGGGCCTATGACATATCTCAGTATGGCAGCACTATAAAGAAGGCATTGGGTCCCACTGCTACAAATAGGCAACTCATCTCATAGATTCCGTCAGCACCCCTGTGCCGTAAAACTAGCTGAAAAGCTTCACCTTATGCAGTCCGGTAAAAGAACCCTAAAGTGTTGGCCGGACGTTAAACTAACCCCACAAACAAACAAACAAATACAGGAACGCACACATGTTTTTTTCAGAACTCCCACCCCCTCCCCCATTACTTGATTCCTACATACTAAATCGAAGGCCTCTAACTATTCATTTATCGTCCATTTCTACAGATGAGACTCCAACCATTGACCATCAGAATGACACGGAGGACTTCACAGAGCGTGTGCGGGCCCTGCTGCTGGCTCCCCCTACTGGTGGGGAGATGAACACATCGCCGGGCGGGGTAAGCGACACGCAGCAGACCGACGACATCCTGGACGGAGACCGCGAGTGGGAGAGGCAGCCTCCATAGTGAGTGGAACTATTAAAACCTTAATCAGTATTCATAGTCAAAATTAATGATGAAAATTTATGTTGTGTTTTAAAGAAGAGAGTATTCACTTAAACGTGTGATGAAGTTACTGAACAGTGTATATTTTACTATGCAAGCCATTTAGTTGCAATTGAGGAAAAATGTTTCAGGACTGTCCAGTACGTTTTTGGCAAGCTCTCTATCGAAATCTTGTATGTTTATCTTCTGTAAATTTCTAAGATTGTGACAATTAAAATATGTAGCATATGATTGATTTGATTAGCATTCCAAAATGACCATATTTTGTAAATTGAACACAATATTATCTCAGGTTAGGAAAATTCCTCCAATTTTCTGGTTCTCAGAGGATGATCAAAAACAGAAATCCGGTCATCCACATATATTTTAGGTCGTCCTCTTATTGGGACATATTCATAATTGGAAGACTTCTGAGAGGAGAATTAAAGTAACTGCTTAAAAGTATCTTGTCAGGAGGACAACCAAAATGGGTTTTCTGGTTTTCTGAACTATTTTCTGAGTATTGAAGACAAGCGGATACACAGATTTTCCTAGCCTGTATCTACATATTTATCTATGAAAATAAGCTAGGAAAATATGAATGAAGCATACCATCCTTCTTGATGTCAGAATCATTTTAAATGTACTTTTTGTTACAGTAAACCTCTGAAGTATGTGTCAGAGGACCTCAGTTATGGACCGCGGTTAGACACCTCGGGAGACAAACGGGCAAATATTGTCGACTCATTTCTGAAGGATTGTTTGGACGAAACCAACAAAGTAAGTAAAATTCAAAATGATTGCCTGCTTAAAGGGAGTCAAAAGCAATGTCATGTCAAAACATGACATTTCTCAAAATCAAATAACTATGAAAATGCATTCAAAGAGTCTAACCATAGTAAATGGTAGAGTTTAAATCATGACAACTAATTATAACTTTACTTGAATTCCATAAAACGTATGTAATTTATGTCTGAATACAGCAATGTTTGTAAACAAACCAATTTTGGTGGGTCACCAAAATTGACTGGGGATGAATTTTTGTGTATCTAAATGTAGTTTAGAATCAAGTCTGTAATCACATTCTATAGGCCTAGGTTTTGGCAATAGAATATATTTCAACAGTTAACAGAATTTACAAAACTTTGCTCCTACATTGGTATTGACTCCCCTTAAGACAGAAATAATTCTTAGGTTTTCCATTGTTCCTCACGCCTTCCATGCCTGTGTTCCTGTACATTAGTTTTGCACACTAGTTCTTGCTCTGTTATTAATGTGTGGTAAGTCTGCTTTTCTGCAATGCATCATGTTGACATAATTAATTCAGTATGATGGAACTGCATTCTGATGAACCTGAACTTGTTAGAGGTAGCACTCCCAGATTTAGAATTTTTCTGAAGAACATCTTAAATGTAAGGAATTTAATTCATCTAAGGATTCAAAAAGTAGTCCTCATTTCACTAAGAAATAAGTGCAATGAAAATTGATTTCCATTAGATTCACATCTCAACTTCAAGGTATAAATATACTACACCCTAGTTTATCTCTCTAAATAGTGTTGTAAATTTAACCTTTTAAAAAAAAGCTTAGATTTTATATCTGAAATAGTCTTTGGCATGCCATCTCAAGATGTTACTCTAGAATTTGTATCCAAATTCAAACTTTCCACTATCCCTGAAATAATCTTTGGCTTGCCATCTTAAGATATCAATCTAAATTTTTTATCCGAATTCAAACTTTCCACTATCCCTTCAATATTGTCCTAACACCATCCTCATTACTCAAGACAAATTAACCTAGCTTAACCTCCCTACCCTCCATAAATCAGACTTAAGTCTGACACAGTGCTACCTCTAACTTCCAGGTCCAGCAGAAAATGCGCATTCGCCGTAAGAGCCTGGTGCACTCATTCGTAACAGAGTGCATTCAGGACACCCGGCTCACGGGCAGTGTTGACCGGGATCGGTGGAGTATCGTAGATGAGTTTATAGCGGAGTGTTTGGCCAGCCCGGTCCCCAGCCAGTCTGCGGCTGACTGATCGGTGACAGAGAACAAACACAGATTTGGGCCGTGTGTTTTGTGGACTACCCTGGGTGTTTCTTGGTACGATGGTTAAGGATATTTGATTACCTCATTAATTGAATTGGTCTTTCGTCATATTTTGTTATATCAAAGATCCAATCAGAAATTTTCTTGTTCTCTATTACTTTTTATGATGTTTGATATTTTAATGCAAGTGAACACTATTAAGCTTCGTTTTTTTTAGAGGTTTCAATTTGTAATGATTTGTTATTTTGATAAAATGAATGTAGGTAAGTATACTTATAGGATGAGATAAGCGACAGTGGTCGAGACTAACATTTTCGACCCTGGACCATCAGGCCTATACTATCAAAGAACTGTCAGCCCTGATAGCTTTCTGTCGGCCCAGACAAAAATGGTAGAAATGATGGTTAAAAAAGATGTGGGAAATTCAAATGAATACATGGGAGAATCAGTGCCAAAAACATGGGCAAATGACGGCCAAAAAAAGGTCTCAGCCATCCAGGCTAATGTAACTATGATTTCTTCATTTTTTGTTGACCCTGGTTCAAAATTGTTGGCCAATGGCAGATGGGCAGGCGTTAGTCTCAAACACTGAAAGACCTTTAATTTATCCTACCAAAACATCTCGCACAATTTTGAAAGGTCTGCAACTGCAGATCAGAAAACTTCTCCCATAATCCTTATGAATATGACAGCGTAAGTTACGTACCACTCCTTTGCCCTGTCCAGAAGGTGTCCGGCCGTCTGACCGGCCCCGCCCAGCCGGGGAGTATGGAGGCCCTGAAGAACATGCTGTTCAAGGTGCAGGGGATGGTGCCTCCCCCTAGTGACCTAAGTCTGAACCAGGAGACACCTAGTGGGGACGAGGAGAACCAGGAGGAGGTGGAGTCCCCTAGTGGAGAGGGAGAGAATCAGGAGGATGGGGAGGTGCGGTGTGAGGACGGGACAAGTCGACCGACACCGACCACACAGGATGGGACAAGTCGACTGGCACCGACCGTGCAGAGTGGGCTGAGGGAGAGCTGTGTGGATGCGGCATTCCAAGACCCAGAAAACCAGGTACAGTATGAACCACAAGGAGGCAGGATTTTAAAAAAGAATGGGGGAGGGGGGTATACATATACCGCATTCGGGAGAGGCGCAGTGGGTGCCACCATATTGAATAATGGAGAGTCATGATTGGCTGAAAAGTCACGCTTGACCACCCACTGGAAGTGATAATAAAGTTCGCAATGTTAGGTCACAAATTAGCACATCTTTGCATGACATAGTCACTTTTCTATATGAATCTAAAGTCAAACAAATAGGAATTTCTCTTCCGAGTAATTGTGATTTTAGGGATGGGCAAATAAATATAATGCAGTAAATGGTAAAATCTTGAGGTTTTAGTAACATCTTTGCTGAAAATATATCTCGAATATGAGGTATCTTTATGAGACAAATGTTCTATTGCCATAACCAAATATATTTGTTTTCATTGTTTTTTCAGGAAGTAGAGATGCGGCTTACAGCTAGTCAGAAGTCGCTGACAGCGTATCAACATCTCGTGTCGACTAGCGACAGCTTTGATGACCAGCAGGGCACTGAATCCCTACAAAAGTAGGTCATGGTTTTTAAACTAGGTCACAGTCCCTACAAAAGTAGGTCATGGTTTTAAAACTAGGTTACAGTCACGTGTTAAGACCTCTTCTACAGCAGTAGGTCATATCAGGATAGTATTTAAAAGATAGTAAACTAAAGTGAATTCAAATGAATTTAAAATAATTCTTTTGGTGACTGTTATTGTTAAGCCCCATACCCACTAGGCAACTCTTACACAATCAGCCGATGGATCGGCGCTAAAATCAGCAGATGAATCAGCCCATTTATGCACCAATTCAGATCACCAGTCAGTATGTTATATTGAAAAGATACATGTTTGACATGAGTCGGTGCTGAAATCAGCCGACTCTGCTGGTAGAGTCACCCGATTTTAGTGCCCACAGGCGGCTGACTTAGGTCAAAGTCACCTAGTGGGTATGTGGCTTTCCAGAAAAAATCTAATCACGCAAATGGCTGTAGAGATAGAAATACTGAGATGGCAGATTTCACATTAGCAGTGGAATGCCTTTAATGCTATCTTTCAACATGTAATTCTTAGGAAACATTTTATTGCATTTTTATTTTGGCAGGGTTATACAAGTGTGGACTATAGTACTTTTGAAAGACCTGCCAAAACAAAGGACCATGTAATTGTTTAATTGGTGTGCCCCCTCTGACCCCCAGTGGTGGTGGTCTGTGGGGCCTCCACTCAGTCTCTTCTCATTGGTCACTGGTGGTAGAGGTAGGAGGGACAAATATCAGTGATTGAGATCCACTGCCCATGGGTCCTATATATAGAGGTATGTCCAATTTGAGAGACTGGAATGAAAACAATATTAATTTGTTGTTTCCAATAAATGTACTCGTGTAGTTATATCTGACAAATGCTGAAAGTATAAATTTTCAAACTATTTTTATTGATAAGCATTTGATTTATCATCACTTAATTATGCAGGGATGTAAGTTTTCAGATTATAATCTGATTTCAGATTTTTCACATCATCACCTCAAATAAAAAAATTTGAACTGAATTCCTCTCATGAGGTTTTATGGCATTTTAAGATTATTCTAAATTTTCTCTCTGGGGTTTCAGATTTTTTCATTAACCCTGACTTACATCCCTGATTATGTAACGTATTTTCAATTCAAATTGATTTTAATTCCAACTTTAGTAAGGGCAAACTAAGAAACAGAAAATGAAATATCCTTTGGCCTTGACTGGCTCCCCTCTCACCCTCCACCTCCCCCTTCCCCTCCCCCCACCACACCTTCCACCACCCTATATTGGACCACAGAACTGTATGGGAGTGATGCCAAGGTGGTGGTGGTGGTGGTGGTGGTGGGGGGGGGGGTTGAGGCAGTGACCAGTAGTGTGGCCATGGCAGAGGAGTCGCAGGTGAGCGGAGGGGGTGTCTATATACAACCACCACTACCAGTGACTACTACACACCACCCCCACAGTGGGGAGGGTGGGGGGGGGGGTTTAGTGGGGGAGGGGGGTCCTTATGTTGCATGTTGAATTTACTGGGACCCTAGGTTTTTATTGTTAGAAAAAATTTCCCTCATGGGGTTGGTGTTTGAAGAGTCCCTGCCAAAACATCGGCCGGTCTCCGGCAAAAATCTTTAGATGTCTAGTTGATAATAATTTTGAATTACTTCATGCTGTTTCCAATTATTTTCCCCAAACCCTGACTTAGGTTTCTCATTCCCGAATGATAGTGTCAATAAACATAACTAATTGTCCCAACTTTCTCTTTCAGAGCGATGGAGCATTTAAGCCGCCTCAAAACCCTGGTGAAGGAGACAAAATGACGAAGATGAATATAGACCGTCTCTGAGTTAAGGCGTGCCCGAGCCGAGAGCGGAGCGGGAACCCAGGAGGCCACCAATTCTCCCCGGAACCTGTGCAATTACTCTAATTGAATAGCGCCAAAATCAATTTACCTTCACTGTGACCCAACTCAACATGTAGTCCTCTCATGACCGAGATACCTCTTGAATAATAGGTCCTTACACCCACAAGAGTCCATTGCTACTAGTGGCCACCTAAAAGTTATAGGGAGTTCTTTTATTGGCCCTCTATAAATGACATGGGCAACCCCTTTGATGGTTGTTGGGCTGCTAGTTTGTTTATGGTCCTACCTGCCATAAACCAGCAACTGCAAAGCATGCTGGGATATGGGGTGGAATTCCCATCTAAAATGGTTGCTGGTTAACAGTCCAAGTTTGAACGACTGACAGACTTAGATGGTACTAAAGTTTACTTGACACATTGCTGCTTTACTCCGAGACTGAATTGCTATAGGTTCGCAGAGAAAACAATAACCTAGCACATGCTTATCCAAAAAGGGTTTCAAATCCCACTTGTAAGTTTAAAACCTCAACTAGAATATGCTTTTGCTCCCAAATGACATCCATAAACATGGTGTATACTGGGATATGCTTAATAAGTACAAGGAACTAGGGAAAATTTGAAGCTGCAATATGATATGCATTCCTCCTCAGTTGTTTAAATCTGGGAAAACATACTCCTTTTTGAGGAAATCAATCTGTTCTTCCTATAGATGAAACCACCATGTGAGATATTAACTTTTTCCTTGATATTGTATTTAAGGATGAAGCGATTCAACTAGGAGAGACTGTCGCTTGGTTATTGAACTCTGTTATGTACAAAAACTAAATAAATGAGCTTATATTTCATTATGGTTTTAGTTGTGCTTTTCTTTATTATTATTTCAGAGCCACATCTTATATTGTAAGTTTTTCCTTGTAGTTTTTGATACAGAAAAATAATAAAACATAGAGTAAAACAATGATACATCAGTAGTGCATGTCTCTCCTAATACATTCACATACAATAATCATACCTATCGGATGCTTATCCAAATAAATGTAATAAAATAGATACATTTTCAGGGATGTAAGTTTTCCAATTTTTGTCAGATTTCCGGGTTTTTTCTTCCCAGCACCTCAAAAAATCAGTTTCGAAATTTGATATTTAGAACATGTTTCACATAAATAATTTACAATACATTCAGATTTGCTTAATGCTGCTTCCGATATTTTTCACTGTCCCCAACTTACATCCCTACATTATTTATAAGTGTCCCTGAAAAGAATGCTATGAAATAAAGTGATGCATTTCAGAATTATAGTTTAAAGTATTACCTTTGATGTCAAAAGTTTATGTTGGCAAAGACTAATCTTTTACACAAATATGCAACTTCAGAAAGGTTAATCATAGTAAGTTAGACTGAAAAATACTTTTGGGACTGGTATAAATATAGAGCTTAATAAGTTATGCAGACGTGGTCGTGTGATCGTCTTTTAGTGATCACAACATGCAGATCATGACCAGGTGTCTGTGAAATGAATCCAAAGATTTTCAGTGCCAAATAACAAGTACCATTGGTTATGATTCAGTGGGGTTGTCCTATACAAAGATCTTTTTGACAAAAATATATTTTAAATGCTTTAAAACTGCAAATAATAGTGATTATGAACTGATCACCAACATGGCAACCAGCTCATTTTGACCGTGACATTGCCTTTGGTTCCCTTAAAGTAAATGTTGTGAAAAAACTCAAACCCTGCCTGGTAACTGACTCAGGTGGTTCATCTATAGACCTTTCTCAGTTGAGTCGCGCCCCCTGGTGAATTATATTTAAAGGACTTTTTTTAGGGCTTTCCCTTTAGTTAATCTACATGAAGTGAAGTGACCTATCATCTTTCTCATTAAGATGGCGCCCCCTGGTGTATTACATTTGAAACAGATTTTTAGGGAATTGCTATACCGCGTTCGGGAGAGGCCCAGTGGGCGCCGCCATAATTATTGAACAATGCAGTGTCTTCATTGGCCAAAAAGTCGCACTTGACCACCCACGGGAAGTGCGCCAATGTTGTGCGCATGTGCAGTCCAGGACTCCCAAATGCGGTATAGTTGAGGTATAAGAAGTGAAGTGACCTATGTACCAAAAGCCTGCATACTGGTGGACTGCGCAGGTTCGTGGGAATGGTGTATAGTTGCTTACAGCTGGTTCACGGTTGTGCCGGGGGTGGTGGGTTTGTCAGCATAAAGGCTAAATACTAAAACGGTGTGCATTCTGTGCACACGCGTGAAATTTCCCCCTCTTTTTGTAGTTTAGGGGTTGACCAAAAAAGGAAAGGGGGGGGGGGCCTCCCTGGACCCCCCCCCCCCCCACACTTTTTCAGCACATGTGAACTCCTTTCAATCACAATCCAAAATCCATAAAAGTCCCTAAACTAGGTTGAGAAAAATACACTTGTTCAGGACAATTGCGCCATTTTACAAATATCCAAAAAAATGAAAGTTCTTCAATCTTTTTCATATTTTGCATAGATACAAAGTAGTAGCATGGGTCTTGTTTATTTCTATCATTTATTTAAAATCCGAATAGAAAATTTCCTAAAGGGAATACCTCTAAAGATAGAAATGGTCAAATAGGATTTATTTTTTAGAAATTTTGCTGAGAATCACCAAAAATGAGTGGTATGATAACATTTCAATTTTTTTTTTATTGAAAGTATCTCTTCGACTGTACAAAGTTCTTCCGATACTGGTGATAATACATAACAGCTATCATTATTTACATAGATGATCGATGTAATGAACATATATGAAATACATAATAGTATAATACTAGCTGTATCCTCATCATTTTATCCACAATATTAGGATTCCAGACATTACATGCATAATAAAGGATGTGCAACATATGATTTTCCTGAATACATCCTTATTCATTGCTGTTTGAACATTCACATTTAACCCGTTCCACATGTATATCAACCCCCATATAAAATGGACTTTTTCTAACTCTTTCTTTTCCAGTAAACTCACATTTAAATTAATTTTGCCTGCACTTCGCAGGTCCCTAGTACCACTCCTTTCGACTCTATCCGACTCAATTTGTACATCATTTTCAATAAGATTCCCCTGCTTCTATCATTAATTTTACCCAGTGATAATTCCGTATGATAAACGTCCATATCTTCACTCGATACATAAACATTTTGAGTTGGGGCCTTACTGATAAGGAATGTTATAATAATTAACTAAAGTTATCTTTATGTGAAACAATGTAACAAAGATATCACAATAATGTTACAGTGCAACATGGCAATGTTAGGTTCTAAAAGTGTTCTTGGGTACCATCAAAATAACGTAACAAGACCAAAGCAGAACTAAGATGAATGTTGCTGCAACGTTATGATAATATTGTATTCTTGCTAGGGCAGCCATATAGCATTCTGCAATCTTGTAAGGAGGTCCTACCTGTGTATTCTACAGACCTTTCACTTTTTTTTCTTTTTTTTCTGAATCAATCTTCAGTGGTAACCCCCCTGGTCTTCCAGATCAAGTTTAGAACAGTAATAACCAAATGTATTATATAGAACACTGAGGAAAAAATGCCTAACATATAATTAAATCATTCCTTCATTAAACAAGTTGTACATTCTATTGATTTGCAATTTAAATTCATGTTTGTTCTTACAATTCTGGGTTTCAACAGGTAGATTATATTTGTCATTGCATCTTTTGGATTGTTGTTTGTTGTATGTAATATAGATAGGTCTATGAAGTAACTCTTGACTTTAGATTATAACTCACAAAGTAGTAGCATGGATCTTGTTTATTTCAATATTTTATTGGTTAAAAGATGTTAAACTAATCTGACATATAATTTCAAATTACAACTGACATCGTCCTGGCCACACATACTCATCACACTTTTAACAGGGTTACCAATTGTTAACGGTGTGAAAAACCGATATGGCTAGGCAGATTTGTATATCTCTAATCCTGATGGAGGTTTGATAGAATTGAAACATGATGATTTAACACTTACAAAGTCGCAAATTGATACAACAACAACGCTTTTCCTTTCATAAGTTCATACTAGCCTGTGCCTGGGCCAAGAGAACACATGAAGACATTGAACCATTGTAAAAGTAGTTATGACACTGGACTATAAAATACTATAAGAGGCAATACTCCATATGCAGTGGTCCATCACATAACCAAAGCCTTACACCAGTGAGAGCACAGTGAGGGTTTAAATATGGGTCTCGCAACAGCGATATCCATAAGGTTTTCAAAATGCAAACCGTCACTGTTATGATGTTTTTGCACATATTTTGAACGCATTTTATTGATTGAGAGACACATTTCTGCTACTTACTGCCTATATATTTTATAAGCTGACGAAATCAGCTATCATCCATTAAAAACAGAATATTAAATAAAACTGTAAGACCCTACCATCGAAAACTTCAAAAACTCAACATGTATGACACAATAGATCAGTCATAGAAAATGAGTATGACTCTTGTCATAATACCAGCTCCACTATAACACTGAGACCAATTCAACTCAACTTTATCGTTAGGCAATGGAGTCAGAGCTTTACAGTTTATCACACAAGAGGCCTACCTCTAATTCCACATTGACACCTATATGAGAAATAGCCAGCCTCTTGTCACTGTTCACTGGTTCTGCTCATACCAGCAGTTTATTCCTTCATTCATTTATCCATAGGGAACTGATCACATATCTGAAAACAGTCATTGAAGCATCTCCATAAATACTATTATTTGCTGGTTGTGGCATAAAAGTTGGCCCCGATCAGGTTCAAATTCAGGTAAAAGTGTCAAAGATCTGAGCTGACCCTATGGTGAAAAAAAGAAAATGTCTCTGTCCCAGGAAGTGGTCTCAACCACTGTACAATGCATCTACCTGATGCATGTAGGTCACCATAGCTTCAGTAGAAATTGCTGACCCAGTTCACCAATACAATAAGTCTTCTCAATTTTTATCATGGCCAGTGCTGGATTGTGTCCTGTCCCTTTGCATGTCATTTATACATGTTTATACATCTTACCAAACACACGCTTGTGTGGATATTGCATCAGCTGTTATTTTTTTGAGTCTTTATTGAGGAATTGTTTCTGGTATCTGGTGAGTACTGACTTCATGCTGTTGCCCTTATTGCCATAAGGTGAGTTTATAGGAACACTTTTGACCTTCACCGTGTTGAGGTTACTGAAAATGCGACCCCATCTGACCTTCGATTTTGGTGTCGGGTCATTTACGACCTGCTTTGGCGGGGGATGTACTCGCGGGGTCACATCCGCAGAAACTTCAGTCATACATGTAGCCTCCTCAGAAATTGGGGAGATGGGGACTATTGCCCCAGTTGCTACTAGTGTCCTTGCACTGACTGGTTCTGTTTGAATGGCAGTGATTGATAATTCCAAGGGTGGGGCTTCAGGAGTTTTGCTCGGCTTTGTCATAGCAAAAGAGGATGTCGGTCGTGGATCTGAGTATTTGGCGAAAATCAGTCCTGGATGAGGGCCAGGTGCTTCTGTATAAACTGGTGCTGGTGGTGGGTGAGGGTCATCGAAAGGTGTCGCGACATCGGGTCTTGGTTCGGGAGATGGTGCAATGGCCACACCAGGAGTACCCGGCTTTTCCTCATTTACTGCATCCCGCTCGATCAGATCATCAAAGTCTCCAAGATAGATTTGCTTCCTGAAGATGACCCCATCTAAGGGGTCCCATGGGCCTTTCATTCTCTGGATGTGGTACCATGTGAGGCAGTATATGGTCAGTCCTATCAGACACACCCCAACCACTACTGCACTGCCAATGCCCACTTTCATACCTGCAAAAGGAAAATTGAATTATGTAAATATTAGAAAAGGGAACAGAGCAAACATATAATAGCTACAACCTTATCATTTAGTGATTTGGATTATCTTTACACATCTTCACCTTGAACCATGAGAATTTACAGTAAATTGGTATCGATATAATAATGCGCACTTATCAATAAAACATATTTGGTTAAAGTAAACAGAGAAACATGATTCAGACCTAAAATCTAGCTGTAAAATTATCTATTCATCAAATGAAATCAAATGAAATCAAACATCTACTTGCCTGTCTCCTTGAAAGGGTCGTTCAGGGGCAAATTATCATCCATTTCAGTCCGAAAGACATTCTGACTCTGTTGGTCATTAGCAAAGGTTTCGCTGGGAGGATTCTGATTGGCTGAAGGAGTCACAGGCCCAGCAGCTGCACTTATATCTGTGAAAATAAAGAGAAAGTGGGTCGAGGTATAGGAAGAAAATCATACCCTCACAGCATTTAGGAGATTTCATTGCAATTCACTTTTTCTAGGGGTAGATCTAGTATTTGGGAAACAGGAGGGTGGTGATTCAAGGTTAAGTATTAAAATATTGCACTTGGTGCAAGCATGAAACACATGTTTGCCCTTGGTAGAGTTTGGGAAGAGGGTAGGGGTAGGCCTTAATTGACCTAATGAGATACAGGTTTAAAACAATACATAACTATTGGCAAATAAGTCTTTATTGATAAATCTAGGTGCTACTGTAATACTATTATAATTCAAACTGTTCCTAACAATTGCCACAGTATTTGTTGCCTGAGGGGTACAACAAGTGGCAAATTGAGAAGGGGGCGTGGGAGCACCCCCATTTTTGTCTTTGCCAAATTTTGGATATTTTTCAATGCTCCCCCTTTTTGCATTAGCATGCTCCACTTTTTCTAAAGGCTGGATCTGCTTCCTTGATGAATAACGTTTAAGGCTATATTCCACTTTGTGATAGGTCGCATTTGTGGTCATTATTTTTAGGTGCCGCAAGCAGTTTTCAGTTTTGATACCAACATGTTGGTATCTGGTAGCGCAAGCAAACCTTAGAAACCCCATATAAAATAGCAAGCAGGTGCCACAAACAGGTGCAGCAAACACATACATATTCCACCTTGTGGCACCCTACTGCAAGCAGGTTTGTGGCAGTTTGCTTGCAACTTTTCATGGCGCTGCAAGCAAGTACCGTATAGTGCACGTGGAATATAGCCTTTAATCAATGGGTGTTTGATTAGCAAGGTCGCAATCCCTTAGTAAGGATCAAGGTGTAGTTGCATATCTTTCTATAATTCTTTTTATGGAGTTGAAATGGATTTTTAGGGGTCAGTGTTGACCAAATTTCTTCTTTTTATTCCTGCCATAGTTGCATTAATTGCATATCTCACCATGGGCAGTCTGGTTGACGTAGGCCTTCATCTCAAACCCGCCGTAACTGATGGAGCTGTCTGTGTGGAAGTACACATACAGACTGTCTCCGGAGCTGACGAAGGGCGTTGTCGGGTGGCCCCACCCACACCACCGCAGCAACAGGGTCGAGGTGTAATTAGCACCTGTAGAAAAAGAAAATGCTTATAAACCTTACAATAGAACAGGGGTTAAGGCTACATTTCACTATGCATTCGTTTACTTGCGTTGGGTTATTTCATTAGCGTTTATTGACTGAAATGCAGGTACGTGCAAGCTAACGCAAGCAATTTCTAAGAACGAATAGTGGGATATAGAGTTTGCTTGCATTCTACTTGCGTTCTGCTTGCATTCTATGCGCATTCTACTTGCGTCTTTTAATATGTAATATGTATGCTCTTTCACATGCTTTGGTGTGATTGCTCTCCTGGAGAAAAGGATATCACCACCAAGTTCGTTATAGTCAGTACAAAGTAACAAAAATGATGTACTGATGCAGGTGTCAGTCCATTGCGTAGAATCTTAGCTAGCTTTCTGTAAAGCAAGGATCAGGGCTAAGAGTGACTCTCTGAGTACTAGGGGTGGAGAGCATAGAGGCGACATCATTTAAGGTAAATAGATGTTTAGTGGACTGGCAACTCCAGAGTGTAAACAGTAAGTCTAGCAGGCACATCCTTGTGGTGTTTGGCACTGCAAACCCAGGTTACCAAGCAGGTGAGCAGGGCCAGGCTGGCAGAAGGACTTAGGAATGTCGGTTGTTAGTGGTTGGGTGGACAGCCTCTCTGGACTGATAGTGTCAACAGGAGCACAGCGACATATATTGCATGCATTTGGACTAAATACAAATATTATCCTTTCACATGAGTATTCTTTGTCGTGCCTGAACGCTAAGCTATGTTCTGAGATGACTTACAGTTGAAACAGGAAAGAAGAGTCTGATATATATATATGTATATATATATATATATATATATGTATATATATATATATGTATATATATATATATATATAGCATACAGGAATCATGAATATGGAACATTAATAACTGGTAATCTATTGATTAACATTAAAATAAAACCCTATAGTTCAATGATATTATTTCTTTAAAGTACATGACCCTGGTGAACTCACCATCCCTGACCTCTACGTAGTCCGCGGCAGCACAGCGCAGGGCCTGCTGGGCCTCAATGGCTGAGAAGATCACTTCTATTCGGGGCTCTAGACTAGGTACCTCTGACTTCACTACCCAGCATCCATCATAATCACTGCAATGAAAACAGAGATATGATGCCACCTTGTTGGTTTTGTAAGATTGTAGCCAAAATGTCCTATACAAGTGGGGGGATACGACATAGATTATTGAGTGTAAACCTACTTGAGGTAGCTGTGTGGATAGTCCCTGGGTGACTGTATGCATGATACGACATAGATTATGTGATAGTAAACCGCCGCGGAGGCGGCGTTTATGGCATATAACCTCCGAGGCGTCAGCCGAGGAGGTTATATGCCATAAACTCCGCCTCCAAGGCGGTTTATGAGCTTATACTTCGTCCCATAACTACTGGAATAATCATTTAGACCTATTAAATTTTGTTTGCAGATCAATTTATATCTTAGGTTTACAATTATTTATATATATACATAGGCCTATGTATAGAATATATAGGCCTGATCCTCTCGTAGGCCTACTAAACACTTCATAATTAGAATCGCTGCTGAATGCCCACCTTCCAACTGACCCTACAGCATAATGGTTAGGGTGTTAGACTCATATGTGAGAGGTCCCCAGATCGATCCCAAGGCTGGGCAAAAGCTTTCTATTTCTATTTTTAGTCCTAATATTCAGTGCAAAACATTTTGTATCTATGTTTTTTCTGTTTTATCTTGTCCTTATTTTCTGTTTTTTCATCAGAAATATTTTGTGACTATTCATTACAATTATCATGTGTTGAACATGACATACCTCTTTGAAACACCTGCCTCAATAGGGTAGTGGTTAGCCTGTGGGACTCTCAATTAGGAGATTCACTGTTCGAATCCAGACAAATAATAAATTAAAAATTTTCAAAAAATTTAAATTGGGAGTTAGAAAAATTCTATCTTCTGCAGGGCTATTTCTCAAATAACCTCCTCCGGAGGTTATCTGGATAACCTCCTCTGGAGGTTTACAAAATAACCCTCCTGAGGAGGTATATGTGGCCAAATACTGTAGATTACGTCCAGAAACCTCCTGGCAGAACAATAGCGGTCGGGACCGGGAGTAGTATAATGAGTGTCAACCTACTTGGGGTAGCTGTAGGGGTAGTCTCCCAGTGACCGTATATATGATACGACATAGATTATTGAGTGTGGACCTACTTGGGGTAGCTGTAGGGGTAGTCTCCCAGTGACCGTATATATATGATACGACATAGATTATTGAGTGTAAACTAACTTGGGGTAGCTGTTTGGGTAGTCCCCCAGTGATTGTATATATGATACGACATAGATTATTGAGTGTGGACCTACTTGGGGTAGCTGTAGGGGTAGTCTCCCAGTGACCGTATATATATGATACGACATAGATTATTGAGTGTAAACTAACTTGGGGTAGCTGTTTGGGCAGTCCCCCAGTGATTGTATATATATGATACGACATAGATTATTGGCTGTAAACCTACTTGGGGTAGCTGTTTGGGTAGTTCCCCGGTGACTGGATGACGACAGGCGTTTGTGAAACCAGGGGGACCTGGCTGCACTGCACAGTGCTTGGGTCGGCATTGGACTCAGCACTGACTTGCACTAAAAAGCAATGCATTTGGTTAGAATAATAACTTTTTATAATCATAAGTTAAGGGCCATACCCACTAAGAGACTTCAGCAGCATTGGGTGACGAGCGACTGGGAGAATCACCAGTAAAGTTGCCAAGCAACTGAGGATTACCGAGCGACTACCTGTGGGTATGGTGTGGATTGTGGGCCACAGGTGATGGATGACAGAATTGCCGGTCAAGTCACCAGTCAAATCACCGGTAAAACATCAAACTTACTTGATAATCCAGTTGCCCAGCCCCAGTTGTCTGCTGAAGTCGCTTAGTTGTTATTGTCCTTTAGGGGCCATCAATTCATTGCTGCCCATGGGAAAAAAGTCAGGTTTTCATTTTGTATTAAAATTTGATATGATAATAATAATGTGATTACATAAAAATAATAGAATGTAGAATCTTAAATTATATGAAAATTAGTATTTTACATATAAAAAGTGGGAAATATGATATGTATATATATGTAGCAAGATATGTAAGGGAGGGTGAGTGATAGTGAAATAGATGAGGAAAATGACGTTTCCGCTCGGGCGCTACAACAAAGTGTCAGGAACTGACACAGAATGTTCCTATCTCAAGTTTTTGCCTAGCAACAGTGGTGGTGTCCATAGTGACAGGTGCACTGTGATGTCATCAAAACATGAGTGTGACTGCTGGTTGTTAGGATGGTATCCTAGTAACAATTGTTACTGTGGGATATTTGTTATTTGTCAATAAATCCAATTCCCATTAATTTGGGATGTTGATTTACATAGAGTAAAGGATGTTATTAGTGACAAGTGGTTTCGTTTTGAGTAAATCATCAGGCGCGAGTGTTTATGGCTGGTGTGATTTGAATATCTCCGGTAGTAGATTATAGTTAGTGCAGTCTTGGTTGAAGTGTGACTTGGCAAAAATTCCCACTATATCTAAAGTGAGTACAGTTTAGTCCCATCTATTTAATATAAGTATTATTTATTTCAAGTGGGGGAAAAAGACGATAGAAGTAAGGGCGGTAGGACTGTTGTCCGATGGCTGTAGTGCGATTAATGTCACATGGCGTCCGGGGCTCAATGATTTAAATTCATAATTTAAAAGACGTGTTGTTGAGTATGGGAGGCCTTATCTAGGTTAATCTAGTAAGTTTAAACCCTGTGGTAAGATGGTGCCCAATCGATGCATCCATCTTTTTTCCAATTTATCTCGTTCTATCTGAGAGCATTGTGAGTCAGGGTGTTCTCGAATAAACGATAAAACCGAGATATTTAGTGGATAATCAGCTGGGTTGGATAGGGGTGATTGGGAGCATTTTGATAAATGTCTTGCGACTGTAGTGTCATTTTGATGTTTAATATCATGAAAATGTCCCTGGAATCGTGTGAGAATACGATTCTTGGTTTGTCCTACGTATAAGGGAGGGTGAGTGATATATATTAGAAGATTGAGGTGATATGAGTTAGGTTTGAGTTTGAATTGAAGAATGTGGGATTGTGGGTAGAAATGGGAAAAGTTGCTTGGTAGGATGTTGTGAAGGTGTTGTATTTTAGTGGTTATGAGCGTTTTTCCCAGGTGGCAGCAATGAGCCCACCTGCTACCAAAAGGGTGGCCTATATTACACATCATTTATGCATAATTTGGTAGGGGGAGGGTTAGGTTGAAACCTCACCAAATCAGAATGTTATTACAACAGTATTTTTGGGTGAAGTTAAGACGAAACCAAAACCAAATTTAAATGTTTTAAGAATATTCTGGTTTGGGTTGAAGAACGTAACCAGAAAGTTGTAATAACGTTGCAGTGCAATGTCACAGCAGTATGTTGCAGTGATGTAATTGGGAGCCATCAAAAGAATGTAACAAGAACCAAATACAGAACTAGCCAGAACGTTGCTGCAACGTTATAATATTGTCACATCCTTTACTGAGTCGGAAATCAGTTGCGACTTTCGGCTCCTTCTCAAAAGTGCTATGGAAAAGGCGATGATGAGACCAAACACCTAGCAATTTTCTTCTCATGCATTTGTCACATATTTCAAATTATTCTTCCCTGCAAAAATACCATTTTGTGATATGGATTATTCGAAACTCTTTGGAAAATTGTTGATTTCATAAGAAAAACGATAACTTATCAAACTGTTTTCCAAAATCGGTTCAAAATCAGCCCAAAATCACATCATGGATCATCCACTTAATGGGTAAACTGGGCCCGGACAGGTGTATTTTTGTGAGGCAAGGTGCAATCAAGTGAGGATAATATTATTACTTCGGCTTGTGCTTCTAATCAAATGGATTAAAGTGACGTAGAGTCAATGTATTACATCCTCAATTAATTATAGAAGTACATTCCTTTTGCAAGAGCAATACCCACACCTTTATTCAGACATAAACTCGGAAAGGAGTAAGAACTTTTTGAAATAAGAGAAACATAACAATTGAGATTCATCGCTGACACCAAAAAAAGGTGTTTCCAAAAATCATTTCCTCACCACAAAGATTATTACTTCAACACTGTGAAATTCTTGCAAACTTTAAACCAATTTTCAAGGTTCCTACACATTACAAGTCCCCATGTTGCATTTCGATTTTGAAAGCTGGACTTTTTGAATATCTAAGAGACAAAGGTAAAGATTGTTGGGATAACGAAGGGACTGTGCGATTAAACATGGCGAGATATACCGCATACGGGAGATTTGCACTGGGTGTGGCCATGTTAAACAGAAGATAGTCCTAATTGGCTGAAAAGTTGTGCTTGACCACCCACATTTGGTGGCACGAAAGGTGAAGGGCTGAAACATGCGTGTGCGAATCTGGACTGCGAATGTGGTATAACGGCATTCGGGAGTCCAGGTTCAAGCATGCGTGGGTGACTAACTGTGGGTGGTCAAGCAGGACTTTTCAACCAATCAGGAGCATCACCTTTTTCAACATGGCTGCGCCCAGTGCAAATCTCCCATATGTGGTATAGACCTTGTGCAGATGTGGTCACATGATCACTTGTAGGTGATCACCAAGTGATCGCCACAATCACACAACTGTGAATTAATCTACATTTACACTTACACTGTCACTCGGGTTACATTAGATATTAAAGAGGGGGGCCAGGGAAATTTCAATTCTGATTATTTTATATTATATGGTAGAGGTTATGCTAATTTAGAACTATGCAAAGTTTCAATGCCAGTGATTGACCCCTTCATGCGAAACATAAACATAAACCTAAAGAAACATCTTATTCCCCTAATCCTAGTGAAAACACAAGTTTGTGTGTAATGTCACAGAAAAAGACTTCATCTTTAAATTTCAAAATTATAATTTCTTAAAGATATATTTGAAATGCAAATTTTTGCTATAAATGAAATTATTTTGGGGAATGAATAGCTGTAGGGTTGAGGAAGAAAACACATTTGGGTAAATAGATCATGTTATTTCTGTATTTCCAAAATTTAATCCCAACGTTTGTGGTGTCACACACAGACAGATGCACTGGGCAAGGTGATCCAAGTGCATTCAAGAATCAGTCTTTGACAGTTCGAAAAATACACATAAAATCAAAAGTATTATAGTTACTGATACAAAACTTGGCATGTTCAGTCCCTGGACAGTTAGAATCATGAAAATGTATTGTTTTATATTCACTGGCCCCTCCATTTACGAACATTGCTGAATTTCCGTCAGCATTGGAGTCAACACCATTCAAACTTAACAAAAGCCACTTAAGTCTGCCCAATCAGCCTCCAGAGGGGATTACTGGACGTTTGCCCAAAGATTGTGGCCTGTATTACACGAGGCAAGTCACACTGCAGAATATTTTGTAAATGATTACTTTTCATCAATAATAATACCCTGCATCCTACATGCTATAATAAGAAGGACCACGGAGAGCATCCAAGGGTGGCCGTATGACCCATAGGGGATCATCACATACCGAGGGTGAAGCCCGTGGTTTGAACGATCACCATGGGTCGTACAGCCACCCGAGGACAATCCCAAAGGTCCTTCTTTATCTTATCAACCAAACATTTTTTTAAATTATGTGAAAACACTTCATAGTTCAGAGCGGTACATACAGCTTGGCAATACACCCTTCCCCCACTAGCACCACTCGCCGGCAATGCGGGTGATAACATTTGAAAGAGAATAGAACAACCTTTCTAATAATATAACAGGTACATAACATGTTTGTCATTTATAGCTTTCATGTTTGTCTTTTATAGCTTCCCCCTCCCCCCCCCCCCCCCAGGTGATTCATGAAATCAGAAGTGTAGACAACTTTCACACCTACAGAAACGTGCATAAGTTTCTCATGTCTCTAGTTTTAAAAAGATGTGTGACAGGATTGGCAGGGACAATCAGCAGGAAAATTTCATTATTGTTTGATATGACAGTCACCCAGTGACACCAATGTCAATTCTCCCAGTCGCCCGTTGTCCGTTGCTAGTCGATTACGGCCGAGTCGTCCATACCCACTAGCTTATTATAGCTGAGTCGGCTGACAAATCAGTGCTACAACCTGCTGATTCTTCCCTTAGAATCGCTGATTTTGGCGATGATACAGATCATACATGCAATATACCATACTAACACACAACGCCGATTCTCCCAGTTGCCCATCGCCCAGCCCCAGTAAAATCGCTTTGTGGGTATGGGGCTTAAAGGCAGCCAAAAGCAATGTTGTGTCAAAATATGACAACATTTTAAAAACTGAAATTATTATGAAAATACATTCTAAGAGTCTAACTTTAGCCATTGGCACAGTATAAATAATAATAACTTCACTTAAATTCCTTAATTCTTATATCATGTATGCCTGAAAACAGCAATGTTTGTAAACAAACCAATTTTGGTGGATCACCAAAATTGACCTGGGATGAGTTTTTATGTATTTAAATGCAGTTTAAGTCTGTATTCACAGTTTGTATTTTCTCATAGGCCTAGGCTATGGCCATAGAATATATTTCAATAGTTAATAGAATTTGAAAATTTTTGACCCAACATTGTGTTTGGCTCCCTTTAAGTGGGTTATGTCCAGTGTGCAGTATCGGCTAGTGTGAAACAACCTTTATTTACCACAAGCCAAATGCCTGTGAATGACATGGGTGAAAGGGGGATTACTGGGAAAGTGGTTTAGTAATAAGCCCATGCCATCACAAAGGTACTCAGTGGTTCTAGGTAAAGGATTTCCATCCACATGTAAGGTGGGTGAGTGATGGCAGGCAATTCCTTCAAGGGGAATAACAACTAATAAGGAGTTACAGGGAGCCAAAAGCAATGTTGGGTAAAAAAAATTAGGAAATTTGTTTTATCGGTTGAGATATATTCTATTGCCATTACTTAGACCTTTGGTAAAATTTAGACTGTGAATACATACTAAAAATACATTAAGATATATAAAAACTTTATCCCCGTGAATTTTGGTGACCCACAAAAGTTGGTTCATTTACACCTATTGCTGTCTTCAGGTGTAGATGGAATTCAAGTAAAGTTACAGTTAGTTAGCATACTGTACCAATGGCTAAAATTAGTCTCTTAGAATGTATTTTCATGGTTATTTCAAAAATGTTGTCATATTTTGACACAACATTGCTTTTGACTCTCTTTAAGCATGCCCAATGCATCACATAATGTAAACATAACGTATCTCTTATCTCAGATAGTACCACTCTTTGTGCAACTACTTTATGGAAAATTTAGAGTAATGGAAATATAATAAATTGATTGGTATTCAATGTTTAGATTTGATTCTTGTATTCCTGGGCATAAGCAAGAATTATGAGATATGTTGACGTATCTAGATGAGTTGCTTAACCTCCCCAATATTTAGACCAGCATGAATCCCAAACTAAAGTGGCAGAATGGCACGTTTATTGTAAAGGCATTATGGTGTTTATTTGATTGGGTTAATGTTTGTATTTATGTATGTATCTTTATATATATATGATATATATTATATATATATATATATATATATATAGTATATAGTATATATACATACATAGGTGAGGCCATAGACATGGGCCTACGTGGGTTTATCACCCGCTCTGCCGACGAGCGGTGCGTATTGTGAGCAGTGCGTATTGCCATGCAGCACACACCACTCACTAAACACTCTTTGTTGTCACTAATCTTAACAGATTTTGAAGATTTCTTGGGTGATAAATTAAAAAAGGACCTAAGGAGGCATCCTCAGGTAACCGTATAACCCATGGGGATTGTACAAACCTCGGGATTTGCCCTCAGTATGTAACGATTCCCTATGGGTCATACGGCCACCCTTGGACACCCCCGATGGACCTTTTTTTCTTTTTTTTTTAAATTCATTTGTTTATTCAGACATAAAATAAGTGCAAAAGCACTTGTTTGCATTCAATGCCTGAGTAGCATATAACTTTATGCATTCTCAGAAAGCCCAGTAGTCATAAAATAAAATAAAATACAGCACACATTTCAAGTTGGTACTCTAGACATACATAGTAAAAACAATTAACAAAAGTCAAAAGTCGGATTGTGTAACTAGTAGATAATCACATCTCTTATGTTAAGAACAATTCATATTCTGATATGATATGATAAGGGTAACTTTAAAATTATAGTAACTCTTGAAATGACAAAACCATTAAATTCTTACCTTCTTATTATAATAGGTGTGATAATGGTGACGGGACATTTGGGGGAGGGGGGCGTTGGTAGAGTTTCAACATCTCAGTGTTATAGACAAAGGTGTTATTTTCAGGGGTAACTTGGGTCTGATACGACCTTCGTATACCCAATGACTCATTTGTCACTGGATATACAACCTAGTTTATCTCTGTCTTAGTCCCATGTAAAATCACTTAAGTTGTTTCATGTCTTTTGAGTTACTTACCCAAAACTGCCGCTACCAGGAGAGAGTAGGCACAGCCTATCACCATGGTGTGTTTGGATCTCTGCATTCTCTGTTCCCCTGCAAACATATAAGCAATATAAAGAGTGAGTGAGTGAGTGAGTGAGTGAGTGAGTGAGTGATGAATGTTTTAGGCCGTACCGACACCAAGGGTCATTTTCACAGCAAAAATAAGTTGGGACGAATTCTGTCTTTGGTGATTGTATCTATGAGATGTAGGGGATCAAAACCTGGAAATAATTTTTTGCTGTACCTCATCCCTTAGTGAACCCACACACTAACCTTGAATCAAACCCAACGAACTACTTGGTCATTACTGGGTCCCCCCTATTGTTGCCTTTTATGATTAGCAGGGGCTACTGGGGGCCTATTCTTCCCAGGAGCAGAATCCCTACCCTGGTACCCCCACGGGGTAGCAATATAAAGATCATAACAAAACGTAGTAGAGCCTATATTCCACATGACGATTTTGCTGCTGAGTTTTAAAATCGCCAGTGGGAATAAAGGTCAAATATAGACATGTTATACATCACTAAAAAGATGTTATAATTTTCTTTTGAATGGTGTAAAGAATGCAAGGTTTAATGCCATATTCTCAGAGAAAATCAAGCAAATACAAAATCGGCAGCATCAAAATCGTGGAATACAGGCTTTAGGAAGCTTACATCAGTAACGATACCAACCTTCAGAAATTAAATTAAAAAATGATTGTGTCTTCCCATTCCCATTCCTATACGCTTTATCCCCTTTCCGCCTAGATCTATCCCTTTAATCTCGCATTGGAATAAGGTTTGTCACCCCCGAATCCCGCAAGGGATAGGGAATATCACCCCTAACTCATTTACAGTGCCTATGATATTATACTGATACTTATATAGTATCTGTTTTGAAAATAAAACAAAGTTGACACTCTGTGAAATGTGATCTTATTTATACCTATAATAAGCTTGGATTTCCTTAAGATTATTAACGTTCTTATAGACCAAAAAAGACAAAAAAATCTTTTGCTAAACTCATATTTATGATGGACACAACTACCTTTTATGGTTATATTATTGATTTTGACCTAATCTGATGTTACCTTATCTTGTCATCAGCTGTCGGTAAAAGTAGAACCGAAATGCCTCCTTTACAAGCTACAATCCACTGCCGAGTGAGAGAAGTAACCTCTGGCTGTTACCTGCATGCACGTAAGAAACAACTCTTGACGTTAGTGGTTAGTTGAGCTGTGTCCAGGCCTATCTTGATTATCCTTTAGGTGCTGGAGTGGGTTAACACTTGTAAATTAGGCCTGTAGTGAGTTGTACCATGGGGGCGGTCATTGTCCCACAGTTCAGGCCACTCGGGGGACAAGATTGACCACTGATAAGCCACTGAAGATACACTACCTTCGTCTCACTTTTGTAAGGCAACAGTGCCTTAACAGCTAACTTTATCATTTTGTCTCACCAGGTGCAGTAATGAACCCCTTGCTCCTTTTGGAATTTTGTAATAAGATTGTATGATAAGAAAGTTATCGGAGCGTCAACCTCAAGCCTGCCCCTTCCATCTGAGAGACCTAGTTTCTTATCTCTAACCAACGTGACTGTTGTTTTTTGGGTAGGGCCAACAGGTAAGATAATAGTTGAAAAAGTTGTCCAACACAACAGAGAGGTGAGAACCCTGTCTGGCACCCTTATCGCCCCTCTGTCTACCCTACACCTTATCTGTCGAGAGGTGTGAGGTAAACACTGAACACTGGGGCCCAGTTTGGGGGATTTAAAAAGGTGTACCAGCTTACAACTCTCTATAGGCCACACGGGAGTTTCGCACTGGGCGCCGCCATATTGTGTCACGTGGTACAAAGGGACTCTCCTCATTGGCTGGTTGATAGTGCTTGACCCCCGACAGCTTTGGCGGGAAGGAAACACACATGCGCAAAAGTGAACTCCCGACTGGCCTATAGGTTACCAACTAGTGACCTATAAATTGTTTATAAGTTATATATACATATATAGCACATCCCTAAAAAACGCTAAAACGCTAAAACTCGACTATCCTTCATATTCCCAACACATGCTCAACTCAACTGTCGTGGGTGTAACCAGGCCTGGGACTCCCTCAGCCATTCTCTTTGACTAAAACCAACTCAACTCGATTTGATGCATATGATTGAGTACCCGGTGGGGGTTCAGGGGTAGAATATGGGCACCAGTAGCCCCTGCTGATCCTAAAAGGTGACAATAGGGGGGACCCAGCACTGACCAAGTGGTTCATCGAGTTTGATTTCCAGTTGGTGTTGGGTTCACTAAGGGATGAGGTACAGCAAAAATGATTTCCAACCTGTTTTCACTGTGAATATGACATTAGTTGTTGAAACAGCGTAAAGCATCAATTACTCACTCACTTACTCGGGTCGAAGGTCGAGTTGAGTTGAGTTGGGCAGTGTGGCCAGGGCTTAAAGACTAATCATTGGATTAGGACTGAACGACTACTGACTGAGTCAATCACAAGCATAACAATATGGTCTCTCCTATGAAGGCTTCAACAAAGAACTGTCGACTTGACTTCCAAGAAAAAGCCTGTATTCAACCAAAACAAATTGAATCAGAGTACCTGTTTTCTCAGATGAGATATTACTTCAATTCGCCCCCTGACTACAACGAATGTTATCATGTTTTCATACAACCAAGCGGAATGGGTGTTTTTGTGTGTGTGTGCAATTCTACCAAGCACAGATAGCCAATTTCTTGAATTTTACCTGCAGGTTAGCCTAAGTCAGAATGCATGCTAGGAAATATGTCGACAAACTACAGGGCTTATGTATAGAAATTTTCACTAATCATGGCATTATTTGTGGTTTGAAATTGGATACATCAAAATCAACCAATTTTTCTTTTGATATTTGTATCTGTTTATAAATCATTTTCCGAGTTGGCTTGAAAATGTATTCATTACAAATTGAAATATGGCAAATATTTTTTATAATTTCTATAGATTTACATGTGCTTTTGTCAACAAAATTAGCTAAAATTAACATGCAGGTGTTTAAAATCCTGTAAATCAGCTATCCGTGGTAGGGAGAATTTATGTAAAATTGGAAAATGATTTGTTTCTCCAAATTCACTGAATGCTGACGATACAAAACGTCTAAGCATGCAGTCAATCCCAATTGAAAATATAAATCTGAGAACTGACAATGAATTAAACAGAAGGAATTGAAGAGTATGGAAGGGAGAAGGAACAACTTCTGAAAAGTATTCACTTCACAAAGGCTGTAACATTTTAATAATTCTACGCAGGGGCGGATCCGGAGGGGGGGGAGAGAGCCCTGGGGGTTCTGAACTCCCCCCCCCCTTTTGGTGGACGCATTAACTGCAAAGAGAGGGGAAAATGTGTATGTGCTAATGCACGCTGCTTTAGTGTCTAACCTTTATGCTGACCCCCCCCCCCCCCCCTTTAGAAAATGCTGTATCCACCCCGTTGATTGATGGCAGGCAATTCCAACAAGGGGAATAATAACTAATAAGGAAGTTAAAGGTATCCACCCCTGCTGCAGGAATAATGTCTTGCCCACAATTATCATTCATTTATGAAATTTGTCAAATGTTACCTATAGACAACAATTCTACATGTACTTAGTTCCCAAAATTTCACGAGCCCCTAGCTTTCATGAAAAATGGTTTAAATCACGATAAGTACAAGTTCACCTGACTTTCCGAATAAGAACACTTTGCACCGTTACTATTTGCTGTCACCAGCCCTATTCTATTTTTCCATATTCATAAATCAATACGCAGAAAATATAGCGAAGCTGATTTAAAAGAGACATGGACTACAGGCCCATAGCCTGTCCTTGGAGGGGGTTTTCTCTAATTTTTAATATAAAATATGAAACTAAATCCAAAAAATATGTATTTTTTTCAAAAAAAAGAACAAACTACCCCCCCCCCCCCCCCCTGGAAAAACAAACAAACTGCTACTTAAAAAACGAACCCCCCTCTGAGAAAAGCTGGCTACTGGTGTGGATCTACCTACCTTATTATCACCGCCGACTAGACGCAGGCAAGGATGTGACGCCGAACGTTCTTATAACGTCTTAATATGTTATAAATCTTCACAAACTTTTTAAAAACGTCTCCGAACGTTAACGTTTCAACGCGCCTTGCCCGCCTTCTGTGATCAGAAAAGCTGGCGTCTGTGACCGAAGACGCTGAAGCCATACGTAAGTTCACTGCGACTGGCGGACAAGCTGCGCGATAGGTTATGTAATAGGTACGGTGGATTGGGAGCAGTAGTGCGATTGGGGCTCTTGGAAAGTTCAAACTTGAAAAAAAAGTCAAGAACCTTTATTTTATGACAAGAAAAATCTTTAAACAAAAATTTAATGTCAAGATCATTTGCTTGTCTATTCTTGTGCAAAATTCGAATTTTTTTCCTTTAATCTATTGCATTTTGACAAGTGTCTACATTGGTAGCGAGGTGGGCGAAATGCCAGAGTGGTGTATATTTAGGCCACTGGTCCTGATCCGCTCCAAAGTATAATTATAGACCTCGTGCAGACGTGGTCACGTGACCACTTTTTGGTGATCACCACATGGTTATTATATAGAGAGATCTTAAATTTATGGATTCTGAATAATGACAATACTTTATCATGATATGACATGTTTACCTTATAAATACAATATTAGGATATATTGTATGTGGTAGATGCTAATAAAATGAGTACAATACAAATTCTAAACTGATCACCAATATGGCGTCCATGCAAGCTCTTTCTGGGTGTTATGACGTCATCTGCACAACGTCTATAGACTGTAGTTCCATCCAATTCCGTGGGTCACTCACACTGGTATGCAAGAAACAGCTAGGTCATGGAAGGACTATTCAGGGTCGGACATGCAGGGTAAGCCTGCTTACATCAGATCTCATTAGGAGATTATTACGCCCTTTGCACGTCAACAACATTCACAGCTTTAGAAAGTAAGCATGTTTTTTGTGGCCGGAGTAGTCCATACCTATAACGGTAACCTACTTTGGGGACAGGAAAAGGCTAAGCAGCCAGGACACGTGTATTTCCTGCACGTGTCAAACTTGTGAAATACTGGTTTTGTTGCAAACCCTCGGTAAAGATAGGAATTGACCAAGTTTCACTTCTAGTATAAACATAGACTTGCATCTGTGTGATTTTCCTCTATATTTAGTATATAGTTTAATCCTAGGCTTAAGGTCCAACGTTTTTCCGTATTTCCTCATAGGCAATATTAATGAAAAAAAAAACTAACAATATGCAAAATAATCAGGGGAAAAAAGTACCTTTCACTTTCAGATGACATATGGCATGTTGTTTTACCTTACGTAGTTCCTGAGAAAGAAGGAAATAACACCTTTATCAACTTTTGCCAATCAAGCATAGTAAGTTCACATATCTAAATTCTTCTGAACCATCTTGATTCAGGGTAAATCCTTATTTTTGACTGAATTAAGGCTTTGGCTCCTGGACCGTTTCCCAAGGCATTTCAATACCTTCATACATACAACTACCTGGCATTTAACATTAGGTACAGTACAGTTAAGCCCCATACCCACTTGCACAAATTGGCTGATATTGTGAGTAGAAATTATATTGTGAGTAGAAAATTCGTTGCTAATAAGCTGGTCCTTGATTCACCAACTTGGCTTTGTGACGCCCCATTGAAGGCCTGTACTAATAATATAAGAAGACCCGCGGGGGTCGTCAGAGGGCCAAAGGATGACCGGCCAGCGTACTGCCCAAAGCCAAAGGTGATTGGCAGTACACTGCCCAGAGGGTCGTCCGGCGGCCTGAGGGCGGCCCCTAAATGACTTATATGTTTTATCACCCAATCAAAACTCCAACTATGTTAAAAATTATGAAAATGAGGAGTAGTATGTACAGCCTGTTTATACGCACTGGCTTCTGTACGCACCGCTCAACGGCGGTGCGGGTGATGAAATCCCTTTGGCTTTGGCTGGCTGTATGTACCTGTACTTATTTACTTGTTTTTCATCATTATTTAATACTTTGTTTGAGTGATAAAATATAGAAGACCCTTTGGGGTTGTCCTAGGGCGGCCTCTCAGATCCCTAAAAGGGTCCAGTGGTCCGTCGCATAACGGGTCTCGCTGTTGCGAGGGTTGTCCACCACAGCGAGACCACTCCCTGTTCAAAAATTGAAACAATACAACCTGTCCCTAAAAGGACGTCGCTGTTGCGATGGGTCCCACTGTTGATTTGTGGCTGTTCCACTGGACCGATTTTAATTCTGTAAACGGTTCTGGAAACTAAACATCTAGATCTAAAATTCCTGAAATTTTCAGTCTGAAAAGATGATTAGAAATGGACGAAAACTGATGCCGAATTTCGCATATAACAGCGAGACTTTTACCAAACCCTTGTTGTGATTTGCACAACAGTGAGACCCAAATCTAAACCCTCGCTGTGGTCTCGCTGTTGCGAGGGTTTGGTTATGCGATGGAGCACAGGACAATTAAAAAAATACAATGTCTAGCTATAAGGATGTTGCTGTTGCGGTGGATCCTGCTGTTGAATTGTGGCTATTCTACTGGTCCGATTTTAATTATGTAAATGGTTCTGAAAAATAGACATTTAGGTCTAATATTCCTGAAAATCTATGCTGAATTTTTTGTATAACAGCGAAATTTTGACCAAACCCTCGTTTCGGTTTGCACTGTTGCGAGATCCATATCTAAGTCTCACTGTTGCGAGGGTTTGGTTATGTGACGGAACACTGTGCTTGTTCATACTTTCCATTCTGTGCTCACAAAGTATTTGCTGGTTTGCAGTGGTATTTGCTGATCTTCAGGACATATGGCCGCGTCGCATAACGGGTCTCACTGTTGCGAGGATTGGCACATTTTAAAAGAACTCTCCCTGTTTAAAATTGAGTGTTTTTGTTGTGCCGGGGGACATTTTGGGGTGTGAATTTTGATATTCTTTTTTCAGCAAATGATAGCAGCGTCCTTCAGCTCATGATATATATAGGAGGTAAGTGGCGGAAATGTCTTTTTGTGTCAATTAAATGTGTTCAAAATGTGTGCATAACAGGGAGAGAAAAACTAAACCATTTTTAATCTCTCCCTGTTGCAAGCGTTTGGTTATGTGACGCGGAAGTGCACTTGTCAATGGTGATCATAAATCTAGCACCCACCACATAAACATCGCCAGGAATCAGGGGGTGAAAATCACTTGAAAATCTGATTAATTTTCCCAATACATCAATAAATCACAAGCACTGTGTTTGACATTGTTTAATATCCAATCACATGTGAATCACAAGTAAAGCGCAATGTATTTCAAGTTGCCTGTTAGGGGACACCAATAGATATCATAACAACAAACGGTTGCGCAACAATGAACGTTACCATTTGCACTGTCCAATTGCTGTTCTGTCATTTTTTAACCAAATCAAACTGTCAGTTTTATTTTCTTTTTCTGAATCTTAAATAACTTATAGATAATGAGTAGATGTTAATTGGTAGAACTATATCAAACCCAACACCCAAACTGGTGGATAACCTTTCTTTATTAGGGGGTTTAGAGTTCATATAATCAACATGTTTCGGTCTGGTGAGGACCTTCGTCAGGATTCAGGATAGATATTGAGTGTATACCTAGTTACAGAGCAGTTCAAACGGGTCAATTAGAAAACTGTTATAACTATCCGAGCATATGCATTTTCGCAGTTAAGTTGTCATTTCTACACACATATCCTAAAGTGGTTTCAACATTTTTACTTTTATCAACAGTTGTCCTGCAATGGGCCAAAGGCAATCGCAAGAAAAATGTTAGTGAGTAGCAAGCTTAAGTGAATGAAAATTTCCACCATTGCTCCCTCGCATAACCAAACTCTCGCAACAAGGACTTCCTTACACAACTATTTTGCTGTTGTGATCGGTCCAACTGTTTAATTGTAGCTGTTTTACTGGTCCAATTTTAATTCTGTAAATGGTTCTGAATGAAAGACATTTAGATCACAAGTGCCTGAAATTTTCAGCCTGGAAAAATGATTTGAAGTGGGTGAAAACCAATGCTGAATTTTGGTACTACAGCAAGAGTTTGATATTTCCCAACAAAACCATTGCTGTTTTTATTAAGAGACGGACCAAATGTGACGAAGTGCTTTGTGCACAAAACTGATTGTAACAACGAATGGTACACAGCCAATGATGATAGAAATCGTTCAACCAGACTGAAGACTCTGAGTGACATACGGTATTATACATGTATAGATGCATACATACACAGGAATCACATTGAGTGTTCCTAGGTAATATGAGGAGTCTCTGTTTAAGTATTGTACCAGAAGGAAAGAGCAATACTTTGGTATCAGAAGGCATGTGATGATATCTATTTCTTTAGATATCTGTAAGATTCAGCTTCATGATGGACCAATGGTTATGGAGGTTTTATGTACCCTTATGGAAACTTTATGCAAGTTTCAAACTCTCGTGCACGGCTCTCATGACAAAACTCCTGTAAATCAACCTAATATTCCCATAAATTGACCCAAAACTCTCGCAAATCCAACCAAACTCACATAAGCAAAAGCAAAGCTCATGCAGCTACAATGAGGTGAAAAGGTGATTGTAAGTTATGAAACGCAAAAGTTTGTTATGAAACAGGCAACGGTCTCTAGTCCAGGTATGAAGTACACAGCCTCCATGAAAGTTGTGGCTGCAGCTGTAAAATATGATGAGCATGGTACGAACGATTGTACAAACGAAAGATTAACAGCTGTATTATGTATTCCCATGACGTCGTCAATAGTGGTGCCCTCTATGAAAGTGTGCAAACCACTACAACGTGTTATCTCTTTTGTCGTTTCAATGACGTCATCACTGTTTGATCAGAAAAGACAGCCTGTTGTTTTATTTGTATCTGGTAGCAATGAGTGGTACAGATGGCACCACTATCTACGTTTTTATGAAATCAAAAAATTGACAACGTGTGGTCTCTTTTGCTATTTCTGTGATGTCATCACTGTTATTTTACATTTCGAGGAAGATCAGAAAAGACAGCCTGTTGTTTTGTTTGTATCTGGTAGCATGGAGTCTTACAGACGGCGCCACTATCAACGTTGTTATGAAGACAACATAGTAAATTTACTGAGTCACATATCTTAGCGAAGCTATAATATTTTGTATGGCACAAAGCTGGGTTGGACATCCTACACACCGACAGTTTTTGTATAAAGCCCCAGCTGGAGGCTGCAGCTGTAAGATATGGTAAGCATGGCACTAAGCTTGGTTGGACATCCTACACACTGACAGTTTTCGTATGAAGCCCAAGCTCACAAAGGTGGGCATTATGTCACAGGTTAAAGGGCTCATCCCCAGCCAACCTGCAACAGAACAGAAACGTTCTGCAACCATACCTTTTCAGTCAATTTGTTACTTTCTAAGATGGCACATAACAATTACGTTATTGATGGTGAGTTTGAAACCTCACTGAATCAGAACATAATTATGTTATTTTTTGGTGAGGTTAAAAACAAACCATAACAGAATGTTTTAAGAACATTCTGTCTGTGTTGCAGTACGTAACCAGAACGTTGTGATAAAGTCACAATACAATGTCACAGCAGTAGTCAACGTTATAATAACGTCGCATCCTTGGCTGGGTCATGTCCTATATCAACCAACCATACATTAGGTCTATTTGGAGAAATAATTTTGTAATGTTTGATGGCAGTTGAGAAATGGACTTTTGTTTTCCAAATTCACCTGGTGTTTCTTGGGCCATACAAATTGATTTCTCCAAGAAGAAACAGCTATCACTAAACTAAATATGGAGTCCACAGTGAACCATACAATCGTAAAGATGGCAGAAATAAGGCTTCCTCTCTGCTCAGGACATGGTGACTTTTGTGAGCATGCGCACGCTGCAGCAGACATGCGCACGGTGTGGCTATCCGTAGGGCCCGGCGTTCTGGTGGACCTGTCGCCAGTCCGGGTACGAAAAGGTCGTCGTACCAGTTATCCAGGACTTGAACAGTGACCAGTGCTTCCGCATCGCCCTCCGGAACACGGTGGTGAACATACCTGAAAGTGGAAAAGGACAGAAATGAGTGCATGAACATGTGGTATAGGAATTGTTGTACCAGATTGATACATGTGAAGTGGTATTAAAATAAGGGGCCGTCCATAAATTATGTCACACACAAGGGGGTGGGTGGGTAGGTTGAAAAGTGTGACACTGCCTGAAAGCGGGGCTTATTTTCATGTTGGGATTAGAGAATTCAGTGTGACTGGGGGGTGGGTGGGTCCTAAAAATACCCTGAAAAAGTGTGACATCATTAATGGATGGCCACTAAGAAGACCCGCGGGGCCGTCCAAGGGTGCTGGGACAAATCGGAGGGGACTGGAATGGCCAAAAGGTCTTCTATACTTCATTACCCAAGCAAAAAGCAAAATTCACAATAATTAAAAAGAAAAGGAGAAAGGACTTGTTCTTCCTGCATAGCACAGCATCATGCGTAATGCAATGAGCTTCGCAGAGTAGGACCTGTATTCATGCATGCTCAAGAAAATGTTGTTTTTATTATTGTTTCATAACTTTATATAATGTGTAAGGTATTCTCAGTTTGAATTTCAGAATTTTCCACCGAGAATTATAGATTTGCCATCCAATTAAACTTGGATCGTGCCGGAACTTTTTTTTCCTAAACGAGTTTGATACGCACAAGATGGCCGTATGTTAAATCATTCTACCTACCGCTTGTGGTTGGAGATTACCTTCTCAGAAGGTAATTAAAAGCTTAGTTTATACCAACCTAATGCATATCAAATAAGGGTAATTTTGTACCAAATCAATGTAAGAGAAATAAGCACGTGAAGAAATACAATAATGTAATGGTAAAGTAAGCTACTATGCACTGACATTTGTCAGTGCATAGTAGCTTACTTTTGTTAGTACCATTGACTTACACATTAGACGTAAAATAGAAACTTTAGAAGAGAGGCGACGTCGTCAATTACTTGCCCTTATGTACAAAAACAAAGACAGACAGGAATGGCATGTTGTCAGGCAAGCCCGTATCCAAGGGGGTGACGTTGGGTACGCGTCACCCCCCCCCCCCCCCCCCCCCAAGCTAGGCCAGGTCCATTTTTTCCCCTCCTGGACCTTGCTATCCTCTCCTTCATGGTCCCTCCTGTCCCCCCGTAACCCCACCCATGTTTGCCCCCACTCCCATTCGCTGGAAGATTGGATATAAATTATGCAAATTGAAAACTTTAGAAAAAAAACTATTGTCCCTTAAGGTCACTAAGGTATCTCAGAATGCCTCAGATTGCAGGAATGAGAGGTTATCTTTTTTTGTGGGTGGCCCCCATATCCCCAACAATGGGAGGGGTACCCCTCACATACCCCCTCAGTGAGCAGCTATGCTACCATATAATTTTGACTCATATACAATAATTACTATGACTTCTTTCAAATATTCTCCCCCTAAACAATTCCAGGATCCACCCCTGGTAGCAATAAGGTTAAATTTCAAATTATTGCCTCTATATTGTTCTATGTATGTATTCCACCGCCCCTTTTTTGCCTGAAAGGTATGCCCCTGCCTTGCCAACCCTCTGCTATCCCAGGATAAAATCTCCTTTAGACTATAACTCTCTTAATCTGACGAGCATGCCAGATTCGCGATGTTACCAATAACATCACCAGATTATGTTCTAACATAGCAAAATACATCGCTGGCTATGACGTCAAGTGCTAGGCTAAGAGGTGGAGTCCCTAACCTTTACAACCCATGGACGATACCCTGGCTTTGAGCTATTTTACCTCTAGAAAGTCCACTTTTTGGAAGTGGTCACCCCCCCATGAAAAGTTCTGGATACGGCCCTGAGTCAGGGAACAGTCAACTAGGAATTAGAATAAAATTCATTTTGATTATGAAGTATCCACTATACATAGATATCAAATAAGCCCATACTCATCGGGGAGCCCATTGGTGGAATGCGATATTGTCCGGCGAGCGTGTAATATACTGAACTTACCAATATTAAGTTACTTAATAGCCTATTAAGTACTGATCTGTATCTGCCTTATGGATACATACACGACATGTAGTATTACCTATGTTCTATAATTATGGTATTGAACTTTAATGTAATGGATGGAGGGAGGAGAGGTTACTAGAGAGCTTTTCGAACGTTATTACTAACCTCTGCAGCCAGGTAAATATACCCCATCTTATATATAGCCTACTAACCTCTGCAGAATTAGAATTGTGAAAGATGTCAACATTGCCAACACTATGACGACATCGCCGTAATTACTAGGACATTGCAGTTTTTTCAACTATTTTTTAGGTTTTTACATGAAGAATTGACAAGAAAATAACAATAACAATTGTTTGTTTGCACTTACGGCACCGTCACTAAAAAAGTTTCGTATTGATGGCGCCGTTGCATAGCTTATATATACGGCATCATCCCTTGTTTTGTAAAAAAAGGTATTCAATTATTTAATCATTTCAATGCTCAAATCCATTATATAAAATCAAGAAGATTGTACTGATGTGGGTGGCCAGTCTATATTTGTTTGGGCACTACAGCGTAAGCCTTGGACTAGCGCACGTGCTAGTTATGATTCTCTGTCAAGTAGGGAATTAAAGGAAGAGTCAATGTGTGACGTATCATACTAAAAGCGAGCGTGCCGCTCTAGCCGGTCAGAGTTAGCTGAACGCTGAGTGAGTAACCATCCTGGAAAGGTCTTAGAAGCTGAGTCCTGTTGTTTGGAATAGAGTCAATCAGACTATGTTAGAAGGCGGAGCGGTGTCTGAATGTGTTTGAGGGGATTCCTTCCTCGGAACTCATCATTGTCAAGTGAGGTCTTGTCATGGAACGGCAACACATGGGAGAATTTTAATAAAGAACAACCTTTCACGCAAGTGTTATGTCTTACATGATGTTGGAACTATAATTATGTGTTGGACAACAGCAGTCGAACGACGAGGAGACTGCGTTTGGAGCTAGCTATTATCTACAATTAATTACGACTAATTACGTACACCATATACAACAGATAATTAACTCTCTATAGTTCAAGATATTGTTATTTCGTATTCAATCATTAATTTCACACACATTACAAGATATCTGCTGTAGTTCTGTCACTTCATTGATCGTCATTGCGACGGGAGCATTGGTTTTCATTTTGACAGGAACGTTATTGCAACGGGATTTTTAACAAAAAATAGATGATTTCTTATAAGTACTATAGTAATAAGACACACTTATGTCGTATTCGGTCGGATATATTTACCTCAGGTCAATTTCAGACCGTGGCCTACGGGCGCAGTCGGAAATTGACATGTGGTAAATATATCCGACCGAATACGACATAATAGTGTCTTCTTACTATAGTACTTATCAGCTTATAAGCGGCCGTATCTTAATTTAGACGACTGTTGTAGCCGTGGCTGAACTTAGCACCAGCTTGGTTTACTAACTGTCTGGCTGATTCTTAATTTAGACAGCCACATATGTGTATATATATTTGTGATTTTTATTTCAATCTCAAGCTTATTACAAGTGACGTCAACTGTTACCTACATATAAGAACAGTGTTAAATGAATGTCGTCCAATAAATAAAAAACACACCAAAAAACAAGACAGTCTTGGTAGTTGTAAGTAGTATAGAGGTATCAGTTTGTACCAGGTACCATCTAGTGTGCAATCTACAAGTTAAAATTTTGCCAAAATTATCCCCACCGCGGGCAGCTGTTTTAGAGTATTCGAAGCACCTGCAGGTATATATGGAAATATTTATATGGTTTATATGAAAAACTATAGGAAAAATAGAAATAGGAAGAACTGAGGAAATAAGCTATTAGTGCTGAGGAGAATTGTCTTCAGGGGTGTATACAGGATTTTCAAAAGGAGGGAGGGGGTCGGCATAAAGACTAAGTACTAAAACCGCATGTTATTGCACATAAGCACACGACATTTTCCCATCTTTTTCTAGTTTAGGGGTCCACCAAAAGAAGGGGGGGGGGATCAGGACCCACGGATCCCCCTTGGATCCGCCCCTGGTCTTTAATATACTCTATAACTTAAAAGAACGCACCTGCCTATATCTCACACATAGGGCTATGTATCAATGTTATTCACATCTACTTTAATTCACACATGCATGAGAGTACGTTGTTCAAACACGGTTAATTTTGACATAGGTTCTTCCCAAGTAAAGGTGTTACATTATAATAACGTCACAGCAACATTCTGGTTTGATTCTTGTTACATTATTTTGATGAATCCTAATAATGTCGCTGCAACATACTACTGTGATGTTGCACTGCAACATTATTATAACATTCTGGTTATGTTCTCCAACTTAAACAGAACCTCCTTATAATGTTCTGTTGTTTTTTTTCCTGACCTCACCAAAGAATAATGTAATAATCATGTCCTGATTTGGTGAGGTTTCAACTTCACCATCAAAAACATAATTGTTACGTGCCACCTTAGTAAGTAACAAACTGACTGAAATAATATGGTTGCAAAACGGTTCTGTTAATCACAAGCTATTTGTGAATGTCCTGATTTGGTGAGGTTTCAACCTCACCATCAATAACATAACTGTTACATGCCATCTTAGTAAGTAACAAACTGACTAAATAAGTATGGCTGCAGAACGTTTCCGTTATGGCTGGGATAGTTGATGTAGGTTCTTGTAGCTTTTCTAATAGTCAAGTCCCATCTGGTCATACTGCGCATGTGCCGGCGTTGTATAATGAGGGCGCCCCCTACAGGCCAGCGCGTTAATCACTGTCCCCTCACACAAAGCGGGGTCATGACCTCTGAGGTCAGGAGGTCACTCAGACGCTGAGAGCAGCCTTGACCATAATCTGTGGCTGCAGGTGGGGGCTGGTGTGAGAATGGTTCTGTCTCCTTTGGTCTTCACCTTTCCTCATGTTAGTCTGGGAGAGGTTCATGTTTTCTTTTGTGTGCTGTGGATATAGAAAATGAGAGCAATAGCTCTGCCAAACCTGCGCTTTTTCTTTGTGCATGAGTATGTGTGTGTTTTTGTTTGTCTATATGTGTGCATAGGTGTGTGTATGAAACGAGTTTTGTTTGTTATGGGTGTAGAATATCAGTTGTGAAATTAATTTTTTGGGCATGGTCCCCGTTGTGAATGCTGGATTGACCGTCCAAGAGGGCGGTTAGATGTATCGCACGAGAAGCCGCCCACGATCTCGGATTATGTCTAAAACACACCTTTTAGGTCTTTTCCTTTAGTTAACCATATGAAGTGAAGCATATAGATTGACTATAGGAAAAGACTTAAAAAACTGTTTCAATTTAATCAACCAGGGGGCGCCAGACTTTAATGAGAACGGTGTATACCCGGCCCAAGAGGCAACACATCAGGCATACGGTTAGTCTGTTCTGACCCAAATTAGCTATTGCATAATGAGTCTCTACACTCACAACAGTCCATAGATTTTATTGGTCACTTAAAGGAATTCTTTTATTGGCCCTCTATAAATGGCATGGGCAACCCCTTTGATGGTTCTTGGGCTGCTGGCTTGTTTATGATCCTACCTGCCATAAACCAGCAGCTGCAAAGCATGCTGGGATTTGGATGGGAATTCCCATCTAAAATGGTGGCTGGTGTATAGACTCACTTTGGGAAACAGTGGTTCTGAACTCAACAGACTACACATTCGGTCAGCTATGACTATTCTGTCCCCTTCTTACTTCTCTTGGGCAAGGGGTGTGGCAACTTGCCCCTCAACCATAGTTATAACTACCATTAGATGTGGATTAGTGGATGAGGGGTCGACGACACATCAGTCAAAAGCACAGAAACAACAGAATCAAAATTCTCCCAACCACGGATAGCTTATAAATTTATTGTAGTGTACCTGCAGACTAGCCTAAATTAAGGTGCATGCTGGGAAATATGTAGACAAGTCACAAGGCTTTAGAATAGAAATTTGCAAAAATCATGGGATAAATTGGGTTTAAAATAATGGAAAACTAGCATTGACTTTTTTTCAATTTCATATTTATAAATAGTATATATTTTTTTCAATTTGTTTTGAAAATCCAAACACTTTACATAGACAAATAGCAAATATCTGTAAATTTTCTTACTAGAGTTGTTTTTGTTTTTTCTTTTGCAGTACCTTAGCACTGAAAACAATTTTACTAGAATTTTTGTCTACAAAATCAATCCAAATTTACCTGCAGGTTATCAAAATACAATAAATCAGCCATCCGTGGTAGGGAGAATGAGCTCATTACATCTCACGTTTGGTATATCCCAAGGTTGGACAGGGGTCGGGCAAAATTAGAGGATAAGTCATTCTTGCCTCCTAGAGTTAGGGTTTCTGAAATAAGCAACAATTATATTTTTCTATATCCTAAAGTGTTGCAAAATCATTATGGATTCTTAAATTTTTCCAAATGACACATTTACAAGTTTGCCAGGAAATCAAAACACTGTATATTCCAAGGCAAAATAGGGTCGGACATTATAAACTGAGCTGACAGGCTTTAACATTGGTTCCTATGGGCGAAAGGCAAATATATAAAGATGCAATATACCAATTTTAGGAGCAATTTGCCAGCCAAATTACTTTGGTTAATTTTGTATTATGCAACTGTATTCATGAAAGAAGCTCAGAAGCAATTTTGAAAATATTTCATGGTAAACTTTAATGTTGGTGTAAACTGGGATGGGCTTATTGAGCCGTGGGTCAGGCGAATGACGCGTGTTTGTGCATGTACAGGTAGTGTTTCTGTCTCACTGATGAGTCCAGGCTCCGATATCCTGCTAAAGTATTCCATTCTGGGAAACGTGTCTCAGATAATTGAAAGTCTATTTCTATCATACGAAAACATGTTCGATAATTGAAAGTCTATTTCTAAGAAAGGAAAAACGTGTCTTGGGAAAATTCTAAGTCTATTTCTAACATGAGAAAAGAAACTAGAATACAAAATTTAGTTACTTAGAATGAAAGACAATGAACCATGTTGTCTGTTGAAGGGATTTGTGACTGACCATACCAATACCACCTGGTGCTTGAAATTTTATTTATGTATGAATATGAAAATAAATCCAAATTTTTTCACAAAGATTTTAACTTCAAATGGGATAATAAGAGATTCAAAGGGAATTTGTTTACATAGGAATATACAGATATTACCACATTACCACAAGTGTTGTACCTCTTTTTAATATCAAAGGTGACCGCCACTTTTCTTTGCCTGAAACATGTTGGAACAGGTCCATAGATGATATTAAACCATGTTATATATGGTGGTTGAACCTTTCAGGAGATGAAGGACTAGTGTTTTTCCATAGAAACCTATAGTGAAACCTAATTTTTGCGCACCCATTTATCTAGATTTATCATAGTTATTCATTCCTATGGTATCAGTCTAACCTCACAAAGCATATATGCTGGTTCATTTAGAAACCTGCTAGACAGTCCTTAATCCCTTTAAAGAGGGCCCTGGTATGTTTTTCGCAGTTGGTCACTGCCTACATACTGTGTCAAAATGAACCAATTACAATCGCTCTCATTTATCAATTTGATAGTTATTTTGGGCGGTTCTGGTATGTGTCTTCTGTTGACTCCAGGGAGTATGGTTTCTGCCGAATAAACTTAAACTAGAAATCACCATAAGACGGGTACCTTAGTTTTTATTAAGCTGGATTTCCACCAAACGACTATTAACGAAAGGGAAAGATTTAGATACTAGCCTTTTGTGGTCTTTAGTAAAATTGTTAATTGGAAACACAAAATTGTTTGTTAAGATATTTGTAAAAGGCTGTAATCAACATTTGCCTAAGACAAAAGTAAAAGATTTATCAAAGACAAAATATCAAACGGGTAGATTTTTCTCAAAACAAAGGCTAATGATTTCTTCCTAAAGTAATCAAGTCCATTGTTCCCTTTATTTTCTACCTCTAGTCATTGGAAGTAATCATCCACGATGTCCCAGAATCGTCCGAATATCGTCATTCAGTCGAAACAACAAATTGTTAAATTGTAAAAGATTTTAACACCAGACAATTGGCCGACGAAAACAATTTTTTTACAGTCGTTTGCAGTTATGATTTTTTGTCAACGAAAATCATTCAGTAGAAACCCAGCTTTATAGTTATGCCATTGCACACTTTTCAGTCAAAGATGGGTAAATTCCAACATTAAGAAACTCTTGAGTAATGAATGTTTTACCCTGTTTCGACAAAAATTAAGGTTGGTTGGTTGGTTGGTTATTGGGGTTTAACGCCGTAGCAACATCTAAGGTCATATCACGGCGAGAACAGGATTTGACAATTCTGTCTTTGATGATCATATCTATGATATGAACAAATCTATTAGAAGATAGAGACCATACCCCTACACATTTACCGAGGTAGGTGTTCTTTAATATGCATGGTCCCATAGACAAGGCCCTACACACAACAGCCGGTGACTCTCTAGGAGTCTTTGATAACCCAGTTGTTGCCACAGGGAGACATGTAGAGGGAAGCAGCAGCCAGCCCACCCCAGCCCAGGATTGAACCCGGGCCACCCGCACAACAGGCGGACACGCTGACCACTACACCACCCCACACACCTCGACAATTAAGGTCATATTCACAGTGATTTTGGTATGTGCATGGATACTATCGCAGTGTTTTTCAACTACGGTTAGTAATTCAAAGATTCTACAGAGCATAGATATCAACTTTACTGACAGTCCACAGAACTGCTATCCCAGCCAAATTGCAACATAACAGAAACGTTCTGCAACCAGACATTTTCAGTTAGTTTGTTACTTAGATGGCACGTAAAAATTACGTTATTGATGGTGAGGTTGAAACCTCACCAAATCAAAACTTTATTACAACATCATTTTTTGTGAGGTTAGGATGAAACCAAACCAGAACGTTATAAGAACATTCTGTTTAGGTTGAAGAACATAACCAGAACATTATGATAATGTTGCAGTGCAAGTCACAGCAGTACATTGCAGCAATGTTATTGGGAGCCATCAAAATAATGTAACAAGAACCAAACCGGAAAGTTGTTGCATCGTTATATATATCGTTACACCACTGGCTCGGATCGCATCATTATAACAGCTAATATTTGTGTGTTAAATCATCTTTGTCATTTGTTGTGAATTGCTCAATACTGGGATAGTTAAAGAGAGCCAAAACCAATATAATTGACAAAATTTTCAAAACTGAGATAAGTATAGAAATATGTTAGATGAGTCGAGTTAAAGTCAGTTGTAAAGTATTAGCTGTAAAAACTAGCTCAAACTGAAGTAAAATGCCAAAAGAGATGGTAATATTTGCATTTGTTAGTAAACAAACCCTATTTTTGCGGATTCACCTCAATTGATCTGAGCAAGGAAAATGTGTTTTTAATGATTTTTTACCATTATTTCATGGATTAGATTTTAACATGGGCCAGAAATAGGCTCAAGAAATGGATTTCCATGATTATTTGAGTTTGGAAAATTTCATTGAATTTATTGGTTTTGGCTCTCTTTAATATATATAATATAGATTCATGACATTATGATACATATTGTGGTTTAATGCTCAGCTCAAAAAGAAAATTATTCTTAAGTGACTTTCTTATTTTATGTTAAAAGTCATCCAACAGTGATCATTTTGCACCAAACTCTAGTTTGTTGTTGACCAAACTCTTTGAAATTTAAAAGGTTCTTATTCTCATCGCTAATTCCAATTAATGTCAAGCACCTTTAATGGTCTAGACAAGGAATTAGATTGCTCGGCAAGTAAAACCTGCTGTCTTGGAGGTGGGTCATGGATTTAAATTGTTTTCGGTCGTAATTTCCACTATTTCCACATTGTCAACCATATTTAATTTATCCCAGCCTATCTAGATGTTCTAACGCTGGGACACAACGAAAAATGGCCTATGGCCAAATTGTATCTCCAAGTAGAAATAAAATGTTAAAAAAAAAAAAAAAAAAAATTCATTTTGGAGCAAACAGTCAGTAATCCCCTTTTAGCAGTAAACTGTCATTTCGGCTGACAAGAGAGTCTAGGTTGTTTCCAAGAACCTCTCATCAATTCTCACCCAAGAGAGCATCACTTCAGTAGTCAACAAGTCACTGGAAGATAGTCTCATATTGCTTGTTTTAGCTCGGCCAGTCGAACAGTGTAGATGTTCATAATTTATGAAACAATTTATAAGAAATCAAAAGAAAGAAAAGAAAGAAAGAAAAGCCAAACCGAAGCCTTCATAGATATAGCGTTAACCCCAGGCAAACAGTGACATAAAAGGCACGTTCTCCAACCATACTCTTTTGGTCAGTCTGTTACTTGTTAAATTTTCACCTAACAGTTAGGTTAGGTTCAAACTCACTGAAAAATGATATTGTAATGACAATGCATTCTTATTGAAGTTATATAATAATGTTAACTTTTTGCGAAAGAACTTAAGAATATCACAACAATGTCACAGTGCAAGATTGTAATGTTAAGTTCTAAGGACAGTTTTAGGTGCCATCAAAATTAACAAGAACCAAAGCAGAACTTAACAGAACATTTATGCAACGTTATAATAATGCTGCATTTTTGTTTGTAAATGTCTAACCCTGCTTTGTCCACACTTACCAAGGGAGTGGGATTGTCTAGTGGGTAGCGTGTTGACATTGCGTGTGGCCGGCACAAGTTCAGTTCCTGGTACCTACCTGTGCCGGCCACATGCAATGTCAGCGTTTCCACCCCCATAGATTTGACCATACAACTGTGAACAGTCAAAAACCAGAGGTGGTCTTGATACAGCTGAAAAATTGCAGAATAGACCTTTAATCATCATCATCTACAACTATTATAGGCCCCAAGTAGCCCCTGCTGATCATATAAGGCGACGATAGGGGGGGCCCAGCACTGACCAAGTGGTTCTTTGGGTTCAATTCCCGGTTGGTGCTTGGTTCAGTAAGGGATGAGGTACAGTAAAGATGATTTTCAGGTTTTGATCCCCTGCTGTTTGCCCGCCCTGTCACCTTCATCTCATAGATATGATCACCAAAGACAGAATTCATCCCAACCTGTTTTTGCCGTGAAAATTACCCTGGCTATTGGTAGGGCGTAAAACATCCAGCACTCATTCACTCACTTATTGTCATCATCCCTACTCACCGTAGACAATGGGGTCGACACACGAGTTGGAGACCGCAAACAGAAACAGGCCCCTCTGAACTTTGTTGTCTATCTTCTCGGCCGTGTCCCTGAAAGAAGATAGAGAATATGATAATAGGAGACTTTGTGAACCATGCCCCCTAATGAGGAGAGGCTGAACTAAAGCCCCATATCCAGTAGGCAACTTGACCGTCACCGGGGGATGGGCGACTGGGAGAATCGCCTGTAGAATCACTGGGCAACCTCCTTACAAAAGCTTATTTAACTTATCAAGTTATCCATTTATGCTAATTTAAGTCTACTGCTGCTTAAAATATGTATCAATTAAAGAGGTTTGTACCATATTTGGAATTTCCGTTTCCTCCTTTGCGCTTCACCTTTAAGCCGATAGTAAAAGGACACTCTGTCCCTGCACTCATACAGAGAGACGAGCTCAAGTGAGGTGCAAAGATAGTCTATGAATGGAAGAATCTATTTAACTGTCAAAGACATTTGCATGCATTGAACCAAATTCTAAGACTCTGGACTGTCTATGAATCATTTATTATTTTCTAGGCGTCGGAGCCTTTAAGAGAACGACCATTTCCTCACTGTGTTCTGGGAACCTCGGGAATTAATCATCAAACATCTTCAGTAGAAGGAATAGAATAACCTTGTTTTCCAAAAGAAATCTTTTCATTATGATAATAAAAAGTGCATAGTTTATATCATCCTCTACTAAATTAGTTCACTTCTGTATGAAATGGCCACGCATTTTAAATAAAATTAGAACCTTGGTATTGACACTACAGTGATAGTCCATACGCCCACGAGTGGCTAAAGCCGGGTTTCCACCAAACGATATTATGCTAAAGACCATAAACGACAGTGAATGATTCACTAATCTTGTGTGGTCGTTGACAGAATCATTCAGTGGAAACAATAAACCAATGGTTAAGACACACCTAAACGACTGCAAACGACAGTAAATTGTAGACACGAAAAGAAAGTAAACTGCTGAAAGGAAAAGATTTAAAACGACCAAATGTTTAACCTGTTGAATATTTTTGGGCTATGATTTCTTACAATTTCTTTCCTAGACAATTAAAAGCAATTAAATCCATTGTTCCCTACTTTTTCCACCTCTTGTCACTGGAAATAGTCGTCCATAATGCCCCAGAATTGTTCCAATATCTTTATTTCAGTCGTTTGATGGATAAAACAAATTATTCATTTATAAAAGATTCTTTTTACATCGGAAATCGATATTATTTTAGGTGATAAATTGGAACAAGGCCAATGTAATAGATACAGCTGTGGCTAGTCGGGGGGATACTGGAAAAATCTAATCCCCAGCCAGGGTAAGTATAATTGCTAAAAACAGAAAAATTATGTTATTAATAACCCTACAAGTCATGTTACTGGTGAAATTTTTAATGCTATATAGATTACTTGATTCAAAATCAGTAGAATAGAAAGATTGCTTACTTGTCGAACCACCACCAGGCTGACATGACGAAGTAGGGCGTCCAGCACACGATGAACACCACCACTGAAAGGGAGAGAACCATTGGGTAGATCAGAGTTAAAGGAGAACCGCAAAGGCAATAACATTTTTTTATATCAATTTGAATATGCATTTCTTTAAATATATCTGCGAAAATCACTCCTAATATATCATTAATGAAGGAAAAATTGATTTTTTTTAAATCAAATTGTATAGTGGCTTCTACTGAGTGCAAGTGATGTCATCTAGGCTCGTTTAGATAAGGAGGGCAAGGTGATAAGGGTCTTGCTATGGATGACTGCACACACAGACACCTGTACTGTGACTGATAGCCTAGATGACATCACAGCCCTGAGAGATAAGGTGTGAGAGTGTATTCACAATCCTAACATAAGCTTATTTAGCCTTTTGTACTATCCATGTCTGCTAATTTAAGTCTAATGATGTTTAAGATATACATTAATCAGGAGGTATTTACTATATTTGGGATAATTATTTGTTTTCTCCTTGCTTCACCTTTTAAGCTTTTAATCCACTAGGCGATTCTGTTCAAAGGTTTTCGTCAGGAGTATTACAGGATGACATATACACTATATGCCATTTGAAAGAAGATTCAAAATCCCTTCTCATGATATGTTACATGTCCATAATGAGCCCTGATTCCCACTGGCAATTTCTGAAATCACAACTAAAATCAGATAGTGGAGTGGGGCCTGATGTCCGATAAATAACAGAGTCCAGAATAAATTATTTAATACATGCTCAGGTGCTCACTACTTTTCAGACAATTTAACTCATTCTATTACTGCAGTGCATTATGCATTAAGAAAGCAGCTCAGTTTATGGATGTCCTTGATATTTTACGTATGTATACATATTGAATTTAAATGAATTGTATATAGTGCTGCTTAGGTAAGAGATTGTGATGGACTGTTTCTATTAAATCAAACTCTGTCTGGCTTCGTGTCTCAGGAAAAACTCTGAACTATAAATTCTGAATTAGATGAGGCAATAAATCAGTGATAAAACAACAAATCTGGAATAGTGTACATGGTGGTACACCAGTATATCAATGTGATTTTGCGTGACATCTCAGCAAGCTTTATTAACAATAAAGCAAAATGTCATACAGATATTACAGCTCCATGGTGAAATGAATTAAAGGTCAAGTCTACCCAGCCAAGGATGTGACGTTATTATAAGGTTGCAGCAACATTCTGGCTGGTTCTGTATTTGGTTCTTGTTACATTCTTTTGATGAATCCAAATTACGTCGCTGCAACATACTGCCTTGATGTTGGACTGTGGTGTTATACATGTATTACAATTTTCTGATTACATTCTTCAATCCAAACAGAATGTTCTTATAATGTTCTGTTTTGGTTTTGTCCTAACCTCACCAAAAAATTATGTTATAATAACATTCTGATTTGGTAAAGTTTTAATCTCACCATCAATAACATAATTGTTACATGCCATCTTAGTTAGTAACAAACTGACTAAAACGTATGGTTGCAGAATGTTTCTGTTAGGTCCCAGCTTGGCTGGTGTTAACAGACCAGATATTAATCATGATATCCGAAAATTATGTCAATTGATTTGAACATTTTGTAAATGTTCATGTTCATAAACACGCCTGCTCTCAAATATTAAATCGGCGTCCCGTCTAATTGAGATCTAGCATGCAACTAAGTGGGAAGTTTGAAAATATGATGTCACATTAGCAAATTTTCTATCTGAAATAAGCTCCAAGCAGTCAGCAAACTGAAGAAATATCCCCTTTTTTGCATGAGGTACCAGTCCCGTTATAATAATGTTACAACGTTCTGAATTGGTCTTGTTACATTACATTGTAACGTTGCAGCGACATTTTGATGACTCCCAATAACGTTGCTGCAACCAACTGTTGCAACACTATATATTGTAACATCCTTGCCACTTTATTATGAGGCTAATATTGCGACCTTACCCAATACGGATGTCACAATAGCATTCTGTTCAAGTGTAGTGGAGACCTGAGTAAAATAGAATGTCACAGTAACATTCTGTTTAAGTTAAGCTGACACATGACATAAGATAGTCACAGTTACGTTCTGTTTAGGTAAGGTTAAGACCTGACATAATCAGAACATCACAAAAACATCAAAAAGGTCTTTCTAGGTTAGGTTGGGACCTCCTTTAGTGAGGATGTTACAATAATGTTATTTTTAACTTAGGTGCTGGACCTCACCTTATCAGAACATCACAATCACATTCTGTTTGGATTTGGTCTTGATATTACTTCATTAGAAGGTTATGAAATGCAAAATCTATAATTTTATTCAGTCCTAGGTTCTAAATAGAAAACCTGACGTCTTTGGTTTGAACAGATACAAAACAATGAATAATTCTTATATTACTTCATGTTATGTTCTATTAACTGTTGACATAGGATATACTCCATAGCCTTTATGTCATAAAAAAAGTGCTTTGAATAAGTTGATAACATTTCTTGATGCGTGAACAGCTTGGTGGTGAGCAAGCAACTGAACTGTGATCGTTTGAATCGCGATATCTATAGTCACATGTCAATAAATCCATGGTTGTTTTGTTACAGAATGGATATATCATTCGTGCTTTGCAGAAATAACGATTTTAAGGTATCGGCGCCAAAAATATTACATGTCATTAAATGTGTGCGTACCTATGACGATGGTCATTTTCAGTGTCCGTATGCGCGCCTTCTCTATTGGGGACGACGACACTCGACTCATCTCTACGCCTCTCCTGTATGCCGAGTCAGGCGGCATGGCTAGAGCAGCTGTTAAAAAGATCATGTAAAGGTCATTAAGGTATGGGGAAAAGGTAGGTCTAGCGGCATGGAAAGGGCAGCTGGAACAGAGGTCATGTAAAGGTCATTAAGGCATGGAAAAAGGTAGGTCTAGGGGCATGGAAAGGGCAGCTGGAACAGAGGTCATGTGAAGGTCATTAAGGCATGGGGAAAAAGTAGGTCTAGCAGCATGGAAAGGGCAGCTGGAACAGAGGTCATGTAAAGGTCATTAAGGCATGGGAAAAGGTAGGTCTAGCAGCATGGAAAGGGCAGCTGGAACAGAGGTCATGTAAAGCTCATTAAGGCATGGGAAAAGGTAGGTCTAGCGGCATGGAAAGGGCACCTAGAACAGAGGTCATGTAAAGGTCATTAAGGCATGGAAAAAGGTAGGTCTAAGGGCATGGAAAGGGCAGCTGGAACAGAGGTCATGTGAAGGTCATTAAGGCATGGGGAAAGGGTAGGTCTAGCAGCATGGAAAGGGCAGCTTGAACAGAGGTCATGTAAAGGTCATTAAGGCATGGGAAAAGGTAGGTCTAGCAGCATGGAAAGGGCAGCTGGAACAGAGGTCATGTAAAGGTCATTAAGGCATGGGAAAAGGTAGGTCTAAGGGCATGGAAAGGGCAGCTGGAAAAGAGGTCATATGAAGGTCATTAAAGCATGGGGAAAAGCTAAGTCTAGTGGCATGGAAAGGGCAGATGGAACAGAGGTCATATAAATGTCATTATGGTGTCCTTCTCTATGGGGGATGATGACACCTGGCTAATATCTACACGTGTTGGGTATGCTAAGTCAGGGGGCAGCTGTAAAAATGTCATATAAAGGTTATTTAACTTTAGATGTCAGTTAAAGGCAGGTCGAGTCAGGTGTCAATGTTTTCATAAGATATCTGTATCTGTATTATATGTATATATATGTATACATATGTTTATATCCAATTGACCTATTCTTCCTGTGGGGACTTCCCCTTCTTTTGGTCTACAGAGTATGCTAATATTGGGTTGCAGGTACATATTATTCAGGGAGACAGGCAGGCACTTCCAGGGCATTGATTTCCATATAGATCAAGCAAAAACTTGTGGAAATAAACATGAATTATAGACCTAAACACCCACCTTTGGTTTGTCTGCTCTTCCTGGAGATCTCGAGCAGTATGAGTGTGTAGGAGACGATGATGACGACTAGAGGCAGGGCGTAGACGGCCACGATGTTAAACAGGTTGTAGGCCAGCTCGTGGGTCGGGGTAGGGAAGAAGTGAAACGTCACGCACTGCGCGTAGTCCTTGTACACCGGATGGTACTCTACGTGGAAGATTATACTCTGAAAAATACAAGTATAAGTCTATATATATGATGGTACTTTATATGGAAGATTATACTCTGAAAAATGCAAGTATAAGTCCATATATTTGATGTTACTCTACATGGAAGATTATACTCTGAAAAGTACAATTATAAGTCCATATATATGATGGTACTCCATGTAGAAGATTATACTCTGAAAAAATACAATTATAAGTCCATATATATGGAGGAACTCAACTTGGAAGATTATACTCTGAAAAGTACAATTATAAGTCCATATATATGGAGGTTCTTAACTTGGAAGATTATACTCTGAAAAGTACAATTATAAGTCCATATATATGGAGGTTCTTAACTTGGAAGATTATACTCTGAAAAGTACAATTATAAGTCCATATATATAGAGGTACTCCAGGTGGAAGATTATACTCGGAAATGTACAATGAAGAAACACAGACATTTATTTACTACATTATGAAATGTACAATAATAAAATAGTATGTATTTACTATGCTAATTCGTATTGAGTTCAACCACTTAGACTGAAACAGAGCAAATCAGTTGACTTAGATAATGAATGATATTACGTTCTTTCATATCAATGATAGAGGAAGTACAAAATTGTATATTTCTTTTGGCTAAATACATACATAAACGCTTATACACTGTACATATACACAGACATAGATACATACATAACGTATGCATGTACACCCATGTACAGATATATAATACAGATATATACATCCATCCATCTATCCATTATAACACAATTTATTATGTATATTCAGATGTTCACACAAACATACATAGAGAACCTCAACCAGTGCACGACCTGACGTCTAGCCGGGTCAAACAGAGCCAGGTCAAATTATCCAAATTATCCAAAACAGAGAGGTTTCAAATCCTGCCAACAGACAGTTAAGTTCATTAAAAAAATATTACCAAAACATTAAGATGTTGTATAACAAAGGGGTCTGGGTGGAAGAATGGCCATGGCACAGCCGAACCCTTTTATGCCCAAATAAAACTCAATTAAAAAAAAAATACAATAGCTACACAGAATCGTTGACATTAATCTCTTAAGGCCGTGCGAGTATTTTATCAAGACACTCTGCAAAATCAAACGTGTCTTATGATCAATCTTACTAATATAAAACAACACTTTTAACACTGCATATTAACATTACATCATATTTGATTACACCCACGTGTGTGTACAATTTGCAGTTGTGTGATGAGTCCCAGGTTGTTATAACCAAAACATCTCAGTTTAATTGATGGTGATTGGCAATGCCATACTCCGTGAGAATGACGGAGGAAACAATTGTTACGCATGGGCTGGGCGGGCGGTCCCGAACAGATGGATGGCTCTGTGGGACTAAGGTTTTGTAGTGTGGTTTAAAATGAAGACTTGTGGCCTGTTGCACAATAGAATTTCGTTGTTAGGATCAAACAAAGATATCTTTGTTAAAGATATCTTTGTTACGATTTTACAAACATAGTAAAATCTCTGGTTCTAATGAATGAAATTGAATTCTGTAAATTGATGTAAAAAGGAAAACAATTAAGGACAAATCAGTAAAAGTTACAGCTCTCTGGCTGCATTCTAAATATAGAAAAACAATGTGTATAAACCATCCTTGTTACGAAAATATTAATTTTTTTCAAAAAAATTATTTTAGTTGTTACGAACCCATTGTGCAACGGGCCATTGAAGCCTCTAAGCCTTCCTATAGAGGCTTGGAGTGTCCCTTCCTGTCCTTCAGGGGACAACCCCAAGACTTGCCTTACTATTTAGTAGTAACATCACACCCAGCCTTACTAAAGCCACCCTCCTGTTTAAAGTCCCCCCACACCCATCCTCTCTATATAGATCCACTCCCCCTGACCTTGGGGGCACACTCAAAGACTTGTCCTAAATTAAGGTGCATCCCCACGGGGCGATTAGTCGCCAATGATTAGCTATGATTCATCAACGACTAGATACAATTTGTCGACGTATTGTCATCATTGACAAATAACAGCTAATCATTGACAAATTACAGCTAGTCATCGGCAAAATGTCGGAAATTTCTGATTTTTTCACGCTATTAGTCAATGATTAGTGCCTCTATTCGCCCAGCAGCATGGCACCAGCTTGATCACCTTAAGGCCGTATTCCATATATATACTGAAAGTGCGCACTGCCAATAATGAGCATCTCCATGGGAACATTCTATATCGACAGCCTGTACTATCGGCTGCCGATAGTGGAAAATTGGTCGCCGATAGTCAGTGGAAAGTCAGCCGCCGATAGTGGAAAATTGGCTGCCGAAATTGCAGTATCGGCAACATGTTCAAAGTCGGCAGGAAAAAGAATTACCAACATGTTGGTAAATGTTATCGGCAACACTGTCGAAAGTATATCAGCATTGTCAAAAGTGTATCTGCAGGAAATCGGCAGTGCACTTTCGGTATGTGGAATACTGCCTTTAGTCATTGGCGAATAGATGCAAACTAATCGCCCCGTGGAAATCCAGTCTTACTGTTTAAAAGTACCCACACATCCGGCCTCCCTAGATCCACTCTCCTGTCCTTGAGGGGACAAACACCTCCTTCTTCACCCCAAAGGAACTCACAGCAGGCCCCGCGCGGTCTCGGAGCCCCGATCTGATTGGTTGATTGCCCCCTCGCTGACTTGCGCATACAGAGTAAGGTGGCACAATACAAAACTCCTCACTCATCTCCTGCCCCCTCTGTGGGGCTAAACAAAGCCGGGGGCGTCATAGTCTGTCGAGTTCAGACCCACTGTTTCCCAAAGTGAGTCTGTACACCAGCAGCCATTTTAGTTGGGAATTCCCATCAAAATCCCAGCATGCTTTGCAGCTGCTGGTTTATGGCAGGTAGGACCATAAACCAGGCAGCAGGCCTAAAACTCTCAAAGGGGTTCCCCATGCAATTCATAGAGGACCAATACAAGAGTTTGTTACACATGTTAAGTGACCAATACAACCCATGGACTGTTGTGGGTGTCCGAACCCCTTATGGAATAACTAATCTGGGTTAGAATGGACTGGGAGCGTCACAGTATCTGGGCCAGGAGTGTTGTAGCCACATCCATCATTACTGGTAAAGGGCCACAATAGGATTACCATTCATAATTCGTAGACCTAAAGGGTGGATTCCACGTGGCGACACATTAAAAAAGAGATACATGGGCAACACTGGGAAACACAGGAGAATTGCACAAAATGGCCACCTAATATCAAAAGACATGATTTACCATGTTTGATTTTGTTGCCCTCAGCAATAGCTAGGCAATGTAATTTTTATGGGCAACACAACAGCAACAATTCAGAAAGGCTGTTGCCAACTGTTGCTGTAATTTTGGTGTGTTTTTGTTGCCATGTGGAATCCACACTTTACACCTTGGATAATCCGCCAGTCCCCAAGTCAGCCGTTCCGCATAAGACATTTTTACCAGTTTTTCTACTATTTTTGGTTTTCAATAGGATAGTTAAGAGATGAATCGACCATGGGCATCAGGGAAGGGTTTAGAGGGGAGCTCTTGAGGTGTGCGCCTCCCCTAGTTTTGGCCTCTTTTTTTCAAGTCAAATTCTAGTTCCCAGGGGGAGTGCCTCCAGATTGTACACACAGGCGCCTCCCCCCCCCCCCCTTTCTTTTTTCTAATCTATGGATTCATCCCTGGGCATACAATGTGTATCAATCTAGAGCTAATTTATTGCAATAACCAGATATCTCAGTATAACTATAAGATTCTGAGGAAAAGTCATGTGGGAATCCTGTAAATCGTTTGGGTTGTTAATGGATAAGGCTGTATTACTACCAGGGCTACGACTTAAACTGAAAAGGACAATAGCTAAATTTTCTGCATACTTGTGTTTAGGTGTTAGTATTGGAACAGTTTTGTTCCGATTCTGTTGTAACTAGAAATTCTGTTCCAATTCTGTTGTTAATCCATTCTATATGGTAACCAGAAAACGTCAACATCCTCATCACAACTCATTGGTAAAACATGCATGGATCATTACTCAAGAAGCTGTCAGAAGTTCTGAATCACTTTATCCAGCTAGACAAAGTTTGGTATTTGGCTCACCTTAATGCTGTTCTCTAACCATTTATATACCCAATATGTTACTGGCATAACACAATTCAAAATCCTGATCCCGCCGCTGTTTAATTCTGAATATAATGTCAAAAATGCAAAGTGATCGGTATGTGTCCTTGCTTCCAAGACATGTGTTAGCAATAGAACCCAGCTCATTTGTAAAACATCCTTGGGTCGTCACTCAAAGGTCTGACAGAAGCTTTCGATGTTAGTGGTCTTTCAGGGTACAACATCAGTCCTAAATGACCCCGAGGCTTGGTACGTGTTTTGGTTACATAGGAGGTCTTCGGCTTGAGATAAGCTACATAGAAGATCTACCGCCAGCGATAGGTGACATGTGAAATCTATGGCCTGAGATAGGCGACAAAGGAGATCAACTACCTGAGATAGGTAACATAGGAGATCTACGGTCTGAGATAGGTTACATAGGAGATCTATGGCCTGAGATGGGTTACATAAGAGATCTACGGCCTGATATAGGTTACATAGGAGATATACGGCCTGAAATAGGTTACATCGGAGATCTCCAGCCTGAGATAGCTTACACAGGAGATATACAGCCTGATATAGGTTACATAGGAGATCTATGGCCTGAGATAGGTTACATAGCAGATCTACGGCCTGAGATAGGTTACATAGGAGTTCTACGGCCTGAGATAGGTGACATAGGAGATCTACGGCCTGAGATAGGCGACATAGGAGATCTCTACGGCCTGAGATGGGCGACATAGGAGATCTATGGCCTGAGATAGGTTACATAGGAGATTTACAGTCAGTGATAGGCGACATAGGAGATTTACTGTCTGAGATAGGCTACATAGGAGATCTATGGCCCGAGATAGGTTACATAGAAGATCAACGGCCTGAGATAGGCTACATAGGAGATCTACGGCCTGAGATAGGTGACATAGGAGATCTACTGCCTAAGATATGTTACATAGGGGTCTACGGCCTTAGATAGGTTACATAGAAGATCTACCACCTGAGATAGGCAACATAGGAGATCTACTGCCTGTTTTATAAAAATTGATAAGTCTACTAGTCCGGAAGTTTTATGCCCCAAGAAACGTTTCAAGATGAATAAAACCTCCTTAAAACTTAAAAGCTCCATTAGGGAACAAAACGTCAGTAGCTAAAAACGGAAATCATCAGCTCTTTATCTCATAAAACGTAAACTTCCGTTAATTCCTACTTAGTTCCTTATGAAACAAACCGCTGAAATCTTCCCGTTTCTCAACTTTACACACAATCAGGGCCATTGTTACATTATGTCCTTAAAATTGTTTTTCTAGGTTAACTTTCCATAAAGGATCACCTTGAATTAAATTATCCATGGCGATCTTGTTCAGGAAATTGCAGGTGACGGTTTTAAACCATCAACAATTGTATCATACCACGATTTCCTGTATACAGGAAACACTGTATAAATCATTGATGACGTCATTATCACGTCACAGGAACATTCTATTAAGTTCTGAAACAAATTATTTTCATAGTATTAGTTGGTTGGTTGGTAAGTTATTGGTTGCTTTATGCCCTTATTAAGGATAGACCCCAGTGATGGCAGTGTGAATGGCGAGCCTGCCTTTAATCATAATTATTAGAGATGCTTCTTACAGTAATATCAAATGGGAAACACCATTAAGTAGTCAGTAAATAACTTTTTCTAATGATATAATTTATATAAAAATGCATAGAACAGTAGCTCTGTAAGTGAGTTGCAAAACTAAAAATCATGATATTCAAATTTATTTTTTGAACATGAATATCTCACTTAATATTTTATTTAAGGCTTTGAAACTTTTGGTACATATTCTTGAGATATAGATAGAGGGAACCGTGTCTCAGAATTTTGATATAGGTCCTAGTTCAATTTTTATGAAATGTAGAAAATGGTGTTACAAAAATATCTAAAAAAAGTTTCCCGTCTTTTGCGGTTATTCATCATAAAATAAAATCTAAGCCCTTTATCAAGAATCTGAGACACGGTTCCCTGCATATGCACCATATGAATCTTCTGAAGGTGTGTACAAAATTTCATTCATACCAGATGAATATTAAGCAAGAAAACATTGTTCAAAAAATAAAAGTAAAATATCTATTTTTATTTTATCACATTTTCAATACAAAACACATTATAATTCTATCTATATCAATAGAAAGAGAAAAATTAGTGCTTTAAAATGATGTATAACACGTTATCATCAGAGAATTAATAAGAAAGGCATTGATGTTTTCCTCAATGGGCCGTTCATCACTGGGGTCTATCCTTAACTGCCAGGGTCATATCAGGGCAGTGATGGTGATTGAATCTATGAGATGAGATACCTATTCGTAGCATTGGGACTGGTTAGTCTGTAACATGCCCAATTTTCATGTAATGGTTACATTTTTTTAAGGTAAAGTTGAGACTAACTAAAAAGAGAATGTTATAAGAACATTAAATTTGAGTGAAGTTGAGACCTTACTAACAAAGAATGTTATAATACCGTTATTATAATGTGAACAAATGTTACAAAATGTCACAATAATGTTATAGTGTGATGTTGCAATGTTAGGTTCTAAAGACATTTTTGGGTGCCCTCAAAATAAAGTAAAAACAACAAAGCAGAACTAAACTGAACTTTGCTGCAACGTTATAATAACATCATATTCTTGCCTATCAAATCAAAGGACCAAATGATACCTCTCCCAGTCACATTATTCTGACACAGGGCCGACCAGTCGTGTTTTGTGGTTCTGACTTCATACCGAGTGCCAGACATGGAGCAACTACTACTTTTAGTGTGACGCAGTTTGAACCCACAACCTTTCTCACTCGAAGTGGCTACCCTACCAACTACCATCTACCTAGTCTGGTGTTTCTTTTAGTATTTGATAAATGAAATTGAAGATAATGCACTGCTCTAAGTGTTTAAGGAAAATAAATTTTCAAATAACAGCTCGAGGAAACTGAGGTTATAAACCTCTCCGAAGTAAGTATCCCATTTGCTCCCCGTAAACACCTACTGCCCCCTCCCCTCCCCCTCCCTCCCCTCCCCCCCCTCCCCCCTCTCCAGCCTTTCTGCCCGTGGCTGATTGTTATATAGCCTCTGAGATGGTCAGAATGACCAGTTTCCGGGAACGTCAGGTTAGGGGGGCTTAGCATCCCCCCCCCCAACTGTCCTAGGTCTAGGTCAGCAAGTGTTTAGGTTTACTGCGAATGGCGTATCTAGAAGACGTAGGTGTGTCTAGACACTTAATTCTCTTGTCTTGTAGGCCTATCAGGCTGTTAGTGTTCATTTAGCCCCAGTCGAGTTAATTTCCTTTTATGACTGTCTTAGATGTGAATCCCATTTAGATTGGTTAATACAAGTATAAAACAATCTTCTGTCATGCCCCGTCCATATTTGTATTGTTATTTTGACATAGCTGTAATTTCAAACTGTGAGAACCTGCGTGTTGGAATAATGGGATTGGCTACGCTGTCAAAGCCGGAAGACAGGCGACTCACTATTTAAAGCAGAAGGTTTTATGATTACTCCATTCATGAATAAGAGGAAAAGGAAAAAGATCAACGGATTCATAGAAAACAATCATTTACCTAGCATAAGAACCTGTTACATTAGAAATTAGTTTTAGGATCATGTGTATATTTGTCTTGTTTTGTACAAGCAACGAAACTATTCTAAGTTTTCTAGTCCTATGGTGAAGTTATTGTCAATTATCATGATTAATTTTACGTTATTGCTTTGAAAGTATAATTTTTGCAGAAAGCAATTCTTGCTACCACAGATGGCAAATTCCTTGGGTTTTAACTGCAGACTATATCTTTATGGGTGCATTTTCATTATTGTGAAGTTATTTGCTTTTTTTTCTTGGGTGACAAAATATAGAAGACCTATAGTGGTCCCCACTTGGCCGATTAAATTTCGTTGGTCATCGGGCGACTAAAGTAGTTAGTAGCCCGACGATTAACTCTTCCTTGGTGCCGTCACGTCTGGCGACTAAACCACTAATCGTCGTGGTTTTCTGGCAAAATATTTGACATGTTTAATATTGTTCTATGCCCGCCGGTGAAAAGTTAATCGTCGGGAGACTAACTAAAGTCTTGTCTCGTCGTCCAGCGACTAACTACAAGAGCGTCCCAAGGTGGGGATTAACTTTTTTTCCCACCAACAACTTAGTTAGTCGCCCGACGACTTACTTATTTCTTAATCGTCCGGCGACTAACGCTAGTTGCCGTCGTTAGTTGGCCAAGTGGGGACGCGGCATGTGGGGCTGTCCTCAGGTAATCATACAGCTCTTTGACGGCCCTCGCAGGTCTTCTTATATCAATATTCCATCTTGCAGTGTTTAAAACACCGCAAATGTGAGGTGAAACACCACAAAAACAACCTAACTTAAAGTAGGCAGGAGCTATTGGAAGGAAGCATTTGATATCAATTAGCCTTATGATAGGAGTCATGATTTTAACTGTCATAAGATCCAAACCTTGGTTGCCTTGTCTGTATTTAAAATAGCAGGAAATGCCAGCTTTCTAGATAACAGATCCACTACTTGTTACTTTACCTTTTACCGCTTCGGTTGTGTCAAAAGCCTAGTCCCCACTTGGGTGACTAGATTACAACAATCGGTGGATACTAACATTGTTAGTCGCCAGATGACCAACTAGACACTGGTGCCATGATGTCTGGTGACTAAACCACTAGTTGCAGTGGTATCTGGCAAAATATTTGACATGTTTAATATTTCTCCATAGCCACGGTGATTAGTTAGTAGCTGGGCAACATACTTAAGTGTCTTCTAAGTCATCAGCAGATTTATAACAAGAGCGTCCCAATGTTAATTAATCTCAGTTATCATTTCCTCATTGGTTGCCTCTGATAACCATTAATTGCCATCATTAGTCACCCAAGTAGGGATGCGGCATAAATGATCCATATCGAATCGCAGATTTAAAGAAATGCCTATATCACCTCAACAGTTTTAGTTGATGCCAGACCCGTTTCCGCTCCAGTGTGTCCCTCAGGCTGACTAGTGTGTGGTCACTTATAAGGTCAAAATGACTGACTTCCGGGAACGAGCATGGACTGGTTAATCTGTCTGTGTGTCTCTCTCAAGGACACCGGAAATATTATCACAACTGACTCCTGGTCTGTTCCCAAAAGATGATTGTATGATGCAGAATTAACCAATACCCCAGTCTAGGATGCTACGTTATTATAACCTTGCAGCAATGTTCTAGTTGGTTCTGTATTTGGTTCTTGCTACATCCTTTTGATGACTCCCAATTATGTTGCTGCAACGTTCTGCCGTGAAGTTGCAATGTGATGTGTATTACTACGTTCTGGTTATGTTCTTATACCTGAGCAAAAGGTTCTCATAACGTTCTGTTTTGGTTTCATCCTAACCTCACTAAAAATATTCAATGATATGATAACATTCTGATTTGGTGAGGTTTCAACCTCACCATCAATAACGTAATTGTTACGTGCTTCTTTAATGAATCTTAATAAGTAACAAACTGACTATAAAAGTATGGTTGCAGAAAGCTGGCTGGGGCTGTGGTTGACAGATTGTAAATGTAGTGTGAATGCAAAAGAATTAAATAAACATCATTGTAATATAATATAATGCTAAAATGCCTCTTGTGCCTCGATTTTCAAAAAAGTTAGCAGCTTGAAACAAATTATTTTTGAGGTATCGGTTAGTTGGTCAGTTATTGCTTGCTTTATGCCCTTATTAACTGCCAGGTTTATATCAGAGGCAGTGATTGTGATTGAATCTATGAGATGAGGTGCCTATTTGTAGCACTGGGACCCAATGCCCTCTATATAGTGCTCCTAGGCAAGCAGCAATGTAACATACACATTCTGCACTGTACTTTTTTGGTTAGTCTGTAACATGCCCAATTTTCATGTTATAGTTACATTGGAGAGGTTATAAACCTCTCCGAAGTGAGTATCCCATTTGCTCCCCGGAAACACCTACTCCCCCTCCCCCCCACTCCTCCCCCCTCCTCCTCCCCCCTCACCCCCACCCCTTCTCCGGCGTTCTGCCCCCGGCTGATTGGTGTATGGGCTCTGAGTTGGTCAGAATGACCAGTTTCCGGGAACATCAGGTTAGGGGGGCTTAGGGTCCCCCCCAGCTGTCCTAGGTCTAGGCCAGCACGTGTTTAGGTTTACTACGAATGGCGTATCTAGAAGACATGGGTGTGTCTAGACATTTAATTCTCTTTTCTTGTAGGCCTATCAGGCTGTTAGTGTTCATTTAGTCCCAGTCTAGTTAATTTCCTTTTATGTTATTCTTAGATGGGAATCCCATTTAGAATGGTTAATAGTGGAAAGGCCATATTCCACATACCGAAAGCATGCGCCACCAATATTGAGCCTGCCTCCTGGTTTGTTCCTGAAAGATGATTGAACGATGCAAAATTAACCAATACGGCTTTGGTTGACAGATGTGGTGTTAATGAAAATCAAAGTAGTATTGTATAATACTAAAATACCTCTTGTGGCTTGATCCTTAAAAAAGTTAGCAGCTTGAAACAAATTATTTCTATAGTTTCAGTTGGTTGGTTATTGGTTGCTTTATGCCTTAATGAACTGCCAGGTTTATATCAAGGGCTGAATTGCATCTATAAGATGAGCCACTATTTGTCGCAGTGGGACCCCATGCCCTCTTTTTGTGCTGCCACACTGAGCTATCATGTCTTAGGCCCACATGATACCCCACTTGGTTACATTATATTGACACTAAGCCAAACAATCATGTTTCATGGTTCTTACTTCCTACTAAGCGACAGACAAGGAGCGGCCGCCACCAATTTTAGAGTCTTTGGTGTGATCCGGTTTTAACCTACGACCTCTCTCACTCGTAGCGGCCACCCTACCAACTGATCAACCTAGTCTGGTGTTTCTTTAAGTATTTGATAGATGATACTTAATATAGTGATGAAGATGATTTTTGGAGTTTAGTATCTGCTCACCAATTTTTCAGCTATATCAGGACCACTCACCTTTTTGACTTTTACAAGTTCTATGTCCATATCTAAGAACATTGAATTGGCAGAACATATGGTGGTGTAACTGACACAGCCCAGTCTTGAACCTGGCTCCTCCTGCATGCAAGTTAAAGGTACTTCCAACCTATCCCAGCACTGCCACCTGGTGCATACCTGTTGAACCCTCTATGTGCTATTGTTATACTGCTGCTACACACAAACAGTGTGTCAGTTATTACCTTAGGGATGATAGAGAAGTCTATGTTCAAAACGGTAAAACCCTTTGATTTTTGTACTGGATATCAATAAGATCAAGACTTGAAATCTGTAGGAATTTCAAGAAAAAAACACTGCAACATTTTTTTCTGGGATTTTTGAAATTTAAAATCTCAGGTATTTCCCATAGAAACCTATAGTAAATACCTCAAATGTTTAAAATCCCCTAACTGAAAGACCAAACGGTAAAACTTGTTTCCCCTCTGGCTATGTATTCCTGATGTTCTAAAGAAAATTCTGAGGAGGTATGGAAAAATTATCACTACAAGTCAAAATCCTGCTGAATAGGTACAAGTACCTTTAAGGCGGTATTCCACCGAAAGTGCGGGCTGCCGATATTGAGCCTCTCCATAGCAACGTTACATACCGGTAGCATGTCATTTCGGCGCAATTTCGGCGGCCGAAATAGCGGTATTGGCGGCCAAAATTGCGGTATCGGCAGCCAGTCCAAAATCAACAGGAAAAATTTACCAACATGTTCGTAAATTTTATCAGCAGTGCTGCCGATTATTGCCAAAATTGTATCGGCGTCAAATCGGCAACACACGTTCGGTATGTGGAATACAGCCTTTAGGAATGTTGACCACTACACTAACCCAACCCCTTTACCTGATGTATCATACCAACACCATATTTCTATGTTCAGATAACCACTCAAAACGAAATGGAAGATAATGTAATGCTCTACATCTTTAAGAAAAATGTATATATATATATAAAAACAGCTCGCGGCAACTAAGGTTGTAAACCTCTCCGAAGTGAGTATCCCATTTGCTGTATCTCCCTGAAATCACCTACTACCCCCCTCCCCATCCCATTCTCCGGCCGTTCTGCCCCCGGCTGATTGGTGTATGGGCTCTTAGATGGTCAGAATCACCAGTTTCCGGGAACTTCAGGACTGAGGGGCTTAACGTCATGACCCTGCCCCCTGTCCCCACCTAGCCCCACCTAGCCCAGGCAAGAATATGACGTTACTATAATGTTTCAACAATGTTCTGTTTAGTTCTGCTTTGATTCTTGCTATGTTATTTTGATGGCACCCAAAAACATCTTTAGAACCTAACATTCAGAAGTCACATTGTGATGTTAATGTGACATTCTTGTAATGTTTTTTCATTCATGTTATAATAACATTATTATAACACTTTTCACTAAATTATAATGTTCTTATAACATTCTTTATTAGTTAGTTTCAACTTTACCCAGAATAACATACCTATCAATGAAAATTGGGCATGCAGGTTTCAGACTAAGGAAAAAAGTACAGTTGTATAATGTGCTCGTGATGTCGTTGCTTGCCTGGAAGGTCTTGGGCAGCATGTGTTTATGTTTACTGCAAATGGCGCATCTATAAGACATGAATGTGTCTAGACCTTTAATCCTCTTGTTTTGTATCATGCTGTAAGAGTTCATTTAGCCCTGCAGCTGGTCTAGTTAATTTCTTTTCATAATAGATGGGAATCCCATTAACTTTAGATAAGTTAATTGTGTAAAGGCTGTATTCCACATTCCATATCGGACTCATCCACTTTCGGCATAATCTCAGCTGCCGAAAGTGCCATGTCATCTGCCGATAGTGCCATATCATCAATCCGTGCAAAATTGGCAGGACAATTTTACCAACTGATTATATATATATAGGTGGTAGCAAAAGTGCATTGACCTGAAATTGGCAGCACACTTTCGGTATATGGAATACAGCCTTTAGACAATCTTGTTGACACTGTATCTGTCCTACCCATTGATATGTATATATTGTTATTTCAACATACCTGTAATTTCAAACCGTGAGAACCTGCGTGTTGGAATAATGGGATTGTTTATGCTGTCAAACCTGGAAGACAGGCGACTCGCTAAAGCAGAAGGTTTTATGATTACTCCATTCATGAATAAAAGGAAAAGGAAAAATAACGAGAGAACTGCAGAGCTCAATCATGTTATTGAATTATATCTTCATGTCCCCAAGTCCTAACAAAACATGATGATTACTTAAATCTTATCAATTGCAGATTTGCAGGTGTGCCAGCCAAACAAATGCTGTTTTTCAGACCAAAATAGGATAGGACATTAAAGGTAGGGCTGATAGGCTTTAAGTTTGGTTCCTATTGGAAAAAGGCCTATATAAAAGGATGCATTTTACAAATCTTAGGAGCAATCTGCCGACCAAATTGCTTTGGTTGATTTTGTATCATGTGAGAGTACTCAGGGAATAAGCAAAGAGGCAATTTTGAAAATATTTCATTGTTAACTTTACTGCTGCTGTAAAATGGGATGGGCCAAATCTTTAGGTCTCCCAACACTGATTGTTTCCTTTAGAAAGTCATATCGCGATGGCGGTATAGCGATGTTGACGTAGTAATGGCAATGAGCTGACAATGAGGATTGCTTTTATTTGTGAAACGTATCACATTTCTCCAATGACTCTACGTGTAATCACCCATGTGGGACGATGATGTAGGCCTACAGTCACTGGCAGATCCAGGATTTTGAAAGGGGGGGCATGTAATTGGAATTTCTTTCCTTAATTACCTTTTGGCCGAGTTTTACATGATAAAAACTCAAAAATTTTAAAAAAGGGAGGGGCGCGCACCCCTGCGCAACCCCCTCCCCTGCCCCTCTGAATCTGCCACTGACATTATTGCAGAGTGACGGAGTGAAAGGTACATCGAGACAAGTCATCAAATAGCTTTGTGAGGAACCCTTCAGCAGACATACAAAAGAACTGATGCTGCATTCAACTTCCAAGTCTAAATCAATTAACTGTCTTATGGAGGCCCTATGCAGCTCTCTTAATTGATACTGGGTCACAGCCTGGAATTTACCGTGCACCACTTCAAGTTTTATCATTTCCTCAGCAAGTGTGGACGACTGGCCTGAGGCTTAGAGTAAATACCTTCAGTATTGCCATCCTTTTGAAGTGGTACTTTAGAAGTTTTTACACTAGTAGACAGTCAGAGTCTTCTTTTGAAAATAGATGCCTATTTCAAATTGTCATCTTCATTTCTAGATTTTTTTTATTTTTTTTTTTTATTTTTTTTTTTAAAGCAGTTTATTTCTTAGATCAAGTCAGATATATACAGTGTAGATCATTATTCTTGTAGCTGCATTTTTGCTGTCGTTTTTCCTTTACCTATAACCTAATGGATATATCATATGGTAGAGTAATCAGTGTCTAACAACAGTTTTCTACGAACAAAAACACATAAGACAGGACAGAACAAACAAGACAACAGCTCATAGGTTTTAACAGTTAGCAGGTATAAACTATAATGAGTTAGGCAGAGCTGTGTTTACATTGACAGAACATTGCCTCAGAGGTGGTGCATTTGGTAGGTTTTAATGGTTTTACTGGATGTTATTAAGTAAATATAATAAATTTTCTAGTCTTATTCTCTTGCAAACATATATTTTTCTCCACTATGAGCCTCATCCTAAATTCTCTGGCCCAGTCTAGTACATCAAGATGGTTGCTGTGGAACAGTCTTTGTCTGTATATATAAAACTTGATTGACAGAGTAGTAAGGTTTCTAATCTTGGCTTCTCTAGTGCCCGATGGATCATTGAGTAGTATACTCTCCTGTATTTCATTTGATATATCAATTTCTGCTACCTGTTTCAACCACCGTACAACTGTTTCCCAGAAGAACTGGACTTCTGGGCATTTTATAAAAAAGTGAAGTATATCATCTTTTCCCCCGCAGAATAGACAGTCAGGGGAATCAACTCCTTTTCTTTGAAATAGGAAAGATCTGCAAGGTACAATTCTTTGATGTATCTTAAACTGTAGGGACTGCAGCTTAGTTTCCCTTGTTGAGGTATATGCTGCACGGTATAATTTACACCATAGGACAGTGCCGGGCACAAGGTCTGGATAGACTTTGTTCCATTTGTACTGTGCAGTGGGGTACCTGAAGTATTTTTGAGATAAAACTCTATATATCTGTTTACTTTGCATGCAAAATAAGTTGACTGGTTTTCCTTCAATGACTGATACAAACAGACATACCGCCGGTGTTTGCTGTTCCGCCATTGACATGTTTTTAATCCAGGGAATAGCATTCTTTAGTTGAAGCCATTCCAGAAAGTTGAGTTTCACCCCATATTCATCTTGTATTTCAGTCAGTCCCATCAATCCTGAGTTTCTTATTAAATCTTTTATATGTATTATGCCTGCATCTTCGCATTTTTTCCATAACAGGGTATGTCCCCCACAAGTAATAAAGTCATTGTTCCAAATACTTTCATTTTGCCTTTCTTCTTCAGTTTCTGGGAGCCTGTAGTAAATGTCTAACCATGTCCCAAGTATACCCTTATAAAAGTGGTTAGAGATCCCCTTCAAGTAGTCCTTTTTTTTTCAAGAAAGTAACGTAGGAAGGTAGATCTAGCGCCGAAAAACAACCTTGGGATATATGTCCATTTCTGATAATCTCCGAGACATAGCCTCCTGACCCAACTGAGCTGGGATGACTTCAACAATATTTCCAAGTTTAATAGATTTAAGCCCCCTTGGTCAATAGGCAGACACATGGTAGAGTAGGCCACCCTATTGACCTCACTGCACCACAAGAATTTGCAAATCATTTTTTAAAATTCAGTTAACACCTTTCCTGGAGTGTGGGTCACGCTTACAGGATAAAGCAGGATGGGTATTAACAAGCTGTTGATTATCGTTACCTTTCCCTTGAGTGAGAGTGAGCGATTATTCCAGTTATTACATATACCCTGACATTTTTTAAGTTTAGCCTCAAAGTTCCATTCATATTGTTGTCTCTCGCTCCTATGCCTCCCGACCCTAATTCCCAAGACAGTAACAGTTTCAACACATTCAATTGATGTAACATTTGGTCCTGGCATTGCACTAGAGCCTAGCAGTAAGATATGTGATTTCTCTGGGTTAATTTTGAGTCCTGAGTACCTTCTAAATCGTTCCAGATAATCCAATACATAGACCAGAGATTGTGGGTCCTTTAAAAAGCAAGTTAGATCGTCTGCAAGCAGAGTAAGTTTAATCTCCTTCATGCCAACCTGTATGCCCCTTATTCGTGAGGACTCCCTGATTGATATGGCCAGCAACTCAATAACAAGTATAAATAGGTATGGGGAGAAGCAGCAGCCTTGCCTTGTCCCTCTAGAGGGTTTGAACCAGTCAGTGGTCCAGCCATTATTTGTGACACATGTCTGGCTATTCTTATAGATTAGGCGCACCCAGTTGATGAAGCATTCTCCAAACCCGTAAAGTTGGAGTGCATTTAGAATAGAGGACCAACTCGTGGAGTCAAATGCTTTATGAAAGTCTACAGCTAGGAGGTAGCCCTCGGAGCCCATGAGGTCCGTGTATTCTATTACATCTTCGATGGTTCGTATGTTGGTTCCAATATATCTGCCCTTAATGAACCCCGTTTGGTCAGTGTATACAAGCTTAGATATGTAAGGTGCTAGTCTTCGAGCAAGTAATTTCGTGAGGATTTTATAATCTACGTTAAGAAGAGTTATGGGACGCCAGTTCTTTAACAGATGCTTATTTGACTCTTTTTTGGGGATAAGGGTAATCACACCTCTCCTCTGTTCCATACTCAGCTGTCCTGATTCTAGAGCAAACAAAAGGCTTTCAAAAACTAAGTGTCCTATTTCTTCCCAGAAACACAGGTAGAATTCTACACTTAATCCATCACTTCCCGGCGTTTTCCCTTTCTTCAGACCTTTTAATGATGCCTCAAGTTCAACCATTGTGATCTGTTCTTCTAGTTTATCTTTGGCTTGGTCCTCTAGTTGGGGTATTTTGGAGGCACTGAGGCCACTACTGAATTCTTCTGTATGGAAGGGGTTATTTTCTGTGTATAGTTTTGAGTAGTATTTATATAGCATATCCAAGATTCCCTTACCATCCTCAATTGTGTGCCCTGCTTCATCTATCAAATTTGAGATATTTTTGTCCTGATGATTTATTTTTTCAAGATTTAGGAAATATTTTGTGGGCTTTTCACCATGTTTTGCCCAAGTGCATTTAGATCTGAATATAGTTGCCTGTGCTTTTTTGACCTCTATCTGTTCCAGCTCTTTTTTAATAGTTATTTTCTCTACAGCGTTATCCTCATTCTCTTCTTCTTCTAATAAGTTTTCCAATCTCTTGGCAAGCTTACTTTCTTCAGCTCTAGCTTTTTTAGATTTTTCCTTACTATACATCATAGTGTGATCCCTAATTAGGAATTTTGTATAGTCCCAGTTAGCCTGTGGGTTCAGATCATTCTCCTCTCTTTTAAGGTTTTTTAGAAACATTCTTGTCTGCTCAAGGAATTCCTTATCTTGTAAGAGTAGGTTGTTAAATTTCCATAGCCCCGGCCCTCTTGGCTTCTCTCCACCCTTAATCTTTAGTGTGACCAGGCTGTGATCTGATAGAAGTCCTACCTCTATTTTACATTCTTTTATGGTACTCTTTATAAAGTTTGATACGAGCCAGTAGTCTATCCTGGTACTTTGCTGCCTCCTATGAAATGTGTACCTACGTTGTTTAGGGTTTTGTTCCCTCCAGAAATCAACTAAGTTATATACTTGCATAAGGTCCCTAACTGCCTCCCTGTAACGTTTAGAGTGGTCACTTTGTGATGGTAATCTTTTATCTATATTGGGGTCTAGAGCCAGATTAAAGTCCCCACCAAGAAATATAGGGAGGTCCCCAAATTCCTTCAGTTTATCCATGAAACTGTTTAGAACTACCAGTTGTTCAAATTCCTTATCTTGAGTAGGGGCATATAAGTTACCTATGATTATTTCTGAGTTGCCAATGTTTAATTTGAGAATAATGAATCTACCTTCCATATCAATAAAGATATTATCACTCTGATAGGCTAGATCCCTTTTCATTAGTATGGCTACACCTCGAGAGCTCCTGCTTCCATGTGAAAAGAATGCTCTACCTCCCCACTCACTGGTCCAGAGTTGCTGACAACTGGGCACGCTATGTGTTTCTTGAAGTAAGCAAATATCAATATTTTTCTCTCTTAATCTTTTGAAAATGGCTTTGCGCTTGACCGCTTCCCCCAGACCATTGACATTAAAGGTGCATAGGCTTATATTAAGTTTCAGCATATCATTGGATCCCCCACAAGTGTCACTAGGACATCGTTCAGACATACTGGGTTATAGTTCATATAGCTAGATGATGACTGGCTATGAGGAGAACACAAATATGGGCACACACTGGCATCACCCGCCACTATTCCATCTTGATCTTTGAAAACCTTTGAAGAAACTCCCTCCCCTCTTCTTAGGACATTGGAGGACAGGACAAGACAGAGACAGGACACAAAAAACAAGAACATTGGTACATATAAACTAATCCTAAAGTTAAGACTAACTGGGGGCATTAAGGATTTAATACAAATAAACCTCAATGCTCCAGCACCTTACAGCCTCGTGGTACATGCAGACCAGAGTGTAGCTAAAAGAGTCTTATTCCATCGTTCTTCTTCCATCGATGTCTGAAAACGTGAAGTACATAGTAGTTCTTTTGAGCGTAAATTTTGGAAAAGAGCTTAGTTGGGGTTTTGATTTAGCTGACTAGATAGGGAAGTTTTTAACTAAATTGCCTGAATTGGGGACTACCGCGACATAGAATTTTCTTCAGTGTCAGAATGCAGTATGCATGGTATTGTCTATGGTATGGAGTCCCTAAGTGGTCTTCCATATGGTTAGATATCCCATTTTTAAAGTTTATCTAGGCAGGGTTACCGTAGTTGTCCACACATTGGGTTGTAGACACAGCTGTGGGTTTAGGGAAGGTTACACATAGACAGTTAGACATGAACCCATTATGCTTCAGCCCCTTAGCTCTTCCCTCACCTCCATTAGAATCTTCCCAAGAATGTTCTTGCCTTTCCAGCTTTTCCTGTCCAACACTAACTTGAAGCTAAGAGACAAGCCGATTCCCCACAGCAGGTCTCTAGGGGAGGCCTCCCCCAGGACCTTCCTTCCAGTGGCAAGGAGCAGTTCCTTCAGCTTAGCATTCTGCTGGAATTTAGCCAGAACTGCCCTGAGAGCCACCTTAGGTGCCTCCTCTTCCCACTCTCCCTGGCGACCGTCCTTCTTCCAGTAGTTTAGAATAGACTTTAATTTGACAGGGTCGTGTTCTTCCATGATCTTGTGGATCTCCTGTGCTGTTGCCCCACCAAATCGGGCTCTGTCCCGTGCCAGGTACTGCTCCACACTGGAGTATACTACCCCATCAACCGTGAAGCAACAGCCAAAGTGGTTGGAGAATGGAGTGAATTTACTGAAGAACACCAGTGTGTTGCCATCGGTTCTTGTTGCCAGGGTCGATGGTCTCAGCTCATAGGGCAGGCGCTCTAAGTCGTCGATGTCGTATGCCAGCCCTCGTACATATAACTTAAAGTCCCTTACTGCTGAGTCCCTATACGCTTCTTCATTTCTAGATTTATTGCTAGTAATTTCTATTTCAACCAGATTGTATTTCTCGATGCATTCCTACCGTGAGGTCTCCCTGCTCACATAACTGATACAGATAAGCACCTTTGTTAAAACCCTCATCATTTTCTTACAAGCTGCAAGGCATCCCAAAATAATATTCATGCTGGATCTCCGGGCTCAGTCAGAATAGCTGCAACACACAAAAGACCCCATAAGGAAGTGTTTAGTAGCCATAAAAGTAGTGGGTTCAGGCGATGGCTGGCATTGGCTGGGGGTAATAACGGACGCCCCGAGCCGTAAAAGGTCAGCAGAGTTAAGCCGTTCATCAGCCGAGCTTGGCTCGCGGTCACCTTGGACACTGCCCGATGGCGGGTGTTTACGAGCTGCAGGATGAGGGGGCATTTACACAGACTGTCATAAGCTTAAGGGGCATATACACGGACCATTATAAGCTTAAGGGGCATTTACATAGACTGTCATAAGCTTAATAGGCATTTACACAGACCGCTAAAAGTTAGAGGGCATTTACACAGACCATAATAAGCTTTAGGGGCATTAACACAGACCGTCATAAGCTCAAAGGGCATTTACACTGACCATACTAAGCTTAACATTCATTTACACACGCTGCTATAAGCTTAAGAGGCATTACAGACACTGTTATAAGCTTAAGGGGCAATTACACAGACAGTTATAAGCTAAGGGGCATTAACAAAGACTTTTACAAGCTAAGGGGCATTTACACATAAGGTCATAAGCTTAAGGGGCATTTACACAGACCGTTAAAAGTTTAAGGGGCATTTACACAGACCATCTTAAGCTTAAAGGGCATTTACACATACTGTTATGAGCTTAAAAGGCATTTACAATGACTATTATAAGCTTAAGGGGCATATACAAAGACCATTGACTGCTTATGGTGCATTTACACAGACTGTCAAAATGTTTATGAAAACCATCATCACTGTGCTTATGACAGAAACAGCTGTTCTCTTAACATTTCAACTATCGTATTGTGTAAACCTGGCTTTAGGCTAGGAAATGAGGGAGAAGGCTTGGGGAGATGGCAGTACAATGTCATCATGGGGATCGGGGTCTGTTAATAGGAAAGGTATTCAAGATACAATTAATATAAGGATAAAAACCAAGCCGATTTAGGGACATATCAATGCCATCCTAAAAATTATCCAATTCCTAACATGGTATATTAAAGTTTATAAATTCTCTTTTCTTGCTATTGCCATCGATATGCTTATAAATATACAGATTCTGTTAGACATCAAAATATCAGAAGAATGCTTTTTATACAAACACCTTAATGGCAATCATATGGTAGGCTGCCCATCTCAGACTTTTATTCACATCCCTGTTTTTTTCTCATGTCCAAATTTGGCATAAATGGGATAGAATTTATTTAGGTGTTTTTAACATTTTTGCGTGTCACCATAGAGTTGCTAAAAACATAACTGGCCGCGATCATTCATATCCTCATAACTGGTGTCCATCCTCAAAGGGAGCTGAAACCAAAAAATTCAACGACATTTTTCAAACTTGAATAATAATGGAAATCCTTTCAATGAGCCTATTCCTGGCCAATATTAGAATATAAACCATGAAATATGGCAGAATATCATTAATAACACATGTTCCATGCTCAACTCAAGTAATGTGTATCTGCAAAAATGGGGTTTGTTTACAAACAAATGGAAATATCACCATCTCTTGTGGAATTCTATTTTGGTTTGAGCTAGTTTTCACGGCTAATACTTTACCACTGACGTTAACTAGACTCATCTAACATATTTCCATACTTATCTGAGTCTTGAAGATTTTTTCAATTATTTTGGTTTTGGGTACACAGCTTTACTCCTGATTCTGGTATGAGCATGGTAAAGAGAGGGATCCCTAGGGGTAGGTTGCCATTGCATTTGTTTGTGTTATTCATGGGCATTCATTTTTGTGGAAAGCACGGGCGGATCAAAGATTTTGAGGGTGGAAACAGGGCCACTTATCCCAGGATAAGCGCTAGTGCCGCATTCCGACACACGCAGATGGGCGGTATTTTACTCTGTCAGTGTGGTTTAAGACAGAATTGAGAGGCAGAATCAGGACCTCTTGACAACCCTCTCACCTGGTATTTATGAGGATATAAAAATGCTTAAAGGCTGAATTCAAATAAAAGTGTCCTTGTAATTAAATTTGCACTTGACATTATCACAATTGATGAAATAACTGCTGGTAGCTCTGAGACTTTATGAACATTGAACTATGGGGTTTTACTTTACTGTTATTTGTAGAGGTATATTTAAGCATTGTGTTTTCATTAATTATGCCAATATTATTAGCTAGTTCCCATCACAGTCCTCCCTCCATGCAAGCTGTAGGTTATCTCAAGGAGTAGTTCTCCATCAGGAGGTGACCGTGAAAGGATGTTGTTTATTCAGTCCAAATGATATGCATCACCGCAGAGCTTCCATTGACAACCATCAGTCCAAGAGGCTTGGTCCACTCAACCCCCACAGCCAATGCTCCTCGCCTTCCTGCCTGTCGGTTCTCAGACTCTCCATAATAGAAACCCAGTCTCGTGGCCTGTTACCCTATCTGAGGTATTGCTATAGGCTTTACAATGGCCCCTTGACGTGGCCTTCACTCTTCAAACACAATCTATGAAGAGGCACACTCTTAGCCCTGATATTGCTTGTATGCAAAATGGCTAAGCTAACTATGGACTGACACTGAGTCAGTACAACATGTTGCTCAAAATTTCTATGCAATAAACCAGCAGCGGCTTTGTGAAAGGGACAGGAAAGCAATGGTGATTGCTTCCATTATCGAAAATGAGCATATCAGTGGTGGGAAGCTACCTGGGTAATCATATCATTGATATTGAGAGAATTGGTAAAGAAAGATTTCTCTCCACATGCCCGGATGTGTACCCAGAAGTAAAGGAAATGAGTAATCTGTTTGGAGCCAAATGAATGGAAGGAAAGATCAAATTAAGTGTCAAAATAGACATGTATTCTACGCTGTGAATTGCAATTGCACCTTAGAAGACAGTGGAAACACAGGAAATAACATGTTGGATGGAGATGTGGCCAGTGCATGTTTCTATGACATATGATCCTTTATCACCCTTGAGTATGGGTTGATGATACAAACAGAGGCCTTACAATATGAACCTGTTCTTACATCCCAGACACACACATCCGGCCAAGCTAATCACAATGTAACTATGTACCTGTTTGTAGAACTAGACACAACAATAACACCTGCCACTTTAGTTGAAATGAGCTTCCTGTACATAATTGCAGTTTCAGAACTGCATATTCTAAAGGGAAATGTCAATTCTGAAAGTATGAAGTTCGCCAAACTTAGTTTAGTCTTATCTGCCATCTGCTGGACAGCCATCTGGCAGGAGAGCTAAAGTCATTATATAGGTAGTTTAACTATTTGAAAACAAGCAGGGAAAAAAGACATGGCCACTTATAGAGCAAATACTGCTATTTACATATTCATCGATATACATCTAAATACATGTAAGAAGACAAAAGAAAATCATAATTGAACTGAATGTTTATTGCTTATTTATTGATACACACTGTGAACTAGCTCATTGAAAATGGCTTCTTGTGTTTCTACCTTGATCCCCTATTCCCAGCGCATAATGAAATAGTAAAATAGTTTGATGTCTTGCAACAAGGCCTAGGATCGCTATGATGATGGGTCCTGCTGTTGAATTGTGGCTGTTCTACTAAACTGATTTTAATTCTGTAAAAGGTTCTAAAAAGGGAGTTTTGCACAACAATGCATTGTTTGACGAAGCAATCGTTCGCTGCCCGGGGTTCACTGTTATACATGCCATTATAAGATGGGCCACTATGGCAGCCATTCTTTTTTAGGGATATTCCACCGGCACTTTATGTTCAGTTAATTGGCTGTTTTTCCCTTCCATAATCATGTGGGAGTATGAACTACAATGTATTACAGACACACGAGACACCAGTATTCATAAGGCTTCCACCTGCTCTTTGCAAACAGAACAGGTTTCTAGGATATGTTCCCAGGCAAGCAGCAACGTAACAAGAACATTAATATTCTGCAACTGTACTTTTTTAATTGGTCTGAGACCTGGCCAATTTTCACGTAACAATAATGTTATTTTTGGTAAGGTTTAGACTTACTGAAAAAGAAAGTTCTAATGATATTCTATTTTGGAAAAGTTGAGACCAAACTAATAAAGAATGTTATAATAACGTTATTGTAACGTGAAATAATGTTACAAGGACTTCACAACAACGTTCTAGTGTGACGTCGCAATGTTAGGTTCTAAAGACGCTTTTGGGTGCCCTCAAAAGAACGTAACAAGAACCAAACCAGGTCTAAACAGAACGTTGCTGCAACGTTATTATAACATCATATTCTTGCTTGGGTTGTGTATAGGAGACAGCTCCTAGGCAAGCGGCGACGTAACAAGCACATTCTGCGACTGAACTTTTTTGGTTAGTCTGTAACCTGCCCTATTTTCATGTAACAGTTACATTATTTTAGGTAAAGTTGAGATTTACTGAAAAGGAATGTTATAATAACATTATATTTTAGTGAAGTTGAGACCTTATTAATAAAAGACATTATAATGACGAATGTGAAAGAATGTTACAAGAATGTTACAAAAACATCACAGTGCAATGTTGCAATGTTAGTTTCTAAAGACATTTTTGGGTGCCATCAAAATAACAAGAACCAAAGTAGAACTAAACAGAATGTTATAAAAACGTTATAATAACGTCACATTCTTGCTTTGGCAGAGTCCTACATACCTACAGCCTTTGGTAAGTTGTGAAACACTCCATATAGAAGTAGGGCCCTGGTAGGAAACCCTTTTTCTTTTTATTGAACTAAACATCCTTCACATTACACATAACAAATTTACAATAAGGTTCCATATTGTCAACGATTTTTTCTGGAAGAAAATATTACAATTTATCTCTATCTTAAGTAATTGCTATTTCGCATACTTTTACCCACACCGTTGCCATTAAAGCACATGTACCAAGCAGTATACAAAGTCCTTTGATTTTATAGATTGTACTTGTTTCCACAGCTCTATACTTTCAGCTTTTGCAATATGATTCTAGGTCTGGTTCATTCAAATATATTTTTCTACCACAATCACAATGCAATTCCAGGAAGCGCATTCCGGCAGCAATAATCAAAATAATAATAATGTACTGACGAGGATGGTCAGTCCATAGTTAGCTTAGCTGTGTATAACTCTTTTTGAACTGTAAGCTGAAGCACTGGGCAGAGCACTACTCACTATCAATTGTTAAACACCCTGTAAAGATCGGTACTGGAAGCTAGGTTCTGTTGTGGAATTGAAGCAGATAGTCTGGTAGGCAGGCAGGAGCATTGGCTGGGTGTGCTTGAGTGGACATTACCCCTTGGATTGTATATTGTCAACAGGAGTTCTTGCAACTGGTATTGCATATTAGATTCAATAAACTTAACCCTTTCATGCGAGTGTTATGTCCTTTATAATGAGGAACTACGTTATTGATTGGACCTGCAGTTTGAGCGGAATTAGTTTGCCATTGAAGTTAGTTAATATCTATAGGAACTAATCATAAGCAACACATAAATATTAATGGCACCCTATTATTAAATGGATATTAAACCTCTATAGTTAAATAATTCAAACAAATGTAATCGTGTAGTCTGAGACAAAGTGGCGAGGACAAAACTAGAATAAAAAGTTCTTTAAAGCTCTCTCAGACCAACTGGTCACTGCCCAGCCAAGGATGTGACGTTGTTATAACGTTGCAGCAACATTCTGGTTGGTTCTGTATTGGTTCTTGTTACGTTCTTTTGAAGACTGCCAATTACGTCATTGCAACATAATGCTGTGACGTTGCACTGCAATGTTATTATAACATTCTGGTTCTTCAACCTAAACAGAATGTTCTTATAACATTCTGTTTTGGTTTCGTCCTAACCTCAACAAAAAATAATGTTATAATAACATTCTGATTTGGTGAGGTTTCAACCTCACCATCTAGAATGTAATTATTATGTGTCATCTTAGTAAGTAACAAACTGACTTAAAAAGTATGACCACAGAACGTTTCGGTCACGTGGCGAGCTAGCTGGGCAGTAATCAAATTAAATCAAACATTATCGTGTAGTGTGAGACAAAGTGGCGAGAACAAAACTGGACAAAAAAGTTCTTCAAAGCCCCCCCCAGTCAGGCTGGCCACTGGTTTCTGGCAGAACAAACATCCGGGATCCAGTCGTGCCAAGAACCAGCTCCACCAGCTGTAGTCACGTGATGGGGTAATCAAGGGTCGTGTAATTTGATTGGTTGGCCCTCAGTGTTTATGTACTTAATGTTTAAAGACCCTCCATTAGGAGGCCTTACTAGCTGATTGACAGCGCATGCGCACGTGGTTGATGACTCCTTATGGAAGATTCCTCAGGTCTGTAATAAAGTCAGAAAGACTGACATGCACACAGAACTAGGGCTCCAAGTTGCACCTACAGGTAGAAAGGCTAATGCTGCGTCCCTGCTTGGGTGTCTAATGATTGTGATTAGCAGATTTCAGTGGCGACTAAGAAGGAAATGATAGTCACTGGGCAAATAACTAGTTGCCAAGCAAGTTGCCCTCCAAGTTTGGATGCCTATTAGGCGGCATATTTTACAAAATATATCTATATAGCTCGCACAATATTAGCAACAGCATGTGTACTGAATGGTAATATGATGTGGCGTGCTTCAAATTCCAATGTGTTTACACTACTTACATGACCCCTGTATAATGGAGGCAATCCAGGCAACAATGCCCAGGCATGCAGTGACAAAACAAGCATGTTCTGCGACCATACTTTTTTGGTTAATCTTAAACCTGCTCAATTTTCGTGAAACAGTTATATTATTTTAGGCAAAGTTGATACTTTAAAAAAGAATGTTATAATAACATTATATTTAAGTGATGTTGAGACCTTACTATCAAAGAATTCTATAATAACATTATCATAACATAAAAGGACGTTATAAGAACGTCACAATAACACCACAGTGCGATGATCCTTTGTTAGGTTCTAAAAACGTTTTTGGTGCCATCAAAATAGCATAACAGGAACCAAAGTAGACCTAAACAGAATGTTATAATACTGTTATAATGACATAATATTCTTGCTTGGGTGTGATATTGCAAATTGCGGAGACCAACGATGGGCAGGGCAAATGGGCCTTCAGTCTCTATGCCCCTTTTCCAATGGTGCCTTTTGTTAGTAGGAAAAGCTGGGGGAGGGGGAGAATCAACATACCAATGCCTTTCATATTTCAATTGTTAGGTGCAAACCGTAATTTAGGGCTGGATATGGTCATAGTGAGTGGAAGGTGTACCAGTAAAGAGGTCCCCGTAAGAGGCAGCCCGCTCAGATGATGGGGTGTTACTTGCTGGTTATTGCCACTTACAGACCCCAGCTTGTGATGTACAGTATGTATGATATCTGTATGGGGTGCTCTGATGGCACCAAATATAGAACAGTGACATATGGTGGGCTGTTCCTGAGGAAAGGTAGAATCATTCTTAATGCATGCTTAGACCTGTCTGCTTGATGCTATGGCTATACCAAGCAGTGATATGACATTATTATAATTTTGTTATAAAGTTCTGTTTAGTTCTGCTTTGGTTCTTGTTATGGTATTTTGATGGCACCCAAAACGTTTTTAAAACCTAACATTGCAACATTCCATGGTGACGTTGTGTAATACTTGTAACGTTCTTTCACGTCATAATAATGTTCTTATAACATTCTTTTTTAAGTAAGGTCTCAACTTCACTAAAATGATTTATATTCTTATTATAACATTCTTTTTTAGTAAGTCCCAATTTTACCTAAAATACCGTAACTGTTAGGTGAAAATTGGGCAGGTTACAGACTAACCAAAAACATACAGTCGCAGAACTTGCTTGTTATGTCATTGCTTGCCTGGGTGAGTTCATGTCTAAAAAACTATTGACGATAAACGAGGAAACACTCAAGACATTCCCTATATAAATTTAATTGACATTTGACATTGATATTAAAATTTCAATTAAAAAAAGTGGGTTGTTTGTTTTACATTCAAGGTTTTTACCTGCACATTTTAATAAGTCACAGTGTGACGCCACTAAAGACATTTTTGGGTGCCATCAAAGTAACGTAACAAGAACCAAAGCAGAACTAAACAGAAAGTTATAATAACGTTATGATAACATTATATTCTTGGTTGGGGTGTGATCAAAAGCTGAGACAGTCTCTGCAGGCAGCGTGAATCCTATTTACCGTAATCTGATACGTCTGGGTAAACAGGATGTAAGATCGGCCATGATTAATTCAATATTGAATGTGGACTATGGGATGGTAGGCATGTGCAGAGACTGGTTCATTAAGGTGATTGGATAAACCACGGGAGAGGTATTATGGGATAGGAGGTGTGCAGACAGAGAGGATCTAGTCACGTGATCAGGCTGTCCAAACAGAGGCGGAGGTAGAGCGGTGGTATTTATATTTTCTCACATTAGTAATGGACAAAAACATTGCCCTACAATCTACCATGAATGGCCATGATATTTTGAGTTATGAAATGCAATTCTGAAGAGGGTCTAATACATGGTTCATACAAAAAGCTTCTGAACAATTTAGAAGTTTCTGAAACGACTTAAGTCATTTTGCTACTTTAGCCAAAATGCAGTAGGGGTGTGGGGGGTGGATTGGGGGTGGGGGGCAAACCATGGCCTACACAAGCTAATGCATGAAATTGAACGGAGCTGATATTATTGTTCCTCCTTAAAAACAAAGTCACAAGTGAATATGTGATTTCAAGGGGCACCATTTCTCATGTTTTTCGCGAGTTTTTGTTTAATATTTGAGTTGCTTTTACTTGAATCACTAAGTAAAACCAAAGTTAAACATAAGTTGAACACCAGTTCAGAACTCGTGTCTATAAATTCATGGTTTTCTGGGAGTAAACTTGGTGTTTGTTCATACTACTAGTTCACAGTGAATGGAGTGCGTGTTAAAGTAGAAGAAAACATGAGCCCTCCTAGGCAAGCATATTCTGCAACCATATTTTTTGGTTAGTTTGTGACCTGTCCAATTTTGACAACAGTTATGTTTCTTTAAAATTGAGACTTACTAAAAAAGAATGTTATAATAACGTTACTATAATTTGAAAAAGCATTACAAGAATGTCACAATAACGTCATAGTGTAACATGGCAATGTTAGGTTCTAAAGACATTTTTATTTGCCATCAACAGAACGTAAAGCAGAACTAAACAGAACATTATGATAATGTCATATTCGTGTTTGGGCTGTTTGTTGATGAAAACAGCGCATGTTAAAGTAAAAGAAAACAAACACGAGACCTGATTGCTGGGCTGCGTTGCATACATAAACTGAGTTATACAGACGAGCAGCTGGGTAGGTTTGTTCTCTGTAAACAGACACTGCTCTAACAAGTGTCTACTTAAGAGGGCCCCAGCTGCATATTCATCCCCAGGTGCCCTTGACATGTCCTCTCCTTGTCCCCCTCCTCCAGCACCCTTTGTACCAGGTGAGTGGTGGGGGAGAGGGGGGGGGGGGCAGGGGGAGAGGCAGGTACACTAGGAAAGATGAGAGGTGGATGGATGGGGAGCATGACTGCCCAGGCAAGGATGTGACATTATTATAATGTTGCAGCAAAGTTCTGGTTGGTTCTGTATTTGGTTCTTGTTACATTCTTTTGATGACTCCAAATTATGTCACTGTGACATAATGCCTTGACACTGCATTCTGGTGTTATCTCAGCATTCTGGTTAAGTTCTTCAACCCAAACAGAATGTTTAATGTTATAATAACATTCTGATTTGGTGAGGTTTCAACCTCACCATCAATTATGTAATTGTTATGTGCTATCTTAATAAGTAACAAACTGACTAAAAAGTATGGTTGCAGAACATTTCTGTTACATCACAAGCTGGCTGGGATGAGAGGTGGATGGATGGAGAGCATGGCTGGGTGGTCCAGGGACAGGGGGAAACTAATAAAAGAGAGGAAAAGAGAAAGGATGGAAGAGAGGGAAATAAGAGATGGGCAAGAAAGACAAAACACTAAAGGCAAGAGATTTTGAACAAAGGTTCATGAAGGCAAAATGTATCATGCTTTTTGGAGTCTTAAATCAGGCAGTGTAGACGTTGTGCAGATGATGTCATATTTCCTGAAATGGACTGGCCACCATGTTGGTGATCAATTCGAAATCACCATTTATCAGTTCTCAGAATCACACAAAACACATATATTTATACCATATCAATTTTGATCTTAAACAACAATTTTCATTATTCAGGATTGATAATTTTAACTTTTAGTAGAAAGCCACATGGTTATAATAAGCACATGGTAATCACCAAAAAATGGTCACGTGACCACATCTGAACAAGGTCTTTTTTCAGCCAAATTAAGAACAGTACAATCTTTCAACCATACTTTGTTGGTACGTAACACTACTCTATTTGTTGGTGATGTTAAGACCAAACCAAATGATAACCAAAGATCATAACCAGAACTTTGTGTTAACATCACACTGAGACAACACATAGTTATGTCACAGGTACATTATTGGGAGCCATCAAAATAATGTGACAAGAGCCAAAACAGAATGAAATAGAACATTACTGCCCAATTTTGATAATGTCTCATGGAATTTCAACTGAAAGCATCAATAATTATCCCAATATATAATTGTATCTGTGTGTGTTCTGTGTCTATATGTGTTGTGTGTATGTGGTATATGATGTGTATAGCTGGTATATCGTGTGTATGTGGGAGCTTGTAGATTTACACTGGACAAAAACTGTCAGTGACATTGATAGAGGTTGATAGAAGACACTATACCACCCTTCTGCCTGTACAATGTATAACCCCAGGAAGACAATTGATAAGAACATTGCATCATGATAATCTACCTAAACATCATTGTGCTTCAACCAATAATATGAAAAAGGAAAGTAGAAAAACCTCAAACATAGATAGATATGGCATATATATATATATATATATATATAATATATATAACCAGATAAACGAGGCTCTAGGTACATTCAGTGTGCCTAAAGGGTTGTCTACAACAGAAGGACACTCTTGAAATGGTAAAAATGTAAAAGCCAAATGGCCGTATGCCATTTTTCTCATCCAATGAGTTGTGCATAAATGTGTGATACATCAGAAAATAATCTCAAAAAATGATTGAAGGCTTACGAAATTAAAAAGAAGCATAAATTTGCACTGTCAGACAAATACAATCATGCTGACAAGGAGTCACCTCTGACACAGACAAAAATGTTGGACACCATTTTGTCCACCTGGGAGACAAGGGGTGCATTAATGAGATAAGGTTCTTAAATATTCCACAATTGCAGAGACTTCATTACCTATAAGTATTACAGGATGTATATGGGCTTTAAGATTGTTGCTTCCTAATTGCTTTGGTCCAAATTTACAACCCACAAACATGTTGATTTTCGTATTTTCCTCGTGAATCTAGACACAATTCGTTGCTAACCTAATGGTCTCTAATCATAGTGAGTATTAGTTCATAGAGTGAACAAATCCCTATACATTGAAGGTGATTTCTTCCTTCAGATTCAATACAAACTCAGAATCACAAGCAGAAAATTACTAATTGCTCGGAATGGACAAAGGATCACAATACACATTGACACATACTTGGTAAGGCATAGAAAAATATTTCTAGAACTATGTTTTTAGGAACAAAAGCTCAAAGCAATCACCAAAAATGCAATGACTCTTCAGACAAATTCTTACAGTGAATGGGACTACATTCTTCAAGGTGAGGATCATTTTCTCCCCCTTCTTTCAATGAGAAAGACTTGTGCAGCACCTTGTACTCATCTATCAGTAGAAACATAAAATACAATTCTTTAAGGCATCGCCTTCTCAACTGCAGCTGCACACGAATGACAAAAAAAACAAATAATCAACACATTGGACCAATCTTTGCTGTTTCCAGAATGAGATTCCTTCTGAAAACAATCAATCCTAATTGTAAGGGACCTTGTCCCTTGGGGTGAATGTTCTTTCGTAACAGAAATTGCCCCTGCCTGGTGATCCTATCGGGCTAGGAAATATTTATCGCATCCATAAGACTTAAAGACAATCGCGCCGTTTGTTCATGCGCAGACGGCCCACGCAGCCTGCAGGTATGGGTGTGCAGTGGACCGTGACGGCCAGTGGCCTGCAGAGGTCCCTATGTGAGGTGGGGGAGGGGGCAGTGCAGTGATGGGTGTAACTTTGTTAATATATATCCAATCTTCATAGAGTAAGCAGTATTATAATTCTTATGATGTATGGAACAAGATTAGAATATAATACTTCAGGATGTTTTGTATTTTGGTAGGTTTAGGGACCATTAAAACAATAGACCTGGTGGGTTATTTCCAGACTTACAGGTAGATAATCAATTTTTCTGGCAAAATTCATGCGGTGACCCCATGTTTTCTTTGTTGAAAATGAAAGCTAACATTCCAACACACATTATGTGTCATTCTTATTGATTTTTCAACTTTGAATTTTTTTGTGTGGGCTTTCTCGTCAGAAATTTGATTTTTTTTACAAAATTGATTTGCTATGAGAATAGATCAGAATGCAGTAAAAAAACATATTTTTTCCAGGACACACATAAAGTATGTGAACATGTATCTTAGCTTTAGATTTAAGTGATTAGATTGTTTATTTGAGGATTAGCATGAAAGTTTTCACAAAAATTGTAACAGTGAATATGGCTCTCCAAAACCTTTGTTTTGAAGGAATTATGCACATATTATTACACCTGTAGATAAAAAGTTAGCATGGTGACCCCCTAATTTTTTTCCATTTATGGACTCTAAACATATTTATCTTGTATTTCTCTGAGTTTTAAAAAAATCTCAACTTTAGATCTATAATGGCACCATTGCCCTTAAGGAGGTTTTACACTTGCCTGACTTGAGGTGTGATATGTCTGCAATATGAGCATATTGCTAGCAAGTCACAGTTCACTGCAATGTAGGTGATGTTGCAGTTGTGTAAATGGGATGTTGCAGTCTGCTGCAATAGGGAAATGATGCAATAAAGTGTTTTTCCTAAACGGGAGGTCCAATTATAAGGTGCAATATTTATTTCACATTTTTAATAATGTGCAGTATGTTGATTGTATCAGACAGGATAGAAGCCCTGTGATATCACAGTGATGTCACAGCTCATGTGTATAAATGTCTGGGTGCCTGCTATATGCTGCAATATGGCTGCAACTTGAGTGGGTGGGGACGCTTAGTATACAGCACAACATGAGATATTTTCAGATCGCAACACACAGTATGAAAGGGAAGTCGCAGTGAAACATTGTCAGGTGTAAAACCACCTAAAAACTGTACACCGGGAATGGACCTTGAAGGTCCTTAGGGGTCGATGCTCAGGCTGCTCATGCTCTGTGGGGTGGGGCTTGGGAGGAGCAGAGGGGCGCTGAGGTAGATGTCTATCAGCATGGCCTTGGGGGACAGGGAACACTGGTCAAGGGTACGTACTATGGCAGGGAGGGCTGACTGGGAAGGAGGGGCTATTCTGACATAGCCATTGTGACCTTTAGTTTGTAGAGTGGTCTAGCATTTTAGATGATCGATTATGAGTAGGGGCTAAGATGACTATTATCAATTTGACCTTTATATAAATTGAAATTGTCGTTCCATTGGCTAGGAAAGGGGCTTTGCATTGATTATATTCGCAATTAGGGTTGTTTCAGACTGCCCCCCCCCCCCACCTCCGACCAACTCTTCCTTGGCTTTACATACCCATCAGTTTTATACAGAAATGCACAGATATTATTCAATATGTTTCTCCCCCACCCTCCTTAATGCATAATGAAAGGCCCCAAACCAAAACACTAATCTAAGGGCTAAAGGCTAATCTAAGAGCCAAGGATGAGATTGGATTATTTTGCCTTCATTGACTTATATGGGTTAGCCACACCTAACTAATCTTTGAATGCATAGGATTCAATGTGCAACACTGTAAGTAATGCCCTTGTTACACTATGTGTCAGATCCATGTTTTCCTTGGTTATTATTGCCCAACATGAAATGGTCGTGTTGGGGCCATATTAAGGGGTTATTACACCCAATGCGATCCAACGCGTAGTTTATTATACTACACGTTTGGCATGCCTTGCAGTCATGTTGACACATGTTGGTGTCATGTTGGTATGCTTTGGGTCGTGTTGACATGCGTTGGGTTGCATTGGATCATGTTTTTTTTACAAACATGATGCGAATCAGATGCATTGGGCAACACTACCCAACATTAATGTAACCCAACGCGCAGTGTAATATGGCCTTAACACTAAAATCATATTCCTTACTGTTGATAGCTGATTTACAGTTCTTAAGTATCCGCAGGTTAACCCCCTGTGACTAGTTTACATATTTCCCAGGATGCATCCTGATCTAGGCTAGTCTGCAGGTTTGATACAGGAAACAAGCTGCCCATGGGAGGATTAGCCTTGAGTGCCCTCCCTACAACCACGCCCATTTCTGTGTCCACGTCAATCTTCATATAGGGTAACCTCATTACAAATACAGCCTCCACTGGTGCCACACCCAAATGGTCACGACATGATTCTACTTCACACTCTATCTGTGAGCAGGAAATGAGTGGTCTTTTTTTAGATAAAGTTTAGGTGCCCATGTATTTTGGGATTTTACTCCCCTGCCCTTTTTATCACCAGAGTTCTCTCACCATTGTTGTGGTAGCCAGCAGATGGTGAGGACCACCCCCACATTTTAATTAGAGTTCTGCCACCAATCTGAACCCTGCCTCAAGGTCGGTTTGCAATTTATAGCTCTTTCGAACAAAATGCTGTCAACAGAATTATAATTTTGACATATGCTTTGCTGACATAAGTTATTTAAGATATATTGTTGGCCATGCAAAATCAAGCCAGACAGCATCTAGTACCTTTGACACCTCCAACACAGTGCAATAGGCCGGATGGATTTCCAACACAGCAGAGCTTTTTACAATCTGGTCAGTGGCCTTGGAAGGCAGTTGTCTCTCCACCTGGTGTTTAAAACTTAAAGGTGCAATCTGTGAAGTAGAACTGCACTTGATCACAGTGTTTTACTGTCCAGAAGGTGGTGAAACTGCTCTTACTCAGCCAAAGAAGGTTAATCTAGGACAAGCAGTGACATTTAGCCCCATACCCACTAGGCAATTTTACTGTCACGCTGCTATGGGTGACTGGGTGAATCATTGTTGTTGTCACTGTTATATCAAACATTTTTAATATTTTACTGCTGATCCCATCGCCCATTGGCCACAATCCACAACATACCCACAGTGCGTCGCCCAGCAATCTCATTCACCCAGCGATGCTGACACTGATTTTCAAAGTTGCCTGTCAATGGTAAAATCTCCTAGTGGGTATGGCCCTTTACACATATATCCTGGGACCATACCTTTTTGGGTTAGTCTGTCACTTAATTTTCACAAAACAATTACTTTGATTTCAATTAGTTGGACAGTCATTAAGAAAGAATATTATAATGGCATTACATTTTCGTGACGTTGGGACCATAATCATGTGGAATGTTATAATATGGGGATCTAATGTACAGGTAGTAAGCAGCATGATCAAATCGATAGCTGAGAAGGACTCTGCAGGGAGTGCGAATCCCATTTGCTGTAATCTGATACATCTGGATAAACATGCGGTAAGATCGGCCATAATTAATTCAATATTGAATGTGGTCTATGGGACAGCGTGCAAGTGCAGAGAGTGGTTCATTAACCTGATTGGAAAAATCACAGGAGAGGTACTATGGGATGATAGCCGAGCCAAGCAGTGACGTAACAAGCACATTCTGCAACCATACTTTTTTGTTTAGTATGTAACCTGCCAAATTTTCACATAACAGTTACGTTATTTAGGTAAAGTTGAGACTAACTAAAAAAGAATGTTATAAGACCATTATATCTTAGTGAAGGTGAGACCTTTTGAATAAAGAATGTTATAATAACGTTATCATAACAGGAAAAAATGTTACAAGAATGTCACAATAATGTGTGACATCACAAAATAATGTTAGGTTCTAAAGACGTTTTTTGGGTGCCATCTAAATAACATAACAAGAACCAAAGCAGAACTGAGCAGAACGGTGCTGCAATGTTATAATAATGTCATATTCATGTCTGGGAGTTGTGCAGACAGAAAGGATCTGGTCACGTGATCAGGCTGTCCAATCAGAGGCTGAGGTAGAGCTGTGGTATATATATTTTCTCCCACACAAATAGATGGAATTTACAAGATTTCTCTTGTTTTTCAGGTGTTTTTGCAGATCTTTGAGTTTCGTTAGTTTAATCAAAACATAAAACCAGAGTAAAATATAACTCAAAGCTTGTGTTAAAAATTCATACTTTTCTTGAAGTAAACTTGGTGTTCTATCAACTAGTTCACAACAAATACAGCACTTGTTAAAGTAGAAGAAAATACAAGTCCTGTTTGTTGGACTGTGTGGATACATGCAAAATGAGTTATATGGATAAGCAGCTGTGTAGGTTTGTTCTCTGTACACAGACACTGCCCTCACAAGTGTCTACTGAAGAGGGCCCCAGCCGCATATTCATCCCCAGGTGTCCTTGACATGACCTCCCAAGGCAAGCAGCAATGTACAAGCATGTTCTGCGACCATTCTTTTTTGGTTAGTCTTCAACCTGCCCAGTTTTCAAGTAACAGTAATGTCATTTCAGGTAAAGTTGAGACATTATGATAACATGCTATTTTAATAAATTTGAGACCTTACTAATAACAAACGTTATGATAACATTATCATGACATAAAATAATGTGACAATAATGTCACAATAACTTTACAGTTACAATGTTAGGTTCTAAAGAAGTTTTTGGGTGCTATCAAAAGAATGTAACAAGAACCAAAACAGAACTAAACCCCCCCTCCCCCTCCTTCAGTACCCCTGCACCGGGTCCACCGGTGATTGAGTCAGAGGGAGACAGGTAGACTAGGCAAGATGAGAAGTGGATGGAGGGGGAGCATGACTGGGTGGTCAAGGGACAGGGGGAAACCGATATAAGAGAGAAAAAGAGAGAGGATGGAAAGGATGGAAACAAGAGATGGGCAAGAAAGACAAAATACTTAAGGCAAGAGATTTTGAATTTAAGGTTCATGAAGGTAAAATGTATCATGCTCTTTGTTTTGAAGTCTTAAATAAGACAGTATTCCTAGCCAAGTTGCAGAGCAGTACCATTCTTCACCCATACTTTGTTGTTCTGTAACACTACTTTATTTGAAGGTAAGGCCGAGACCTCACCAAATCAGAAAATTGTATGAAGTTATTTGCTTGTGATGTTAATACCCAACCAAAGCTGATGCTGTCAGAATGTTCTGTTTTGATAAGAAAAGATGAACACTAGAACTCTGCGATAACATCAAGTATGCTGCAGGTATGTCACTGGGAGCCATCAAAGTAATGTGATAACAACCAAAACTGAATGAAACAGAGCATTACTGCCAAATCATAATAATGTCACTTGGAATTTAAACTACTGATTGCATCAGTAATTATGTAGCTATCCCTTTTATATAAGCATGTCTGTATGTGTTTGTGTGTACGTGGTATATAAGGTATATATATAGGAGGTATATCATGCTAGGCAGGAGCTTGTTCATAGATTTACACTGGACAAAACCTGTCTGGTACATTGATAGAGGTTGATAGAAGACACTATACCTCCCTTCTGCCTCTGGAGGATAAATGATAAGAACACTGTATCAAGGTAATCTATCTAAACTTCACTGTGCTTCTACCAAAAAACTTAAGAAAGAGGAAAAACAAGGAAAAGAACCGCAAACATAGAGAGATATGACATTAGATGTATCTAGATATGGCAGACTCTCGGCACATTAATTTTGTTGTACCTAAAGGGTTGTCTCCAACAATTGGATGGTCTTGGAATGTTAGGAATGTAAAAGCTAAATGGCCCTATGCATTTATTCTCTTGCAATGAGCTATACAATTTATGTAAGGTACATCAGAAAATAATCTCAAATGCGATCATGCTGGCAAGGAATATCCTCTGACACAGACACAAATGTTGGAACATAATAAGGGGTGCATTAATGAGATAAGGGTTTCAAATAATCAACAATTACAGAAACCTCATTGCCTATAACAGGACGTATGAGTATACAGGCCTTTAGATTGTTGCTTCCTATTTGCCTTGGTCCAATTTTACAACCCACCAACACATTGGTTTTTGTATATTCCTTGTGAATCTAAGCACAATTCATGGCAAATCTAATGGTCTCTAATCACAGTGATAATGAATTCACAGTGTGAACATAACCCTTATACGTTGAAGGTGATTTCTTCCCTGAGATTCAATGCTAGCTCAGAATCACAAGCATAAATACTCATTGTTATGATTGGACTAAGTGTCACAACATACATTTACTCATCCTTGGTAAGGCATAGTAATATATTTCTAGAACTATGATTTTAGGGACAAAAGCTCAAACCAATTGCCAAAAATGCAACAAATTCTTACAGCAAATGGGGCTACGTTCTTCAAGGTGAGGATCATTTTCTCTCTTTCTGTTCAATGAAAAACATCTGTGCAGCACCTTGTACTCATCTAGCAGTAGAAACATAAAATACAATTCTGTAAAGCATCGCCTTCTTAACTGCAGCTGCACACGAATGACTAAATAAAACATAATCAACACGTTGCACCCATCTTTGCTGTTTCCAGAAAGAGATTCCTTCTGAAGACAATCAATCCTAATTGCAAGGGACCTTGTCGCTTTGAGTGAACATTCTTCCTAACAGAAATTGGCCCTGTCTGGTGATCTTATTGGGGCTAGGAGATATTTATCGCATCCATTAAGTTAACTAAATGAGGTTTTTGCACTTATGTGACTTGAGCTGTGATGTGCCTGTGATATGAGTATATTGCTAGCAAGTTACAGATCACTGCAATTTAGGTGATGTTGTGGCTGTGTAAATGGGATGTTGCAGTCTGCTGCAACAGGGGAATGATAGTGTTTTTCCTAAATAAGTTATCGCAGGTCAAATTGTAAGGTGCCATATTTATTTCACATGTTTGATAATGTCCTAGATGTTCATTGTATCAAACAGGATGGACACCCTATGATATCACAGTGGTGTAATAGCCAGGAAAGGGTTAGTTTGTACCTATATGATATCCTTGTTTACATCTCCTGTGTATAAATGCCTGAGTCACAATCAGGAAAGGGGTGGTTTGTATCTATGTAATATCCTTGTTTTCATCTTATGCATATATACTTTATGCTGTGATGTGGCTGTGACTTGAGTGGGTAAGAACATTCAGAATAAAACACAATATGCAATATTTTCAGATCGCAAAACACAACATGATACAGAAGTTGCAGTGAAAACATTGCCAGGTGTAAACCCCCCTAAAAACTGCGTGCATGGAATGGACCTTGAAGTTCCTGAGGGGATGATCCTCAGGCGGCTCACAATCTGCAGGGTGGGGGTGGGAGGAGCAGAGGGGTGCTGAAGTAGATGTCTATCAGCAGGGCCTCGGGGGATGGGGAACACTGGCCAAGGGCACATACTATGGTAGGGGGAGCTGACCAAAGAGGAGGGGTTACTCTGACTTAACCATTGTAATCTTTAGTTTGTAGTGTGGTCTAGCATTTTAGGTGATAGATTATGAGTAATATCTATGTAATAGAGAAGTATTTCAGGGCCACGAGAAGAAATATCAGCCCAGAAAACATCCACCAGAACTTTTGGACATGAAAATTTCTTGAAAAATCATACTAAAATCGTTCCCATAATATATTTAGTTACATAAAATACTTCTCAAAGTCTTTTAGAATGAGATTGGAGCATCTAATTGTTGGAAAAAATTATTTCTGTGCCACGAGAATTTAAATAATCACGAGAGCAAAGTTTGTGATCGTGGGTATTTTAACTTCTCGTGGCACAGAATTCTCGTGGATGTTTTTTGGTCCACCCCCCTGCTGCCGATACTGAGCCTCTCCATGGTGACATTCTACACCGGCAGCCTGCATCCGCCGCTGAAAGTGTGATATCAGCTGCCAAAAGGGCAATATTGGACACTAAATACATATAACCAACCAAGAAGGGAGTACAAGGGTGGTTATCACCCCGAGCCGGGACCCCGATATCAGCCCGAGGCCAGGGCCCGAAGGGCCGGCCGAGGGCTGATATCGGGGTCCCGGCGAGGGGTGATAACCGCCCGAGTACTCCCTTCGAGGTTGGTTATGGATTTATTATACCTTTTCTTTTAGATCTGAGCTCCCAAGAAAGGATGCACAGCAATCAGTGATGGTGGGACTGTGATGCTGCACATTTTTTTAATGTTTTTATCATATAACTCTTTTGATATCCATCAAATCCACAAACAGTAAGCAGTAAAATGTAGCTAGGAACGTTGTGCAGATAATGCAAATGTTAGTTTTTTTAATTCTAAATGATTTCATTTTTTCATGAATTTTAGAAAAATAAAAAGTTTCTGTATCACACTGCAGTGTGATACAAGGCTGGTTATCACCCAGGTTTGTATCGCCCTGAGTTAAACTCTTAACTACTAACCTTGTATCACACTAAGGTATAATAAAAGTGTGATATCGACCCCCAAAAGTGTGATATCAATTACCGTAAGTGTGATTTTGGCAGCCAGCACAAAACTCAGGAGCAATTTACCAACACGTTGGTAAATTTTATCAGCAGTGCCGCTGATTATATATCGGCAGTAGCGAAAATGTATCGGCTTGAAATCGGCAGTGTACTTTCGTAATGTGGTATACAGCCTTCATCCCAGCCCCCTAGTTCTGTCACAGCTGGATTTTACTTTGATTCTTTCATTTTGCATTGGCTCACAATTGGACTGACTAGGAATGTCAATAAACAGGGGCATCCATAAAACCAACATAACATCTAACATGAAATATGATGAGATTTTGCTCATGTCACCATAATTCTTACCAGGACAACCATCAAAACAAATGAACAACAGGTGGTGAGACCTTCCCTTGCAAGCAAGGAGTGCTTTCAGACTGTGGAAAATGTTCTGGCAATACTTGACTTAGAAAAACCGTAAGCTGGGTTTCCACTGAACGACATTTTCATAAAGATGGCTAACAATTTACAAATCGTGAGCCATCCTTTGTAGTCTTGAGGTAAAATCCTTCAGTGGAAATCGATGGTTAAGGCATTTGTAAATGACCGCAAGTGACATTTGCTCAAGACAAAAGTAAAACATTTGTTAAACATAAATAAACAATACGAGAACTTTCACGGAATTGTGATAGTTCACTGATATATGTTTACTTAGATTTACTATCTTTTACATGGTAATTAATAAGCCCATCCCAGTTTTCATCAACACTAAGGTTTACTAGGAAATATTTTCAAAATTGCCTCCATGCTTGTTCCCTGAAACGAGTTGTATAATACAAAATTAACCAAAGCAATTTGGGTGACAGATTGCTCCTAAATTTGGTAAAATATAGCTTTATGTTTTGGCATTTTTCTCATAGGAACCAATGTTAAAGCCTGTCAGCTTAGCCTATAATGTCCAACCCTATTTTGCCCTGAAATACAGCATTTTGATTGGCTAACAAACCTACAAATATGTCAACTGATGAAATTTAAGAAATCATAATGTTAAAGCAGTCCTTGAAGATATAGAAAACCATAATTCTTGCTTATTTCAGTAACCTCAACTCTTGGAAACAAGGATGGCATACAAAGTAATTTTGTCCAACCCTTGTCCAACCCTAGGATATATCCAATGTGGGATGGGCTTATTGTAATGGGTTTGATTTTTTGAGAACCAGTTTCAGGTATGAAGGGGATTACTGACATGATGTATTTTGTTCGTGCTGTGCAATGGGCTTATTCGGGCATGAATATATCGAAGCGAACTGTCAAATGAGGTTTCCCACTTATCACTTCAGGACAGGAATCCTCAGAAAAGGTGAACACTTTTTCCGTTTATCACATCGGGCTAGAACAGAAGGTGACAACATAAGTGGCTACAGTTAGTAGACTAAGGGGGCGTTTCACACTGCCAAAATCGAAATCTTAAATAAAGTTAAGATCTTAAGTTCACATTTATGATAGTTGGGTTTCTAACCAACATGTTTTCTGGAAACATAGTTAGTTAGGCCTCTTTCAGCAGTTTAAAACCGTTTCACACCTTGGTTTTTTGGTGGTCATTTTAAGATAAGATGTTGATTTAAGATCTTAAGTGTAATGATGCTCATGGGCTATCATAACTTTTAGAACTGTACAAATAAAGCATGTAGTATCTATGAATACAATAAAATATCAAATACTTGTCAATGCATGATTAAACATTGCATAATGTAGAACATTATTAGATAATTATTGTTTGTCCATATCATATGCAACCATGATAATATTGAAGATAAAAAAGTGTCATCGTTTCTTTGTTTTCTGTAGTAAGTAGCTAAGACATTGCCATTCCACACCAGAGAAGATAGAAGTTCTAGTATCTTATATCCAATGTGGATTGCCAGCTTATTTAGTTCATGCAGTATCCACTAGATGGCATACTATGCCACAGTGGTGGGAAATACAAAGCTCAGAATGAATATAGATATATAATGATAAATGTACAAATAAACAGAATGAATTCATGATAGAAAATTCTATTATCACTATATGAATCAATTGAATCTAGAAAGAGAATAGTTTTCCAGGTGAATTCCAATCTTAAATGCATTTTCTATATTGCCATATTCATACAAGGGATACATTAAACAATGCTGCCATCTACTTATATTTGCATGAACCTTATCCAATTTATTTCCTTTGATATAAGGGTTGGCATGTCCCTCGGGTAAAGGTGAATCCCCATTAAATTTGTCTGTAGTAAGTGCTAAGATAAGATGTTTCAGTTATGATCCTGTGTGTAGAACAGTTTGTCTTAAGTGAACCATCTTATCTTAGCAGTTAAGATCTTAAATATGGTTTGGTGTGAAACGCCCCCTAAGTCTTCACCATTCAAATACAGGTGGCACCGACCTGGAAGTAATCTAAGGAGGTGGGCCTGAGGGGATTGACTGACATTTATAGGTACATATAGATGACCTCAGCAGTGCCACCTGGTGTGATTTTATTTCTATTGCAGGATTTCCTTGAAATTTCAAAAATATTGCATGGAGCACTAAGGAATGATGAATGTGAATGAAATAATAAAAGGATAAGTAGTAAAATATGGTTGATTATGCAGTTTTTCTTCATTTTTAGGAATAAACACAAATTTTCCATGTTGAACTTAGGTCATTGCTATTCTGTTTTGGAATATGCAGCTCAGATTTACAGATTTAGAACTTAATAAAAGTTAATAAAAAGAAAAAAAAAGAGAAACCTTATGTAATAGCTTACTTCACAAGATAAATAATGCCAAAGCTTGCCAATTTGACTCATAATGTCTTACCCTATGATCATTATCCTCAAAGATGATTATATTTTTACTTGTAAAGACATTCAGTCTATAGCATTTACAATGTTAGTGTATGTAAATGTTGTTTTCACATTATATCATGAAAGAAAAGAAAGTGACCTTTGCCCTTTCTGTACCCTTCAGCTTCAAAAATTGGGTTGCTTTAAATGGTGTATTTAGTCCAAACTCTGCGTGGCCTGCATGACAAGGGGTCTTTGACCCTTCAACGCCTAGGCCGCTTCCTCTGTTAAGCCCCATACCCACTAGGCAACTTTGACCAGAGTCAGCCGATTCATTGGCACTAAAACCGGCCAACTCTACTTACAAGAGTTGGCTGATTTTAGCACCAACTCATATCGAACATGTATCTTTTAATATACCATACTGACTGGTAATCTGAATTGGTGCTAAAATTGGCCAATTCTAAGAGAAATATCAGCCGATTCAAGTGATGATTTGTCAGTGGACTCAGTCGAATTCTCCTAGTGGGTATGTGGGCTGTTGCACAATGGGTTTTGTAACAACAAAGTAAATGAAGTAAATAGCGAAACAGTTAGTTTGTCGTTGCTTGATAAATTATTTGCAGTTATTTCCGTAACAACGGAATTTTTTTCAGCAATTTTTCTTTCTATATTTAGAATGCCCTCAAAGAGCTGTAACTTTTACTGTTTTTTCTCGAATATCTCCCCTTGTTATATCAATTTACAGAATTCAATTCCATTCATTAGAACCAGAGATTTTTACTATTTTTGTAACATGTGATTATTTTCTTAACAAAGAAACAAGGATCAGCTTCATTACAGAAACATACAAAGATATCTTTGTTACGAAACACTATTCCTTTTTTTCTGCTAGATCAAATTAAATTCTGTAAAATGATACATGTAGGGGCACAATAGGGCTATATCCTGTAGAAGTAACAGCTAATTAACAGCATTCTAAACAGCTTAAATCATGTATGAAAAGCGGCCAAATAATGCAAAAAGTTGCTCACAGAAGGTGTCATAACAACAATGGGTATCATAACAACAAAAGGTATTGTGCAACGGGCCACCCCAGCTAAGGATGCGACGTTATAATAACGTTGCAGCAACATACTGCAAGGTTCTGTTTTGGTTCTCATTACGTTCTTTTGATGACTCCCAATTACATGGCTACAACCTACTGCTATGACGTTGCTGTGACATTATTACAACATTCTGGTTACATTCTTCGACCTAAACTGAATGTACTTATAACCTTATTTTTTGGTTTAGTCTTAACCCCAAAAAATAACATTATAACAACATTCTGTTTTGGTGTGGTGTGCAGCCGACTACCATTTGTGGTCAATGTCATTTCATCAAAAATGCATTCCATGCTTATGAACATTACACTAGAAAAGAAACTGCAGTTTCACACACAGGACTGCCAAATATCAAGGTATGAAAACGCTGATGACCCAAAAGGGCCATACCCACCGGGCATTTTTACCGTCGCCAGGTGACGGGCGACTTGGTGAATGCCCGAGTTATCAAGCAAGTTTGATATTTTACTGGCGATTTCACCGGCGATTTCTACGGCGATTCTGTCATACCTACGGGAAATCGCCTGGTGATCCACTGATAACCCAGTCGCCCAACGACTTTACCGCCAATTATGCAGGATCGCCCATCGCCTGTCACCGTTAAAGTCGCTTAGTGGGTATGGGTCTTTAGTGAAAATAAAAGTAAAAGAAGGTTAATCCTGAAAAACTGTAATCTCTGGGAGGATGGCAGATGTGGTAGGACTCAGGGTCCTCAGGGGTCGATTCCCAGGCGACTCACGATCCGCGAGAGTGGGAGGGGAGGGGATAGATATCAATCAGCAAGCGCTAAGGGAGAGAGAAGTGCTCAGCTGGGTAAGGGTAAGAGGAGAGGATTCAGCCTGAGAGGGTACTCTCCCAGGTAAGCAGCGACGGAACAAGAAGGTTCTGTGACTGTACTTTTTCAGTTAGTCTAAAACCTGCCCAAGTTTTACGTAACAATAACGTTTTTTTAGGTATAGTTATGAATTATTAAAAAAGAATGTTATAATAACATTATATTTTGGTGAAGTTGAGACCTAACTAATAAAGAGTGTTATGATAACGTTATTGTGACATGAAAGAACATTACGATAATGTCACAATAACGTTACAGCGCAACATTGCAACGGTAGGTTCTAAAGACGTTTTTGGGTCTCATCAATATACCGGAACAAGAACCAAAGGAGAACTAAACAGAACATTGCTGCAAAGTTAGTATAACGTAATATTTTGCTTGGGCTGACTCGTTATTCTGAGTCAGGTTCATCATAGTTTTGCCATCTCAAAAGGGGGAAATAACACATCATTTTATTGCCCTGTGAATGTTAATACCAATTTATGTGTTGTCAGTGAAACTATCCACTGTTTTCTATATAATTGATGTAGAATAATTCAATATCGACTGCTGGCATACTTAGCAAATGTTGTTACCCCATCTTCCAGAAAGCTATATCTCAGTCTATAGCCCTAGTGGCCCTTTGCACAATGATTTCATTAGTTTGTTGTTACGTAACAACCACCTTTTTGACACAATTTCTTTCTATATTCAGAATGCCCTCAAAGAGCTGTAACCTTTACTGATTTTTTTTCTGATTTTCCCCCTTCATATATCAATTTACAGAATTCAATTTCATTCATAAGAACCAGAGATTTTACTATTTTTGTAACAACGAAATCTTTCATAACAACGAAACTTTTCGTTATTGATCCTAACAACAAAATTTTATTGTGCAACGGGCCATAGATGATATGCACAACACAAACCAGGACCACAACAAATGCTTTCCCAGGCAAGAATATGACATCATAATACCGTTATTGTGACTTCATTTTTCATTTTTGTTGCGTTGCATTTTGACATTCTATAGACATAGATTGATGGCTCACAGTCACATCTCTGAAACTACCAATGCAACGTCACAAAATAACATTCTTATCATGTGTTTCTGTGACATCACAAAATGACGTTCTTGCTACGTATTTCTGCAACGGCACATTAAAACTTTCAAAGAATGACTGTGATTTAGAAACTACTGTTGCAACTTGCAGCATAACATAGTATTGACATGATAATAACATTATTTTGTAACCAAAATTATGTTCCAGTAAGGTTATTTTGTGACATGTTCTGTTGAGGTTATATTGTGACCCACCTATGACCAAACATTACAGGGGCGGATCCAGAGTCGGTCATCTGGGGGGGGGGGGGGGCAAACCCCCCCCCCCCCGCCCCCAATAAAAAAAGAGTGAAAATAAATAATGTCAGATTTGTATGAATCAACAAAGGTATATTATTCGGAAAAAAAGTCCTAAGTCTAGGGGGGGTAATTGCCACGTTTGACAACGCCCCCCTGGATCCACCACTGCATTACAGTATACATGATACTGTAACTGTCCCGAGACAAGATATCTTGGTTTCCAGCTTTGGTCAAATTCACTTGGGGCATTTTGAATGAGTCCTTGTGTACCCAGGCCCTTTCTTTAGCTGGCAAATATCAGATAACAGGCCAAGGAACAGATACATATAGTATCCCCTTATGAGAAAGTGAAAAAGGTGTTTTCATGATAGTGGTTGCTGATTCATGCCAAGACAAATAAGAATCTGTTATATGATGGGCAGCATAAGTGTCAATATTAAATACACTAAAAAGTTAGTCTGACAAATTGTTATATCATAAGTGGCCAAATCAAATACACTAAAAAGTTAGTCCGACAAATTATCACAGTTTGAGTATTGTACACGAGATAAGAATTAGTTTTTGCCTAAAGTTAGTTCCTACATCAACCGCTTTAAAAACAACCGTTCAACATGATCCTGTTAATATTGCCCATGAAACCCTAGCATTTGCAGCGCTTTCAATTACACTGTTATTAACATGGGAGAATATCACATGTATGTCTTCATCATACAAGATTACAAGATTACAAGATCATACAAGATTAATCATTTTGTGGGGTAGACTTAAAATAGCTTTTGTATTCGAGCAAAATCAGAATGTAATAAACAACTTTTTAGACATACAAGGTGGGATGGACTGCTTTATTATTGCATACAAACAACCAAAGTTGTTGTGTTCAGGTAACATAGGTCGAACGAATTAGGGTAGGAAGATCTTTTTTTCCCCTTGTATATAAATCTCAGATCCCCCTTCCCCCTTGACCCTTACATACTTAATGGAAGGCCCATTTGTGCCTCTGTTAGAAACGGGTCAAGAAAACAACCCAAAACCTGTTACCGTCAGTGGTCTGTCGCATAATCTTCTCGCTGTTGCGAGGGTTGACACACACAGCGAGACCTATCGCTGTTCAATAACAAGTGTATCCAACTTTGACGATAACAGCGTTGATTTGACCAACATATTTTTTTAATGTGCAATATGGGGCATTTTCGGGTCCGTATTTTAATGTTTTTTCTTCAGTGGGTGATAGCTTATGAAATGTATAGGAGGCAAGTGACAGAAATGTATTTTTCAATAAATCAAATGTGCTCAAAAAGTATACAAAACCATAGCTGTTGCGAGGATTGGCATATTGAAAACCTTAAGGATATTGCTGTTGCGAGACCCATAACTAAGTCCTCGCTGTGCTCGCGCTGTAGCGAGGGTTTGGTTATGCGATGGACTACTGGTGACTTGCTTTGGAAGAGGAGACCTGATACCTCTGATTACCAGATAGGCCTTCAGCAAATCTGAGTTGCCTACAATGACACCAGCCTACCTTGGTGACAGCCCCAGGTCAGCATGAACTCTTATTGCTACAATTATTTATAAGTTTCCAGTTAACATGGTCATACCAGTTTTCATGGAAGTTTTAATTTAAGTTTCCAGCTAACATGGCCATATCAGTTTTCATGGAAGTTTTAATTTAAGTTTTCAGTTAACATGGTCATATCAGTTTTCATGGAAGTTTTAAGTTGGTCAAAAATGACAGGTAGAGATGAAGACTTTTGTGACATGTCACAGGTCAAATGGTAAAGACTAATCGGTAAATATCATATGTGACAGTTTCTGGGATTTCCAGGCGAATGAAAATGCATATTCATGGCTCTGGAGCCTTTATTTAGCTTAGAAATAAGAAAAATAAGCTGAATTCATGCTATACCCATACTAAATTATTACAATTCTTAAGATGGGTCCCCATGTGGCTACTAAACCCTAGTGATTAGTGCATATTAGTAGCTTTCACTGGTGACCAAGGATAAAAAGCTATCAACTGTGGCCCGTTGCACAATGACATTGCGTAACAACAATAACTTTAAGATGACTTTAAGCACATGTAGTTAACAACAACATCGTAGTTAAGATATCTTTGTTGCGAAACGCCTGCATCTTTTTCTCTACTGCATCAAATTGAATTCTGTAAATTGATACATGGAGGGACACTGTGGCCCGTTGCACAATGGATGTTCATCGTTAGGATCACTTACGATAGCATAAGGATTGTTTGCCTAGGAAATTTTTGTTGTTAGGGGCCTTCCATTAAGTATGGACGCAAATTTTCAAAAATTTCAGACCCCCCCCCCCCCACCCCCCCTTTGGCCAAAATACGCATTGGATTTATACAGGAAAGTACGCAAATTTTCAAAAATCCCAGACCCCCCCTCCCCCCCTTGTTGCGTACGTACTTTATGGAAGGCCCCTTATGAAAATCGTAATATCTCTATTTCTACTGGATGAAATTAAATTCTGTAAATTGATATATGAAGGGTAAAAATTAGAAAAAATCAGTAAAAGTTACAGCTGATTTAGGACATTCTAAATGAGTCTTTTTTTGAGTGTCAAAATGATCATTGTGACGAAAAAAGTAACAAGGAAAAGTTTCCTTGTTTAGTTGATTTTCATTGTTCACGAACTCAATTGTGTAATGGGCCACTGTAGGTCTAAATACTGTAAAGATTACAGTGCAGTAACTGGATTTTTTATAGGTTTTCTTTGGTTGTGAAATATGGCCTAACAACAAGAGAAGTTGACAAGAAAAGGTTTTGTTGTTTTGCTGGTTTTCGTTGTTATGAATGGTATTGTGCAATGGGCCACTGGTGACTAGCTAACCCCCAGACTATCAAAAAACTAATCTTCAAGTTGAGAAACTCCTCCCATGAAACTACCATTGATGAGAGGTCACATTAGTCCCCCAGCCTGACAATTGACTGCACTAATTGCCAGTTACTTTGGAGAAATGTTAAACATAGCCAATAAACTAATGCAAGGTCAGTAAAATCATCTTATCGCAATGCTATCGCAGCCCAAGTTGTGTAGTGTAATACTGCCTTTAGTACTGTGTACAAAAGCCCAGAAAATACTACTCTCCTAATTAACACAAAATTTCTAATGAAAGTTTTAAATGTGCCTAATTTCATGTTGTGCAACGGGCCACTGGTGACTAACTAATTGCAGACTCTCTAATCTCCAAGTTGAGACACTCTTCCCATCAAACTGCGGATGATGAGAGGTCAAATCACCAGCAACTTGAGAGAAATGTTAAACATGTTCAATAAACATATGCAAATTGGTCGGTAAAATTATCATATTGCAATGGTATCGCAGACCAAATTGTGTAATGTAATACTGCCTTTAGTACTATGACCAGTAGCCCAGAAAATACTACTCTCCTAATTATCACACAATTTCTAATGAAAGGTTTAGATGTGCCTAATTTCATGTACCCTTGTTAAGATGGCTATTTTCTTTGGTGAAGCTCCTCTTGAGATCCGCCTTTCACTGTGAAGCTCTGCGGGAGAGGGACAAGTGCCTTTGACTAATTAGTGCTAATTTTAGTTCTACTTAAAGTCTCATACAGGAAGCAGACTCATTTCCTCAGAGGCCTGGTGATTAAAGGAAGTCAATCCTTCTTTTGCAGATGCCACATTGTATTATGATAGGAAGCGCACCGTAGGAAGTCTCCGTAAAACCTCAACTTTAAAGGGAACTAAAACCAATATAGTTGATAACATTTTCAAAAACTCAGATAATTATAGAAATATGTCAGATGAGTCCAGTTAAGGCCAGTGGTAAAGTATTAGATGTGAAAACTAGCTCAAAACCAAACTAGAATTCCATGTGGGATATTCACGTTCCCATTTTTTTGTAAACAAACACCATTTTTGCAGATCCACATTGAGTTGAGCGAGAAAATGTTTTTAAAAATCATTTTCTGCTATATTTTATGGTTTAGATTTCAATAAAGGCCAGAAAGAGGCTAATAGAATTAATGTCCATGATTGTTTGAGTTTGAAAATTCCATTGAATATATTGGTTTGGCCCTCTTAAGGTACACCCTCATTTTAAATTTGATCTTTAGGTTGTTAGCCCAGCCAACTTGTGATGTAATAAAAACATTCTGCAACCATGCTTTTTTAATCCGTTTGTTACTTACAAATGACACATAACAATTACGTTATTGATGGCGAGGTTGAAACCTCACCAAATCAGAACATTATTATAGCATTATTTTTTGGTGAGGTTAGAATGTAACCTAAACAGATAAATAACGTTACAAGAAGGTTACCAGAACATCACAATTTAATATTGCAACAGTTGGTTGCAGCGACATTATTAGGAGCCATGAAAAGAATGTTGCTCCAACCTGACAGTGTGAAGTATCAAGAATCAATCCAGAACGTTGCTGCAAAGTTATTAGAACATCATATTCTTGGCTGTGGATGTCTAGCAAGTGTTTTCTGTTTCGTTGTTCAGGAATCGCAGCTTCAAAATGTTATGCAAATTCCTCACTGGCCCATCGCATATTATGCCGCATCCATCGTCTCTGTGTTTGTATACCCTGTGTTACTTGTACTGTTTTGTGCTGTTGTGCCATGCTGTTACATTTTTATATAGCTATATTCGACAATGGATAAGGTGAGAAAAGGTTTATCTATAGTTCATATCAATGCACGAAGCCTTCCCAAACATCACGAGGAGATTGCAATTTCCTTTAAAGATTTCTCTATAATAGTTGTCTCTGAGACATGGCTTACAAACAAGATCCCCAGTAGCATGATAACTATACCAGGCTATGGTCTTGTACGTCAGGACAGAGAAACCGCTAAGCATATTGTGAAAAGTCGTGGTGGGGGTTTGGCGATCTACGTTAAAGACTCAATATCATGTTTTTGCTACATAGGACCAGAGCTCTCTAGTATCTCATGCAATCTAGAACAGTTATGGATGTGTATTGACATACCCCTCAATAAGAAAATATGGCTTTGTGCCTCCTATCGACCCCCCTCAGGAAAAGTTACAGCCTGCTTTGATGAATTAGAATCATCAGTAAGTTTACTGAATTCCACCCAAAAAAACTATGAAACCATTATTATAGGAGATTTGAACATAGACTATCATAAATGTAATTCTCAGGATTATAGAAACTTAAAAAGGTTTGAACAAAAGTATATGCTGACACAACATATCAAAGCTCCAACAAGGATAACTAATTCAGTTAAAAGTATTCTTGATCTTGTTCTGACTGATATTTCTCATATCAATGATTATGGAGTATTACCAATCTCCATATCTGACCATTTACCTGTCTATATAACAAAAAAGAAATTTAGAAATGATAAGTCCTTTACAGAAATCACAGGTAGAAAATTAAAGAGGTACGATAAATTGAGATACCAGAAGATAATTATCGATGACTCCAGATGGGCCAACTTTTGGCATGCCCCCCCAGACCCAAATTTACTCTGGGATATCATGCTTGATATTATAATGTCAGCAGCAGATCTAATTTGCCCCATTGTTAATATCAGGCTAAGGACAACTGTCCCTACCTGGTTCAATGCTGAGGTTATTGAGGCTCTAAACTATAAAAGAGAATTAACCAGAAAGGTTGAAATGAACAACAGCACTACAAACTTGGAAGCTCTCTATAAACAAAAAATTAGGGTAAGAAAGATGATTTACAAAGCCAAACAAGATGTAGTGCTAACAACTTTAGACGAAACTAGATGTAACCCAAAAAAATTCTGGCAATTTTTGAATAATGATCTGGGTCTGAACAGTAAAAGAAGTACCATGCAATGTACTCAGGTTAAAGACGAGCATGGAGCAATGCTTTCTGGTTTAACTCTGTGCAACTTTATGAGTGACTTCTATGCCAACAATGGAGCAAAACTTGCCAAAGAATTCAATTCTAGGGTAACGCCAATAATTGAAGAAAGGTATCCAGATATAGCGAAACCTTTTGAATTTAAATTTATTCCACTTGGAGTAGTGTCAAAACTTATAGCACAGATTGATATATGTAAGTCATCAGGCATTTCTAATCTAAATGCATGTATGCTGCGAGATGCACTTCAGGTGTTGTCTGTAGAGCTAACTTACATTTTTAATCTTTCCATTACAGAGGGCATATTCCCCGATAAATGGGCAATGGGCAAAATTACACCAATTCCAAAGGAAGGTGATCCATGTGACCCTAACAACTGGCGGCCAATCACTATACTACCTCTACCAGGAAAATTTCTTGAAAAAGCAATTCATTTTCAAATATATAATTATTTAGAAGATCAGAATGTCTTGCATAAGAACCAACATGGTTTTCGAAAAAATTTGAGTACTTCAACAGCCATTTTTAAACTAACAAAAAATCTGTTTTCAAATTATAATGATTATCTAAATACTAGTTGTGTTTTTGTGGATTATTGTAAGGCGTTCGAGACTCTAGACCATGACATATTACTTAGAAAGCTGGGAAAATACCGTTTTACAGAAAATGCAATTGGTTGGGTGAGATCTTATCTATCAAACAGACAACATTGTGTGACTAGTCTCGGGGTTACTTCCCATGAAACTAGAGTACCTTTTGGCGTCCCACAAGGCTCCATCTTGGGGCCACTCTTCTTTATTTTATATGTGAACGATTTACTTTATCATATGGAACAATGCAATTTACCTGGAATCAACATAGAAATGTATGCAGATGACACTGTTATCTATTGCTCAGACATCTGTCCTAAGTCAGCTATTACAAAAGCTCAAGAGGCCACATTAAAGCTTGTTGACTGGTGTATAGTAAATAAGCTTACTATCAACTTCAAGAAAACCAAGCATATGATGGTGGCCAGAACTACTGAAATGGAGAAAACGGTTAAGAAAGTAAAGTTATGTATAGATGGGGCTTGCTTAAGCAATGTTATCTCCTATAAGTATCTAGGAGTTGACCTTGATAATCATCTGGACATGTCAAAAATAGCAGATACAACTTTTAATAAGGCAAACAGGAAGCTCTATTTATTAAAGAGACTACGTCCTTATATTTCCTGCTCAACTGCAAGTCTTATCTATAAAACTTGTATTTTGCCATTATTAGATTACGCTGATTTCTTAATTGATTCATGTACGCTAGAAAAAATTGAGAAAATTGAATCTATACAAAAAAGGGCCTTGTTTACCATAGATGGTGGAAGGAATAAAAACAGTTCTTATGCAAGATTATTGCGAATATATGACTATAAGAACCTCACTGAAAGACGTATGGAGCATACCCTTTCAGTTATGTACAGACAACAGCTGCTAGGGGACTGCATTGAAGAGTACAGACCTGAACGGGTTTTGAGAAGTAACGATAAGATCAAATTTATTCTGCCTCCAACTAAGCTAACCAAGGTCCTCAACAGTCCCTATTATCGGGGAGTACGACTTTGGGACATGCTGCCTGAGCAAGTCCAGAAAGCCACCACCAAGGTAAAATTTAAAAATCTTATTAGGTAGTCGGGCCGGCCTTTCTGCTGCCAGACAAAATCTGTCCAAGGATTTTCCCTGATGACAATGATTTGCTCATTTAAACAGCATGGCTATGTTTTCTATATTTTGTCCTGTACTGTCCTACAAAATGTCTCCTATGTATCAGTCTTCACCTAACATCATATCAGTGTATATCCATCTCATTACTTTATATTCAACTGGAAGAACATGAACACCTGTACGTGAAGTTGAGAAAATAAAAAAAAATAAAAAAATAAAAATAAAAAAAAAGTATACCGATAGACCATGGTTTTGTCAAATCATGCACTGTTGTGCAGAAATCCAGCTTCAAATTTTACCCACTTCTAAGGCTTTTCCAGGTTAAAAATCTGAGAAAATGTTATATCCAAATATATTTTTTGGAACTGTTTATAGCCCAGTTGAACATCCAAAATTTAACAGTGCGACCCTTCTCAGCAGCGACATCATTGCAACGAAACATTGAACCATTTATTCCATCATTTCATTATGCGACGGGCAACATAGGAAACATGCCAAGCTTAAGGTCTCTCAGCTTGACTATTAAATTATCAGTATCTTTATGTATATATAGAAAGTAACTAGTCCCCAAGGCCACTTCATTTTAGTTCAAAGCCAGTTTTCTCATTGCTTCGTAACCATATCAGAAGGTCCTTATTTGATCATGGCAGCACCTATCCAAACCCATCTACACCTTCAAGGACAGACTGAGCAGTGTCTATAAATACAAGGTCTCTTCCATCATGCATCAACCCTCTAATACAGGCTGGCCTTAGAACGTTGATTGCATTAGGTCTGAACTGTAGGGCTTTGATCAGTACTGTCTATTAAGGCCCTATTAAGCCCCATACCCACTAGACGATTTTACCATCCCTGGGCGACGGCCAACTTCGTCGCCAGAATTTACAGCCGATTCTCCCAGTTGCCCGGCGCTCAGCAACGTTAAAATCATTTAGTGGGTATGGGCCTTTACACTACATGACTTTGAGCTAGTATATCTGCACACTATGAGGGAATTACAGAAAATTCGCATGCAGGAGTGATATGATTGTTTAAAATTGGCAGTTTGGATTATTTATGGCCGAATCTGATCTCCAATGCTATGTGTGATTCTTCTGAGACGTCGCCATATCACAGCTCACGTCACATAGTGTAATACCACCTTAAGCAGCCAAGGTGTCTGATGTTTCACACCACTCCTTGCCCTCACCTGTGGAGGTGTACCTGCTGAACAAGCAGATTTAACAGCGGTGTTTTCCCACACCTGTGGCCCATTGCACAATGGGTTTCGTAACAACGAAAATAATTTAATTAATGGAATTAATATTTTCGTAACAAGGATCATTTTGCAACAATTTTTTTCTGTATTTAGAATGCTCCCAGAGAGCTGTAACTTTTACTGAATTGTCTCTAATTCTTTCCCTTTTTGCATCAATTTACAGAATTCAATTTCATTCATTAGAACCAGAGATTTTACAATGTTTGTAAAATCATAACAAAGATATCTTTGACAAAGATATCTTTGTTTGATCCTTGTTACGAAAATCTATTGTGCAACGGGCCACTGGTGGCCTTAAGGGAAGCCAAAACCCATGTTGGGTTCAAATTTTGTAAAAAGTAATAACTATTGAAATACATTCTATGACCATAAGAGAGGCCCATAATAGAATATAGACTATGAAAACGTGGCTTTAACTTCATCAAAATACAATAAAACATGTCCCTGGCCAATTTTGGTGACCAACCAAAATTGGTTTGTTTACAAACATTGCCGTCTACAGACAGGAAAAAAGAGTTCTATCGAATTTATTGTAATTCAAGTTGTTTTTCATTGCTTAAACTGTACCGACAGCTAAGGTTAGACTCTTAGAATGTATTTCCATAGCTATTTCATTTTTTAAAAAAATGTTATATTTTTGTAAAACATTGCTTTTGGGTCCGGAAGCCTTGCATACAAGTAAAGACTACAGGGCTTACAGAATCAAGGATTATATATAGCATATAATCAACTAGGCCACAACACACTAGCAGCTAAGGGATCAAAGAAGTTACCATTTTTTTCCACCACGTTTTGTTAGGCTTTTCTTGTAGTATGGATGTTGCGCTTTCAGAAAATCCAATGTTCTAGTAAAAATATTTGAGCAGCTGGGAGAAATGGCTGGTAACCATGGCAACCAATGCAAAAATCAGGCAATTCTAAAATGAGCAGTGTTTGGGTCATATCTCTCTTAATATTCAAGATAGACGCCCCACTGACATGTCAAAATAAAGCAAAGGATAAAAGAATAAAACATATTACAAGAAAAGCATAACAAAATGTGGTGGTAAAAAATGGTCACTTCTTCTCCGTTTCTAGAACTTTTATATTAAGTTGCATTGTGGTCTAAACTTAGAAGAAAGATTCTTCTGAGACTTTACACAGTAAGGCGAAATTGTTTCATTTATATCATCGTAGATATTTGCACCTGTACATGTTATTGTATGCTTTCAACTTATCTAAATGTGAGCCATTACTGGATAGGCGTGATATCCCAATGCATCGAAGAGGAGGTAAATTGTTTACAATTCCTAAATTTAATCACTTCAAATTTGCAAAAAAAAAACACCTTATAAACCCTTCTGTGTGTGGAATAATGCAATTCATGTGCAATTATTCTTAAACTTTGGAATCCCAAGTTATTTCTAAAGGGAATTCCCATCATCATACCATCACACAGTATTGAAAAGCTTAGAAATTAGGGTATTCCCTAGTTTAATTTTCTGTCATTAACAAATCACTTATACCTAATGGTTTTTTAAAAATAGTTTTAGAATATTGAGGTGAACTTGATTACACAAAAATTACAAATTTGCAAATTTTATTTGAAGGAGCTGTAACTTTTACTGATTTTTTCTAATTTTTTCCCTTCATATATCAATTTACAGAATTCAATTTCATTCATTAGGAACAGGGTTTTTACTATTTTTATAACAACAAAAATCTCGCTGTTAAGGAAACGTTTGTTATGTTATTTAAAGTTGATCCTAACAATGAAAATCCATTGTGCAACGGGCCACTGGACCATTCAGTTCACCTGTGGGCTTGAACTATGGGGTTTATTTTATGCATGAAAGTTAAGTCTACATTCCACTAAGTTTCCATGTGAGATATTCCAACAAAGCTGTTGCCAATGCGGTCTTCCATTTTCTTATGATCAGTAATTGTCCTAGAACCTAGTTCCTGATTCAGGGACGACAGAGAACATTTGTGTGAAAGGTCAATGTTAATTTAGTCCAAATGCAATGATAGGCGCCACTGAGCTTCCTTTGACCAATGCCAGTCTTAGAGATTGTCCACTCTACTCCTCACAACCAGTACTCCTATCTCAAGTCACCAATGTATCTCTGCTCACATGCCAAGTGTTTATCCCAGCTCTCTAAGCCCAGACATTTTGGAGGTGCCTTCAGAGGCCACTTGTTTCACTCTAACGAGTACCATCTACTAACTACTTATGTCTTCAATTTGGACGTTTCTACATATTTGAATATCAAAAGTGTTGAATCTACACCAAACCCTACAACAGACTGTGGTTGACCTGAATTTATTTTATTAATCAGACATCAAATCATTGCAATTGGTGAATCAACTAGTTTTGGCATGTTACTGCCTTCACCAGGATATTTGAATATTGTATATTTCTACCTCTTACAGTTTTCATGTCTTATATATTGAACTAAACAGATCATTATAATAACATTATAATAACATCCTATTCTCGCTTGGGAAGGTTAATCTTCCGAAGGATCCCTCGAGTGCCCTTTCCTTATACCCACACCCTGCCTGTATCGGCTACTTCTAAAGACGAACGAGTATTCCGGTGCAGCTTAATACTCCCCTACAGCCTGATGGATCGAGCTTTTCCTATGATCTGGGATGCTGGTGCAGTATGAAAGGGTCCCTTTATTAATGAGAGCCAGGAAGCTGCTGGGCATGCTTGGTGCAGGTATAGAGACTGTTTATGAGGCTTTGGAACTATGGTAGGTGGCTTGAGGTCATGCTGAATGTACTAGCAGAATCCAAGATAGTCTAAAGGGCTAACCCAGCTAACCTCTGATGTAACAGAAACTGTCTGCAACCATACTTTTTTAGTCAGTTTGTTCCTTACTAAGATGGAACAATTACATTATTTTTTATGGTGAGGTTGAAACCTCACCAAATCAGATTGTTATTGTAACATTATTTTCTGGTGAGGTTAGCACAAAACCAAAACAGTATGTTATAAGAACATTCTGTTTAGGTTGAGGAAGATACCAAGAATGTTATAATAATATTGCAGTACAATGTAACAGCAGTACATTGCAGCAACGTTATTGACAGCCATCAAAATTATGTAACAAGAACCAAACCAGAATGTTGTTGCAACGTTATTACAACGTCACACTGCTGGCTTGGAAGAAACTTCAGTAGCCAAGGGCAATGGATGACTGGGAGAATCTTAATTTGTAATGTATTTATCAATTAAATGTGTTCAGAAAGTGTATAAAACCATCGCAACAGCAAGGGTTTGCCTTTTGAAAATAATAAGGATATCACTGCTGTGAGACCCAGATCTAAACCCTCACTGTGCTCTGACTGTTGCAAGGGTTTGGTTATGCCATGGACCACAGTGGCACAATGACCTATTATCATAACAACGATAATTTAAAGATAACTATAAGATAGATATCCTAACAAGGATATCTTTGTTAAGATATCTTTGTTGCAAAAAGCCTAATCCTTTTTCTACTGTATCAAATTGAATTCTGTAACTTTATGTATGGAGGGACACTGTATCTTGGACTATATCTTGTAAAAAAAAATACAGCATTCTAAAAAGGCTTATTTTGAAGGTGAAAAACGGCCTAACAACGTTAAAAGTTGCTTACAATAGGTATCCTAGTGAACCTGCAATGTAACAGAAACGTTCTGCAACCATACTTTAGTCAGTTTAGTGGCAGATTTTAGCAGTGATTCATGTTAAACATGCACATTTTAATATACTGACAGGCGATTGTAAGAATTGCCTGATTGTCCCAGTTGCCCCTTGCCCGTTCACAGTAAAATTGCCTAGTGAGTATGGGGCTTTACTAAGATGTCATGTAACAATTTCATTATTGATGGTGAGGTTTCAACCTCACCAACAGAACGTTATTATTAAGATATTTTTTGGGTGAGGTCAGGATGAAACCAAAACAGTATGTTATAAGAATATTCTATTTAGGTTGAATAACATAATCAGAATGTTATTATAATGTCGCAGTACAACATCACAGCAGTACGTTGCAGCAATGTACTGGGAGCCATCAAAATAACGTAACAAGAATCAAACCAGAACATTGCTGCAACATTATTATAATGTCAGATCACCGCCTGTGGTCCGTCGCATAAGCCCCCTCGCTGTTGCGAGGGTTGTCCACTACAGCGAGACCTCTCCCTGTTCAACAGCGAGTGTATCCAACTTTCCTCGCTGTTGCGAGGGTTGGCACACCCCAATTTTCAATGTATTGGGGGGGCCTTTTGGGGTTAGAATTTTTACATTCTGCTTTCACTGTATGTTAGATGTGTCCATTGGCTTATGAAATGTATAGGAGGCAAGTGGCGGAAATGTATTTGTCAATAAATTAACTGTGTTCAAAGTTTGTACAAAACCATCGCTGTTGTGAGGGTTGGCACATTGAAAACCTTAAGGATGTCCCTGTTGCGAGACTTAAATCTAAACCCTCGCTGTGCTCTCGCTGTTGCGAGAGTTTGGTTATGCGACGGAGCACTGGGATCGTTAATTTGCTGCCCATCATTGTTAAAATCGGCATCGTGCAAAGGGCCACAGTTGTTTTCAAGTATCATTCTGCAGGAAATTTACCCCCGTGTTCATTAACATTTCCCTTTGTATTTAGTGAAAAGGCTTTTTATACAGCTGTGTTACACATTGATAAACTGCGCTTTTGAATGGTGCACTTCTTTTTTTTACTTTCTGAGGCAATAATGCCAGGGTTACTTTACTAATGTGTGGAACAATATACTCATGGTCATGGACATATTGTTTGAGTTCATGCTTAAGGACGATCACGCCATTAAAGAACTAGCCCTGACATCTTTTTAAAACTTTCCACAGCAAAAGTTACATCTATATAGGTATCAAATATGAAAAAATAATGATAGGTCACTGTGGAAACTTTTGGGATAAAGCAGTTTATTTAATTTCTATGAAAATTATCAAAAAAAGTTTTGCAAAATGAATTTTGAAATTTGATTTTATATGCTAATTGTTTTGAAAGAATTGATATGATGACCATCGTAATGCTTTTGATAAGATGACGTGTTCATGTTTTCTTAATTGAGACAGAAAGACGTTTGTAAAATTTGATGATGTAATAATATTATCATATAATAACTGAAAAACATGGACAATAAACTATTTCAAAGATAAAGAATTGTTAAGATAACATTTCACACACATACATAAGGATGAAGGCTATCATATCAAGCCAATATAATGGGGGGGGGGTCACCATGTTTATTTGGTCACAAGAGCTGAATATTCATTTTAAAAGCCATAAATGGCTAAAAATGGGTATTCATTTGTTTTCTATGAGACTAACCAAAAAAGGATGCTTGCAGAGCATGCTTGTTACGTTGCTGCTTGAATGGGAATCAATAATGCATACCCAGCCAACTTGCCAAATAACAGTAACGCTCTGCAACCATACCATTTTAGTCAGTTTGTTACTTACTAAATTTAAAATGGCACATAACAAATATTACATTATCAATAGTAAGGTTGAAACTTTACCAAATCAGAATGTTAGGAGAAAATCAAAATAGAACATTATAAGAACATTCTTTTTAGGTTGAAGAACATAATCAGAATGTTTTAATAATGTTGCAGTGCAACATCATTGCAGTACATTTAAGCAATGTTAGCCATCAAAATAATGTAACAAGAGCCAATACAGAGTATTGCTGCAGAATTATTACAACGTCAAACCTCTGGCTGGCCATGTTTATGAACTAAAGAACACCTCATTATACTTTTAGCAAGTTTTCATTGCTGGGAACAAACGAGGTATGGGGGGCAGAAAATATATAAAAGATATCTATAAACGATCATATAAATCACTCTTGTTCAGTATCACTTACAGTAACCAACAGGATTTTGTTACATGTTGTCTGCAAAAGTTCTCTAGTGAGTAGGCATGCAGAAAGAAAAAGCCTTTTATGTTGAATATGTATGTAGCTATTGTCCTATTCTAAAAACATCTAGGCCAATTATGAATTCGAGACTCATGTGTCATGATGTAAATCTAAAACAGTGCCAGGCTCTTGGCTTTATCTGCAATAACTCATATTCTGGAGTGAGCACTATGGCTGGGATTAAACACGCGGGCATAGCAGCAGATTGCCGTGCACAGAGAATGTTTTGTATACACGGATGTTAAGTCCGCGAAAACAGATCTACTTATTACACGGACGTAGTGGCCGTGTATACAACCATGGTCACATACGCGGACGTACTTTGCTTTTTTTCTTCAATTTATCATTTGTAAATCAGGGGCTAAGCCCCTGAACCCCCTTTTTTCTTTTCTTATTTCTATGTTTTACCTTTTTTCTGCATATAAAAGATTTTAAAATCCAATAGACTCCATATTACTTTATGTCCACGTATGTGAGCACACCTGTATGTGCGGACATTGTGTCCATGTGTATAAGAAATTATATATATGCTACCTCCGCTACCTCCGTGTGCGCGACTGTCGCACGTATAGCCAGTCCTGAGCACTATGGCTGTCATAGAAGTCTCACTGGTGGCTTTAGTATGAAGGGAATGCAAAAGTGGAACGCATTTTACCCAGGCAAAAAGGTGACGCTATTATAACATTGCGGCAACGTTCTGTTAAGTTCTGGTTTTGTTCCTGTTACATTCTTTTGATGGCACCCATAAATGTCTTTAGAACCAAACATTGCAAAGTTGCACTGTAATATTATTGTGATGTTCTTGTAATGTTCTTTCACATTATAATAACATTATTATAAAACTCTTTATTGATGAGGTCTCAACTTAACTCAAATATGATGTTATTCTATCATTCTTTTTTAGTAAGTCTCAACTTTACCTAAAATAACGTCATAGTTAAGTGAGAATTGGGCAGGTTATCAACAGTTGGTTGTTGGGGGTCATCAAAAGAAGGTCACAGCTACCTAACACTGTGACGTAATAAGAATCAATCCAGAACATTGCTGCAACGTTTTAGAACGTCATATCCTTGGCTGGGTACACATAAAGGGGAGGAGGGGGGTCCACATTATTTTAAAATGTGCATATAGTCTTGCACAAATCCAATGCGCATTCATGACCAAGAGGGTGGGGGGGGAGTCTGAGATTTTGAAAATGCGTATAAGTGCTAAACGGTAGGCCTTTTTCCTACCACAGAGCATGTGCATGTAGTTTTATTTGACATCTCAATTAATTGATTGTTTTAATTAACATTTTCATTAACAAAACCACATCTGACATAATTAAGATATGGTTTTAGGTGGTGAAAAGAAGGTCCAATGCTACTGTTAGGGGCCTTCTAATTAGTATGTATGCACATTTGAAAAAAAAGACCTCCCTCCCCACTTGATGCGTACATACTTAATGGAAGGCCCCTTACACTTTGAATCATGCAAGATCGGTTTTGTAACCACTTTTTTTCTACTGATGTAAAGAGCAATTGAGAAGGTAATCGGATAGATTTAAGTGTAGTTGCCAGTAAATATATCTGTGTCCCTGTTGTATAATGATGTGATGTGCGGCGGCAGAATATGTATCTTTCATTAGGCCAATGCTATTATTAATTACGGTCCTTATTGTACTAACATTGTCTTGAGCAGGGGCTTAATTTCCGCCTACATTCCCTACCCCAGCACTGCTAAATACCTGGCTTTTATCAAATGAATGTAAAGGCCATATTCAATATACCGAAAATATGCGCCACCGATACTGAGTTTCTCCATGGTAACATTCCATATCTGCAGACTACACTTTCAAAATTGACAAAATACATGCCCTTCTAGTACTTATATCCTCTACCCAGGCAAACAGTGGCATAACAAGCACATTCTACGACTATACCTTTTTGGCTAGTCTGTAACCTGCCCAATTTCCACGTAACAGTTATGTTATTTTGGGTAAAGTTGAGGTTTACTTTAAAAAAAAGTAATGTTTTAATCATAACAAGAAAGAATATCACAAGAATGTCGTAATAACGTTGCAGTGCGACATCGCAACGTAAGATTCTAAAGACATTTTTGGGTGCCATCAAAATAACATAATTAAAGCAGAACTAAACAGAACATTGCTGCAACTAATAATAATGTCATATTCTTGCTTGGATAAGCTTACCCCCCATCCCCCTTCCCTTTCAAAATCATGTATCCACCGGTGCAGTGTAAACTGTACGAATGCTGAGCGCATCCTGTAGTCTCCACTAAGGCATCAATAATAGATTAGCGCCTCTCTTATCGGTCTCGAACACCCATTAATCAGATTGTATCGGTACCTCGCGACATGTCCTGGGCAGGGGTCAATGCCAGCCACTGATGAGTTGGACATGTTTTGATTGCATCCGAAAGTAGGTTGATCAACGATAAGATGCAGTCTGTATGTTTGTGCCCAGCATCCGGTGCTTGGATTGCATTTTTAGAAGTATTGATTTTAGGTCGAGCTTAGTGTGCATCCCAACGGAAAGATCATGTTTTCCACACAAGGTTATTTGACCTTGATACAATGACGTTTCTTACTTATTTCTATAGGCAATTGTATTTCATATAGGGTCGATGGTGATAATTTAATCTGAAGTACCAGTGAACCATCTGGAAGTAGGTTGATCAACGATAAGATGCTCTCTTAATGTTTATGTGCCCAGCATCTGGTTTTACCACTGGTGCTTGGATTGCACTTTCAGAAGTATTGATTCTAGGTGGAACCTTGTGTGTGCATCCCAACGGAAAGATCATGTTTTTCTAACAAGAATCTTTGAACTTTAAATAATGAGGTTTCTTACTTATTCCTATAGGCAATTGTATTTCATATAGGGTCGATAGTGATAATTAAATTTTAATCTGAAGTACCAGTGGGACACCCAACCTATGGGTTGTTTTTCTCTTATACGTAGTAGTGAACCATCCGAAAGTAGGTTGATCAACGATAAGATACACTCTGTATGTTTGTGCCCAGCATCCGGTTCTACCACTGGTGCTTGGATTGCATTTTTAGAAGTATTGATTTTAGGTGGAACTTTGTGTGCATCACAACAGAAAGATCATGTTTTCACAACAAGATTATTTGAACTTGATATGATAAGGTTTCTTACTTATTTCTATAGGCAATTGTATTTCATATAGGGTCGATAGTGAGAATTTAATCTGAAGTACTATAGTGGGACACCCAACCTATTGGTTGTTTTTCTCCTATACGTAGTATTGAACCATCCAAAAGTAGGTTGATCAACGATAAGATGAACTCTGTATGTTTGTGCCCAGCATCCAGTCCTACCAATGGTGCTTGGATTGCATTTTTAGAAGTATTGATTTTAGGTGGAACTTCTTGTGCATCCCGGCGGAAAGATTATGTTTTCCAAACAAGATTCTTTGAACTAGATGTAATAACGTTTCTTACTTTGGATTACATATTTCTATAGGCAATTGTATTTCATATAGGGTTGATAGTGAGAATTTAATCTGAAGATCCAGTGTGACACCCAACCTCTTGGTTGTTTTTCTCCTATATATGTAGTAGTGAACCAGTGGTGAGTGGAGGAGGGCAGGAGGAGAAGACCCAAGCAAGAATATCATGTTATTATAATGTTATTATAACGTTCTGTTTAGTTCTGCTTTGGTTCTTGTTATGTTATTTTGATGGCACCCAAAAACATCTTTAGAATCTAACATTGTGACATCGCACTGTGATATAATTGTGACATTCTTGTAACATTCATTCAAACTATGATAAATTTATTATGACATCCTTTGATAGGAAGGTCTCAACTTCATTAAAATATAATGTTATTATAAAAAAAGATTTATAGTAAGTCTCAACTTAACCTAAAATAATTCAACTTTTACCTGAAGATTGGGCAGGTTACAGACTTACCAAAAAATGTATCATTGCAGAATATGCTTGTTAAGTTGCTGCTTGCGTGGGTAGGGGAACAGGGCAACAAGGGCGTACATAGGACAAAACCAAAACAAAATATGTTATAAGAACATTCTGTTTGGGTTGAAGAACATAACCAGAATGTTGTAATAATGTCACAGTGCATTGCCACGGCAGTACATTGCAGCCACCGAATTGGGAGTCTTCAAAAGAACAATTGCATGTAGCAATGACACAAGAACCAAATACAGAACCAACCAGACCGTTGCTGAAACGTTATAACAATGTCACATCCTTGTTAAGTAGAGGATCCAAGAGCGTAGAGGAGAAACAGGAGAGGGGGATCACCACGGGGCACATCTCGCTGATCTATGCTCACGATAGTTTATGCCTTCAACTCTTTGGAAAGCAAATGGTTCTGTCCTGGGAAATCAGAGATCCTCTAGAAGCATGTCCTATTCTTACCCATCTCCCAGCTCATGTTTCACAATAAGGCATTGGGAATCGGACCAGGAGGTTTTTCACTGTATACAAAAAATACCCCAGGTACCTGGGTGAAATAGGTAGGATGAATGGGGGTAGGAGACACAAGACCCTGGGGGGGGGGGGTACTCCCTCTTTGATGGTAGGTATACCCACTGCAAAACTACAGCCCCCTTTTTCGTGATATGACAGCTCTGTTTTCAGAGGTTGGTTACAGCCCCCTATTTTCTGACATGTCAAGACAGAGCCCCTTTTTTCACCACAGCTGCTGTGTTTAGCTCAAGAATGAGTGTTCTTCTTCAGAGATTGTAATACAATTAACCTTGAAGAGTTTGAAGAGCCTGAAATGTGTCCTTGACGCTTTCTTCTGACTACAAAAGATATCTTATGCAGACAGTAAGCCATGACAGACCCCCTTTTTAGCGTTGTCTGCATGGGCATGATCTCCTTTGCCATGATCACAGCCACACCTCCAAGAGGCAGTTTTGCAGTGGGTACCCAAACCCAGGTCGAGTAACCCACCCTGGGCATAAGACCTTCCAACAGTAGGCAGTCTAGGAGGTTGGACACAAAAAGCACCATTCTTTGAGTCGGTAATCCGGGCACTCTGGCACAGGTGTCGTTGCTGTAGTGGCCATCATTGGTGAATACGACTCCATAGGTCCAATGCTTAAGGACCAGGCATCAGTAGCTTTTTATTTAGTACATCGCCAAAACACCAGTGGCCCATTGCACAATACCTATCGTCACAATGCAAGCTAATAAACTTAACAATATCTTTCGTAGCAACTTTGCATGTAATAACACATGTTTTGAAACTTTAAAAAAGCTGTTTAGAATGCTGTTAATGAGCTGTTACTTTTACAGAATATAGCCCTACGATGCCCCTTTATATATCAATTCATAGAACTCAATTTGTTTAAGTAGAAACAAGGATATTAGAGGTATCATTATAATGATAACTATTGTAATAATGACATCTCTCTTAAAGTTATCTTAAAGTTATTGCTGTTACAATAGATCATCGTGCAACAGGCCACAGACTATATCACAGACCGTATCACACACAAGTGTCGTACTTAAAATTATGATCTTACAGTTACGACCAGTGTGAAAGACCCCAAAACATATCTATGATAATAGTTAAGTTCATTTTTGAAAGTTGTTAACAGTTATGGGCCAAACTGGGACCGACCTTCCTCCCCATAGGCTTATCATTGGTTCTTAGGAAATTGTTTTCACCAACAATGGCTCCAGCCAATGCTGAACCAACCAGTGACACACAACCCAAGCAATAATAAGATGTTATAACATTATCATAACATTCTGTTTAGTTCTGCTTTAGTTCTTGTTACGTTATTTTGATGGCACCAAAAAACATCTTTAAAAACTAACATTGCAACATCACATTGTGATGTTATTGTTTTTTGTTTTTTTTATTATAATCAACTTCACGTTACATTCATGGTCTTCCAGTTGAGGTGATACAAAATTCAGGTGACATGATGCAGCAATGAGATAATAACACATAAGATCAAGTATTGTAGTAAAAATATTCTTGTAACATTCTTTCACATTGTAATAATGTTATTATAACGTTCTTTAATAGTAAGGTCTCGACTTCACTAAAATAAAATGTTATTGTAACATTCCTTTTCAATAAGTCTCAACTTTACCTGTAATAAAGTAACTATAACATGGAAATTTGGCAGGTTACAGACTAACCAAAAAAGTATGGTTACAGAACATGCTTGTTATGTCGCTGCTTGCCTGGGAAGCCAGCGCTCATGCATCCCCCAAATCTTTGGCTTTGTTGGTATAAATGAGGCTGGGTAGACTTTTCAAAAACCGGAATTAGTACTTTGAATACATGAAACTTTGTGAAAAGCTCAAGTGAGCTTAAGCTGATATGACCCCTAGAGGAAGTTTCTACCTGTCTGCCATTCAATATGAGATACTGGTTTCCCATTATGAACAGGAAATAACCTAAATGATGAGATTCTGTAAGCACTAATGATTTCTGAAACCCAGTATGTCATTTCCTTTTGCGTCCGGTAAATCAGAAAAACTGTACACAATCAAAAAGAACATCCATTCAGATACTTCTTTCGGTTGGAGTTTTCACTCTTTTTTCGGATTTCGACCACGATAATTAGTTGGTAGATAGAAAACAAGTTGTCAATAAGAAATATTACTTGCCCAGTGTGTCAGACTCGTAGATACTCCTTAATATTATACCACAAGGTAGGGGGATCCTGTTGTCATAGTTACTATTATACCATGAGGTAGGGGGATCCTGTTGTCAGGGTTACTATTATAACATGAGGTAGGGGGATTCTGTTGTCAGGGTTACTATTATTATGTGAGGTAGGAGTATTCTGTTGTCAGAGTTACTATTATACCACAAGGTAGGGGGATTCTGTTGTCAGAGTTACTATCATACTGCGAGGTAGGGGGATTCTGTTGTCAGGGTTACTATTATACCACAAGGTAGGGGGATTCTGTTGTCAGAGTTACTATCATACTGTGAGGTAGGGGGATTCTGTTGTCAGGGTTACTATTATACCACAAGGTAGGGGGATTCTGTTGTCAGGGTTACAATCATACTGCGAGGTAGGGGGATTCTGTTGTCAGGGTTACTATTATACCACAAGGTAGGGGGATTCTGTTGTCAGAGTTACTATCATACTGCGAGGTAGGGGGGTTCTGTTGTCAGGGTTACTTTTATACCACAAGGTAGGGGGATTCTGTTGTCAGGGTTACTATCATACTGCGAGGTAGGGGGATTCTGTTGTCAGGGTTACTATTGGATCCTCACATCCCAGGTTTGGGTGCAGGGGGCTCATTGCTGCCACCTGGCAGGTCACTTAAACTTTATTTCCTATACATTTCACCTTACACCCCCTCCATAAATATTCCATAAACACCTACCCCTACTTCCCCCTTTTTCATCAAACCTTCAAAACAACCACACTTATAATCCATATTTTCCCCAAATTTACCACCCACCCATCCTACATAAAACAACTTCGATTATACCACCATTCATCTCCATATACCCCCATTTTATATTATTTTATATATATTCAATTAAAATTTGAAAATGTTATAAAATAAAATTTAAAATTTTCCCCAAACTTTTGCCTCTGGTTTTGTTTCTGCCCGCTCGCAGTAATGATACTGCAAGGTAAGGTTCTGTTGTCAGGGTTACTATTATACCGGGAGGTAGGGGGATTCTGTTGTCAGGGCTACTATTATACCGGGAGGTAGGGGGATTCTGTTGTCAGGGCTACTATTATACCGCGAGGTAGGGGGATTCTGTTGTCAGGGTTACTATTATACCGGGAGGTAGGGGGATTCTGTTGTCAGGGCTACTATTATACCGCGAGGTAGGGGGATTCTGTTGTCAGGGTTACTATTATACCACAAGGTAGGGGGATTCTGTTGTCAGGGCTACTATTATACTGCGAGTTAGGGGGATTCTGTTGTCAGGGTTACTATTATACCACAAGGTAGGGGGATTCTGTTGTCAGGGGTACTATTATACTGCGAGGTAGGGGGATTCTGTTGTCAGCGTTACTGATTATGCCAACTTTATGGCTCTAGACCCTTAAATTCGACATGGCCACATGACCATTTCTTAAATTCAACAGGAGACATGCAAAGTTCTTAGTCCCCCAGCTATTAGTGGATTAGTACTTCGTCAGATGACTATATCTAATCATTTAATCATCACTGTATGTCAGCAACCAGTGAGAAATATTAAACATATCAAATATTTGCCCCCAAACCAAGGGGACTAGTTGGTTATTCGCCAGACATCATGGCGCCACTGTTTAGCATGTCGGGGCACGACTAACCACATTAATTGCTGCCCATTTTCCTAATCTAATCTCCTGAGTGGGGAGTATGTGGACAGGCAACATGTAGCTATGCGTAGTAGAATGATTATCTACAGTCCTTGACCATGTCTGCTATCATTCAACTAATATAATAAAGGATAAAACAGATTTAAAAAGTAAAGATGCCAATTAGTGGTAACAAAAAGTAATGAAATCAATCAGCACGAGCCTCAGTCAAAAGTTGTATCCTGTTTATATAACCTTGGAGAAGTCCACAATTTTAAGTCAAAATATGTTCTTTCTCCTTTTTATCTAGCTGTGTTAAATCATTCTTAAGTATGTAAGGCCTTCATAATTGGACGTTTTGTCAAAATGGATTATATTAGTCCGAATTTGATTCTGTGAATGCAAAAAAAAAAGAGAAGAGTTAGAGCGAGTTGTCAGAATGATTCAAATCAAACAAAGGAAAGAGGTGTGTTGTTGTTTCTTCTGTTTCGAACTATAGATCTGGTCAGCAATAACATTATTTTGTTTTCCTTTTATTGTGACATAGTGATAGTAACAGTTCTAGCTAGATATTATAAATTTTACTTTATATAATGTGTTGTACATCAGAAGGACTCATACTGTTATAACACTTGGAATGTGCCACTAGAATTGCATTTTGGTTAATTTACAAGGTCATATGAACAGACGAATTAACATTGATAGAAAACGTTCAAGTTTTTTAGTTGTTTTTTAAATTAATATTTATTATTGGTGGGTTTGAAAGTTCATCAAATAAGAAGTTTATTATAACATTATTTTTTGGTGAGGTTAGAACAAAACCAAAACAGAATGCGATAAGAAGATTCTGTTAAGGTTGAAGAACATAACCAGAGCATTATGATAACTTCCCAGCACAATGTCACAGGAGAACGTATCAGCAGCCATCAAAGAACCAATGCAGAACATTGCTGCAACGTTCTGTTTGTTTCTGTATTGGTCCTTGTTACGTTATTTTAATGTCTCCCAATAATGTTGCTGCAACATAATGCTGTGATGTTGCACTGTGACATCATTTTAATGTTCTGGTTATGTTCTGGTTATTTTTCAACCTATAGCTAAACAGATGGTACCTATAATATTCTGTTTGGGTTTCATCCTAACCCACCTAAAAATAATGTTTAATAATATTCTGATTGGGTGAAGATTCAACCTCACCACAAATAACATAATATTGTAATGTGCCATCTTAGTAAGTGACAAACTGACTAAAAACGTATTGTTGCAGAACGTTTATGTTACATCGCGGGTTGGCTGGGTAGCATTCCATGTGTTATCACTAAAACCTTGAGCCGTAATGAGAGCTGCTGGGCAAGCAATGTCAAGAAATATTGCCAATGTCGGGAGATATTGCCCGATGAGCGCATGTCTCAGGCTGCACTCTGACCCATCCAGCAAACACCCTGCGGAATTAAGGCTGGTTCACATCTTAAGGGGATTGTACAATCCTCGAGCTTCGCCCTTGGTTTGTAACAATCCCCTATGGGTTGTACAGTCACCCGAGTACGCCCCCCTGCGGTCATTATTATAATGTGGCTGCGTAGTATATGGAAAGCTACCGATAGACAGTTATTATTTCAAATGCCAAGAGAATTTATCAATGTAATTGTCATCTCAATTTGATACGGTGTGAGGCTTGGGTGTCGGACTAATTAAACTATACGATAGTGTGGCTATGCAATTAAAATGAGCCATTTTAATGTTGTCATTTTACTATACTGTAGTAGTCATTTCCCTGGGGGGGAGTACTCACTCTTTGATGGTAGGTACCCACTGCAAAACTACAGCCCCCCCCCCCTTTATTTCCGTGATATGACAGCTCTGTGAAATTTAGATGTTGGTTTACTGCCCCCTATTTTTCACAACCCCTTGTTTTCACTACAGCTGCTGTGTTCGGCTCAGATATCAGTGTTGTTCTTCAAAGATTATAATACAATGATTTATGAAGGAGTTTGAAGAGCCTCTATCTGTCTTTCATGCTTTCTGTGACTACAAAAGATATCTTATGCAGACAGTAAGCCTTGACAACCCCTGATTTAGAGTTGTCTGGTCGGTGACAGCCCTCCCAATCTTTTCCTTCCTTTGCCGTGATCACAGCCACAGCTCCAGGAGGCAATTTTGCACTGGGTACCCAAACCCAAGTCGAGTACCCCCCCCCCCGCGCTGGGAGTCGTTTCTGTATCAGCAGAGAGTCCCATCTCCCAATGACACATAGTTATAACAGTGATGAAAAAATTAAAATTCAATATGTCGCAGCAGTGACATTTCTATTACAATTTGACATTTCTCGCACTTTTAATTCATAGCTGCTGTACTAGACAAATTGTATTTCTCTAAACAGTTGCAGAGAGAAGGCATAGGAAGAAGGCAAGAAGGAAGGACAGCAAGAAAATCCTGGAATTTTCAACCCAAAATGAGTATTTTAACAGGGAGAAATTTGATGCTGTATTTCTGCACCACAGCACAGCAGTAACCTTTTCAACAGGGATATTCTGTGCCACTTTTTAATACTGCCCTGTTCATTATGCGACAGGCCACAACTGATACAAAAGCCAACTTGTTTGGGGCGCAGTGGTCCATTGCCCGTAGGATAACAGGTCTAGCTGTGGCGACGATTGGCATACATAAAAAGACCTGTCCTTGTTGAACAGTGAGTGAATCCACGGTTTTACCACCCCTTTTTTTTTTTTTATCTCGGGGGACAATTTTAGGTGTGAATTTTAATATTTTGTTTTCAGTACATGATAGCAGTAGCCCTCAGCTTACAAAATATAAAGAAGGTGATTGGCGGAAATGTATTTATCAGTCAATCAAATAAAATTCAAAATGTGTATATAACCATTGCAACAGTGACGATTGGCAAATGGGGTAAACAAGGATGAAAAAGACAGCGAGAGAAAAACTTAACAATTTTTGTTCTCCCGCTGTTGCGAGCTTTTGGTTATGTGATGTGGCAATTGCATAACCATGCGCTCGCAACAGCAAGAGCACGGTGAGGGTTTAGAAATGGGTCTCATAACAGTGATATCCTTAAGGACTTCAAAATGCAAACTCTTGCTGTTTTTCACACATTTAATTCATTGATAAATACATTTCCACCACTTGCTTTCTATACATTTAGTAAACTGAGGGACACAGGTATCATTTGCTGAGAATAAAATCCTAAAACAATGACCCAAAATTCCCCCCTTGAACATTTAAAAAATAGGTGGTCAAATCCTCGCTGTTATAGCCAAACTTAGATTCCCTCACTGGTCAACAAGGTCACCTCTTGCTGTGTGTGCCAACCGTCGCAACAATGAGACCAGTTATGTGACGCACCACAGACAGTCTCACAATACATATTCCATGACATAATATGTTGTAGTACAAAAAGTAAGAATAGTGACAGCACACAGGCAATTTACTTTACAAATCCTACATTGGAGCAGTGTTACAGCTTCAATTACATGTTTAATAACAAGGATATTGTCATAATTATTGTGCATGCTTGTAAGAACACAATACTTTTATTATTGCTCTCATTGTTTGACCAACCCAAGCAAGAATATGATGTTTTTATAATGTTATTATTACGTTCTGTTTAGTTCTGCTTTGGTTCTTGTTACATTATTGTGATGGCACCCAAAAACGTCTTTATAACCTAACGTTGCTATGTTGCACTGTGACATTATTGTGACATTCTTGTAACATTCTTTCACGTCATAATGACATTTTTAGTAAGGTCTCAATTCACTAAAATATGATGTTATTATTACATTCTTTTTTAGTAAGACTGATCTTTACGTAAAATAACCTAACTGTTACATGAAAATTGGGCAGGTTACAGACTAACCAAAAGAGTATGGTCGCAGAACGTGCTTGTTACATCCCTGTTTCCCTGGGCTCTCTTACGGTAGAGTTTGGCCGAGGCCTGTCGGGGTGCTCATTAGGGAGTCTCCACAGTACACACATACATAGACCTGTCAGGGCACCCTTCTCCCTATGGGTGCAACCAATCACTTAAACTGGGTATGCCCTGAGGACAAAACTCTCACAAACTATTGAGAAGCCATGTCCTGCCTGAGCCCTGGAGGGGGGTGGGGACTTTGCTTCTTAATATCCGAATGTGTGTGTTGGGGTTTTGAAAACAGACCCATTTTGAAGGACACCAAAAGTTGTAAAATCTATCCATAATGAAGGGATGCTGTTAACATATTTCATACTCATATTTGTTGATTTAATGGAAATAATTATGTATAATTATTTTTTAAACCACATAAATGCCCATCTATTTTTATCTATTACCCCTAATTTACATAGAATGTCTTCCGATTCAACACTTTTCTATACTACTATGTATAACTCCTTTTGGATTCATAATCCATGTTGAGCGAGGAGGCAAATTTGACACCCATTCTCTCACTCATTTCACTCACTTCAGGTTGAAAAAGGACCCATCTCCTTCACTCTTCAACACATACATCCGGGCAGGTCTGAGACCTAGACTGTAGTTACATCCAAGTCCCCGAGGTGCTCAAATTAGGACTGTTTACCAGCAACCATTTTAGGTGTGAGTTCCAATCTTTATCCCAGTTTTTTGCAGCTGCTGGTGTATGGCAAGAGGGGGCCATAAAGAGCCATCAGTTGCATCACCATCAAAGGGGTTACCATACTATAAATAGACTACCCAATGGAAATAATCCTGACATAATCTGCAATAATATGCAAGTTTTTAACTGACCACTAAGGCCCATTGGCTCTAGGTGGGTGTAAGGACCTGATATGTAAGAGATAAGTAGGTCATGAAATGAATAGTCTGAGACCAAGTGCCCCCCCCCTGGGCCTAAGCCCCCACAGCTGCTGTTCCCCCTCACGTACTGCTTACATGGCTTCCCCCTTAATTGGGCTGCCCTTATTTGAAAGCACCACAGACCTCATAGTTTGTTTAGAGACTGGCTGTTCTCTGTAAGCGCATTCAAGGCTCTAGGTACATGACCATCCACTTTTTAAGTTTCTGTAAAGCGTAAAGTTTCCGTAAACCCCCTGTCATGGATGAGCATTCATTCTTTGTCAAGATCACTAGTAGTTGTTGCTGCTTTTGGAAAAAAAACTACATGTACCTACATGTAAAGCATATATCTGTGAGTAATGACTGGTAAGATCTCATCTTAACACCTAAGATGTGAGAAACCTACTTGTGATTTTGCTTGTGCGAAATTCTCCAAAGTTTAGAACAGTATTGTTATAAAGCAATGAGGGCAATGGCGTCATTTTAGATCTAAAGTTGAGATTTTGTTGAAACTCAGAGAAATACCAGATAAATATGTTTAGGGTCCAAAAATGGGAAAACATTATAGGGTCACCATGCTGACTTTTTATATACAGGTGGAATGATAATGTGCATAACTCCTTCAAAACTAAGGTTTTGTAGAGCAATATTCACGGGTACAATTTTCATGAAACTTTCATACTAATCCTCAAAAAAACAATCTAATCAATCAAATCTAAAGCTAAGACACATGTTCACAGACTTTATGCATGGCCGGGGGAAAATAGTTTTTTTTTACTGCATTTCAATCTAATTTCCTTACAAATCAATTTCCAAGAAAGTCCACACAAAAAAGATCCAAGTTGAAAAATCAATAAAAAATGGCACATAAATTGTGTTGGACTGTTAGCTTTCATTTTCAACAAAGAAAACATGGGGTCACAGCATGAACTTAGCCACAAAAATTGATTATCTACCTGCTCGTCTGGAATTAACCACCCAGATCTATTTGTTTTAATGGTCCCTAAACCTATCAACAATATCCTGAAGTATTATATTCTAATATTGTTCCCTACATCATAAGGATTGTGTTACTGCTTACTGCGTGAACATTGGATATAGATAATAAAAAAGTTATACCCATTATTGTACTGCCCCTTCCCCACCTTCCATAAGCACCTGTGCAGAATCACTGATCGTCACACTCCACTGAAAACCCATACACACAGACTGCGCAGCCCATGTGCGCATGAACAAATGGCGCGATTGTCTTTAAGACAATCATCAGAACAGGATGTCTCTTCTTTCCCAGACACTGGGAAGTTTATGTCACAAAATAATGAATTGAGTTTCAAGTAGCTTCTCAGAAGCATTTAAATCATTGAGGCATAGGTATTGGGTATCGTATCAATGTCATATTTTTGTAAAACTGTTGACACCTTAGCAACCCACACCATTTCCAAAAGGCTGACGTCTCATTTACAAGGTTATCAGAAAATGATTATGCTGTCTGAAACTTGAGTTGCCAATCAGCAGCCCCCCTCCCCCCCCTCCTTACCAACCCCTCAGACAACGGAAATTGGCTTTCATTTAATAATAATGCTTCACGCCTGTTGAAACCTTATGATTTGGTTCGTCCAATTCAACTGTCAATCAGTTTTAACCGACTTTTGAAAACTCTCCTTTGGTGAATTCTTCCCAACACGGATAACTCATTTAGTGGACGGTACCTTCAGACCAGGGGTACCAACCAAAGAAAATCCACGATATTTCACCCCTACAATACATTGAAATAGCCACGATCACGAACATTGTGATCGTGAGATTTTATTGAACCACGATATTTCATGAATTTTTATTTTCATTTTGTTCTAATGTCAGATTGTTTCCAAGTGCTTAACACATACATTAAAGGTATTGTATATGGATTCAGATACATTGTGAATGATTTTGATGGGTGTTTTCTGGACAGGAATTTTGTATGGTGGTCCCTAAAATACACCCCACGATAAATTTGTGTGTATCGTGGAGGTTTTTTGGTTGGAACCCCAGCCTAGATCGAGATGCACGATGAAAGTATGTAGACAAGTCACAGTCCTTAAGTGTATAATTTTTCATTCATCATAACATGCTTTGTAGTTGAATAATTCTATTGGGAAACTAGTAATCCATATTTTCAATGTTCGCCGCTTTACAGGCCTGTTTAGGTTTTAGGTTAGTGTTTGCAGATTCTCCATAGAGTTCCCTGTTTTAGCCACAATTATTAAAGACGCAGGCACATGGAATATGGAATGCCGTAAATCAGCTAACTTTGGCAGGGAGTCATAGTAAATCTCACGAGGTTATGAGCTTTGAAAGGATTTATAGGACACCGCCTATTCTGCATATACTAGAATGTGGTGCTTTTGGTGTACATAGGCCCTGCATACTGGCACAACATCATAATTTTTTGTATTTGACACAATGTACGAGACAATATGATCATATGATACTTGTGAGTGCACACGAATTTATTCCCCAGTGTACTTCTTATGCCAATGTGTTCATAAAGAGTTCTGCAATATTGTGTGATGTCACTGTATGCATAACCCTTATAAACCCTTGAATCATCGGCAAATATGGACTGATCCCATTTTACACAGTAGCAGTATATAGAAATGGGAGTTTTGGAGTTTGTGAGATACGCAGTCAAAATCCCACCTTTATGATGTAATCAGTGGCGGATCCAAGGGGGGGGGGACAAAAGGGGCAACTGCCCCCCCACCTAGACCCTGCGGAGAAAATTTTGGCATCTTTAAATTGAAAGATCTGTGTAAATCTGGTGTCTTTAATTTTCATTTTTATAAGGGGGAGTCAGGGTTTGCCCCCTCCCCCCCGAACCCTCTGGACCCGCCCCTGTTTATAGCGAAATGTCAACGAGGGCAATTGTAGTTCCAACGTAAAAACACAGTAATTCCAAAAAATGTTTCATCAATTTAACATGTGAATAGTTATATTCTTTCACATATCCCTTTACATTACATATACATATATTTATAAATACACGTACAGACATACACAAACATGTAAACCACACACTTTTACATCCATACACACATCATAGTATCGATTAATTGCCTTACCTGCGGGATGCTTGCGATGATGCTGAAGATCCAGGCCAGTAACAACATGAGGGACCCTCGGTGGTTAGCGTCAGTCAGACTGAGCGGGTGCGCGATGGCAAAGTAGCGGTCCAAGGAGATCGAGACGAGTATAAACGAGGACAGGTAGAACCCAAAGGCCCTGAAGAACATAAGGGCACGGCAAGATGTGTCGCCAGCCTGCCACGAGACTGTCAGGTGCCAGCCTATCTCCAAGGGCATCATGACGAAGGTCACAATCATGTCAGCAACGGAGAGGTGCATAATGAAGCGGTTGACCCGCGAGCGGCGGTGGCGGTTCCGGAACAGCGTCATGAACACCATGAGGTTGCCGAGTCCCCCGATGACCAACAACACGGAGTAGGACACCACTGAGATGAGCCCGTTCTCATTGAAGGTCATTTCACCCGGAAGTGCCTCCTGCACCCCTGCCGCCGCTGACGACACCGACGACAGAAGATCATCGTCCGTAGACGACAAACCCACCATCGCCGTCGCACCTCCGTCCCCGCCGGATATCCGGGATAAGTGATCACTTCCGGATCCGTTGAGAAGGCGGCAGAGGGCTGTGAGCGTCGGGGAAGAACGCGCGCCCCCACTTCCGCCGCCGACGATGATGCCGACGCCCGACGTCGCGGTCGTCGTCGACCCGGAAGTGGAAGTGATTAGCGGGGGCCCACCGGAAGTGATGGCGGCGGTTTGGCACTCGGCCACCAGGGGCGTGCTCATCTCGCCCAGTCCCAGCCCCACTTCCGGTCGCTGGTAGCTGACGGAGGACATCTCGCGAGATCTCGCGCCTATTGGCTACTATCTACTATCGGCGGATGACAGCCACACGGGGCTTGACGATTTGGGCTGAGATTGCAGTGGCCAGTCCTCTACCTGATGGAAAGAAGCAAACAATTAATCAATCACTGTTAATCAGTTATACTCGTATACTGTTATGCAAATGGAGAAAGTAGATACACATTATTAGGATAACATATATTTTCAATAAATCAATGCATAGAATTATTTCTCAAGCCCCAAGACCGCTAAACAATTTCACTGGTGGCTGCACAGCCGGCAACTAGTGGGAGTCATTAAAAAAATGTCGCTGCAACCTAACAGTGGAGGCCGTAGCCAGCTTTTCTGAGAGGGGGATTCGTGTTTTGACTAATAGTGTTTGTTTTCAGAGGGGGGCTCGTTTTTCGAAATTTGTGCAATTTGTTTTTTTAATGTGTAGGGCCTACAGAAGTTGTATTTAAAAGGAGGGTTCGTCCAAAGGGGATGCGTCCGAACCTCCCAACCCTCCCCCCCCCCCCCCCCTGGCTGCGAGCCTGCAGTGTGACGTGGTGAGAATCAATTCAGAATGTTGCTGCAGCGTTATTAGGACGTCATTTCCTTAGCTGGAAAGCATGGATTTGTACTAGGACGTATGCACATTTTCAGAAATTCACAACCCCCCCTCCCCCAATTGATGCATATATACTTATTTGATGACCCCTAAGTTGGTATTGGGCTTAAGTTATTTGAGTTTAGTTGCCACAGTCATATATATCCCCAATCCCAGCCAGCTTGCAACATAACAGAAACATTCTGTGACCATACTTTTTTTTAGTCTGTTTGTTATTCACTAAGATGGAACTTAACAATTAAGTTATTGATGGTGAGGTTGAAACCTCATCAAATCAGAATGTTATCAGAACATTATATTTTGGGAGGGAAGAACATAACCAAAATGTTATAATAATGTCACAGTGCAATGTCATGGTAGTAGGTTGGAGCGATTTAATTGACAGTCATGAAAAAACCCTAACAAGAACCAAATATCAACCAGAACATTACATAATGTTATAATAAGGTTGCATCCTTGGCTGGGATCTGACTTTCTCCCAGATCTACTGTAATGAGAATGACGTCAAGGTGACGACACAATAGTAAAGGTGGGATGAAAAGCCTAACACGCTATTTCCATTTCTGAATCATTTCTATACTTTTTCCTAGGTCGGTTGGCCTAAATTCCTGTCCTGGGCAATTCCGGGAGCAATTTGTCAACCATATTGATCAATCTTGTATCATGCTACTGTCTTCAGGGAATAACCATAGAAGCAATCCAGGATATACTTTATTGTTGGTGTAAACTGGGATGGCCTTATTGGGTAATATATGAAGTTTTATCAGAGCATCAACCAAAAGGCCACAGCCTCCAGTCAAGTTCTTCAAATACAAAAACTGAAGTTTTTCTTACACGTCAACCGTTTTTCCTGTCTGAGCTTTAATCCCTTAACCACTTGGCTAGAGTTCCTAAGAGGCTTTTAGCCAGCAGACATCCTCCCTTTCAGCCTCCTACAGAATGTGAGGGCAGCTGTTTCCTTTCCCTCAAGCCGTGTCTGCTAAAGATGACAAAAAGAAGTTTGTCGCCCGAAATAAAAAAGATATTTAAACAATCACTACTTCAATGCTAAAGCCATGTCTCTACAAAGTAACAAAAAAGAGTTTGTCACCCGAAACGAAAAAAAGACTTTTTAAACGATTGCTAGTTTAATGTTCAAGCCATGTCTCCATGAAAAGACACAACCTTTTTAAAACAATCACTGCTTCAATGCTTAAGCCCTGTCTTCGAATTCATGAGGTGAAAAAGGAGATAGTCGGCCGAAACAAAAATAACTTTTTTAAAACAATTCCTACTTTAGTGCTAAAGCCTGCTCCCCACAAGACAACAAAAACGTGTTTGTCACCCTAAAAAATAACCCTTTTTAAACAATCACTACCTCAATGATAAAGCCATGTCTCCGTGAGATGACAAAAAGAAGTTTGTCACCCAAAATAAACGTAACCCTTTTAAACAATCACTACTTTTCGCCACCAAAATTGGGTTTTCCACCGGTGGCTAAGGTTAGTTAGTAGCCCAGCGATTAACTTCACACTGACGCTGTGATGGCTGATTGGAGAATTAGTCACCGGGTTTTGTGGTGAAACATTGGAGAAGTTTAATAGTTCTCTATTCCCACCGGCGACTAGTTAGTTGCCAGGTGACGTACTAAAGTGTCCTCTAGTTAACAGAGGATCAGCACCAGTGTTAAGTTAATCGCTGGGCTACTAACCTTAGTTGCCTGTGGAAAACCCTATTTTGGTGGCCCTGTGGGGACCAGGCTTAAGGCTTAATGCCTCTTAATTGTTCTGGACAGAAATTAAAGTGTATATCTTCTTGTTAACCTGCAGAGTGGGGGGGGGGGGGTTCACACTGGTCTTAACTATAAGATTGTATCTAGTATAGGTAAATTCTGATCAAATCTAAAAGATATGAATAGCTGAAGTGGAAATTACACTTCCTCTCACTCTTCCTCAACTCCTAGTGGTAATATCCTCTTAATTTTCTTTTTTCCTTATAAACGACTGTAACTTGGTGATGTTACACAACACACTTTTCATAATTCTGAGAACAGTTACAATGTAACGTATGGTTTCTTGCTTTAATTCAACAGACAGAATAAAAAGTAGAAATTTTCAAGGCAGGAAACAATTCAAAGATGGGTATAGAGAAATATTAAACATGTACAATATTTCGCCACAAAACAATGGTGACTAATTATCTAGTCACCAGACCTCAAGGCACCAGTGTTAAGTTAATCGCTGGGCTACTAACCTTAGTTGCCTGTGGAAAACCCTATTTTGGTGGCCCTGTGGTTAGACAGAATAAAAAGTAGACATTTTCAAGGCAGAAAACCATTCAATGACTGTCTGCAGTCAAAGGCCATAATGTTATATTAGTTTGGAAATAATGATGAAAAAATACTTCTCACTTCGTTGAAGCCATATTCCTGAGGGTGCCAGTTCCCCCTCCCAGCTTCCGTCCTAGGTCAGATAGCCCGACAATAACATGACCAAAATAACACGCCTGTAAACATTCCACAATGAAGCTGCATATGTCGGCTTTTCAGCACTAATGATGTCCCTACCTGTTACATCGCCACTCACGGGCCAGAAGGGGTGTTTATGTTTTTCGTAAATATCCTCACGATAGTCTTCTGACTATAGTCAAGGTCAGATGTCAAGGTCAGGTTCTCACTATAAATATTGCCATGACAAAATAGCTCAATGCATGGTGGAACCTATATTTTTATCTTTTTTTTTTTTATTCAGGAAATGTTTAACATCAAACATTCTACGCTTCTGTTTTACAATGTTCGCCGTTCTTCCAGCTTAGACAGTCTTGCAAAATTGAGTGTGACCACTTCTCAGATTAACTTTTTAGACAAAAACATAAACAGTGTGACCAATTGCAACAGGTATGACAAGGACACTTATGCCAGAACAAACAGACAGGCTGTATTGAAGCTGCATTGGAGATCTAATTGTAGCTTATTCTCATTAATACCACATATTTCGATATGAAAAATTGTTTTCACTTTATTAATGATGCTCCAAGCATCAGCCGCTAATCGTTATTGATTGCCACACCTGTTAAGGTGCGACTCGCTGGCTGGAAGGGGTGTCTATATATGTGTTTCATAAACATCTTCTTGATAGTCTCCATTCAAGGAAATGTTTTCACCACAAGGTATTGCAATGACAATAGCTTTTTCCATGGTAATTCACTTCATTTATGATGCCACATTTCCCATGGGGACGGGGTGACGAATGTAGTTGAGGTCAGCTGCTCAGCGCTAATGATATCCATTGTTATACGAACACGAATTTGTTTGTAATAAGGAAAGCGTCCCAGGCAAGCATGTGACGTTATTATAACATTGCAGCAACGTTCTGTTTGGTTCTGTACTGGTTCTTGTTACGTTATTTTGATGGCTTCCAATAACGTTGCTGCAACGTACTGTAGTGACGTGGCACTGCGACGTTATTATAACGTTCTGGTTACGTTCTTCAACCTAAACAGGACGTTCTTATAACGTTCTGTATTGGTTTCGTCCTAGCCTCACCAAAAAATAACGTTGTAATAGCGTTCTGATTTGGTGAGGTTTCAACCTCACCATCAATAATGTAATTGTTACGTGCTATCTTAGTCAGTGACAGACTGACTAAAAAAATATAGTTGCAGAACGTTTCTGTTACGTCGCAGCTTGGCTGGGGTACCTAGTCAACTTTGATCACTGTTAGACTGCTTTTCACCCTAAAAATGCTATTTACATTGCTGTTCAGGAGCTGTAATCTTTGCAAGATATGGTCTTACAGTGTCCCTCCATATATCAATTTTCAGAATTCAATTTGGCTCAGAAGAAAAAGAAATTAAGCATTTTGCCAAAAAGATGTCTCAACAACAATGTGTTTTCAAGGTAAACTTTAATGTTGGTGTAAACTGGGATGGGCTTATTGTAGCTAATTCATAACTGTCATGAATTCAATAAAAATACAACTTTTCACATCAATGAAGCCCCTCATGTCAGCTACTGAGCACTAATTGTCTGTACCTGTTAAGATGCATCACACCGGCCGGAGGGCATGTCTACATGTCTCGTAAATATCCTCACAATAGTCTCCAGATAACTGTCAGGGTCAGAGCTCAAGGAGAGTTGCGAACCACCCAAGATATGATGTTCTAATAAAGTTCTAGCAACGTTCTGGATGATTCCCAATAACGTCGATGAAACCACCTGTTGCGACATAACATTATGACATTCTGATAATGTTCTTGTAATGTTATTAATGAGGCTAATATTGTGACCTCACTTAATAAGAATATCACAATAATGTTCTGTTTAGGTGTGGTTGAGACCTCACTTAATGAGGAAGTCACAATAACATTCTGTTTAGGTAAGATTAAGACCTGAAATCATCAGAATTTTTCAGCAGTCGCACCAGTCCACTACAGCCACGTCCACCACATACTGAAATAATCAGAATGTTACAATAATGTTCTGCTTAGCTGAGGTTGGGACCTCCCATGGTCAGAAGGTTGCAACAATGTTCTGTTTAAGTGAGGTCTGGACCTCACCTAATCAGAATGTAAGTAACAGACAAACCAAAAAAGTATGGCTGCATAACGAGACCGTTACGTTGCACCTTGGCCAGGTCATTATTTGGCAGATTCAAGAATGACAATGTAAGCAATACTCTGCCAATCCACTCATTATAATGGGCGATCAGATTTAAGAGGCTATAGTCATTCCCTCAGGGTTCAAAATCTGAAGACGAGAAACAGCAGAAGGAACGAATGACCTCGAGCTTCTCAACAGTAATGAGAAGTAACGTCTCAAGAGAGTGTCAATCAGACATACCCTTGAGCGATTCACCTCTTGGAGCTGCTTGGGTTCCTGCCAATCAAAATCATGTAGGGGTGTATTTCTTGTGTCCTGTTTCAGTAAACCTTCAGATCATACAGGATGCATGTACATACTTGCGTGCCGTAGGCCAGGGTTCATAGTTTATGACTCCCTGAAAATGACCCAAGCTGAGGGTTGAAATATCATGTCATTAGGAAAAGCATCATTGACACTAGGGAGTTTTAGCAACCAAAACGTATCTTGATATGTTAACATATCTTAAAACTTTCATCACAGACTACCAGTAAGAGATCCATGACTACCAGTAAGAGATTCATGAAAGGCAAACATCTATTTATTTATACCATTGGAAAAGATACGATATCATGTTTGCATCGCTCATTACAACAGAGATAATAATGTCTTTAGAAACATACATTGTGATATTACACTGTAACTTTATAATAATATTCTGGTTATGTTATTTCACATAAAACTGACATTATCATAACATTCTATCTTGCTAAGGTCTCAACTTCACCAGAATATAATGTTATTATATTCACGACAGTTGAGTTGTTCATCTTCAGCATATAGCATGATTCCTGACCCAACGGATTCATCCAGATAAGGCTGACTATCTGACACATCCCAGCCAAGGTGCGCGTAAAGTTTCTAGGTGTCAAACAAAAGGGATGTGTTGGACCCCCTGGACCCCCCCTTGTATCCCCCCTGCTGTGTTATCATAATATACTCCCAAGCAGGAAAGTTATGCTATCATAACGTTGGGGCAACGTTCTGTTTAGTTACATTCTTTTGATGGCACCCAAAAACGTCTTTAGAACCTAACGTTGTGAGGTCGCACTGTTACATTATTGTGACATTCTTTCACGTAAAAATAACATTAGTATAACACTCTCTATGCTTGAGGTCTCAATATCACTAAAATGATATGCTATCATAACATTCTTTTATAGTGAGTCTGAAACTTACCTAAAATAACGTATTTGTTATAAAACAATTTAACAAGTAACAGACTAACTAAAAAAGTATGGTTACAGAACATACCCGTTACATTGATATCGCTGCTTGCCTGGGCTCTATTTCATATTGAGTTTAAAGGCGGAAAATCCCCCCAAAACTAACCTCTTATTCATGCAGCTCCACGTGCCGTTATACTCTTAAAGCGCCAGTCCCGGCAAAGACGTCGGTTCAGTTGCAACTCCTTTCAAAAAGGTAAAACATGTATCCGTCACACAGGCGCTACTGTATTGACCAATGACGTAGTCCGAAACATTCCCACGGTAACCAAGCAGGCAGCGTCCTCTAGCGACAGACACAGATACTCATCAGACTAGACTACGACACTGCGCCTTTAAGAGTAAGGAACATATCCTATATATCTGCGCATGCAGTGTCTGGTTAGCAATGCTCAGGGATGGACCACCTGTTAGTTGTTACATGCCTGTGGGTGTGGCGAGCACGTTGTAAGTGTTGTCACCATGCCTGTATGGGTGGGGGAGGTTATCCCCACTATCTGGTACCTCCCTACTCCTCCTGCTGCCTGCACTCCTGGAGCGGGACTGCCTCCTACTGCTCCTGTGGGGGGTGGCCTTGCGGGAGGTGGGGGAGGCGGCAAAGGTATGCGGTTCCCAATGTTTACAAATGCAATCAGCTGGGTGTTCCGGTTAACCCATGGGTTGTGTCCCAGGCAAGTAGCGACGTAACAAGCACGTTCTGCGATCGAACTTAACAATAATAATTTAATAACGTTATAATAACATCCTATTCGTCCTTGGGTAGTCGTATGTGGGGGTTTGGAAGGCTTTATCTCCACACTGTTGTACCTCCTCCTGTCGCAGCCTACACCCCTTCCCCGTCCGGGCAGAGCCAGGGCGGGACTGCCTCCTCCTGTGGGGGGCGGCCTTGCGGGAGGTGGGGGAGGCGGCAAAGGTATGCTGCGTCAAATGTCTACAAACGCATAGGCTGGGTTTCCCGGTTAACTACCCAAGCAAGAATATGATGTTATTATAATGTTATTATAATGTTCTGTTTAGTTCTGCTTTGGTTCTTGTTACGTTATTTTGATGGCACCTTTAGAACCTAACATTGCGATGTCCCACTGTGACGTTATTATGACATTCTTGTTATGTTCTTTCACATTATAATTACGTTATTAAACCGTTTTTTATTAGTGAGGTCTCAACTTCTCTAAAATACAATGTTATTATAACATTCTTTTTAGTAAGTCTCAACTTTACATAAAATAATGTAACTGTTAGTGTTACATGAAAATTGGGCAGGTTACAGACTAACCTAAAAGTACAGTCATAGAATGTCCTTGTTACATTTCTGCTTGCCTGGGCATGCCCTTCCTCCACCGGGCAGAGCCAGGACGGGACTGCCTCCTTCTGCTCCTGTGGGGAGCAGTCTTATGGGAGAGGGGAGGCACAGCTGGTGAAAGTAGTATAGGGTATCCACTGTCTGCAAACGCATCAGTTTCAAGCCAAGGATGCGACGTTATCATAACGTTGCAACAACGTTCTGGTTGGATGACTTCCAATTTACGTCCACTATAGTCTTGGTCTTGTTACGTTACATTGTAACATTGCAGCAACGTTATTTTGATGACTCCAAATAACGTTACTGCAACCAACTGTTGCAATGTTATATTGTGAAATTCTGATAATGTTCTTTCTAGTTTCTTATGAGGTAAATATTGTGACCTTACCCACTAAGAACGTCACAACAACATTCTTTTTAGATGTGGATAAGACCTGACTAAAAGAGAATGTCACAATAATATTCTGTATGGGTTATGTTGACACCTGACCTAATGAGATAGTCACAGTTACATTCTGTTTAAGACCTGCCCTAATCAGAACATCACAATAACATTCTGTTTAGGTTAGGTTGGGAGCTCCCCTGGCGAGGAAGTTGCAATAATGTTCTGTTCAAGTGAGGTCTGGACCTCACAAAATCAGAATGTCACGATGACATTCAATTTTAATTTTATCTTGACCGAACATCACCAGAACGTTATGAGAACCTACTGCTTTTGTTAGGTCTCAACCTCCCAGAAAAATGATGTAACAGTTACGTGACAATTTAGTTAGTATCAGACAAACCAAAATAGTATGGTCGCATAACGTGACCATTATGTCGCACCTTGGCTGGGGAGAGATGCCATTAACAATGTCACTGTTTGCAACATTCTGAAAATCTTGTTAGCACGTCAACTTCATAAGGTGTCCAATAACTTTGCCAGATTATGTTCTAATATCGTGAAACACGTCACTGGCTGTTGCATTGCTACACATATGTTGGCAGACACATCTCAATAACCTCAAGGACGAGAACGTGGCTTTAAAACATGCAAACATAAATACATATACTCATGGAAGGCCCCTATGTGTACTGAGTGGATGTACATTAATTCTCCCTACCACGGATAGCGTATTTACTACATTGTACCTGCAGACCAGCCTAGATCAAGGTGCAAGCTGGGAATTATGTCGGTAAGTCATAATGCTTAAATATCAATATTTTAATGATTTATGGCATAATCTGTGGATATCATAATGGAAAAATACAACAAACTGTTTTGACATTTCATATTTATATATAATCAAAATATTTCAAGTTGGTTTGCAAATTCATTGATTACAAATGGATTTATGAAAAATATTAGTGTATTTTCTATAGCTTTTTCTATATTTTTGTCGACAAGATCTGCCAAATTAGGAGCCCAAGTTACTGAAAATCAGCTATCCGGGGTAGGGAGGATTGACTTGCACCTGAGCATGGACTGAGTTTTGTGACAATTGTGTTATAACTTAGAACGGAATAAACTTTCTCAATCTGAAGAAAACAGGATATTCCCGGTTCTTACTAATTAAAATGTGATATGGCTACAGAAAAACAATCATAGTCAATTATCTTCAATCTGGTGGCATAATCACTTTACTGCAGCGGAAATTACCCCGTGTAGATGTAATAAAGATATCTAGGGACCCCACTAATATGACCGAAACAGTAGCTTGTCATGTGAGACCTTAAGCCCATACCCCATAAGCGATTTTACTGTCTGTGGGTGACGGGCGATTGGGAGAATCGGCATCGGCGTTGTCAGGCGATTGTCATATCCAACAATTTTGATATTTTTCTGCCGATTTCCCCACCATTCTGTCGCCGATCCTGTCGGCTGTCGCCCATCACCCAGAATCTGCACCATTCTCACGGGGAATCACCGGTAATTGTGATCACCTGGCAATTGTCACCAAGCGATGGTAAAATTGACTAGTAGGTATGGCGCCTTAGTTATTTCTATTCACATGACACCAATTCTATTCGTTCCGGACCTACGCATCTCATTTCCTCAACGGAAATTAATATAAAAGCAATTTGATTCATTACACAATGCAGTAAGATCGAGCAAAGGGGGGAGTTTCACACTGGTTGTAACTTTAAGATTCTATCTTTAGTTAAGATATTTTGGCTTTTTCATGGTTTAGTTTCAGACTTATGATCTTATGTTCCTGTTGTCATCTACATATTAATAGAGTTAAGATTCTTGATTATTAATGATATCTTATCTTAGATTTTGTGACATGTGAGAAACGTATTTACGATTAACCTAGCGTTAAACCTGCCCTTATTTTGTAAAGGTGTAAACTGCTGAATACAAAGGGTTGACGTTGCACTAGTTGCATTGCTTATAACGTCCCTCGCAGATAAAACTGTGTCTTAGACGGTTAAGTAGTATATCAAAATTCAAATTCGAGTCAGGGGCACCACACAATTCTAACTTTGTGTGATTCTGCAAGCAGTTTTTACATAATTTGGACAAGTTATACTGACATAGGACGCATTTTACACTGAGGTGATTTTACAATCATAGGTGCTAAAATAATATGAAGCATCAATGACAAATCGTTTTACACTAAGTGTCATATCTTGGACCTTTTACCTAAGCACTGACTACAGACAAATTTAATGGGGAATCACCTTTACCTGAAGGACATGGCAACCCTTATACCAAAGAAAATAGATTGAATATGGTTCATACAAATATAAACAGATGGCAACGTTGTTTGATGCACCCCTTGTACGAATATGGCAATAGAGAAAATGCATTTAAAGGGATCCTTGCACATAATTGCAATATTTTCCAATCAATTTCTTTGAGTATAGTAATTGGATCAACAACTAATAGACCTAGGGATGTCCAAAGAAAATTCCTAGTATAGGCATAGTTATGGGACATTAGAATATAGTCTACGTTATCCGATTTTAAGGGAAATACGCAAATTTGTGACGTTACAAAGACACTTATTGGGAAAGCCCAGCTTTGATAAAAAGGGAATCCCCTACTTTATAAAATACATATATAGGAAATTAACCTGAAGCATAAAATATTTTTGTTAGGCTACATAAAAGATATTATTTGTTATATATTCTTCTCACCTGCATTCATTTATTAACACAGGGATCCCTAATCAGATTAACTAACAGGAGGTGACAGAAAACGTTTAGGTTTTTGCGTGTCCCAGATCTAGTACAGTTCCCTGAACTATGGTCAGTGTGGCAGTGACAGCTCATCAGATTAGGATGTCCTTAGCAGGGCATCGGGAACCTCATTTCACTGTGCAGAGGAGGTTACACAAATGGTCCTTATGATAAAGCTAACTTCATGCCTTAAAAGACCTTGTGCATTTATGGTCATGTGATCACTCCGTGGTTATCACCATGCGGTGATCAAGGCCCATTTCTTTATACACAATATGTTTTTACAAGAAAATCCAATACAACTGTCTACCCGACAGCCTATGCACACCGTGATAACCCCTTAGGACTGGAGGTGATGTGGAGGTGGAGCGGGTGACCTCTATTCCCCTCTGGCTTATTAGGTCTGACTGAATAAGAATACTCAGACAGACCCAAATACGTAGTGTAGGAAGCATAAGCCAGTTTACACAATATGATAGCCACCAAACCAGCTTGCGATATAACAGAAATGTTCTGCAACCATCCTATTTTTGTCAGTTTGTTACTTACTATCATAGCACTAACAATTACGTTATTGACAGTAACGGTCAGGCTATTATTTTTTTTTTTTTTTTAAATTGATTTTTATTGGGTTTTAAGGGTTCGGCGGTGCCGTTCTTCCACCCACTCCCAATTCTTCCACCCACTCCCAATATAACATTATTTTTTGTAAGGTTAGGACGAAACCAAAACAGAACCTTATAAGAACATTCTGTCTAGGTTGAAGAACATAAACAGAATGTTATAATAACGTTGACAATTGTTAAGAATCAATTCTGCACATGAAATTGTCCGTGACATCATCATATCACACTGATTTTGCAGTCCAAATTGTGCAGTTGAATACCACCTTTAGGTTCAGGTGGGCCCTGTAGATGTATTACCTTGTCATTCCCAACATGGTCGGTCTGAGTAGAAACCTCATTGTATAGCTTCGGGTTATTTTGGGCCGAGAAACATAATATTATGTGATTCCCGATAATTTGATATCGCAAACAAGGATAAATTCACCTGGTACTTTTACTGCTAGCTGATACAGCTGAAAATGGTAGTTCGTTATGTGACATTGTGTAATACCATCAAGTTATACGTTTCAAACACAATATATATTAATGAAAGTCAACTTGTAATAATAAGTCAATCCCAATATCAAAATTAGATTTCATTGTAAAATATCATCACGGATAGTTATTTGATTGAGTCTGAAAGACAACAGTACCCAGCCAAGGTGTGACTTACGGTCATGTTATGTGACCATACCTTTTTGGTTTTTCTGTTACTCGCTAAATTGTCAAGTGACTGTTACATTTTTTTCTGGGATGTTGAGACCTAACCAAAACAGTATGTTCTCATAACGTTCTGGTGAAGTTAGGTCAAGATAGAATTAAAATAGAACGTCATTGTGACATTATGATTAGGTGAGGTCCAGATCTGACTTAGACAGAACATTGTTGTAACCTCCTGACTAGAGGAGGTCCCAACTTCACCTAAACAGAATGTTATTGTGATGTTCTGATTACATCACGTCTTAACCTTACCTAAACAGAATGATACTGTGACTATCTTATTAGGTTAGGTGTCAACCTAACCTACACAGAACGTTATAGTGACATCCTCATTAAGTGAGGTCTCAACCACACCTAAAAAGAATGTTATTGTGACATTCTTACGAAGTATCAGCCTCATAAATAATGTTACAAGAATGTTATGAACATAATTGGGAGTCATCAAAGAACGTCACTGTAACCTAACAGTGTTACGTAACAAGAACCAATCCAGAACATTGCTCCATCATTATTGGGAGTCATCAAAAATAACATTGCTGCAACATTACAATGTAACATAACAAGACCAATCCAGAACGTTCTTGCAATGTTATCATAACGTCACACCACTGGCTGGGGAAGCGCCCAAACTTACCCCATTGAATCCCTCTCAATCTGCCCATGCAGTAGTCCGTCACATAACCAAACCCTCGCAAAAGCGAGGGTTTAGATATGGGTCTCACAACAGTGATATCCTTAAGGTTTTCAAAATGCAAACCCTCGCTGTAGCGATGGTTTTTCACGTATTTTAAACCCATTTGATTGATTGATGAATACATTTCCGCCACTTACCTTTTACATATTTCATAAGCTGAGGGATACAGCTATTATTTTCTGAAAACAAAATATCAAAATAATGACCCCAAAATGTCTCCCTGGCACATTTAAAAATCAGGTTGCCAACTCTCACTGTTATCTGTAAAGTTGGATTCACTCACTGTTCAACAGGGATGGGTCCCGCTGTTTGTGCAAACCTTCACAACAGCGAGACCCGTCATGCGACGCACCACTGTGCTCTGTCGCATAATGGAAGGAGCGATATCGCTCTTTAAAACAGGGGGGGTTTGGCAAAGTCTCGCTGTTATATGCGAAATTCGCCAGCGATTTTTACCCATTTTTAATAATTTCTCCAGGCTGAAAATTTCAGCAATTTTAGATCTAAATATCTAGTTTTCAGAACTGTTTGCAGAATTAAAATCGGTTCAGCAGAACAGCCGCAAATCAACAGGGGGAACCATCGCAACAGGGACATCCCTCGCAACAGCAAGAGGGTGCAAACCCTCGCTGTTGCCAAACCCGTCATGCGACGCACCACTGAGGGGCCATTAAAACCACCAGTGCTCCGCCGCATAACCAAACCCTCCCAACAATCCCTGCAGCTGGATCAATTGAACATGGGACTTGAAATAACAATGACAAATTGGGAAATCAATACCACCACAGAGAAGGTTTCATTTGAAACGTTTGGTTGGTTTTGAGGAGGACCAATTGTTAATGGGAAATGACAGACTTGTATTCAAGCAGATCAGTTTCTGGCCAGATCCAAAGGCTGACACTAAAACTGGCTGAAAGGGCATGAATGGTGAAAATGATGATGAAAAATTACCTTATGATAGTTCAAACAATTCCCACTATCCTGAGAGCCTAAAGCAGAATCCCCACTTGAGCGACTAAAATTTTAGTTACTGAGTAATTGGTGCTAACCCTTTCTGTCACGCATATTGGTGACTAGTGTTTATTTATACTCTTGTTCGCCATGGTTGGAAATGGTTAATACTGGTCGCCCGGCTTTTAAATTCTTAAGCTGCGTCCCCACGTGGCCACTAAACCTTGGTGATTAGTTGTGCGCAATGACCCAAATACCAAGTCCATGTATTCCCCGGTGACTACTGCTCTATCAGAAACTAATTGCCGGTGATAGGATGGATTTGGTTCTTTGGGCCTCCGTACACAACTAGTCGCCAAGGTTTAGTCGCCACATGGGACCCAGCTTTAGTCGCCCAAGTGGAGACTTGGCTAATTGACCTAACCTAAACTTATTGCTGATGCCTTAAGACAGGAAAAGCCAAGTATTACATACAAGACATAAGCATTTTAACAAACCATCGTCATTTGGCCATTAAAAAGTTACCACAGTGACATGATATTTTCTTAGCATTTTTGAGATCTATATAGGTGACCCTTTATTTTGGAAAGTTTTGAAAAAAAGTTGAACAGATAGTTACTGTATATCTATAATGACGTGATTGCCTGTGATGGAAGGCCCCTTTTCACTACATGTAGTGTACTCATAAATCCCCTCATGGACGACTTGTTAACGTTGCCAACCATTTTGGCAATAATTATTATGATCCCGCAACACAATTGCCTGATTTAGGCCTATACTGTTAGAAGGACACCATACTACTGAAAAGCGTTTATAATCTCAACAAAATGGCTAGCACTCTATTGCCTCAATAGGTTTGTGCTGACATCTAGTGGATAACATTTTTAAAACTCACCAACTAATTTTCCATGGTACAGGCAAAGCTTTTATAGTGGCGCCACCTGGTATGGTCATCCTGCAGCTGTGTGTACATGTACCGTTACTCATTTCAGAAAAAGTAGTTCCAGTATGAGACAAAACAGTTTAATTCGATGGCAAATCTTTAATTCTTGGTGGAAAATTCTGAAGTTCAAACTGAGAAGACCTGAGACTATACAGACAAATAATTTGCTTGAGCAAATGTGGATACTAAGTAGATACTGCCCTGGTTGTGGTCCCACGTGCCGTATTTGGTCGAGGGGTTCAGTTCGCCCAAGGTCCGCTAGAGGGCCGTCAGGCCCGAGAGCGGACCTTGGGCGAACTGAACCCCGAGAGTTATATGAAAAAACATTAAAAAAAATGTGCAGCATCACAGTCCCACCATCACTGATTGCTGTGCATCCTTTCTGGGGAGCTCAGAGGGGTGATAACCACCCTTGTACTCCCTTCTTGGTTGGTTATATGTATGTATCGTCCGGGCCGGCGCGCAGGTGTCCGTGCGTGTTAAAGGATAGGCAACTTCGTATCGGGGGTGAAATAAAGGTAGTTCTCCGCGAAGCTCGATGTATTACGAATGATGTCACACTACACAAAGAGAATGAGTCCTTTGGAGTTTTTCTTTACGATTGTATGGTTGATGAGCAGCCTCAAATTCTTATATTAGGGCTGCCCCCTCCCCCTCACCCAACCCCCCCCCCCCCTTTCTTTTTTGTAAATCCCTGGATCCGTCCCTGATTATATGCATCTGACTACCTGTTATGTATACTTTTAATTTTATGTCGATTCAACAAAACTTATTTCAGCTGAGATATATTTCTTTTCCGTTCACACCAGGTATTGCGCCCAGAGAGTTGAAGCCTATAGTTCCCCTTTATTACCGATATTGCCCTCGAATTGGCACCTTTCTCTCCTAACTTAAAGAAAAAAACAAATTGTGAAACATACAAAAAAATATTTTTGTTCTGGTTCACAAGACTGGAATGAACAAAAACCTGTTATAAGAAACATTTAAACTAAAATTGAATTCGAAAGAGTATAATTATAATTTTGTTTTCAAAATATAATTTTGTTTTCAAAATTATATAGAAAGGTAAAAATGCTGTGCAAATACGTAGAGGTTTATTTTTGTTTTACTAAACTGTGTGAATTCATCTGCTAGTTTTACGAAAAATATTTAGGGTGTGCATACCCCTGTATACCCCGCCATGTTTTGACATAACAGAACCATTCTGCAACCATACCTTTTTGGTCAATCTGATAGTTACTTAATAAGATGGCACATAACAGTTATATTATTAATGGTGAGGTTGAAACCTCAATGAATCAGAACATTATCATAATGTTATTTTTGGTGAAGTTAAGACCAAACCATAACAGAACATTATAAGAACTTTCTGTTTTGGTTGAAGAATGTGACCAGAAGGTTGTAATAATGTAACAGTGCAACATCACACAAATACATCATATTGACATGATTGGGAGTTATCAAAAGAATGTAACAAGAACCAAATGTTATAATAACGTTGCGATGGTTTTAAAATATGTTATAATAACGTTGCATCCTTGGCTGGGTCCTGGTACCACCACACTAGTACTGTAGCCTGCTGGATATATATGCATCAGCGTTCTAAAATTCATAGGGTCATTTGAAGAAAAGTTCGCATGTCCACAAAATTGAAAATTGGGTATTTTTTCATTACTGAATTCCCGAAAATGTGAAAAAAGGGATGTTTTTATCTGAAAATGACAAAGTGATACTCCATATGTATAGTTACACTTTAGAAAAATGGCAGTTTTCATTACCCATCAGTGAAAGAATGGAATGATGAAATAGGGGTCATTTTTATATTGAAGAACACTGATTGGTTCCCACATAGATCGCGGAGTGGGGGTACCGGGTGCTGGGTACACTCCCCCACCCCTCCATCCCATGGCATTCAACCACCCAACCATTTAAGCCCTCCCCCTCTTCTTCCCCCTCCCCCTCCCCCTCCCACTCCCCCTTCCCCCCCCTCCCCCTCCCACTCCCCCTTCCCCCCCCCCCCTTCTGACCGCAGGTCATCCAGTGCCCCTCCACTGCCTCCCGGCGAGCTGCCCTTACCAGCAGTCTGTCTGCTGGCCACCAGCGAAACAACCCGGCGCAGCATCACCAGCGGAGCTCCCATTGATTGTTATTGGACACTCTCCAAGCACATCTCTGGTGCACACCCACCACGCTAACCGACCCTGACTGCGCTGGGAGATCCTTGCCGGCCTCTGAAGAGAGGGAAAGGCGGGGGAGAGGGATATAGGGGAAGTGAAAAGGGCATTGAAAGGACACCTGCCTTCTGCTGTTTCCCTGAACCACCATCTTTAATACCTCCTACCACAACATAGCCCCTCTACCACACCCCAACCCTCCCCAATCCTTAGCTCTACACACACGAGCAGAGCTGGGATCTGCTACAGGCCCCCAGCAGACAGAGGCCAGATTTTATTATAATGCTGATGGAGAGGAGAGGAGGAGGATTTGGGGACGGCGGCAGGAGACTGACTACACAGGCGAGCAGCAGCCAGTGGTGAGGCAGTGAGGCCGGACCCCCACAGACACACAGACAGACAGACAGATTCACAGGCAGTAACAGTGACAGGCAGAGACTGGGTGATGCCGGACCCCCACAGATAAACAGACACAGACAGACACACAGACGCACACACAGACACAGACGCACACACAGACACAGACGCACACAGACAGAAAGACAGACAGACAGTAACAGTGACACAGACAGACACACAGACACACACAGGCAGATAGACACAGAGACAGATTCACAGACACACAGACACACACAGACACACACATACACATAGACACACAGACAGATAGGAAGACACACAGACACACTCACACAGACACACACGGATACACACACACACCGAGACACATACACACACACCGAGACACACACACACACAGACACAAAGACACACACACAGGCACACACACAGTGACAGTGACAGGCTGAGAGTGCCCATCACAGAGCGGTGGGTCGGGGCAGTGATATAAATACCCTACCATCACAGGCCTTATTGATATCACCATCACAGGACTCAGTGATATTACCATCACAGACCTTAGTGGTATTACCACCAGGAGGATCGGAGCACCACCCTCCACCACCCGATACGTCCACCAAGCTGCCAGGAGGTAACGTATACGGTTGAGTTCTATTGCTTCTGAGTGCCATTTCCTGAGTAGCAATGGGCAATTTGCCAGTTGGCGTGTAGGGTAAATTGTGGCATGAAACACCATAAGCGAACTTCCTGTTCATAGACTTTATGCTTAAGAATTGCTTTTTGTCTCCCTGCAATCTCTTATAATTACTTCCAGAATCACTTTTCAGAGGAAATGTAGATAGTTTTGGATAGCTATGGCCCTCACCTACGACATATTAGAAAATCTAAATTAAGTTATGAGAAATAGCTAAAAACTAAATGTTTTCTTCTATCTCCAATGTGCATGTCACTAATTCTTTTATGCGTGTCAAGTCATATTTCTAACTTATCATATGCACTTGTTTTGCACGTATCCGTGAAAATGATCCTGGCCTGACTACCTCGCTCCATTTGTATTGCACAAGAAACAAAGTAAACATTGAGTTTTTACAGTAATAATGAGAGGCGGTCTCATGCTATAAGCAGGATGGGACTTGTCAGTGGGTATTATTAACCTCAGTGCTATACAAGCTCATACAAATGTCCTCACTGCTATACTGTGGGTAGTATTAATCCCAAGCAAGAATACCCAGGCAAGCAGCAACGTAACAAGCACATTCTGCGACCATACTTTTTTGGTTAGTCTGTAACCTGCCCAATTTTCATGTAACAATTATGTTATTTTAGGTAAGGTTGAGACATACTTAAAAAGAATGTTATAATTACATTATATTTTAGTGAAGTCGAGACCTTACTGATAAAGAATGTTATAATAATGTTATGATGACGTGAAAGTACATTAAAATAATGTCACAATAACCTCACAGTGGGACGTTGCAATGTTAGGTTCTGAAGACCTTTTTGGGTGTTATCGAAAAAACGTAACAATAATAATGTTATAATAACGTTATAATGACGTCATATTCTTGCGTGGGATGCCTCTACAGCCCCACCCTACCCCGCTCTGGGCCCAGGGGTGCATAGTCTGGTGGCCCTCACTCAGACACTATACTCCAGTCGCCGGGTGCGTCACGGCGTATACAGGAGGGTTGTGTAACCCCCTTATAATCAATAATCACCGATGTCCCGCGGCTTACGCAACGCAGTTAAATCGAACACCCCCTGCAATCCGCTGACACACGCCCTCCTAGGCCTGTGGTACCAGAATTCTTTTATATATATATATATATCTTTATTTTATTTTTGTCATCTTCAGACATATATCTGCTCTTCCAGATGTTACAATATAAATTCCTTTGGTATAGTATATTATTGATGGCATGGACAAAACCAATATGTACAGTCAATGTTGGGGAATCAGATAGATATTAGATGCAATCCCTGGTTAGTTAGGTTAAATATATTCAAGTACTGTTTTATAAAAATTGTTTTATTTGGTTTTAAATTCATGACTATTGTCAACAGCTCTCAGTTCTCGTAGAATCGATCATCAGCCACATCCTGGCCCCTCTATAAAAAGGAGATTTTTTAGCCTCTTCAGTTCATGGTTTCAGACCATCCCAGTCCGGCCACTTCATGCCTCTCCTCCTAATGCTTACTTTCTTCAACACAAACAGAAGGTTCTTAAAACGTTCTGTTATGGTTTCATCCTAACCTCACCAAAAAATGATGTTATAGAAAGTTTCTGATTTGGTAAGGTTTCAACCTCACCATCATTAACGTCAATGTTATGTGCCATCTTAGTAAGTAACAAACTGACTAAAAAATGTATGGTTGCCACATTAACGATCACGATCAATAGACCTGCACCGAGGTCTTTTATTACTTTTTGCTGCCCTCAGTAAATTCACAGAAGTTAATTGTCCAGGGCACAGTGAGTGCAATTATAGAGCAGTGGATAGCAGTGGGGGGGGGGGGCAAAACTTAGAGCCAACAGTACAAATATCAAAAAGTACCTCGTTGCCACAAATTGTGTGCTGTTAGGAGTCAAGAGCGATCGATTATGCAATGGGCCTCAGAGACTTTCTATGGTGGCATGACATGGACTGCTGTCGGGTATGTGACCATGTAATTTAATGCCTGTGGTACGCTATGGGAAAACCCCGAGAGTAAATATTGAATTCAGCGGTGTCTATTTCCTGAAGTATAAATACGATCTACCAAATTGCTGAGTCAGCAGAAACTACATCAATATGATATCAATCAGTGTTTACGTCATCCGCACAACCAGAGCCTGTTAAAATGATGTCAATGGACTCAAACCAGGGCGAACTGGTACCAATATGGGTAAAGACCCCTAAAATTGACAGGGCGACATGGCCATTTCTTAAATTCAACACACGACATGAGGCTCAAGCTCCATATCCATTAGGCTATTTTGACTGGATCAGCGGACTAGAATCGGCTGATTTTTCTCATGATATTGCCTGATTTTAGCACTAATTCAGATTACCAGTCAGCATGTTATATGAATGATTGATATAAGTCAGCGCTAAAATCAGCCGACTCTTCTGGCAGAGTCAGCTGATTTTAGCATCAGTGCATCGGCCGACTCTAGTCAAAATTGCCTAGTGGGTATGGGGCTTAAATGACACTTAGAGTGAAAAATAAGGGACATGACATTGGCCACTGAATTCTTCAAGATCCACTTCCAACACCCCCTCCCCCTCACTCAGAGCTTTGGTTATAGAAGCAGCTCCAGCCAAACCCACCCCAACCTAACCTAAATACACCCATGTTTACCATCCCTTTATCTCCTCACACAGACTGACGAAGGCCAATGTGAACAAACAGATAGCTGCCAGACTAGGGGCCCAGCAGTCCCAGTCTCAACTCCAACCACATACTTTTTCCTCCTTGTTTATTATTTTCTTTTCTTTTTTTCTTTTTTTTCTTTTTTTCTTTTTTTCCTTTCCTTTTTTTTTTTTTTTTTTTTGCCACCCCAAACTACCTACCACCCCATCTCCGCTTGGTAACCTCTGCGTGTCCTACAGAGATAGGGCTGGGTCAGGCTAACGCTAGAAAGAGGTTTGTTTATGGTCGACCGTCATACTGGGTATTATATTGCCAACTGAGAATTTTGTTTTTCCTCGTTTCTATCTTTTTTTTCTAAAATACCTCAGTTATGATCAATATAATTCAAAACTGGGGTCCAATCCAGGCATGGTCAAAGGGGTCTGATACCCCCACCCCCTTTTGTCCTTCCCCTTTTCTTTTTTTCTTTTTTTCTCCGTTTTCTTTTCTTTTCTTTTTTTGGCAACGAAAAAAGATCAATATTCCGGACTGGCAGAATGGGAGAGTGTAGGTGTATGGGGTGCGACATGCGATCCTCACATTAATCCTCGCATATTCTCTTAATCCTGGAGAGCTTTTGATTGGTTGTTCGGTTATTGATTATCCCACCAATAGTTGGTTGTTACTGGCACTGAGGCCACTTTAAAATGAGCCCGGTGAAATGTGATTATTGCCAGATTAAAGTGGAGTTATGCAACATGTGCGTGTTCTGGGTCGATCCTGACAACTTTGTTTCGCAAACTTACCAATTACACGCATTTCGGCCATTATTTGGGCTCCTGCACGGGAGGTATGAAAGAGAAGTTTTGGGCTATGAATGATACAGATAATGAGTGATTGAGTGAGTGAGAGATGGATCTTTTACACCGTGCCGACAGCCAAGGTAATGTTCACGGCGACAAAAAGTTATGATGAGTTATTTATCAAGTACATACCTTTATATCAAGTACAGTTGGAGCATATATATAAATATTTCTTTGGGATAGATATTTTGAATTGTGAACAATAATATAGTAAACAGAACAGATCATCTGTAAAGGCCATTCCCATTTTGGCGGATGTGATAGCATCTATACAACTTTAAAAAGGAGTTTTTCCAGTACAGAAAACAGTATAAAAATCATGTGTGTAGAAACCTATTAATAATTATTAAGCTAATTATTACATTATGCTATTTCTAGTGTTTGATTTTCCCTCGGGTAGAATAATCAGGTTTTAGAGGGTGTGGTCGGACACATTCACAATTGTGTTTCGACTCAGTCGAGTAAATCGATCAAACCAATTAGGTAAGCCAATTAGGTGTCAAAGGCTGACAGGTAGGTCTTCCTGCTATAGGTGGGGTTCAGGTGCCATGGGGGGATACTGGGGGGGAGGGGGGTACTCACTCTTTGATGGTAGGTACCTGCTGCAGGTGGGGTTCAGGACTGGGGGGGGGGGGCACTCAGTCCAGAAATGGGTACCAACTGCAGTCGGCACCTCTAGGGGCTGTAGCTGTGAACCACTAATTGGGCCCCAAAAAAAGGGGGGCTGTCAAATAATCGTACACATTTTGGGGGAGCTGTCAATGATATACTATATTTGATATTAGATTAAAAGTTTATTGTATGCAATTAAATTCCTTCATAGTACCTCTGAAAGAGGTCATTGAGTTCAGAAACCAAATTGTTACCACAAAATTTGTGAATAAACACCTTTTTCTGTGGGCAGGCCATAAGCTATCCTGAAAAAAGCGTGGCTGTCAGAGTATTCCAGCTTTTCTGGAATACCACAACCCCAAAAAGGTGGGGCTGTAGTTTCGCAGTTGGTACCTTCATATACTATGTGTTGTTCTTTAAAGGAAACCTTGCACATAATTTTTCACAAGCCTATTTCTTGAATATTAAGCTACTCTTGAGCATTTTAAAACGATTTCAAAGGGAAAAAATGGAAAAAGTCAAAGTACTAGTGAATTATAGAAGAAATAAAATAAAATTTGGGAATTCCCTAATTTCTGCTACATCATAATGAAGGGGAATCCCTTTCAAAATACCTTTGGAGTCTAGGGCAACTGAATGAAATTAGGTGAGTAAAGGATACAAGTATGTATAGCCTGCACATAGCTTAATATAAAAATTTGATATTACAGCAAAAATTCCTTTGTATACACTATTGAGAATTGGGGATTCCCTTTTTTAAAAGCTGGGAAATCCCAAATTTAGTCCTTGTGACGTCACAAATTAGGGGATTTTCCCCAAAAAAACCATTGAAATAGACCAAATATCAAAGTCCCACAACAGTGGCTACAATTGGAATATGCTCAAAATATTTCTAGCATCATTAGTTTTTGATGCATATTCCATGCACCAAGAATTTCCTTGAGAAATATCTAACCCTTGATTATGTGCTAGTTTTCCTTTAAGGACAATCGCGCCATTTTCCAAATGTCTCAAAAATGAAAGTCCTTCAATCATGTTCAAATTTTGCATAAATACTCATGAATATATGTCTGACTTAAAATCCAAATAGAAAATTTGCCAAAGGAAATAATTCTAGAGATAGAAATGGTTAAATAGGACTCATTTTATAAAAATTGTTCTAATGCTGAAAAACGATTTTAGCTATAAAAATTACATTTTCTCCTGTTTCTCTTTTGATAGAGATTGTATACAAGAATATTATACATCTAAATTATCATAAGGATCTCAGGAATAATATAGAATAATGAAAATAATTTTAGATTAATTATTTTCGTGGATTTGTGGGAAAACAAAAGATTACAGATTTTAAGCTATTTTTTGGTTTTAAAATGATTTTTTAGCTCTACTGATTAAATTACCACGGTGACCCCCCATTTTTTTGGCTGAATATGGTAGCCTTTAACCTTATGCGTGTCACATAAAATTTTAGAACACTTTTCAATGTTCAATTCTTTTGTGTGAAACTTTATTTTTGAATTTTTGTAATTTTTTCATAGTTTATTTTGAACACTTAACTGGTAAAAATGCATATTTCATCGTCAAATTTTACAAAAGTCTTTCTTTCTCATGTGAGAAAACATAAACATATTTATCAAAAGCATTAGGTTGGTCATAATGTCATTTCTATCGAAATTATTAGCAAATATATTCAAATTTTAAAATTTATTTTCCAAGTCATTTTTTGAATAACTATCATATATTTAGACTGCAGTAGCTAAAAAGTTTGCACGGTGACCCATCATTATTTTTCCATTTTTGGACCCTATATATGTATAACCTTCACTGTGTAAAGTTTCAAGCAAATCTCAATGATAGTTCTATAATGGCGCGATTGTCCTTAAATATCATAATACAATAACCTTATGAAGGAGGTTTAAGAGCCTGAAATGTGTCCTTGATGCTTTCTTTTGAGTACAAACAATATCTTATGCTGACAGTAAGCCTTGACAGCCCCCCTTTTTAGAATTGTCTGGTCAGTGACAGCCCCTCTTTTCCCACGTTTGCCATGATCACAGCCACAGCTCCCTGAGACTGTTTCACAGTAGGTACCCACACCCAAGTCAAGTAGCTCCCCCCCCCCCCTGGGTTCAGGTAGGCCCAGCAGGTAACCTTACCTGTGCCCACCTGTAATTAGGCTTACCTGGTGAGACCAGTAATCACCTTACACAGGTAGCGCTCCAGCCACCAGAATTATGTACGATGGTTATCGACTGTTTACAACAATATGATAATGGAAGTGTTGTGACTGTAAACTATTGTAAACAAGTGCACTTAGTTGTTGGGAACTGAATCAGATGTCATGTAAAAACTATAGTCACACAGAAGTCCTGCAGTAGGGAATTGGATCCCAAAGCCAATTTCTGCTGCAGTACACAATTTTAATGTCATATCACATTATTTCAATCAGACAGTCAGTTTGTTAGTATGAAGAAGTGAGAAACCAATAATTGAATTGTTTTTTTTCCCTCTTTCTTTCCCCCCTGGTCTTCATAGATATAATTTTACTGGTGGCTCTTCATTTACTCTTCGTTCTTTTATACATATAAAATATAATATAAATATATTCATATTGATATATATGTGATTTTGGTAATAAGACAACCTGTCGGCTGTAATGGGTTGCCATCAGTCAGACCTAACTGGTGCCTCTAACATTGATATTTTACTCTATTTCAGGATGAAAGCAGAATGAGGCTGCGTCTCTTGGAGCTGCTGCTGCACCCCCTAGCGGGCTCGAGGCGAGTCAGGTCTGGGTTGTTGGCGTGTGCAATATGCGCCATGATGGTTGTTACCATAACAACAGTTCACAACGAGTCCCTCCTACGTGCCCAGACCACAAAGACACATCGCAGCGACAAGACCACCACACTGCAACAGGAGGCTGATGACCTCATGTGGCGGGAATCCTTCGATTTATTCGGGTCAGCAGAGTTGAAGGCAGTTAAGCCCTTACTCGACTCGTATTTGAATGCCATTCGCCGTTTACGGTACAGCCTGCTCTCAGCCAACCGAACATGGACACCGGTGAACGATGACTGGGAACTACTCAACGGTTACAGCCCAGACTACTTTACGAGGGTCAGCATGTGCCCACAGATTCACACCGTGTTTCTCGTAGCTGACTATGATGTCCTCCAACGGGTGCTGCCAATCGCTAAGTTTTACGATTATGGCGGGACTGGAGCAGAGGACTGCAATATCATGACAGACAAGTGGCGCGCCATCTACCACAATGGGGATGAGTTGTTGAATAAGTCTTGCCAGCAGAACCTCCATGATACACTCACCCCACAGTCTGTGGATAGGACAATACTGTCTCTGGGACTACCCTTCAAACTAAGCCCTACTCAGATGACACCAACTGGACACTCGCCTGACAAAGTTATCCTCACATTCCTTAACATTGTGCAGAATGGAGTCATAACAGCTCACGGAGAAGTCCTGTCCGGTAATATTGGGCTGATGACTCAAAGATGCTCACACAGCTGGTATCGACCAGAATTACCCGCAGACTCAGAGTCGCTTCCGCTTTACGATGAAGTGCTCACTATTACACAACAGACTATGGTCTGGTACTACCACAATACCATTGAAGACTTGTCACGTATTGCGCCATACCTTCAACTGCTCAAAGACAACCCGCACATTAAGGTCCACATAACTCGAGCTGATTTCCATGAAACTATGTTAGCCTATTTAGGTGTGGACTCTGAGCGCTTGGTGTCAGGTCCAGTGAGGGGTCGCATTGTGTACCTCCCAGCAGGGACTACATGTGGTCGCCCACCAGTATTCAATACCCAGTTACTTGCCGCACTCTTTAGACAGCGTGTCGCTGATCAAAACTCCCCTTCCTTAACCCAGTCCCCTGTTTCTTTCAATGCAAATGTCAGCAGTCCTTCAGGAACAAAAAACTCCATTATTGTGATCAAACGGTCTTCTGTCGACCGCCAATTCCGTTACCATGATGCCATTGTTGCCATGCTGCAAGAAGAAGCGACACATCGTGGGCTTAAAGTACGGGTCTTCTCCGATGACCCAGTTCCACCAATAGTTGACTATATCCGCCTCTTCAGCCAGGCTCGGTTGATAGTGGCACCTCATGGTGCAGGCTTATCGAACCTCCTGTTCGCTCCCCCGGACACTGCGGTCCTGGAAGGGCTGTGCGAGATGGAGCCCCGCTTCTGGTTCTGCTTCCATGGCTTCCTGCCATGGCTGTGCCACAGTTGGTATTCACGAGTCAGCCTCTCTTTCCGTAACCTGGCAACCGTACTAGGCCAACATTATGTTGGCGTCAATGTGCCAAAGGGTTGCCTGCATGTGAAACCCTCAGACTTACAGCAACAGGTTCGGTTCTATCTGGATCATCTCAGATAGTACATATACTTACATCTAAACTTGTATTAGGAATAGTATTTAATAGTGATCATGTCCTAGAAATGGGTATTCTCATGTTGTATAAGCTCATGATGAGATAATGAGTAGAAATATGAATGTAAGTCATATCAAACTTTATTAGCTTTGATACTTGCTCAAATTTAACTTTTGATTTACACAATGTACTTGAGAACTTGTGCAACCATATCAATACCTTAACCAAACAGGCAAAAGTTTATAGAACTAACTGGTTCCAAAGGTTTTTATCATTTTGTTTGAAATATTGATAGTAATACCTTGCAGAATGTCTTAGGAACTTCCTGGGAACTACAAAATGCTATTGCATGAGACTTCCTCTCTTCTTTCAATAGGATCACATATACACAGGTAACATAGTGAAGCACTTTTAGAAGTCAACTTGTTTAACTTACATACCTTAATGGACAACATTCAAGAAGTATACTTATATATCTTCTACAATATTTACACATATGATAATATTTACTGCACTTCTGTGTATCACATCCATAGCATACAGATCATTACTTTAGAAAAGGGAAGTATTCCAGTATTATAAGACCATTATTTATTGTAATGATCATTGTGACAAGACTATATTCTAATGATCATTGTGAAAGGACCAAATTTTCATGATCACTGTGACATGGCTTAGCATACCAAGACTCTTTATTGCAACAATCATAATATACAATTAGTTAACTTGTTCTACTTAGTTTATTGTGGTCAGATATCTGTATGTTTTGGGGGTATTGCTGACTATCATTCCACATACAGATAAAGTGTGGCAAGACTTCTGTTCTTATGTTCAAACACCAACTGCTAAATACATTCCACCTCACCATTTGTGCTTTTCATGACTTAAGTTGAGGTATTTGTGAATTAACTGCTTATTTAATTTATTTGTTGAAGACACTGACTTGAAACTTTATTTTCTTCACACATTTTTGTATTTTGTGGCAAAGTCAAGTGGTCTTATGTTTCTTATACATGAATAATATCATTTTGTCTGTGGCAATAAAAGATACTAAAGTAAGAACTTTGATCTCATGTTCAGATTGTATATGTATAATTATACTGCCAATAAACTTACTACAAACATAATCTGCTTTGATGTAACTTCCATTGTCATATATCAATCGAGGTGATTAGCTTGTTCATATGAAACTAAGATCTCACTTTTGATGTAAACTTCAAAGCCTTTAAAGGGAGGGGCCAGTGACATTGAATAAGCAAAGTGTCATGACTATGACCATCTGAGTAGTCACCATACCAATTTTCATACATTTCTCTCAGACAGTTTTGATTTTATTTAAACTTTTCTGAATGAGCCTCCATGTGTGCATCCTGGTGCACCTTGCACAGAGTATTATCTGTCTGTGACATCACAAGCAGAACAGTTTAAAAATGATAAACTGAAAAAAAATGCAATAAGAAATTTATTAAATGTACTTTATAAGTCTCAAAGAGATTAAAATCACCAAATCAAATGGTTTATGACAGAAAATGTGAAAAACTAATTTTGTCGTGGAATTAAGAAATTTGAAATTTGAATATAACTGTCATTTCATGTGACATCACACACAGACTTGTGTTTTCCTTAGGATCAGAGTATTAAGAGATTTCTCTAAGGTAAACCATAATTTTCATGAGAAGGAGTCAATCAATGGCATTGAAGCTAGGCATACTTCTAAATTAGCATTTCATCTAACATATAAAGTGTAAAATAATCAAAATTGAAAGTCACTGGGCCCTTTCTTTAAGGCTGTCTTCTCATCCATCAGGACGTTGCAAATTATTTGGTACATTGTAACTCCCTTAAAGCCATGGCAAATTCGCGACGTGACCAATAACATCCCCCGATTACATCCCAAACATGGAAAACACATCACTGGCCATCAAGTTGTTATGCTTATGTCGGTGGACATAATACTAACAACAGAAGGATGAGAGTATGCCTTTAGGGTAAAATGTGATGAAGTAAAAGAGGAAGAACCAAATAATAAATCATACATGAAATTAATTTTATATAACAATTTTTAATGACATTTTTCAATTCCAAGAGTAAATCTTGAAATCTTAATGTTTTAGATCTTCTCTCTAATTTGAGATTAATTTCCAGAAAACATTATTATAACAATTTACAAGGATATGACATTTGTAATAGTAACACTTCTTTCCATTAACATGCAACAAGGGATATGATAACCTGATTATACTGAGGATTAAGAAGTATCTTAAAATGTTAAAGGTACTTTAATTGACATATATTTCAAGTGAAATATGAGTACTCAGCAGGCCCATAAACAAGAGCAATGTTGGGGGTCGCGGGCCACCATCCCCCCCCTCCCACCCTCCACATACACATAGGAAATCTTTCCAAAAGTTCCACCATCCCTTCCAAATTTTAATGTGAAAACCCCTGAAATTAGTAGGAAAATATTGAAAAGTTCCACTTTTTACTGATTGTCACCCCCTATTTAAGTTCAAATTATTGAAAATACAGGAAAAAGTTCCACTTGTGAAACCTTGCCACCCCCCACAGCAGAATCTTTCTTTGAGGTTAACTTCCAGTTTCATTACTTCTTTATCTACCTAACAACATATTTGCCTAATCAATTCATTTTACAAAAAGATGGTCCAAGGAACACAGATGTGGCATTATAACATATCAAACCTGGCATAACAATAACAACATTGGTCAGGAGTATCACAAGTGTTGAACAATAACAGGTGCACTAAACTCCTCTGTGGCAAAAAGCTCCTCTGTGGGGGAACTTTGTGAACTTCCGACAAATGCAGAGTTATCCGCCCCACTTCCAACCATCTGTGGAGACCCTCCCTGATCCTGGTGGTAACTATACAGTAGTTCGGCTCTGAATTGCTTCTTTCGGATGTAGTGGATGGCGACAGCAACAGCGATTAGGGCGATGAGGAGGACACCAATGAGGGCGATGACGATGTACATTACCAGCGGGGACAGCAGCAGCGAGCTCGAACCAGACGTGGCTGCCACCGCCCCGCTGTCGATAGACCCACCCACTGTGGCTGAAATAGAAGGGTAAGAAGGTTAAGTAAAGTATGGAGGAGGTTATATTAGGGGCCTTCCATTTAGTATGTACATACATTTAACAAAAATATTCAGACCCCCCCCCCCCGACCCCCCCTTGGGCAAAAATACGCATAGTTTATATATGTACTAAAATGTGAACACATTTTCAAAAATCTCAGACCCCCCTCTCCCCCTTGATGCATACATAATGATATGCAAGTATGAGACTATATTCCACAATGCATTCGGTGATACTTGCATTGCCTCTAATTAGGATACATAAGTAAATTGCTTGCATTCAGATACCAATATTTTCGTATCTGGACGAAAGTAAACTTCCATTTCCTAATTAGGGGGAACACAAATATCACTGAACGAATCATGGAATATAGCCTTAAGACACAGTTACTCATCATATGACAAGGTGATGTGTTACAGGTCTTAACAGAGGCTGATAACGTTACATGTATCCATGGTAACAGATCATATTTCCCATGCCCCCCCTGGGCAGGGCCGGTCAGGGAGTGACCATAATTAAATTGCACATGTCATGGATATGGCCACAGTGTCTGGTTTCATGTCATATTAGTAATGTGATATATGGCTCTCCCAGATTCATGTTGATGCAGAGTAGTTGTCTTTTGCAAAGGTATACTGCATGAGGGTTGCAGCAACAATCCCACAGCAAGCAAAGATTAGTAATTCTTGACAGTTTGCCCTGATCTCCTGTTAGTAGCGCCCTCTGTGAGAGTCCGTGCAACCAGATACAAATAAAACAACAGGGTGTCTTATTTGAAACGTAAATAAATAGCAATGACATCATGAAAACAGTAAAAGTGATGGAGCATCATAACGGTTTGCACAGACTCTCAAAGGGGGCGCTGCTGTCGACGACGTCATAGAAAAAACAAGTAGGTGGTGGTGCGACTAACATATCTTTGTAAAGTTAGAATATTTTTGGTTATAGTAAAGAATAATCAGTTTGTACACTTTTGTGTATCTGTAAAGTCTTAAAGGTCCTCTTTAAATTTGGTGATCCTGAGGCAACTGATTCATAACGATATCCCAGTCTTTAACAAATTTAGGTGAAGGCAAGGCAGTGGAGGTTTACACTCACATTCATTGTTGTCGAACATACTTATGTTCATTGTTGTCATCATAGCCATAGGTGAACGCTAGGCAGTGGTAGGTTATACATATGTTCATTGTTGCCGTTATAGCCATAGGTGAATGCGATGTAGTGGTAGTTGTACATTAGGTGAATGCTAGGCAGTGGTAGGTTATACTTACGTTCATTGTTGTTGTTATAGCCATAGGTGAACGCTAGGCAGTGGTAGGTTATACTTATGTTCATTATTGTCATTGTAGCCATAGGTTAATGCTAGGCAGTGGTAGTTTTACTTACGTTCATTGTTGTCATTATAGCCATAGGTGAACACTAGGCGGTGGTAGTTATACTTACCTTCATTGTTGTTGTTATAGCCATAGTGGTAATTATACTTACGTTCATTGTTGTTGTTATAACCATAGTGGTAGTTATACTTACGTTCATTGTTGTCACTATAGCCATAGATGAACGCTAGACAGTGGTAGGTATACTTACATTCATTGTTGCTGTTATAGCCATAGGTGAATGCGAGGCAGTGGTAGTTGTACATAAGGTGAACGCTAGGCAGTGGTAGTTTTACTTACGTTCATTGTTGTTGTTATAGCCATAGGTGAACACCAGGCAGTGGTAGTTATACTTACGTTCATTGTTGTCATTATAGCCATAGGTGAATGCCAGGCAGTGGTAAGCGCCATAAGTGTTGAGGCACACACCATCCACATTCTTTTGACAGGCGCCAGGGTCAGTCACACATTCGTCTATATCTGAAATTAACATCTCAGAAGTTTTAGTTTTCATCATTTGATTTACATCTCGGTCTTAAGACAGAAACCTCTGCAATTTTAAGGAAAAGGTGTTTTTTTTCTGTCTTCCTTACTAAGAAATCAGATAAAAACGGATTTATTTCTAGCTAAATAAATTCAATCGAAAGGGCTTAATCTAGCTTTGGAGATCAAGAGGGGTGACTATGTCTCAAATTGTATTAAAGAACTGCCAATGTGGCAATTCACTGTCACTAATTAATCATATGAAATTTCTGGAATGGCCACTATATCACTTAACTGTTATACATACTATATGGTAACTGATTTCCAGTTGATTTCCACTGAGTCGCCATGTCTTATTTAGGAAAAGCTAAAGTCGACATAAGAGGTCCAGACACATATCAAAAGTATTGTGTGTACAGGAAAACTGTGCACTATTCGTCAGATACGGACAGACATCAAAGAAAGGTCTACCATCCGCTTTTTATTGGAAATTGATCAGTGACAGTTCAAAATCCATACATGTGTACGAGTGTACTGCCATTCACTGCACTGAGAAGTAATCTTGTTTTCAAACATACTTATCATTTTTATAGTTGATTAAAGCCCTCGTCGCTACCCAGTGGGAGATCCCTGGGGGGGGGGCAAAATGGGCAATTGCCCCCCCCCCCCCCCCCCCGGCCCAAGGGGGAGAATTATGGGATGTTGAGATTGGAAAATTTGTGTAAAAATGATGTTTTATTTTTCGTTTTCATAAGGGGACCAAGGTACCCGCCCCCCCCCCCCCCCCCCCCCCCACCAAAAAAAAAGAATAGAATAAAATGGATAAATAAACAAGAAGCAAAAGAGCTACAAAGTTCCGCTTATGCATAAACGATGGTCGTCCCTCAATAAACCGAAAGCATTCCTACAACCAGAAGGATATAATATTAATATGGGCTATGAGTGCTGACCACCACCACCACTCCTGCTGTCACACACAACTCGGGGAGGGATTTAGGAAAGGGGCTGCTACTAGTACTAGGTCCCTGCTATGCACCCAGTACTGAATGACCTATCACTCACCCACCTAGATCTGCCCACCTGCAGGTGACAATGCATATGCTAGATTTTTTTTATTTCTTAATGATTTCTCTTTTTTTATGAATTATTAACAAATAATAGTTTCTGTATCACCCTGGAGGGTGATACAAGGCTGGTTACCACCTAAGTTTGATATGGCCTGCATCAAACTCTAATCTACTAAACGTGTATAACCGTAAGGTATAATAAATACATATTTCTTACCTGTGCATGTCTTCTGGTCCTGGCCGAGTTGGAAGCCAGGCAGACAGGAGCATGTGAACCCACCCCGCGTATTTAGACAGATCTGGTCACACGGACCCACCAAGACGCACTCGTCATCATCTGTAAGGAGGGGTGTAGTTTCAACCTTTATTATAACATGAGCAGGTGAACCCACCCCACGTGTTTAGACAGATCTGGTCACATGGCCCCACCAAGACACACTCGTCATCATCTGTAAAGAGGTGTGTAGTTTCAACCTATTATAACACGAGACCACCCTGCGTGTTTAGACATATCTGGTCACACGGCCCCACCAAGATGCACTCGTCATCATCTGTAAAGAGGGGTGTAGTTAAAACCTTTATTATAACATGAGACCACCCCACGTGTTTAGACAGATCTGGTCACACGGCCCCACCAAGACGCACTCGTCATCATCTGTAAAGAGGTGTTTAGTTTCAACCTTTATTATAACATGAGCAGGTGAAACCACCCTTAGTGTTTAGACAGATCTGGTCACACGGCCCCACCAAGACGCACTCGTCATCATCTGTAAAGAGGCCTGTAGTTTCAACCTTTATTACCACATGAGACCAACCTGCATGTTTAGACAGATCTGGTCACACGGCCCCACCAAGACGCACTCGTCATCATCTGTAAAGAGGGGTGTAGTTTCAACCTTTATCAACACAAGACCACCCCGCGTGTTTAGACAGATCTGGTCACCTGGACCCACCAAGTCACACTCGTCGTCATCTGTAAAGAGGGGTGTAGTTTCAACCTTTATCAACACAAGACCACCCCGCGTGTTTAGACAGATCTGGTCACACGGCCCCACCAAGACGCATTCGTCGTCATCTGTAAAGAGGGGTGTAGTTTCAACCTTTATTACAACACGAGACCACTCCACGTGTTTAGACATATCTGGTCACATGGCCCCACCAAGAAGAATCGTCGTCATCTGTAAACAGGGGTGTAGTTTCAACCTTTATTATACAAGCGGGTCAAAATTACCCTTTATCACCCGCATGGCTTAGGAGCGGTAGTTACAAGGGGTAGTGCATAGTGACATGATGTATGTACCGCTCCTCATTATCAGTATTTTCAACAGCTTTTGAAAAATGTTCAGGTGACAAAATATACAAGACCCTTTTGGACCATCCTCCAGTGTCTGTACAACTCATGGGGATCGAGCGTACCTCGGGCTTCACCCTCTGGATCATACAGACACCTTCAAACGACTCCCGTGGGTCTTCTTATTATATTTTACACCCTTCTCATGACCCTGCACTGTGGCATCCAGACAGAGGTGGTGGGAGAGCTTCCATAGGGTTACAAAGACAGACCTGCTGAGAGTTAAGAAGACCTCCTTTTTAAATCATTTGCCTTTTAGTTAATCTAGTGATGAGATCTAGACGAAAATCCCAAAATGATCCAACTGTTAGCCTATATGTAATGCACTGACCCAGGTGGGTGGTTCCCCTCACTTGGCCTGCACTGTGCAGGTTCATAAGAAAGATGTATATGGTCACACCTCACTAGTTTTCTACGGACCAGTGACTGGAGATTGTGATTGGGTTCAGATACCCACTCAGATAGAGTTTGTGTGGAGTCACTTTATAATGTAAGGGCTCAGTGGTCCATTGCACAATGACTTTGTGTAACAATGACAACTTTAAGATAACTTTAAGAAAGTTGGTGTTACTATGATACTCCCTAATATCTCTGTAAATGAATGTATGAAGGGGCACCACAGGGGAATATTCTGTAAAAGTAACAGCTCATTAACAGCATTTTAAACAGCTTTTTCTTTAGATTCAAAACGTGCATTATTACGCACAAAGTTGCTTACGAAAGGTGTCGTAATAACAATGGTTATTGTAACAATGTAAGGTATTGTGCAATAGGCCACTGCAGAAACTAGTGTGTATTTTAGCCTTATAAAAGGTGGAGATGAAGCGTTTATATCAATAATATATATATAAGATGAAAAATAGCAGCATCTTGGTGCATGTTCTAGAAGGGTATGATTATCCTTCTAATATAAAAGACGAGTTTGGCGCCGTTGATGTGAAGGTGAGGGTAAAATGTCAGAAGGCCAACATGAAAGTCAAAGGCAAAGAGTGTTTGATTAGGTGAAGGTTATAGTTACACAGAAGAACATCATACATTGTTATGATGGCGTAGTGTTTGCTGTGTTAAGAGACAATACGTAGTTATATTACATATTGATTAATAGGCTATACGACAATAATGATGGTATCACTGAGATCATATTACACTAACCGATTTATGGTAAAACATAAATATGTTTTACACTATCAAGGCTGTATTCCATACACTGATTTTGCGATGTTGTGATATTGTAAGGAATCATTGTCAATATCATATCACTTTGATAAAACATATTGCACAATTGCAACGACAGCATTAGAAGCATTGCAAAAATGGGTGCTCCTAATGTTCATTGGTAATATCACCCACCAGCAGAAAAAGTGATGGAAATATTTATCTAAATTTTGGTGAATTCTGATGCCGATGAGATTCTCATTTCTAACAGTTTCTCAGAAGCAAATTTCAAGGAAACTTGTGCATAGTACCGTATCGGCTTTTTGAAAACAACGTCCTTCCCTTTCAATTGATATATAGCCAATATGTCTTCCAAGTTCGATCCATATTTTAGAAAAGCATCTTGAATTCCCTCATCATACAAAAACTTAAGCCCCATACCCACTAGGCGATTTTGGCCTCAGCGATTGTATTTTCCCCTGATCGCCCATCAGTATGGTATGTCAAAATGTACATGTTTGATCTGAAACACCGGGAAAATCGCCCAATGACTCACCAGATAATTTTATCAAGCATGTTCATTTCAATATAGCATACTGACGGGCAATGTTGTCCAAATCGTCTAGTGGGTATGGGGCTTAAGAACACAAGCCAGATCCTTAGGTAAGAACTAGACAAGATTAGGAGACAATGAGTCACTCACCTTGACAGGTGAGTTTGTCGGCTTGTAACGAATAGCCCCGCTCACACTCACACCTGTAACTGCCGTACGTGTTCACACAGATCTGTTCACATGGACCCTTGCCTGCCACACACTCGTCTATGTCTAGAGGTAAAAAGATGAGGTAAATAGGACATTTTAGTACAATATGAAATATATATAAATTGGGTGGGCTGCAGCGAATAGCCCCTCATAGACTTATATTTGTAACTGCCATATGAGTTCACACAGCACCATTCACGTGGACCCCTGCCTGCCACCCACTCATCTATGTCTACAGGGAAAGAGGCGAAGTAATCAAGATTTGTTAATACACTATAAAATACATAAATTGGGTGGGCTGCAGCGAATAACCCCCTCGTTCACAACTGTAACTGACATAAGTGTTCACAGAGATCTGTTCGCATTGACCGCTGCCTGCCACACACTCATCTATGTCTAGAGGGAAAGAAAAGGTAAACAAGACATGTTCAGACAATATCAGAAACATGGGATGTTGGTTGGGCTGCTGTGAATAGTCCCGCTCACACTATAACTGCCATACGTGTTCACACAGATCTGTTTGCATGAACCTCTGCCTGTGACACACTCATCTATGTCTAGAGGGAAACAGGTGAAGTAAACAAGACATGTTAATACAATATAAAATACATAAATTGGGTGGCCTGCAGTGAATAGCCCCGCTCACACTCGCACCTGCAACTGTGTTCAAACAGCACCGTTCACATGGACCTCTGTCTGCCACACACTTATCTATGTCTAGAGGTGAAAGGGTGAAGAAAACAAGACATGTTAATACAATATGAAATACATAAATTGGGTAAACTGCAGCAAATAGCCCCGCTCACACTCACACCTGTAACTGCCATAAATATTCACACGGATCTGTTCACATGGACCCCTGCCTGCCACACACTCATCTATGTCCACAGGGAAAGAGGTGAAATAAATAAGACATGTTAAATACAATATGAAACATATAAATTGGGTGGGCTGCAGTGAATAGCCCCTCATACATTCACACATGTTACTGCCATATATGTGTTCACACAGCACCATTCATGTGGACCTCTGCCTGCCACCCACTCATCTATGTCTAGATGGAAAGGGTTGATATAAACAAGACATGCTAATACAATGTAAAGATATCATGTATATATATTTGTGAACATATTGATCAGGTGAGTTGTCAGTCCTACCTGCCATGCTTTCATACAGCTATCATTCTTTGCCTAAGGGTTAAGGATATGAAGTCTTGTTTCAATACAGAAATTTGTACAACAAAATAAAATAAACCTTATTGATCCACATTCTTATTATTCAAAACATCAATCCTATTCATAGGACTGGTTTTTTGGGGGCTTGATATTGACTGATAGATCGGAGCGCCTGATGTTTTCTTGGTATCACGCGAGCTCGTGATCTACCATATCTGATGGCAAGCCAAAACTGTAGAAACATGTCACTCACTCAGTCAGTATCAGGTGATCATATATACATGGTGTCCTTCTACCTGTTAAAGGGAGCCAAGAGCAACAGTGTGTCAAAATATGACAAAATTTTACACATTCAAATAACTATGAAAATAAATTCCACGAGTCTAACTTTAGCCATTGGCACAGTATAACCCATGATAACTAAATATAACTCTATGTGAATTCCATAATACTCATGTCATTTATGCCTGAATATAACAATTCTTGTAAACAAACCAATTTTAGTGGGTCATCAAAATTGACCAGCAGCAAGTTTTAATGTGTTTTGATGTACTTTAAGTTTTTATTGACAGTCTATATTTTACCACAGGCCTAGGTTATGGCCATGTAATATATTTTAAAATAATAGTTAATAGATTCTGCAAAATTTTGACCCAACATAGCTTTGGCTCCCTTTAATGACAGCAACAGTTAGTACATACACGTTAGTCAAATGTGACTACCTTTGTCAGTCAAATTGATGAGCCTAAATCACTTACCCTTTGTAGTTACTGGTGGCCAATATGCTATACATAGATAGTCCTTATGTAACTAAGGCTGGATTTTATATTGTAAAATGTAATATTACTTTTCTTGAAACCCTCTTTGTATAGAAAATACAAGTTTGTAAGACTGGTCCCAGTAATGCATCACATTCATGTATACAAGTGCAACAGCATAATCTCTTATAAAAAAACAAGAAGCAAAAAGAGCTACAAAGTTTCGCTCATGCATGAGCGATGGTCGTCCCTCAATAAACTGAAGGCCTTCCTCCAAACATAAGGCTATATGGGTTATGAGTTCTGACCGCCACCACCACTCCTACTGTCACACACAGCTCAGGGAGGGGTTTAGGAAAGGGGCTTACTAGTACTGAGTGACCTATCACTCATCCACCTAGATCTGCCGACCTGCAGGTGACAGTGGAGGTCCTAATGTGGAGGGTAGAGGGTTGATTGGCTCAGGTAGTGATTACGTAACCCACTTCTGGCTTCTCATAGTGCCTGACTCTAACAACTATTGTAGGACAATGCCCTTTAACAGCTGAACATGACATTGTGTAACCGGCCATTGAGAACAAAGAGAATCAGATTACTAAAGACATGACTGATTGAGGCAGTCCCCACCAATAGCTATAGTACTATATAGATATAACTAGGGGCTCCCAAAAAACGAGATTCTTCACTTGTTAATGAAAAAGAAACTACTAAAGTGTAGATGATATAGTGAATTAGATATTTGTATAAAGCTCTAAATTGTTCTTGTCAAAGGGGAACTGGTGAAAACAATTGATATCCTATATAGATATTGTAGTAAACGTATAGATATTGGTAAAGTGAGAACAAAATAATGTTGAAAATCATGAATACAAGAAGCAGTACATACAGCCTGACAATACGCACCACCCCCTGTTCGTACCACTCCTAGACAGTCAGGTGATAAGTGTTGCATTTGTATTCATACATGTCATTTAAAAATAGTAAGTAAGGGGACCCGGGGTTACATGTCCTTCATTATCACTGTCAGGCCTATGACAAAGCCCATATTCTGTATGTATAAGGTAGCTGATATTTGGGTGCACTCAGTAATGAGCACCTCCTATGTGGTAGGTGTTCTCTATCTGTTTTAGTGTCTTAGACCTTTATGAGGAAGGCTCCGTATGTTATTATGGACATCCTCATTATCTCTGGGCCCCCTGTGGGGGTACTAGGGTGGGGCTTCTGCTCCAGGGAAGAATATAGGCCCCCCAGTAGCCCCTGCTGATCATAGAAGGGGACAATAGGGGGACTCAGCACTGACCAAGTGGTTCATTAGGTTGATTACCGGTTGGTGTTCAGGTTCTCTAAGGGATGAGGTACAGCAAAAATGATCCCCTGCTGTTTGCCTGCCCTGTCACCCTCATCTCATAGATACGATCACCAAAGATTGACCAAGTCAAAACCTGTGTCTGAAAGGTCAGAATTGATTTTAACTTTTTTTCACCATGAAAATTATCCTGGCTGTCTTAACGGCATAAAGCATCCATTACTCACTCACTCACTCATTATCTCTGGGTGGTGCATCATGTTACAAGGTAAGACTATATCAACAACTGTAACAGTTTCCATGTGCTGCTGGCGACAGTCATATATCATATTCTGAAGAGAGAGTTTATTTTAAGGTATTACAATTCCAGGCCCGTACAAAGGTTCTGCTGAGGGGGGGTGGCGAAGTTCCGTAAGTGGAACTTTTGCATATATTTTCAATGATTGGACCTCAAAAAGTGGGGTGGCGAGCAGTAAATAGCGGAACTTTTCAATATTTTGTACTGTGTTAGGGTCTTTTACAATCAATTTTGGAGGGAAAGTTTTTTATTTTGGAAAAACTTGTCAAATACACATAAAAAGAACAGCATCCCCTTATTAAATCAAACCATGCCAATATTAAGGATTCAAAGACATCAAGGGCTATATCTGTCATCAATCACCTCCATTAATTGCCTCCATCGGCTGTTATGAATATAAGTCGTCCTCATTACTGTACGGTTCATCATGTTACATGGGAACGTAATATAAACCATTATAACTGTTAGCATGTATCCAATTAATAGTTGGTCTTACATTCTAAAGTAGGAGGTTATTCAATTAGATTGCGATCACCTTAGATTTATTGTCAAACACAAGTCAGAATGTATGCAATGATATATAGTTATGCAAATATATGTAATATATATACACACATCATACACATGAGCATTATAGCTTTAGAATAAATTGTCAGTTATAAAAATCCAATTACACTTAAGCCTAGTACCCACTAAGCGATTCTACAATCGCCCAGTGACAGCACGAGAGTTAAATTCCCTGCACGATTGCCGTGCTATCACAATCGCCGGTCGATTTTCCGTTGGTATGATGCACATTCTGGGTGACCGGTGACAGACAACGGGATCACTGGGAAAATCGCTGGGAAAATCACAGGAAAAATATCGTGCCTGATATTCCAGCCGCCCGACGACGACGACGGCAATTCTCCCCGTCGCCCTTTGCTCAGCGTCGGTAAAATCGTCTAGTGGGTATGGGGCTTAAAAAACATGAACATGTATAGTTTCCCTATAGGCTTACAGAATGTTAGGATTAAAATTCCATCCTTATTATCGGCCTTAATACATTATGATATCAATCATGTCTCCTTATTAAGATACAACTATATCTCCATATCCCCTCAAAAGCTGTAGCATACTTTACTTTTATTGTTTGTTCAATACACGGAACATCAGAACTGTGTTGGGCTTATCTTTGTGAGATTTTACATCAATATCCGACTTAAAATCCTAAACTATGGAACAGTTTACCAGCTGCCTCAAAAAATACTCAGGATTATCATTCCTTAAAATCATAACTGAAGACTTTTTTAAATCCTACCCCATTTCAACCCTCCTCAAAGACAGAACAAAGAAAAAACTATCCTCAAAACTTAAAATAAGATCTAAAACGAAGTAATTTGTAGACAAAACAATCATCTACTCATTCCTCTCACCTTTCATCACCCTTGTATCATCTAGTAAGTAGATTAATTAGTTACCTATGTAGTTGTGTACTTACTTTTATCATTACATGGTTTGATTCTAAATGCTAAATGTGTCGGAATGACCTGTATAATTGGTGAAAACATTTAAAGGTGTAATATTATAATTGTGAGACTGGCAACTACTGGAAGAATGGTAACATACTGTCAAGCTGAAGTGTTATGACATCCAAATGCCAAAAACAAATAATTATAATAAAAAAACGTTGCGTACCTGGTGCCATGGCTCCAGTCGCCCCTGTCCGCCCTGTCCAGAGAAAAAATGAATGAATAAATATTAGATTAAATTGATATGTAAGTTGCTGTTTTGGGTAGAGCTTTATCCATCGAAACTACATGGAACCCTTGCAGTGGCGTAGCCAGGGGGGAGGGGGGGGAGGGGGTTCCTGGGTTTCTGGAACCCCCTTAAATTTCCAAAAATATAAGTAAAATATAAGAAATCTTGCCAAAAATGTATGTTGGAACTCCCTTAGATTTAGCTGGAACCCCTTTGACTTTAGGGCTGGCTTCGCCCCTGTCTTGAGTTCCGTTCATTGGTTGACCCCTCTTTAAAAAAAACCTTAGCTGAGCTCGGCTCGTTAACAGTTATGTGGCGCCATCTGGAGTTATCCATGCAAACTACAAGTGAGTTTTCCTTATGTGAGTAGTACAGAAAAATAAGTCATTTACCCTGGATCCCGGTCCGTCCACACCGATATAAAGTATAGGACATATCATCGTTCTCCAAATAGAAAATACCCCCTTTCCACTGACTTTCAATATCCAAAATATGACTTTTTCTTCAAAAATGCAGACTTTTTGTGATTATAAATTACCTTTTATACCCGAAATTACAAACTATCGAGGACAAAATTTCCCTTTTATTCTATATCACGGATAAACAAAAACATAGTCTGTCGTTCTGTAGAAACCTGGCTTTAGAAACCTGTATTGTATCATTGAAGTAGTTTCGTTTGAAAACTATCCCTCTAACAACTTTATTCCGATATCTAAACTTATAATTAAAAGTGCAGAAAAACACATCTTACCTGACCTCCCGGTGGCCCCCGTCTCTCCGTCGACCCCGTCCCTGCCCCGTCCCCCGGCCGGCCCCGTGGCCCCGGTCCGCCCGGCCCGTCCCGCCGGCCCCGTGCCGCCCGTCCTCCCGGCCCTCCCGGCCTCCCCCGCCCGGCCCGCCGCCCCCGGGCTGCCCGCCGCCCCCGCCCGCCCCTCCCGGCCCGCCGCCCCGGTCGCCCCCGTCTCCCCACCCGCCCCTGTGGCCCCCGTCGGCCCCTGGACCCCCCGCAGGCCTGAGACCCCCTGGGGTCCCTGGGGTCCCGGGGGTCCTGACCCCCCTGTCGCGCCGGTCTGGCCGTGTGTGCCTGTGGCGCCGGTCTCGCCTGGGAGTCCTGCTTGGCCTGGGATTCCTGTGGAAAGAATGGTTTTCTTTTAGTGATGATGGCTTTGCTGTTACATAGACATACGTAAGTATGTCTAAACTATAGGGATTTATTCGACTGTTAATCATTAGGTTACAAGGAGGGCGTTCCAGAGGATTTTAACGTCGGATAAATACATACCCCATATGCGAATAAAAATATACGACTATTAGAGCAAAGTGTGTCCATAAGCTTTAGCTAATGTATAGGTGAGTAAGACTAAGGGCTAAGAGTGACTCTCTGCTGGAGGTGGAGAGTGTAGAGGCTGTGTTATAGGTTTGGTAAAACAGAGGTGTGAGCGCAGGCAGCTTTAGAGTGTTCTGTGAAAGCAGATTTTCAAACTATTTGTCATGCTTGGATATCAGTTATTCCCTCACCTTGCCTTCCGGGTGCACCGCTCAGTCCTGGTGCACCCAAATCCCCGCTGTCACCTTTGCCCCCTGCATCACCAGGCCGGCCGACCACGCCCCGCGGTCCTTGTACCCCAGTTGCTCCTATCGGTCCTTCTACACCGGTCTCCCCAGCAGGCCCCTGGTTACCCCGAGACCCGGGTGGGCCGGGGTACCCACGGAGCCCGATGACACCCGTCAGACCTGGGGAACCGGGGGCACCTGATGGACCAGTCAGTCCTTGTGCTCCAGTAGCTCCGGTTTCTCCTGCCAAAATAGCACAGTTTGTTATCTGGGAACAGCAATGTCTAGAATAGAGCTTAATAGAGGCTATAGATCTTGGACACAAGAAACAACTCAAAAACAGTTCAAATAAAATAGCATTTATAATATCTAGCCAGAACTCTTAACCTTCATTATGTCACAATTAAAATACAAAATGAGCTGACAAGATCTTGGTTACAAAGCTAAGTTAGCTATTTGGGTAATTATTCTGTATCATCATATCAGGAGCAAAGATGTATTAGTTTGTATTGCATAAGCATACTATAGAGAAAACATAATGTTACCTTTCATGGTCCTTCTTTCAATATTGACTTATCTAATGATATTGCTATAAATTTGCTTTGATAACACTTCTAGGTCAAATAAGATAGATTAAACTAAGCAGGAAACTCTGTATGATGTAAAATCTTATGAGAGAAGATAAATCTGAAAGAGAATAACTGGCTGAATGACATTCTTCAATAAAAGTTTCAGTAAATAAGTTTTGAAATAATGGAATACACTAAGGGCTCAGTTAGAGACACATTGCATTTTATACACTATAAATTGGCTAGGGAAATATCTTTGTTAGATTACCTCCAAATCCAGTTGCACCAGTAGGTCCCTGAATTCCAGATTCTCCCTGCCGTCCGGGCTCCCCAGGTATACCTGGCTCCCCAGCCGCCCCTGTGGGTCCAGGATTCCCGTCGCTCCCGTTGACACCAGACGGACCCCTCAGTCCTGGGCTGCCAGTCAAGCCGGTTAAACCTTGCTCACCGGTGGGTCCCGCAGCCCCTGTCTGGCCTATCGGCCCTGCCTGTCCCGGGACTCCAGGTGAACCTGTGGGCCCTATGGGTCCCTGTTCGCCGACGGGTCCAAGTGCACCTGGAACAATGGAAAATGTGAAGTACAACTGAAAGGCTTAAAAGGGTTTATTGTCGATGTAGACTTTTGCCAACTTAAAGTTTTTATTATACAAATCTATGACATCATAAGATTTCATGAATGAGATGTTTATAGGAGCAATAAGAGCTTCTACTTAAATGTTAAAGCCTGGAAACTCAGATCAGCCAAAAGAGAAAAGAACAATAGCTTGCTATTTAATCTTGTTTTTTGTGCAAACCGTTTGATTTATGTTATTTATGCATGGGTCCAAGTCCCCATGCAGTGAAAAATCGAAAATAGGACATTTGGATGACCCCTGCACGGAATTGTGCCCAAATGGTCCACAGTACTGCAATGGGAGACCAGACACACTGTTTGAATTGTATCGTGTATAGATTTAAAAAAGAAAAAAGAAAAAAAACTTACCAGTGATCCCAGTTAGCCCCTGTGGCCCTGGTTCTCCAGTATCTCCTTTATCTCCACTTACACCAGTGGCCCCTATAGGCCCCGTCTCGCCTTGCTCCCCAGGCCGTCCTGTTGCCCCAGTTTGTCCATATGGTCCTGTTGACCCAGTTTCTCCTCGGATTCCCGTCTTTCCCTCTGCACCAGTGAGGCCATTTTGACCCCTCACCCCTGGTTCACCCCTGATGCCGGTGTCGCCTGTGGGGCCTCGTGGACCGGTCTCACCAGGCAAGCCTATGGCACCTGGTGAAGAACGGAAACTTAAACTGAGTATTATACTTATTTATGGAATAGGACAAAAGGTAGGTAATCTTTATCATCAAAAAGTTATTCAAATGTGACAGAGCGTAGTGCCCTAATGATGACTTTCCATTTCGTTATCATTAATGTGCTTCATAAGTGCATAGCCTGAATGATAGAATTTGCTTATGGTCACATATTTGAATGATAAGGCTATAAAAATGTAGAAAAACCATAATCATACACACATATTTTCATCTTCAATCAAAGTGAATATAGGTAACAGATAGTCCCTATTCTTCAGGATGCTATGAAAAGGACATACATTTTTCATTATATCTGGCATTGAAAGTAACAATATTTCACTTACCTATTTCACCAGGTACACCCTGTGGACCCGTCTCTCCAGCATTTCCGGTAGGCCCTGCAGGACCAGGGACACCAGTCGCACCCGTCCCTCCTGTAGGTCCTCGCTCACCAGTCTCACCAGGGGTCCCACTTTCTCCCGGAGCCCCTTGTATCCCAGTTTGCCCCTCGAGTCCCCTCGCCCCAGTCTCCCCAGGTTGACCAGGTGCTCCTGATGTACCTCGCTCTCCCTCAGGACCAGTGGGGCCGAGGGGGCCAACTGGCCCTGTGGCTCCAGTTGGGCCTTGTTCTCCAGATAACCCTGACGATCCCGTTAAGCCTGTCAATCAAAATGTAGTTTCGTTATTTCACAGTTATCAGGGGTGGATCCCCGAATTTTCAAAAAGGGGGTGGGCAACTGAGAAAATTCCCCCCTGCCCTTTGGACAGGACCATTAAAGAGAGGGGCCAGTGAAATTTGAAATTTTCTAAATTCTCATGTAATACATTTGATATTGTTCTAAAAAAGAGGTATATCACTTTACATAGACAAGTGGTTCATTTTTTATGTATAAAATATGACCATCTTTATCATGACAAGTCCTGGCTTCTGTGTGCACTTGACAAAGGACGTCTGTATGTGACGTCATACAAAATGACAGTTATATTCAAATTTTAAATTCCTAAATTCCTTAAAAACTCATTTTTTTCACATTTTCTTTTATAGATCAAATAATTTTGTGATTTTAATATCTTTCAGACTCATAAAGTACATTTAATAAATGTCTTATTGCATTTTTTTTCAATTATATGATTTTTCAACTGTTCTGCTTGTGACGTCATAAACAGATAAATACTCTGTGCAGGCATTGTCAGATGCAGGCAGACAAACTAAATTTGATACACAAAAATGTGCATAAAATAAAAACTATTAGAGATAAAAGTATAAAATTTGGTATGGTTATTCCCTGGCTGGTAAGGATCACGACATTATACCAATTTTTGGTCACTGGCCCCTCCCTTTAACATAATCAAATTTTGGCCCCAAAAGTGGTGGGGAATTGCCACCCATGCGCCACCCCCCTAAATCCGCAACTGGATTAAGGAACAAAGGGACTAATGTAAGAGCTGGATTGCCAATACTATATATTGAGAAACAAGTAACATGATTTTTTGAATGAAGTATGATATTTGACTGGCAGCTTTTGTCCGATCATCAACAGAGTAAGACAAGTTTACAGCTATAAAGAAGCACTGAAAGAACCCTGCTCCATGTCATGATTCTTTAAAGTGGCCTTTTCATTTTCATTTTTAAAAGATATATATGACCATCATCAACAAAATTATGGTAGTTAGATATGACTTCAAACATGTTGAATACCTATCGCTCCTATTGGTCCGGTCTCTCCAGAGGCACCAGTAAACCCGCGGGGTCCAGCAGCCCCTGTTAGACCTGTCAGCCCCACTGGCCCTCGCTCCCCTGGCAGACCAGGAGTGCCCTGGGGCCCAGTAGAACCTGCAATCAGGGATTAAAATACTCCGCTTGAAAAAACTTACAAATACACAGATACAAAAAATACAATAGATAAAAAGTTTAATCATACTAGATTTCAAAAAGGTAGGTTGTCATAAGAAGAAAGACAAAATGATGAATGGTAGTAATTTTTTTAGATATTTTGATTGGATTTCGATCTGCCTGTCATTCAAGATAACAAATCTTCAGGAAGAACTTGCAAAAAGAGAGTGACACAAAAAAGTCAAAGTAAGTTTAAACAGTCTTACCAGTTGGTCCTAAAGGTCCCAGCTCTCCCTCTGGTCCAGGTATACCAGTCCTACCAGTGGAGCCGGTAGCCCCAGGTTCGCCCGATGGTCCCGATAGCCCCGTGCTACCAGTAGGCCCCAGCGGACCATCTGGTCCTCTAAGGCCAGCTTCTCCACGCTCTCCCTTTGGTCCAGTTCTCCCTGGTTATGGATACGATTGAAATAAACTGCTATTAAGTAATCAGGAAAGATGATCCTGGATTATTTTTTTCTGGATACAATACTTCCAAATTCCTACCCTGAAGGAGATGTTAACCAGTCGAAACTTGTCAGTTTGATTTTAAATGAAATTTCAATCACTTAAAAATCTTCTCCTGGTATTATCAACTATTTGAAAAATCCAAAATGTTAATCTGTCATAATAAATGGCTGATTACTTCTAAAGTTGTTCTGGATGTCATATCATTTCACTTCCCATACAGGCGATACAGCTTTTGTATAGCCCGAGTGTTGCCTGGGTATGATGTTATATGTAAACAAAACATAAACAAATGTAATTTGTAAAGAATCGTTAACAACTAGGCAAAATGTCCATACAATACTGCAGAATTAATGCATAATAATGCAAAAGGAGATGAAATAAATTCAATACTTACCTTTTCTGGCATTCTGAGCCTTGTATTTCATCTCCGGGTCTCACTATGATGGGTCCCATCCTCTGGCCTATGGCCCTCGGGTGGGACCCATCATAACAACACCCTTGACAAAATACAGCACCCAGGATCCCAGCCCGGTAAGCATTAGCTTAGTAATAGTATTGGGATTTCTATGTGAATAAACCATTATGTGGCGTTACTCCTATAATCTATGCACATGATTTTCTTAATGCTCAGTCCATGCAATGTGGGAGTTCTATTTCTCTGGCAGAAAACTAGGAGGTTACTTCATAGTAGCCATGGGATTGAGAAAAGGAGAAGAATTACATCAATGCCCTTTGATTATTAGACATATCTACTCAAAAATATCAGGTTAAAAGAGAAATCTGTAGCAACGTACCAGTAGATCCTGTACGGCCTCTTGCTCCTGTAACCCCAGGTGGTCCGAGATCCCCCTTCCGACCAGAAAAACCAGGTGCTCCATCGTTCCCGCGAGGTCCAGTCTCTCCAGTCAATCCAACAGGTCCTATGTCTCCCCTCTCCCCAACATCTCCCTTTGGCCCTTGGTCACCAGTTGCACCCTGTATCCCAGTGAATCCCCTCCGTCCTTGACTCCCAACAGCACCAGTGGCTCCCGTAGGCCCAAGAGGACCAATTGGGCCAGGTGGACCAATGGCTCCCTCTGGACCAGGCTGACCTGGTTGACCCTGGGGACCAGAGGGGCCAGGTGACCCGGGGCTGCCGTCAGCTCCTGGAGTTCCAGGATCTCCAGTAGCTCCGACAGCACCTGTTATACCCTGGGCACCTCGGTCACCAGCTGGTCCTGCAATCCCCACAGGTCCTGTATCTCCTCTGATGCCTGGAAGGAGATGAGAATCAGTTGAAAAGGTAAAAATTATTTTCTGATGAAAAGCCAGAAATATTTGCTATTTGCTGTATCTTACATTATGAATTTTCTTGGCTGACATTGCCTTACAGCATTATTCTTTTACTTCTAAACAAAACTAAATGCCTGTCAGTACAAAATGTTAAAGCCATGTAAAGGTCAAATTGAGTTACACACATATCCACAAAGTAAATAGATCATTGCAATTTCATATTTGCTCACCTGTTTGTCCTCTTGGCCCTGTTTTCCCTGTAGCTCCAGTAATACCGAGTGGCCCTGAGCGTCCAGTGGCCCCCGTCTCTCCCCGGGAACCTGTAGAACCTGTAGGTCCCGCTGGGCCTGGAAAGCCCGGTGCTCCGAGGCTCCCTCTGGCACCAGTGGGACCAAGGGCTCCGGTCTCCCCTCTCACCCCAGTCACCCCAGTCCTGCCTTCACTGCCGATCTCTCCCATGTCTCCTTTAGGTCCTGATAATCCTGAGTCACCTTTCAGACCAGGTAAACCTAAAAGAACAGCATCAGACATCTCACTAACAAATTGTGGTTCTTATGGCTTTTTACAGGAAGGATAATGCCACTTTACACTTGGCCTAGAAGACAAATTAACTGTCACCACTTGCTTAATGTTTGCAAAAAAAATATTAATGTTCATGAATTCTTGAAATTGCAGTAGGTTATACTAAGGGTTATGCATGCTTCAGAACATGGTTTCATTTTCTTTGTTATTTCTGAATGTTGAAGCTTACTTGATTTTCTTTCAAACCATTATGGGGTATAGGAAGTTTATCACAGATATGGCACCTCTGCATCTCTGGATGACATTACATATATATGCAACAGTTAAACTGTAAAATTAAAAGTAAATGTTGTAAATTTACAGCAAAGTTTGCTGGCAACAATGTTTCCAGGAAACTTTGCTGTACAATTACAGCACGAGATGTACTTTAAATTTTACAGTACATGGTACTGTAGATCTAATACAGCAAACATTGCTGTAAATAAACAGCACCTGATGTGCTGTATATTGTACAGTGCATGGTGCTGTAGATGTCTTACAGAAAACTTTGCTGTAAATAAACAGCAAACTAAGTACTGTAGTTCTACAGCGAACTTTGCTGTAAATTTACAGTGCACTGTTATTTTACAGCACTTTGAATTAAAGGCCCTTTATTATGTATTTTACATAGAATATTCCCCATAAATGAAATCAAATGTTAATTCCCCACCACAAACCAATGTATAGAGGTTGTGGGATGTAATAATACTAGATTTACTAGCTCATACATGCATTGGGTGATGTTGCAGCAGGTTTGAGAGGGCATTTCATACCTATAAATTGAACTTAGCACCAAAAAGGTGTCTATGCATGAAAATTATCATTATCTCATAATGATTACAATCATTTGTATGTATTTAAAACATTTGATACATTAATATATATAATGTGTATAGAATTCACTATTTGGCATCATTAGAATTTATTAATTCACCCTGAAAAATAGTTATAAGGTAATATGCTAAAAACGTTTTTGACTTTTGACCTTTGCACTCCTGCTGGTCACTGTTTTTTTACAGTAAGATGTACTGTAAAAAATACATATTCATCATGTAAATTTTGTAATCATACAGCAAATTGAACTGTTTATTTTTTGACAGCAAAAAAGGCTGTAAATAAACAATACACTTTGCTGTAAAGAAACATTTACTTTTTATAGTGTACCCTATTCCATAGTAACACAAAGTGCAACTATAACCAAAGTTACAGAGAGTTACCTGATGATGTAACAAAATAAGAAAGAGTAAAGTCCATATGCCAAAAGTGCAGGCTTCTGATATTGACCCTTACCATGGTAACATTCTATACCTGCAGCCCTGTACTATTGGCCACCAACATTGCAAAATCAACCACAGACAGTGCAAAATCAGCTGCCGAAAGTGCAGCCTGCCAATTTACAACTGTAAAATGGGCTGCCGGCACATAATCAGCAGGTAAGATTTACCAACATGTTTGTCGGCACTGCCAAAAGTATATCAGCGGGAAATCATTAGTTCCCTTTCAGTATATGGAATACGGCCTTAAGAAAACATACCTGTAGCTCCAGTTCTCCCTACTGGTCCCGCAACTCCTGTTTGTCCCAGAGATCCAGCTGCCCCACTGAGCCCACGTGCCCCCGTCAGTCCCCGAGCCCCAGCAGGACCCGTAGCTCCGGTAGGTCCTATTGGGCCGGGGCTGCCCCTCTCCCCAGGGTTACCATCATCACCGGCCTCACCCGTGGCCCCAGTCAGGCCCGGGGGACCAGGCATGCCTGAGACACCGATACCAAAGGTGATGTTCCCAGGTGCACCTTGTTCTCCTTTTTCTCCAGGATCCCCTGGTGTTCCTATTGATGAAAAGGTTAACATATCAATTTTAAATATCTAAAGGTTTCATTAACATACATGCAGTATGACATTGTAATGATATGCTCCACAGTTCCGGAGTTCCATACAGCCAAGGCATAAACCATGAAACCCCTGAATTATGCCCTATTCTGACCTTTGTGGGCATTAGATTGACTATTCCCTGAGAGCATTTCTTTCTAATGTTACATTGTTTTAAAGGACATGTACAAGGAAACCCTAATTTAGGCCACACACCCCAGGGTTTGGCTCACTTGCATTGAGGATAGGTATGACAATCTGGCCAACAAATACATCAGAGAGATGTACATCACATCAGTTATGGTCAAGACATCAGCGTTTGCTTCCTCATCATTTGTATATCTATGGGTCAGATTGAGCAAGGTTTGATTCATGCTGCCCATGACAGAAGGTTCTAATATTATGGCCCATCAAATAATGAATATATAGTACAGACCAATATTGATAAAAAAAAATTCATATATGAAATTTGTTAGACCTAAGAGCTTTAACCCTATCTATCTGATTGATAATCTGCTCCACACATGAGCACTCCCTCATGTATAGTTAAGACTTTGAGAACTATGGTCCAATACCCAAATAATGCCCAAAGAGACCCTTTAACAAGATGCTCCCATACAATGTAAAACAGATAATATAATACAGATTTTAATACCATTTCACTTAGTATCATCACCTTACCCTGTCTGACCCCTTTTATGATATATATTATGTGACACAGTGACACAAACTACCTAACTCCACCTGAATGGAAGCGATGGAGAAGTATGTTAACCAGCAAAAATGAAAACAAGAAGTATTGCCCTCCACGTACAAGCTATGTACAAGTGGGCATGCCCTAATATGTTAATGAGGAGGCATCCCCGTCCTCTGATTGGTCAATTAAGATCAAAGGTCGAAGGTCAAGAACTAGGTTGTCATGACCTAGTTTTCGTTTCCTTAGATTAAGTAATGAACCTAGATCCAGTCGCCAAATAGAGAATATAGTGGGTTATAAAATACACATCAGATTTATGCCTAAATAGACTAAGATTTTATCTATATGTGCCATGTATCGTGGAGCAAAAGCACCCATAGAAGAGATCTGATGGGTTTAAACCAATTTTAGACTATTTTTATATATGTAAGGGACAAAAGAATAGATACTTCCATCCAAATTTGGCTGGTTTGCCTGTTCCAGTACTAGTGCTCAAAATTAGTACAATTAAATGCACAATTTCCTGTTCTAGGCTAGATCAGTTTATTTGAATGTGTAATAAACATACTCTTCATGAAAGAAAATCAGTAAAACCTATATACAATTCATATACATCCAAATAACATATTTTTGTACTTTAAGATACTCAAAAAATCGGCATTGAAATATTAAATTCTACCTCTTATAAGCACTAGGTCTTACACATACACCTCCGCCTGTATGACAATATGGGCACATTGCAAGGCTGGATTTTTGAGACTGAGACATTTTTATATTGGAAAACCTTCTAGAACATATGTTGTTATGATTTATCACAAATGAAATAGGAAACAGAGCATCTGAACAAACTTGAACTAATGTTATATTATGAGAAACAGTCAGTAAAACAAAAATATATCTCACTAAGGAACTACTTATAATGTTAAAATCTGATTACAAAATGTTCACAAACAACCAAAGGTACGAAAGTTAAGGAATTTCACTTGAGTCTTCCAGTATGGCTTATTCTTTACCTGTCCTTACTACATAGTCATATTTTACATCAATAGATTGAATATTCAATTCTCTAAAGGACCCTTCTGCCAGATTTCTTAATAAATTATTTCTGTGTATTCTATTAAGAATTTTCTGGTTGTAAGTCAGTAAAAATGACAAATTTCAGCAAATTGTCGGGGCCTTTCAAACATTCCAAATTATTTAGAATGTTTTCTTGGAATGTGAAATCCTTCTATCCTCATGCTGCAGATTCCTAGCTACAAAGTGATACCAAAATATTGGAAATTGATGAAGTAATTTTAGAAATATTAGAAATTTTGTAAATCAAGTCAAGGCAACTTAAAGATTAGCCTCGCTATTTAGTGACTGGATCTTATAGTTATGACATCATTGCATCAGGAATGTTATTATAGCATTTTTCAACGCATTTTCATAGCGCATCACCCTCTTAAATACTGCTTTTGGCTATTCTTCCAGAGCATTTATGCTCAAGTCACATAGTGTTAAAGGTCCGAAAAAGATTTGGTTGCACCCCAAAAGGTTATGTGTTCCCATTTTTAAGAATTGATGACAGTAAAGCAAGGTGCTCAAACAGACATCCTGGGCGTGATACTTTAGTAAGAGGTTTCAGGGTAGGCACTACTTTGATTAGATGGTTTTTAGGTGCTACTTTAATTAGAGGTTTAAAGGTAGACGCTACTTTAACTAGAGGTTTAAGGTAGGCTGTACCCCATCTCAATCATGCGGTGACATATTATAACCTCAGAGTATAACAGCGTTAAGTGTCAAGGAGGGGATGCCCCTACAGGGTCAGTATTTAGGGTAGGTATCACCCCATAGCCAAAAAATACATCAGAGGGCAGAGTACGGCATCAGTTGGCGTACAGCCATCAGCTTGTGATTTTTCATCATTTGTATATTTCTAAGTCAGCTTCAATGAGGTGAACCTATGCTCAAAGGAACTTGAGTGTGTTTAACCTGATTTTTAATGACCAGCCAAATTTCTTAGATCATTTTTTTATCAAAGCTTATACCTTCAATGTATTTTCATAGTGTGTCGTCCTCTTTAATACTACTTTTGGCTATTCTTTAGGAGCATTTATGTTCAAGTTACATAGTGTTACAGGTTCAAAAAAGAACGGATATGGGTTGCACCCCTAGAGTTTATGGTTTCCCATTTTTAAGAATTAATTACAGTAAAAAGAGGTGCTCAAACAGACAGGTTTTAAGGTAGGCACTACTTTGATTAGAGGTTTTTAGGCGCTACTTTAAGGCACTATTTTAATTAGATGTTTAAAGGTAGGCACTACTTTAATTAGAGGGTTTAAGGTAGGCTGTACCCCATCTCAATCATGCAGCGACATATTATAACCTCAGAGTATAACAGCGTTAAGTGTCAGGGAGGGGATGCCCCTCCTGGGCAGCCATAGCAAAGCCAGTATTTAGGGTAGGTACCACCCCGTAGCCAACAAATACATCTGATCGCCGAGTATGGCATCAGTTAGTGTTCAACCATCAGCTTTTGATTTCTCATCATTTGTATATTTCTAAGTCAGCTTCAGCGAGGTGAATCCATGCTCAAAGGAATGGGTGTGTTCAGCCTGATTTTTATTGACCAACCAAATTTCTTAGATAGAAGTTACCCCTAAATAAGAAAATTACCTTTACGCACAAAGAACTCTCAACACCAGATTAGTTGTAAAGGTTATTTATTTATAATTAACCTGTCGGCCCTGACTAGGGCTGGTAGAAAATATATATAACTTGGTAATGAACACATGAAGAAGTGGGTAATAATAGACAATCGGTATATATGGATTATAAAATTAATATTGGACTTCTTAAAATTACTACTGGATTAGGGGCAGTCTTACTGAACCCCACTTGTTGGTTCATGTTCTGGGCAGCCTCGCTGTCTCCAGATTCCCGAAGGTACTTTGTTCTGGGCAGCCTCGCTGTCACCAGATTCCCGAAGGTACTTTGTTCTGGGCAGCCTCGCTGACACCAGAGTATTGTTATTGTGATGTTTCTCCCACTTCTTCATCTTGTTGAATCATCAGGATTGGTGGTGTTACAAGAGGAAGATACTATTGTGACAATGGCTTGGGCAGACCTCGCTGACACCAAGAATATATTCATTTGATTGCTCCTCTGTAACTTTAAACGTATTGACATAATATTTTATGACCACAAACATTAAACATGTACATGATTTCCAGATGTTCAATTAAATGCATAAAAAACAGATTTTTTACCACAACATCTTTGATCCTCCCATTAATCATGAATATAGAAATACACTTTTTTGGCGACAAAGGGACTACCAATAAATGCGGACACTACCAATAAATGTGGAAGGAAAAGGGGAGGAGGAGGGCTTTGGATGAACAATAAAGAAAAGATATACTTTGCAATGTCTGAAATCTATATGTTGACAAGGTAAAGGCTGAATCCAATATGGCAGCCAATCTCACCAAATCTCATGATCTCTCGCATTTCTCGCGAGAATCCACGAGTTTTCAGCAAAATCTCACGAGATCACGCCCACCGTGAGAATTGAAAGGATTGCAAGATGGCGAAGGTAGGTCGTTCTCCGTGCGTAAAAGTCGCCGAGTTTCGCCGTAACTTTACGCACAAAGAACTCTCAACACCAGATTAGTTGTAAAGGTTATTTATTTATAATTAACCTGTCGGCCCTGACTAGGGCTGGTAGAAAATATATATAACTTGGTAATGAACACATGAAGAAGTGGGTAATAATAGACAATCGGTATATATGGATTATAAAATTAATATTGGACTTCTTAAAATTACTACTGGATTAGGGGCAGTCTTACTGAACCCCACTTGTTGGTTCATGTTCTGGGCAGCCTCGCTGTCTCCAGATTCCCGAAGGTACTTTGTTCTGGGCAGCCTCGCTGTCACCAGATTCCCGAAGGTACTTTGTTCTGGGCAGCCTCGCTGACACCAGAGTATTGTTATTGTGATGTTTCTCCCACTTCTTCATCTTGTTGAATCATCAGGATTGGTGGTGTTACAAGAGGAAGATACTATTGTGACAATGGCTTGGGCAGACCTCGCTGACACCAAGAATATATTCATTTGATTGCTCCACTGTAACTTTAAACGTATTGACATAATATTTTATGACCACAAACATTAAACATGTACATGATTTCCAGATGTTCAATTAAATGCATAAAAAACAGATTTTTTACCACAACATCTTTGATCCTCCCATTAATCATGAATATAGAAATACACTTTTTTGGCGACAAAGGGCACTAACCGCCATCAGAAATGGAGGTGGAGCCACCTAATACGGAAGTCTAATGTATCGTCTAAAGGCATCAGAATGCCAGCGTCCCATCAGTCGAATTTGTGCATCCGAAAACCCTCGTTGCGCCGCATCTGATGCTGCTCCAATACGGAAGCTATGTGACTTGTACCGTCCCTGGTCCAATCCACAGAAGGTGAGCACTGACTGAAGGTCAGACCTTGCTGACACCGTCAAATATGGAGCGCCTCCAGGTATTGTGAAGAGGGGACCAGGGTATGGACCTCGTATTGCTACAAACTTTTGAAGAGCAGTGTAAGGACACGTATCAATGTTAGTTTCAGCCTGAATGTCAATTCTATGCGGAACATTTGAATGTTTGAAATCCCTTAGGATGATGGACACAGAGGTAGAGTTAAAGGTCACATCGAGACACTGTATTGGAGTGGAATGTCCCTTGCCAGTAGTAGCTTCTCCAATTCGTAGAAATCCATGGAACAGTGTCAGGTAGAAAGCCCGCAACATTGTCGTTTTGTAAGCGGAGAACCCCATATTGGGGATTGAAATTGCGATCCTTTCCAGAATACCCCGAGTGATGGGCAAACGGATATCCACAGTGTGAGCTTTGTTTGCCAGACCTTGAATAAGCTTCTTAACAATGAAAGTGTCCATAGGGTCAGGTAGTTGTTTCATCTTATGGATGTAAGAAATGGCTGACCCTGCCGAACGTATAGTGCTTACTGCTAAAGATTTTCCATGAAGATGTGTAAGGAAGAGTAGTATGTGAGCAACTGGCAGTGGTAGTGTAGGCTCTTCCCCGAGAACATCATTCGCAAACTTTGAATAATTTTCCCAAGTACGGGAATATTGTGTCCAAGTTGATGTTGCCAAGGAGCGTTGTAGGAGGAGATTCATTTCAGCCATGAGGCACCGGGCTTGAGGTGTTCCGGTACATGTGTCGGCCAGATGTTGGCTGTCTGGTGGAGTGACTTGAACTTTCCAATCTGCTGACGAGACAATGCATCAGCCAAGACATTTCGAACCCCAGGAACGTGGATAGCATAGAAAACAAAATTAAACTGAAGCATGGCCAGTACTAATGATCTAATCAAACACATTATGTGGGGCTTTTTTGAAGAGGAACTATTTATGATGGAAACCAACGCTAGGTTGTCTGTATGGAACTCTACCGTTTTGTTCTCGAAATGGGTGCCCCAAAGGTGAGCAGACAAGACTATGGGATAGAGCTCGAGGAACGTGATATCAAATCCTTCCCATTCTGCTGGCCAAGTGCCTTGCAACCAGTTATCTCCAAGCACCGCTCCATAGCCAATTTTTCCTGATGCATCAGTGTACAGGCGCATAGCCATGGGGGTGTTAATCTCATCAAGTAGAAAAAATGTTCTTCCGTTGTAGTGCTCCAAGAATTCATCCCACATCTTAAAATCGGCTCTTGCTCCTTTTGTGATTTTGAGATGGTGATATGGTTGTTTCACTTTGTGTGTCATGGCATAAATTCGACGCAAGAAGGCTCTTCCAGGAACTGTTACCTTACAGGCAAAGTTCAAGTGTCCTAACACAGACTGCAGTTCTCTAAGAGTGATTGTTTTCCTCTCCAAAACTCCATGTACTCTTAGTTTACATGCGTCTAGCTTATCCTGTGGGAGAGATGTCAAGGAATTGGGAACATCAAGATCGATTCCTAAAAATACCATTGAAGTATGGGGACCCTCGGTCTTCCCATTAGCTATTGGTATGCCACACTCCTCACAGAAAGAAAGGAACCGCTTCAGCTGATCGTCTGCCTCCTCACGAGATGGAGCTATGATGAGAAAATCATCCAAGACATGTACCATGTGTTCTATTCCAAGCTTCGTATTAGCCACCCACTGTATAGCTGTAGAAAATGTCTCAAAAATGTTGCAGGAAATGGAACATCCCATCGGAAGAGTTGTGTCGAAATAGAATTGGTCTTCCCACTTCATTCCCAGAAGATGATATTGGGATGGATGGATAGGGATTATACGAAAAGCAGACTTGATATCTGTCTTAGCCAGAAAAGCGCCTCTTCCAACTGACTTGATGTGCCCAACTGCATCATCAATAGTGCTATAGTGCACCGAGACCTTCTCACGTGGTATGGAAGTGTTGACAGCCTCTTCATCATATGGGTATGACAAATTATGGATAAACCGATATTGTCCTGGTTCTTTTTTCTCTGTTACTTTGATGGGAGACACTCTAAACCTTTCCAAGGGAGGTTCTGGAAATGGACCAACAATGCGACCTGCCTCGATTTCCTTGTCTAACTTCTTCTTTACCTCGTTGTTAAGGTTTGCAGGCAAACGAGGATTTGGCGCATCAATCCTTTCCTCTTGAAAACCCTCCGATTCAAGCATAAACCCATTTGTGAAACCCTCTACCAAAAATGAAGACTTCTGCAGATCATAACCTTCAAGGTAACGCTCGAGTTCTGCCGCCTTGACTGGAGTTGTTGGTTTCCTTTCGCTGAATGCTTCGGTTCTGGGGCTTCTTGCTGTCATTTGAACATTTGCTTGCGGAATGGGAGGCACCACATTTGTAGCATGAGTGCTTATAGTCGCATCCGCGGCATCTTCTTCCATCGTGGAATACAAAGCAATATCCCGGTGGGTGAAACTTTCGTGTTCCATTGCGGGAATCCTTATCCTTCTCTGCCCCACGTTGGGATGCACGAAAAGAATTCTTTGAGGATGACAGGTACAGACCGAGATTTATATTTCCATACTCTTCAGATCCATTGGCGTGCCGTTTACGAAACGCCTTGTCGTAAGAGACCCAGTTGTAGCCCTCATCTGCCATCTCCGAAACAAAATCCAGATGTTTAAGAACCCCGGACTGCTCCTGTGGAAATTTCCTCAGATATACAGTGGCATAACGTCGAAAAGCTTTCTGCCACTGTGCCAATGTAGTGATATCCTTTTTATGTTTTGGCACCATACGGAAGGAAGGTTTATCCAGGTCATTGCATATACGCAATTCCATCTCCTGTTCGTCTTCTATCAGGAGTGCAGCCAAATCCACGTATTCTCTCGCCCATATTTTATCCCTCACCTTCTGGGGCACCGCTGTATCTAGAGGGTCAGACGCACTTGTGATGGCTGAAGATGACTTACCCGGGATTCGAGTAGGGATTGCTGAAGCCGGAATGATGGGATGAGAATCCGGGGCTGATGAAGTACTTGCTTGTGGCTGTGGCACAGATATTTGAACAGGTGTTGTTTGGTTTGGCTGTAAAGCTGGAACAGTTGTAGAGGTAGCTGAGTTCTGCTGCTGTACAGGATCAGCTTGGGCAACTGGGACTAGTGGTGTAACCTGAACTGGATGCCCCGCATCACCAGTCTGGTTGGCTTGACCCGGAGCAACGCTTGTTGACCCCCGAGTCAAAGTGGACAGGCTTGCCTGAATATCTTCTCTAATTCCTTGCATCGCCTCCCTTATCACCCCACCAACACCCACCTGAATCCCTTGGACAACTGCAGCAATAATCATGTCCCGAGTAACGTCTTCGTTATTCCCTCCAGCTGTGGGTTGGGGTGGAACAACTTGAGCCGGAACAGGTTGTGCCGGGGCAGGTTGCAACAGGATAGGTTGAGCAGGAATTGGCTGTTGTTGGGGTGGTGGGACTGGTTGTGGCAAGATAGGAGGTTGTTGAATAACCGGTTGAGGATTTATCGGCGGGGGGATGGGATTAACAGGAGGTGGAACCGCTCGTCCTCTTTGAGCACGAGGTGGGGGAACTGCCCGACCGCGACCTGGTCTCGCATGGCTTCTCCTTGCCAATGCTCCCGTTTTCGAACGAGTTGAGATGACGGATGTACGGACGGGAGGCATGGTGACCTATAAAACGCGTAACTTTACATATGTAAGAGATATTTTCTGACGTTGAGAACCCACATATTTATCTCTATGAACAAAAACAAAACCGCAAAGACAATAAATTTATGCCTAACGCATAGGCAAATCAACTCTTTTGCTCGCCTAACGTATAAGCGAAAACAATATCTTCTGTTCGCCTAACGTATAGGCAGAAACAATATCTTCTGTTCGCCTAACGTATAGGCAAAAACCATATCTTCTGTTCGCCTAACGTATAGGCAGAAACAACAAAACCAGGCTTTTTAATAAACCTCCAACATGCCTAACATATAGGCAAAAATAACATAATATTACACATAACTCAACATGTACCTTAATCTCTAAAAATGTTAATATAATTGGGATATTTTTGGGGTTGGAGGGGGAATACACATAAAATTAAAGAAACACAACAGTAAAATGAATTTTTTAGTCATTTATATCAATCATGACAAAGAGAAACGAGGTCGACATTTACATCCTACATCCGCGGCTTTCCTCCCCGAAGCTTGTCCATCAGAGACAGACCCTGGAGAACAGCCCCTCTGACAGCACGGTATATCTTATATAGACCTCTGCTGTTAAAGTGTATTCCGTCGTATGAAAAGACATTACAAGCAGGACGGTATAACCCAAACAACTTGGTGTACGTGATTTCTTCTTCTGCGGCTAACAAGTGATGTAAAATTTGATTACATTCATCAACCCTCTTTGGGTACTCAGGCGTAAGGAAAGGATAGTTAGTGCGTGGTGGCACTGAGCAAACAAAAACCGCATAGCAGTGTTTAGTGTTGCTCAATACCGCTGCAAGATCGTGAATGTCACTGGCAACTGTTAAGGGCGTGGCTTCTGGAGCACAAAGATCATTGCCCCCCACAAGAAGAACAATAATGTGTGGCCCGATAGCATGGACATCATGGAGGTCATTGGCCGTGATGGATTTAACCGTACGACCCCCAATGCCGTGGAATGTCGGCGGCACTTCCACCTTCATATCGGGGTGAACTAGATGATCGTAATCAGTAGGGGGGGACTTGATGAAGCTGGCAAGACGGGAGACATGACTATCTCCTATGATGAGAGTACGGGTAACAGGTTCCATGGCCGTCGAAATAAGCCTGAGGGAAGAATTAAGGAAGAAGGTAAGGGGAGGGAGGATAGAGAATTTGGGAGTAAAGCCACCGAATAAATTCAAAATTGAATAACGGTTAATTGTTGAGTATGTGAATAACTGGTGAACTTGTCACTAAACATAGTTGAACAAAGGCCGGAGATATACTGGATGAACGCCCGTCACAGCCCGCATTCCTGTCAGGAAAACTCAAGTAAAGAATTAGACTTTACATCTGGGTACATACACATAAAATGTATGAGACAACATTTTTTGACCAACAACTTATGTAATAAAATTAGTAAAAAACTTATTTTAACATTATATATGGAGTTAGGATATAAATTGAAAAAGTTAGATAAGTTTAAACTTAGCCAGTAAGGATCCTCAAAGCAGGAGAGATTCAGGTGTTGTATCATTTCCATGTTGAAAGGCCCATATGCACCATCAGATTTGGTCATTTCTCCCCACGAATCCGGCATCATCCTCCTAATCCTGTAGATTTTCAGCGTCATCATGTGTGTGCAGTTAAAATATATATTATAATGAATTCAGTAACCCTAATATTATTTGGATGAACAATAAAGAAAAGATATACTTTGCAATGTCTGAAATCTATATGTTGACAAGGTAAAGGCTGAATCCCATATGGCAGCCAATCTCACCAAATCTCATGATCTCTCGCATTTCTCGCGAGAATCCACGAGTTTTCAGCAAAATCTCACGAGATCACGCCCACCGTGAGAATTGAAAGGATTGCAAGATGGCGAAGGTAGGTCGTTCTCCGTGCGTAAAAGTCGCCGAGTTTCGCCGTAACTTTACCATTGGTGTCTATGGGAAAAAGGTGTTTATGTAAAATTCCAAAAATCTACCAGTCCAATTCCCATGAAACTTGGTATACAGGTATAGACAATAACCTAAAAGTTAGAGGAAAACAACATTTACCATATGTGAGATTAGTTATAGTGAATAAACTTTAAAATGTTAGCATTTGAGCACTATTTGCTTGGATTATTTTGCATGATATTACTCTGTTCAAAGAAAAATTATGTTTATTGTAGTCTCAAATACCTAAAGTAGCATTTAAATTGTTTTAAAAACAGAATATTTTTTAGTTCTTAATACACCTCCCAGGTGGTGAGTACCTTGAAGAGCTGTTCTTAAGATATGGGTCACTGTATAGTCAATATGACTAAATATCACCATGATGGTAGATCATGTTTGAGTGACCTTAATTAAACGAATTAAAAAGTTCAAAATGCACCAAACTCCACAACAGTGTTGATGGACAATGTGGATATTTATTCAAATAGACAACTGAATAAATGTGCGGATGATCGACATGTTTCGACTTTTGACAGTCTTCATCAGGATAACATTCCAAATAAGAAATTAATTAAACGAGTTCTGGTCAAAGAATTGCCTGATATCTCCAAGAAGCAAATCAACTAATACCTAAACTGTCCTGTCTGGCTATACTTATGTCCACTCTAATCACATGTTATTGGTTTTAAGGACAATCACGCAAATAATGCATATAAGGTATACAATTCTATGTGTTTTTTATCCTTTTTTTAAGTGAGTTCAGAATGTATCTGATACTTCATAAAGACTCTTTGCATATATCGCGTATGCGGGTCTAAAAGTTCGGCATCGCACTGCAAAATTTCGTGGATATTGCGAACAGAGGTTGGGGGGCTTTTAACATAGGATCCTATGGGAGAAAGCATGTTATTTCGCTTTTTAAACTTTTCAAATATCGCTCCAATCTTCATACAGTAAATGAGAAAAAGTTTGGAATGATCCCAGGAATGCGATACAGCCCACTAAATTTTCGCAATTTGTTAATATTTTGCATAATCGCGAAAATTTGCGTTCTCTACATAGACGCCAGTGCTAAGTAGCCAACATACAGAGCCCAAAATTTCACTGCACGATGTCGGAAATGACGGGGATACTGCTGACCCGTTTACTCCGTATAGTTGTGATTTTGAAAATGTTGATAAAGATATATCAATTTGACACAATTTCAAGATCATCATTCTGTCTAACTTGGTGTGCTTACACTTACCTGGCTCTCCCTGTGGGCCTGGTGCCCCACTGGCACCAACTTCTCCACTGTCACCTTTTAGTCCCGTTGGTCCTGGAGGTCCCTGGACACCTGTCCTTCCAGTGCCACCCACCTCTCCCTGTGGCCCAGGGCTGCCGGGCGTTCCCTCTGGTCCCGGAACCCCCGTAGGACCAGAGGGACTCGGAGGTCCTTGAACCCCTCCGGGACCTGCTGACCCTGTGGGGCCACTGGGACCAGGAGGGCCGGGCGGGCCGGGCAGACTGGTTATATTGGAAGCCTGGTTACGGGTCACCTGGCCAGGTTCACCTAGAATCGGAATCAATAGCTAGATAAGTTATCACACATGAAAATTAAAGCAAGAATATAATTGACTAGAGTGGTAAAAGCAACAATTGTACAAAGGAAAGATTAATTACTATATTATGTTTTACCATGATGTCGTTGATAGTGGCGCCATCTACGTTTAGAAAAAGAGATGCTCCGTTGTTTTATATGTGTCTGGTTACACAGACTCTCACACTAAGTGTGCCACTATCGACATTGTTATGAAAACAACATGGGCATTTGACTGAGTCACATATCCTATTGTAGCTATAGTATTTTTGGTAAAGGAAGAGGTCAAATATCTTTCATAATCACTTGAAAGATAAGGAGTACTTACAGAGGAAAATGAATGATGTATATTAAAGACTAATATAACATATTTTTGATACCCTGGATTTACTTCGCCAACACTAGTTCCTCGAGTAATTTGCCTTAAATTCCTCATCTCATTCATTATTTTTCTGTTATTAAACTACAGTTAGTACTTAATAAACATAATTTAACTTACATATAGTTGTAATTAACAAATTTGATCTGCATAGCTGGGTCATTACTAAGACAAATTTACATGAACAATAACCAAGCATAGGGACCTGATTCATAGTAATCAATGAATCTACAACACTAAGTATGCATTTGCTTCACTACATCACTCAAGACTTTACAACATACCTAAAAATCTGGGACACAAGAAACAACTCAAAAACCTGACCATTTTCTCTCACCTCCTGTTAGTTCATCTGTTCCTATGTTCTCGTAAATTCACAAAAATGCAACTCTAGTGGCACATTCAACGTGTAATGAAAATATATGTCTTGTTTATGTACAAATACTTAAAAAAATTAACATTCAAGATATCTAGCAAGAACTCATAACCACCGCTATATCACAATAAAAGGAATACAAACTGAGCTGTTTCTTGCTGACCATATCTATAGTGCATGAGATTAGAATATTGAGTAGATGAATGCCGGTGTATACCACATTGTCATACCTAAAACGGGTATGGCATTTTACTATTCAGAAAAACGTTTTATTTCTAAATAATATTTCATAAATCTATATATAATTATTAATGATATAAACATTCTAAATTATTCTTAATCTTCAATTATACATATCTAAGTTCTAATTATACACCACTTCACCATTATTATATATTTTATCAAACATTAGCCTTTTATGCGCCATATGTAAAATATATATTATATATTAGCCATATAGCACTCCTGCTTTGAGGCTAGGCTGAGTAAAATAATAATCCTGTAACCCCCTGTGGGGCCTCCTTTGTTCTGACCAATAGGGGCTCTAGCCCCCATATGGAGCCTCCTTTGTTCTGACCAATAGGAACAGGGGAGAGATAATAATAAAAAGGCTAATCACACACCCAGCCTCTCTCTTGGAGGCTGGAGCTGGGACTGTCAACATCTATTCTGCAACAAGAACCTGAGTCGGTGTTATAACTTACATCACTTAGGAAGTACTACTACACACCAAAACTTAAAGACTTCAACATTATTTATTTGTCAGCATATCATTTATTTCAATCAGCCTCTTTTGTAGAGGCAACTTACCTTTGGGTCCTAGAGGTCCTGCGGGTCCCACTGCCCCTGTGCCCCCAGTAAACCCTCGTGGTCCGGTTGGTCCCGGACCTCCGGTCAGCCCCGGTTGTCCTGTCGCCCCAGTTGGGCCAGGTGCCTATAAAATTACAACAGTTTTCAAGTGTGAGTCTTCTATTTGTCCTTCTCCTGTTATAAAACAGTCCCAAATTGACCCACTCAGGTTTGGTAACTTGCAATAGATCTGGGACACAAGAAACAACTCAAAAACATGAACATTTTCTGTCACCTCCTGTTAGTTTGTCTTTTCCTATGTTCTTGTCAATTCACCAAATTGCAATATGTGTCCTATTAATGTACAACACTTCATATAAAATAACATCTATGATATCTGGCCAGAACTCATAACTATTGCTATGTCACAATAAAAGGAACACAAGAATTTAATGTTTCTTGCTGACCAGATCTATAGCATGACTAGGTCCACATGACATTCCGTCAGGTTTGTGATATGGCAATTGATCACACATCAATTTGAATGTTTTCGGGAAGAAAGTGCCAAAGCTAATGGAAAACAAATTTAACCCTCTCTGGATGCCTATCAGAGGTCAACCAGTGGCTAACAATTGCTCAGGTACTGAAGTGTATGGCATTCAAATTGTAGATGGTTTAAACCTTTAGACCCCACTCTGGCCATACCCGCCCGGGGGTGTACTCCCCACTCCAGCTGTGGCTGCCCAGAAAAACAGTCGTTTTTCCATACTTTTACCAGATTATTCAAAGAGGTATGCTTAAGTAAGTATTCCAGACATGAACTCTGACAATATATCGTTTTAAAGCTGATTAAATTGCATGTCCAATGCTGCACACCACATTTCTATAACTCAATTTGACAGGTGTTGGTCTTCTTTTGAACATCTTCAATGACAAGGAATTTAGGGAAATCCATGAGAAAACCTATGGAAATCCCGGGGAAATCCAGTAAATTATGACTGCAACCTGTGGGGTCTAAAGGGTTAAGTGAATAGCAAGGGATGGTCATTTTAGATAAGAAGGTATGTGTGATGGGAAATATTGTAATTCTCGAATTATGGTTCACCGTTACAGACGACTATCACGCGTGACACCACCGGGTACAATCAGGCTCCTGTCTATTCTGTAGCATTGGCGGCACCCTGCTTTCCTCAATATCTCATGAACTGCTGGAGACTCAACATTCATTTTTCAGTATGTCATAGATCAGATGTATATCTTGTCATATATATCTCATTTTTCTTAAGTGTTCCGGAATTATGAGTGCTAGACTCATCCAAAGAAATAATAACACTGCCAGCATAGAACCGGAAACTGTTTCAAAAAGCCGCATCGTGAAGGATTATGGCGAACCGTAATAAGGCGAATAAAGACATTTACTTACCCCACCAGGACCCACTGGTCCTATCAGTCCTGGTTGTCCAGCCCCACCCCGGACACCGGATAGCCCAGCCGACCCTGTTGGACCGGGCTGGCCCGTCGCACCGGTAGGGCCACTCACACCCACAGTCCCCGGTGGCCCCACCAGTCCAGTGGACCCAGATGGACCAGGCGCCCCTCTATCTCCCTGGTCACCTACAAGGAGAAGTGAAAATTAATATCACCTGGTTTTCTGATCATGTAGATTTAGCAATACTTCATATTATTACAATTCACCCTACCACATATAGCTGATTTTCAGTATATTAGGCACCTGCAGGTTAATTTGGCCCAAATTTGTCGACAAAAACATAGGAAAACCTTAGAAAATATAGAAATATTTGCAATATATCTAGCTAATATGAATAAATTTTCAAACCAACTTAAAACCAACAACAAATAAATCGCATAAATAGATAGAAAATGAAAAATAGTTTAATAATTTTCCATTATGTTAAACCACAAATCATGCCATAATTAGTTAAAACTGTCATACTTAAACATTTTGGTTTGTTTACATATTTCCCACCATGCATCCTGTTCAAGGTTAGTCTGCAGGTAAAACTCAAGAAACTAGCTATCTCTGGTTGGGGGAGTTTGACTGAATGTTCAGAAATGATTAAGTGATGGGTTGGTAGAAACTTCACTTAGGCTAGGTATTCTGGCCACATAGTGTCTCACTGACTTCCTGTCAATTGGTAGACCTTTCCACACTCTCCAGTATTCCATGCTCAAACAAGCTGAATTCAGGGTTTGGGGTGTGATATGATATGTTTCCTAGTTTCTGTTCAGAAAAGCTGGTTTATCTCATATGAACAGATGTAAAGGGACTGTATTCACACAACCTTGTTATAGACATAAAGGAGTGACGTGGAATTATCAAAAATCCTTTACAACCTTGAAGTAATCCAATCAATACTATATGACAAAGAACAAACAAGTACAGTGTATTTATTGAAGCCTTTATTATGTGAAAAAACAATCTGAGATGCAGAAAACACCTACCTTTAATCCCAGGTACACCTGTCCGTCCTGTGACTCCTGTGTTACCTCTCGGTCCATCCCTGCCTGGTCTACCCAGTCGGCCGCCAGTCCCCTGGACCCCGGGCGGTCCCTGTGCCCCGGTCCCCCCAGTGGGACCCGGGAGACCGCGAAGTCCTGAGGACCCTGAAATGCCCGCTTCTCCCTTGGGTCCTGGATGCAGAAGGAGAGGTGAGTTGAAATGTAAGAAAATAGGGGGCAATCCATAACAATTTCACGATAGTCCTGTTTAAGATACGATTCAATATCAAAAAATGTTGTTGCCATAATTATGGATTTATTTTTCTTTTTTTTTTCTGTTCAATTTATTTTTTTTAAATCAAACTTAGACCATATAGCATTCTTCATTGGTCACATATACATATTTTGGTATATTAATGTTTGCGAAAATATATATTTTGAAAACTGCAATATTTTGAAATTATTGTCACAACACTGCTGCGAGGCCTTGGCAGTAATTTTTCGAGTATCGTGAAATTTGTATGGGCTTGATTAGACTGGTGATAATCAAATTTGTATGGAATGCATACCTGATACCTTTCAGTTTAAAACAACGTTGTCAGAGAAAAGGAATCAAGCTACAAACTACCAAATGAATGTGTAAGTTAAACCTATTCGTCTTTTTGTGATAAGATTTATGAGTAATTGCTACAAAGGTAACATTTAATTATTGCATTACTCTCTGCACAAATTTGTAGCATTTTCTGTGACCGTGAGTCGAATCCAAACTGGTGTTAATTGCAATTCAAACCCAATAAAGGCCATATTCCACTTTGCGTCAGGTCGCGTTTGCGGCCACTATTACAATGGGCCGCAAGCCATTTTCGGCTTTGATACCAACATGTTGGCATCCCTGGCCGCAAGTAAACTGTAGTGGCCGCTAGCAGAGGCCGCAAGTGAGGGACGCAACTACCTATATTCCACCTCGTTTGCGGCGTCCGTTTGCATCCGTTTGCGTCCGTTTTTGGCCATTTGCGGCGTCCGTTTGCGTCCGTTTGTTTGCGTCTGGTGACAAACAAGTGGGACATAGCAGTAGGGACCCTACCGCCAACGCATTTGCGGCCGCCCTTTAAGGCCATATTCCACTACGCGTTTGCGTTCGCGGACACCCGAGAAAACTCCGCAAACGGCCGCAAACTCCGCAAACGGAAACGCAAACGGAAACGCGGTAGGGTATATTCCACTTGCTTGTGGCCAGCAGACGCAAGCAAACGGCCGCAAACGAGTTTGTGGCGGCCGCAAACGAGTTAGCGGCGGCCGCAAACGTGATGGAATATAGGTCTTTGCGTCCCCTGTTTGCGTCCCCTGTTTGCGTCCCCTGTTTGCGTCCCCTGTTTTTGGATACCAACATGTTGGTATCTGGGTCGCAAACTACTTGCGGCCACCTTAAATAGCGGCCGCAAGTACCCCCGAACGCAAGGTGGAATATGGCCTTAACCCGTTTGCGGCTACCCTAAACGCATTTGTGGCCACCCTAAATGCGTTTGCAGCCACCCTAAACGCATAGTGGAATACGGCCTTAAGTCTAGTATGCTTCCACACTTCTAGACAGCTAAAGAATAGTGGAAATACTATGTATAGGGCCTACTAACCAAAAATTCAACCTAGAACACCAATAACGTTTCCATGGTCCCAGACCCTCGGGATAGAACTATTGTTACTTGCATCCCTACCTTGGCTGCCCTGGGCCCCGGTGGCCCCAGTCGGTCCCCCCGGTCCAGGGAAGCCGGTTCCCCCGGTCCTCCCGGGGGACCCGGCCGGTCCTGACGGTCCCGGAGGCCCTGTCGCTCCTGTTGGCCCTGTTCTCAAAAGGTCAAACAAAATTATAATCAATATATGCCACAGTTGATTAAGGGAGGATCAAAGAATTAGAAAAAGTGGGGGAGGGAACATAACAGATTAAGTCCCTGCGCCCCATCTTGGGTATTAAACAAAGTTACGATGAAAAATGTGATATTTGGTCAATCATTTCCTCACAGTGAACCCACAATTATTGTCTGAGAGAACAGCCAGCACTCAGTACTCGTCGTCATATTTACAGCTGACATTGATATACTCTGAACGTATATATGTTCGCGCTGCTAAATTTTTGCGCACAAAACAATGGTTAGAATATCTGTGTATTCATAATTTCGTGCATTTAATAGTTATTTCTGATTGTTCTATAATACTGATAAATTTCACTTACATCATATCTTCGCGCATTTATAGTACTAATGGTGCGCGAAAATATGTACAGCAGGAAAATTAATACGTTAACAGTAGTTCAATGAAGCAACTGACAGCGGTATTTTATCATAAGACGAGAGAAGTTCTGTTCTTCAAATGTGAGCAGCGTTGATAATTGCTCATTTTTATCCTACAACCTTGCAAAACACAAAACCTGTTCACCAACCCGTCCTCCCGTCGTTTCCGGTCCGTCCGGCCGGTCCTGTGAACCCCGTGCTTCCCGTCCGTCCCGACGACCCCCGCGCGCCCTCCCTTCCGGTCGCGCCCGTCGGCCCCGCACCTCCCGTCGGCCCCTGCGGCCCCGCCGAGCCGCGCGCACCCGGACTTCCGGTGGCGCCTGTACTTCCGGTGAAGCCCGTCGGCCCGATTCCTCCAGGGGCTCCGGTGGCGCCGGTAGGGCCTTGTACCGAGTTGAACTCTGCGGAGGGAAATAGGTATGTTAATTACGTCAGGATTGTATAATTCATAATATAACCATGTACTTTGTTAGCAAAACAGACTAATCGAGATGAATATAGTTTAAATTGGGCAAAACAAACCTGTTATAGAGAATGAATGCATTGTAGGCAGTTAGCAATAATCTGGACTAAAAACGGTGCAAGAAGGTTTTATAGAGACATCCAATAGCTTAATTGTATTATGTTTTTGTGTAAACTCAAAGATATATATATTTAGAAATGAGTACAGAGTTCTATGTGCAGGGACTCTGGTAGCGCTTGTAGCTCCTTGCACCGAGTTGAACTCTGTGGAGAGAAATAGTTATAATTATGTTAATTAACTCTATCAAAAATGTATGATTTTTAAGTAAACTGTACATTGCATTAGCAGAATGGAATAATGAAGATAGACATACATGTAATTAAAACGGAAAAACAAACCGCTCTGACAGAATAAAGGTTTTGCAGGCTATAATGCATTGACAAATTAAAGGCTTAAATATATGCGTGCCTGGTAATCATCTTTGTTCCATATACTACATTATCATCATCGCATGGCAGTCAGCCCCTGGAGTCAGCCACGAAGGTAACGACATTGTTATGCCATAAAATGTAAATCAAGCACAATGAGGTCCTACAAATATAAGTTCATCCAGGGAAAATACTTTTTACATGAGTGAATGTAGAAAGTATATTAAATCAGGCTACCTGCATGTAATGGCTCAGTGTATTGAGTAATGTCTTCTGAGCAGCAATTATGGGTGACCGATATAAATTAATCATATATCAAAGCACGTTACTTTTAATGACTCCCACAGATATTGAGTGTAGGGCGGGGTAGGTCAAGTCCTCAAACTGGTACGTCCGGCCCACCATGGGGAAGTTATTACACATAACGTAAATCAAACCACGTTACCTTCAATGACTCCCACAGAGATTGAGTGTAGGGCGGGGTAGGTCAAGTCTTTGAACTGGTTTCTCCTGCCCAGCATGGGGAAGTCATTATGCAAAGTGTAAATAATATCATGTTACCTTCAATGACTCCTATAGAGATGGAATATAAAGCCCCAAACCCACTAGGTGATTTTACCGTCACCGGGCGTGGGGTGACTGGGAGAATTGGTGGTGAAATCACTGGACGACTCAAGATCACCGGGCAACCCCCGTGAGTATGGTATTATTTTGGGCGATGGACGATGGGATCCCCTGGAAAATCATCAGGAAAATCGCCAGGAAATTATTAAACTTGCTTCATATAACCCTCATTATAACTGGCCATTCTGCCAATCGCCTGTTGCCCAGCGACATGGGGAAGTTAATACATTAAGCATAAATTAAACCATGTTACCTTCAATGACTCCCACAGAGATGGAGTGTAGGGCGGGGTAGGTCAAGTCCTCGAACTGGTACGTCCGGCCCACCATGGGGAAGTTATTGCATGGAGCGTAAATCAAACCACGTTACCTTCAATGACTCCCACACATATTGAGTGTAGGGCAGGGTAGGTCAAGTCTTTGAACTGGTACGTCCAACCCACCATAGGGAAGTTATTATATGGAGCGTAATTCAAACCATGTTACCTTCGATGACTCCTACAGAGATGGAGTGGAGGGCGGGGTAGGTCAAGTCCTCGAATTGGTACGTCCTTCCTACCATATAGGTAAGTTAAAACAGTACGGTAAATCAAACCACGTTACCTTCAATGACTCCTACAGAGATGGAGTGTAGGGCGGGGTAGGTTAAGTCCTCGAACTGGTACGTCCGGCCCACCATGGGGAAGTCGTCATCATCCACGGGGCGGAAGAAGAGCGGGTAGTTCTCGACAAAGTTGAAGGAGATGGGGTCCGACTCCTTCTCATAGGTCCACCCCAGCCGGGACCCGGAAGGGATGAGGGGAGAGTCAGGGATGATCACCTGGGGGAAAGGAAAGGGTGCATAACTAGTATGAAGGGAAAAAGACATATTGCAATGTTCACATATTTTTTCTGTTAGAGAATTATATTATGATATATTATACATGTATACTGACCTAGTGTAGTATCATATATATTTACTGACCTGGTGTAGTATTATACACATACTGAGCTGGTGTAGTTTTATACACATACACTGAAATAGTGTAGTATTGTACACATATATTGACCTAGTGTAGTTTTATACGTATATATACTGACCTGATGCAGCCCCTTGGAAGCTGACAGGGTCAGTCAATGCTCGTAGATCAGGGTAAAGGACGTCTCTGACTCAGGGAGTGGTATACAGTTTATACTGACCTGGTGTAGTATTGTACACATATACTGACCTGGTGTAGTATTATGCACATATACTGACCTGGTGTAGTAATATACACACATACTGACCTGGTGTAGTATTGTACACACATACTGACCTGGTGTAGTATTGTACACATATACTGACCTGGTGTAGTATTATACACATATACTGACCTAGTGTAGTATTATACACACATACTGACCTGGTGTAGTATTGTACACATATACTGACCTAGTGTAGTATTATACACACATACTGACCTGGTGTAGTATTGTACACATATACTGACCTGGTGTAGTATTGTACACATATACTGACCTGGTGCAGCCCCCTAGAGGCAGGCAGGGTCAGTCGATGCTCGTAGATCAGGGTAAAAGACCTCTCCGACTCCGTCTGGGACCACACCTGGAGTCGTAAAGGGGTCTCCTCTGGCAGGTCATCGTGAATGTATGCGGACATGTTGTACAATCGGCCAGCTGGCATTACCACCTAGTGAAAGTGAAAGATAGTATTGGCCATATATTGAATGAAACAAATAGATAATATTAGGTGAATATATCCAATGAAATTTACATGTTTCAGGTGACATTTCAAATGAAATGTTATTCAAAGGTGATGTGTCTTTGATTGTTTGTTTTTTGGGTTAGTTTAACATCCGGCCAACCCTTCAGGGTTCTTTTACCAGACTGTACAAGGTAAAGCTTTGTAACTAGTTTTATGCCACAGGGGCGGTGACTGAATCTATGAAATTAGGTGTCTATATGCAGCAGTGGGACCCAATGCCCTCTTTATAGTGCTGCCACACTGAGATATCATGTTATAGGCCCACAAAATATCCCACCCAGTCTTATTATACTGACACCGGGCCGACCAGTCATGTTTTGTGGTTCTTACTTTATACCAAGTACCAGGCAAGCAGTGACCACTGCCATTGTGAAAGTCTTGGTGTGACTCAGCCAGGGATAAATCCCAAGACCTTCGAGTTTCCGAGCTTCCGAGTTTGGTCTCCCTATTTGACACCTTCTACAAACAGCAAGGGGCTGCTGGGTACTCATTCTTCTCAGGAGGTTCCTGGAGGAACCCCCACCCCAGATCCCCATGGGGGAAATGAAAGGTAAGCAAGGATGACATATTGAGTGAAAGGTAACTATCTCCTATGATGGTTGGTTAAACTAAAGAGTGGACTCTCTATTACACATAAGTTAATCTACCCTACCTGATAGTCGACCCAGGCCTTCTTGGCGCCTGTATCACGGCTGAACTTCCTCCTGACGACGTCATGGCCAAAGGACGACAGGAACCGGTTACAGCCAAATGGCCCGCCTGCAAGAACCAACGGTCAATGGTTAATGTAAGTGAACCGGTTACAGCCAAACACCCTTTCTGGAGCAATTAACAGTCAAAGATTATTATAAAGTGAACTAGTTACAGATGAATGGCCTGCCTGAAGGAACCAATGATCAAAGGTTATTGTAAAGTGATGCTACGTTGTGGATCTGACAGAAATAGGTACAGCTGATTATGCAGTTATATCTGATATTTATTTGCACTAAATATTCATTTCTTATGTATTACTCATCTTTATCTTCATATTATTTCCTGATTATTTTAAGTGTAGGGGATAATGCAACACAAACAGAAAACACTAAAAGGCAAGAATAATTTATATTGTTCTCCATGAAATATTGTTTATTTCTGTGAAACTCTTTCTGAAAAAACAGAAATCGAAATGGAACGTACTTGAAGCTAGTTGATAAGTCGCCATACACACTTACAAGGTTTACCATTTGAGGAGATATGGCGTCATATTTGCGAGTAAATTCATTCTCTTAAGAGCATCCTGAAAGACATTAGTTCAGTTAGTGTAATCACCAGAGTGGCCTCTGTGTGCTCGCAAGTGGCGGAACCGTGTAGGTGTGTATTGAGAGAGACTAGAGTGTGCCAGGAGGTCATATGACATGCCCAACATTTCTTAAGTATATTGATTGTTGGTAAGATATGAAATTACATATGATACTATATTTCAAAAAGTTTTCAGGAACTGGTTAACACTGCAGTGGTGAACTTACATTCCTGGCCTTGTGTTGAGTGAACCGAGAGGGCAGAGACGACGAGACACAACAGGGCGCAGGTACTGGGCTGGAAAAGATTAACTTAAAGATGCGTACATGTATATGAAACTTGCTGGTTATGAATCATAATGAGTACAAAACAAATATTTGTCAACGCTACTGATGATCCAACTGCACAGTTAACATGAACGTCAATTCTTACATTATTATCATAAATGTCGTTTGGATATATAAATGAATATCCATTATAATACTGATAGCAGTGGCAGATTAAGAGGGGGCGCGGGGGGGCGCGCCCCCTCTTTTTTTTTGGCCATTTCTAGACTTTGTTTAATGTAAATTTCTGCCAGAAAGGCATTAAGAAAGATTTTTCAAAATCCTAGATCCGCCACTGGATAGCCTATGTCATGCCATAAACTATCACGTCACGGGTCAATCATGGAAGTGTTTGTTTCAAGAGTTTTCTTATTCCTTGATGAATCGTTTGTTACTGTCGTGATCATTGTTCATAATTCGAATATGTGAAGAAAATGATCATCAATCAAATGTTTACATTAAAATATTAAACATAGGACAAAATAGTTCGGGAAGCTATAAATCTTCTGGCGCTTGAATTCAAGGTTTAGAATAGCACCAGTTGTTTTAATACAATGCACTCTACAGTTAACAAGCACAGACATCTCACGGGTGCAAGTATACACCATGCAATAGTTATCTTTTGTAGCAATCGTGAGATTCATTTCCTAAAGTGATACTTGATAATGGTAATCAGGCATTATTTTCTTAGTACGATCGAAGGATAACTCAATACACTAAACGCCTACGTATCTGAACCCCTTAAAGCTTTGTGTATTTTGGCGCCCATTGGTACACACTGGGATTCATGTTATCGCCCTGTTATAAATGCCCATTTCAGATTTCGATCCCCAGCCCCCATCCTCATATCTCTAACACCTACCTTCATACTGATCTAAATAGTGTTTTAATACCAACAGTCGGTGACGAAGCACATAGTGTATAGGTATGGCGTGGACAGGACTTTTCCCGGGGTGGTATATCCAAGAGGAAGGACTGAAAAGTCGTGAATTAGTGCTAGGATCCAGGTGGTTCCTCTCAAGGTCGTCAGCCGGTAGGTGAGGGTATGGGGCACTGAGTGACCACTGACTGACCAATGGTCAGGCGTGGAGGGCCAAGGCGCCCAAGGTATAGGGCAGTGCGTCACGGTCCATTGGGTCGGATCCCATGTGGCCCTAGACCTCTAAATTCGACACGGCGACATCATAATTTCTTAAAATCGACATGCGACATGGGCCCCACCCGGGACAAAAAGTAGTGGAAATTCAGTGGCTACCGAGTGGAGAATCAGTGTGAGCTTGCAGTAGCAGTTCTGAAGCTGTAAATCAGTGGAAATCAGTGGATATACAGTGACTGAGCACTGGTCAATCAGTATGTCCGAACTATTTTAATGAGCTGATATTTTGGACATACTGATCCAGGAAGTATCCACTGCCGTTTGTTCCGGGTAGTGACATTGCGACACCTCTCGGCGCCCCATTTACAGTAATTTACATTGCGCCGTCCCTAATAATGGTAGAGTTATGTAGTCAAAATCAAATGGTAGAATATATTTTTCTCTATCTTGTGATATAAAGTATATTGTCATACCTAAGTTTAGGCATGGCATATCCTCCCTCTAATAATCACAAGTATTCAACTAATGTATTATATGAATCATATTATTATCATAATTTCCGAAATAATAATCAAAATATATGTCAAATATGTATATACTACATCATAGAGTGTATGGTAATCAGTTAGCACTCTCCCTGCCCTCATTGGTCAGTTGTAATTAGGTCACTGACCAGAGGTCAGGTGGGAGGTGCAGGTATGCTGTAAGGACACTCTGGGTCCAGCAGCAGAAGAGTCAACATGTAATCACTAAGCAGCAACAGGCCTTTAGGCCTACACTCCTGAGACTGTAGAGAAATATATTTTACATCAACTACAACTCCAGCCTTCAAGTCTTCTCTTCATTTATACTACAAAACATAAGTCTCACAATATGGTTGTAATTTTGAAACTATTGAAATTTTAGGTGAAAAACTGATTTTTTCATTTTCATTTTTTGAACACGGATATCTCTGTAACGGCTCAATGAAATACCACAAGGTGCGTGCATTAATCCATTGCACGGGGGTATATAATATTATCTTTTATAATAATAAGTGAATGAAATATAGATGATATAATGTACATTATGAAAATATGTAATATCATGAATTTCGGTACATGATTTGCTAAGTAATGAATACTAGAGTAGGAAGATAGGTGTAACCCGTGAAGTAGGATCTATAGATAGAGATTAACTCTCAAATTTTGATATGACGGAAATCAATGTAGTAGATGTGGAAATGAGCGTATTGATAATCAACCATAATCAGCCATAATATGATTTAATTGTACTTTTAAATTCAGCCTTGCCCTCGAGATTTCTGATTTCTCGTGGAATTGATTCTTATTGTTAATGGAGTGGATTTATAGTGACATATCAACAATTCGTAAAGCAGTGGTGAAAGAACAATAACTTACTCACTGCCCCAGAGAAAACAACATTTTGATAGGCCTTGCCATCTAAAATTCATATGTGTTACGAGTCCATGGTGGTCATAGCTTTAAACAAGGCGACACGGCAGTCGACAGACATAGACTTTAGTGACAGAAGAAGAATGTAAAGGACATGACATAAGACTTTTCTTACATTCTACATGATACATGCATGGGTGACTTTTTCCAATTGTAGGAAAAAATGAAAATGATAGTGACTTGCGCCATTTCTTAGATTTGATATATTTTTTAAGGTTTTTATTAGTAATATTCGTCAAGGTTTCCCCTGGTTTTCAGAGTTTTCTAGGTGCCTATCATTATGATCCAAACATTTACATGAGAATGAATAACATTTAGGTAATTTCGGATGATATAATACACAGTATTAATAACATTATGATAAGAAATACATGCAGGCTATTACTAAGATACAGTAGACATAATATCGACCATAATTATGGTCGATAAGGCACAGGGACCCCCATCCGCACTACTAGTCCGTCCTTCTTTGTATTGCACAATCTTCAATAGGTTCACCAAGTCTTGCACCACCCCACACGTTCAGGTTTATATAGCACTTATCTTAGGTCTGCTAGCGGGTGAGCCGCGGCCGAGGGGGCTCGAGTGATGAGCAAGAAGCATCTTTCATACACCCACCAAACCTGTGTGACCAGACGGTCACAGCAGGAGGGATACCCCCTCGGCTAACTCGATACTCACCTTTTGGAATAGGGGCCGTCCATTAAAAGGGATGCTTGCACATAACTGCATGATTGTATTTTTCAATGAATTCAATTAAGCATGTTATTCACAACTTCCACTATCAATATAAGCAAATCGAATAAAAATTCTTTATTTGCACACAAGTATAGGAGATGAAAAATAATTGTTTTTTTATATCTTTTTTAAAGGAAATCCCCTAATTTATGACGTAGTAACGGGAGTTCGTGGGGAATCCCATCTGCCCATAGAAGGGAATCCCCGTCCCTGTAGAATCTGTAATAAGGGTCATGCTCTCTAACCCAAATTACATATTTTGTGGCCCGATGCAACTCACAATGAATTTAAATACATACCCATCTACAACCATTCATTGACCAGGGAATCCCAAAGTGAATTCAGAATGAATTCCCATAGCTCTGACGTAGCAAGGGGAGTACTTCAAAAAATAGCATTTCATGAATTTATGTGCAAGTTTTCCTTTAATTACACATGAACCCATCATTTCCTGATTTTTTGTAACAAACCCCCCACCCCTGAACCACCATCCCTTGGTAAAAAGTACGCATTGGATTTACATAGAGATGTTATTTTTCCTTAAGGATAGACCCCAGTGATTGGAGTGTGATTGGCGTGTCTGCCTTTAATCACAATCATTCTATTTGTTTCTCATAGTACCATTAAACAGAAAACATTATTATATAGCCAATAAATAGCATTATCTATTGATATAACTTATATAAAAATGTATAGATCAATAGCTCTGTAGATTGGTCGCAAAGCTGAAAATCTTAATATTCAAACTTATTTTTTGAACATGAATATCTCACTAAATTTTTAACTTAAAGCTTTGAAATTTTCAGGATATGTTTTTGAGATATATACAGAGGGAACCGTGTCTCAACATTTTGATAAAGGCTCTAGTTCTATTTTTATGAAATGTAGAAAATGGTATTACAAAAAAATAGTAAAAAATTACCCGTTTTTTGCCGTTTTTGATCATAAAATAAAATCTAAGCCCTTAATCAAAAATTTGAGACACTATTCCCTACATAACCAGTTTAGCAAGCTGTGTGCAAAATTTTAATTATGAAAAGTAAATATTAAGCGAGATATCTATGTTCAAAAAATAAAAGTTAAAAAATCAATTTTTATTTGATCAAATCTGCAATTCCATGAAAACTATAACCTTATCTATATCAATGAATAGAGAAAAATTAGAGTTTTAAAATGATGTATATCATGTCATGATCAGAGCACTAGTAAGGAAGACATTAGCGCTTTCTTGAATGGACCGCCCATCACTGGGGTCTATCCTTAATTCCTGACTCCTCTCCAACTACCTCTCATCGATTTTTTCCTCTTTTTTTTCAACCACTTCTTCACAGTATATTGTGATCTTCCATGTTGTACATATTTTTATTGGAAGGACCTCAAGGGAGTCGTAGTATTGTGTTGGATTGCCTATTATTAGCTCTATTTATGAATGGTCATGTCTTTTGATTATAATTTTCTACTTTTAATGTTTTAATTAATCCAATAGGTATATGTACATTGTCCAATAAAAGGCGAGAAAAAAAATTACACACACTAGCACACAAATTTACATTTTCGCTTTCCCTTCCTCGAATCCCACTTTCTCTAGCTCTTTGAGGTACATTATCGTATTTCTGTTTGTTCCAGTTCTTTAACGTTGGTTCTAGGTCTCTGCCTTCTAGTTGAGCGTGAAAAGGTCGTATACATACATTTTAATATAAAAAAATCTTACTTTTCGGATTTCTTTTCTCCCTTTCCATTCCGTAGTCTCTATAAAGCGTCAGTAGACGTTAATGTACTTTGTTAAATGTTTAACCTGGAACCAAAGTAGTCAGTTAGATTGAAGTCTTTTAATTGCAGGTGACCTTGAGGCCCAATGGGAAGATCTGTGCCATTTTTCAGATATCATAGGGTCAGTGGCGGATACATGGTTTTCGAAAGGGGAGGTTGGGAGGGTCGTCCACTATTACCGATGGCCGGATTTTACATTACAAAACACATATTTTCCTCATGAATGAAGGGCCCTCAAGAATGAATTAATCTCCCCCCCCCACCAATTACACCACTGATCGTACAATATACCACAGGAATGGATGGGGGAGGGAAGCTGCTGGAATATACATGATTTTGTTATGTAAATTTCGGCAGTTATTGACATTTAGGAAAACAATATATGCACCCCCTACTTCTTTTTCTTAAATCAGAGAAAAAAACTAACATTACAGTCATGTATTTGTGAAAGATTAACTTTGTAATAATGTTTTTAGAAACAAAAAGGTGAGTATCGCGTTAGCGGAGGGGGTCACCCCCTCTGGGCCCCTCACAGGGTCACAGAGGTTTGATGGGTGTATGAAGAATGCTTCGGGCTCACACGTCGATCCCCCTCTGCCATGGCTCACCCGAGTACTGCCAGACACAAACGGCTATATAAACCTGAACCTACAGGGTGGTGCAATAACTGACTATCATTTCAGGTTGTATCCTGTAGTTGTGCAACATTATACAAGGTCAGATGTAGAGAGGGACTGTTGGAAAGTATGAATCTTTTAGGTGTTCAACTAGACCCTTTGATGGGAAAAAATCCAAAATGGTATTCATTCTTTTCAATATCTAAGAAATGTTATTAAGGTTTTAAATCTGTATTCTTTTCAATATCTTAGAGATATTATTAGCTTTGAAATAATGTTTTCAAAAACAAAAAGGTGAGTATCGAATTAGCGGAGGGGGTACCCCCTCTGGGCCCCTCACAGGGTCACAGAGGTTTGATGGGTGTATGAAGAATGCTTCGGGCTCACACGTCGATCCCCCTCTGCCACGGCTCACCCGAGAACTGCTAGATACAAACGGCTATATGTACCTGAACCTAAGGGGTGGTGCAATAACTGACTGCAATGAGAAGGTGTATTCTGTGGTTGTGCAACATACTATTTCTCATAACTATTAAAAAGCTTTTCATACAATAAAAGGTTTCCATTTGGTACAAGACTCCCTTTGATTAGTACAACGGTTTATCTATTTTTTCTTAAAGATGGATCAATAAGTCTATCAGGAAGTATAAAAAGAATGATGTGTTTCCCTTACAAACTGGGCTAGGAACCAACCGAAGCAATCTTTAAATTGTAGGTTTGAAACACCAGATGGCGCCATGACTCTCATATGAAGACTGTCATCTCCCTCAAGCCGTCCACAGCAACAAGTCGAAACGCAAAGGTGGATGAGCCCCACCCGCTGCAGTTTCCGCCAACCGTTTTCTCAAAGTCCTGGATTCCAAAGCATCACTTGCAAAACATATTTCTCAATATCTACTGGTTCGGTCTCGTTATTATTAAATTGCTATGAATAGGAAATAACAAGTAACATCTGTAATTAGTTTGGACATATATAAATATGGGAAAATATTTATTAAATCCTCCTATTACAGTAAGCTAAAATTTAAAATTCAACAATGTGAGCAGGTCGGTGGTGTGGGAGCAACTGAAATTCAACAGTTATACGCTCCTGGTATATATAGTCAAATGTCAACAGATCTGCATAACCATTGATAACGAACAGTTACGTCACTCGCCTGCTCCTGGAAATAATAATCTTTAGGTATCAGAACCCAAAATATTACGATAAGAAATTTCAAATACATGCATGTAATGGTTTCCTCCCATAGTATTTCATGGACTCTCAAACCCAAGTAAGAAATAATTCTAAAAAAGAATCATGTTTTACAAAATATTATTGTATAGTAACTTTGTGAATCTGTACATTAAATATGTGAGTTATATCTTCGAGGCGTTTAACTTATATTCCTCTGGACATTGACTTGCAATAGCTATGGATGAGTTATTTCACCTGTCCAGTCACTACTTAAGGGCTTATAGAAAGCTCAACTATTGAATCCCGGAATGGTGCATATTTTAGAACCTTGTGGCCTGTGAAATCCCCCCTCACCTCGGCATGAGACAGAAGTTATGGTTGTCACAGAAACATTAGACAGAAACCTGTTGCTATAGAATCGTTGATTTTACATTAAAAAATTCAAATTTGTCTAAATAAAAAGGGGAGGTTGCACTTCTGGCATGCCCCCCCCCCCACCCCAATCCGCGCCTGGCGTGCGGGACGTCATCTCTCAATGTTCAGTTTGGTGGGTGGATTTATGTCTACATTTTACAAATAGATCCTGATTCTCTCAAATAGGAAAACAATTTAGTAGTTTTGTAGAGGACGTCACCGAATTGTTATCATATTGATATAACATATTTTGTTGCATAATATCAAATGCGTTTCATGTTGTAAATGAAAGCCCCTACATCCTCTGATGGCTCAAATGCGTGTTCATATTACCCTACATATATATAAATGAATATCATTATTTTTAAATTCTGTAAGTAGCCTACGGTGGAATAAATTGGAAAGATGTACGTCTGTCGATCATTTGATATCATTTTTCGTCAAATACATCATGATGGCATTGGCATGTCAGAAATGATGTTTCCTGTCAGACCAAGACATCTACAACAAAAGTAAGTTTCGTACGTTCACCAGAAACCATAGCGTCCCTTTAACAGCCCCCCCCCCCCCCCCCGGTCTGACTCCAGCCTGTCGCCCCTTTGATCATGACGATAATATTCGCTAACTTCTGACTCTGAAGATAAAGACGCCCGCCTTGTCAAAGTCACCCATTGACGGCCATTTGGGACGCGCCGACCATGACTGTCCCCTTTTTGTCTGACGGGGAAGGGCGCAACAGCCGCGCGATTAGCGAAAAGAGGACAAAAAAACAAAGTTGGAGGTACAAATGAGACGCCTGTTCCGCCATTTGTCCAAGTCATGCTCGGCTGCGCGTCCCCTGGGGGGGAGGGGCAACTTGACTTATTTCTACCTGGATTGTTGGCCCAAGTTTTGAACACTCCCCCCCCCCCCCCCCCCCCCCCCCACTAGGGGCGGATCTAGAATTTTGAAAAGGGTATGGCGCGTCACAATGTAGAACAATTGGTAGCAGTATTTTACATTGAAAAATTCTTAAATTTCTGAAAAAAAGGGTATGACGCACCCCTGCGCGCCTAACATTAGCCCCCTCCGCCATTTGTGTGCATAGGCAATGACTCAAAATAGACCCATATTGGAGTGGGATGTTAAAAAAAGTAATCCATTATGGTGCATGATAACAGATTAACAGAAAATGAACAGCTTCTCGGATTACTATAGGTTCATAACTTTATGTTTCAATTGCAATCATTTGTGAACCCTCAGTCATGTTATTCTTACAATATTGCTCAAGGAATCATGTGACTCTCCCAGAAGCAAACCTTTTATACACAATGTTAGACATATAATTGTCAGGGCTGCCTAAGATGATACTTTCAATGAGTGCACGCAGTGGGACTGGGATACTCCTTCTGTTGGTCAGTAGTATCCATAGGGGTCCTCAAAACACACCCATAAGGGGCCAACTCACGTGAAAACACACCCATATAAGGGTGTTCCATTCCCCTCCCTAGAGGCTGAAAAGGGACCCATTTCCCTCCGTTTTAGACCCACACATCCAGGTAAGACTGCAGCTAAGTTGCCCCCCCCCCCCCCCCCCCCCCAGCACAGAAAAGGAGGGAACGTCTTGCTCGCTACAACACGTCGCCACAAAATGTCGTCTGCTACAAAGGCCGCCATTGTTGCTGCCGTCGCTGATTGCCGGCTGGTCGTTGGCTGGGTCTATACGGCAGGCTGGGGAAGGTGGGTATAATTTGTTCGCCTCTATCTCTACATGTCATCGGTTTGGCAGACGATGACAAGTTTTACGTTGATGGCGGACGACACAGCATGGACCCGTCGGTTTGAGACGCTGGGTGTGCATCAACCACATTGGTGGTTGATTATCACTAACAGATCCAGGGTTTTGAAAAGGGGGGTGGCGCGGTGTCGGAAAAAATTCTCTTTAATGACTTTTTGGTCATATTTTACATTAAAAAAAACTAAATTTTCTGAAAAAAAAGGCAGAGGGGAGAAGGAAAAGGTGGGAAAACGCCATAAAATGTTGTCTGCTACAAAGGCAGCCATTGTTGCTGCCGTTGCTGATTGCCGGCTGGTCGTTGGCTGGGTCTATACGGCAGGTGGGGGAAGGCAGGTATAATTTGTTCGCCTCTATCTCGACATGTCATCGGTTTGGCAGACGATGACAAGTTTTACGTTGATGGTGGACGACACAGCATGGACTGGTCGATTTGAAACGCTGGGTGTGCATTAACCACATTGGTGGTTGATCATTCCAAAAGTTAATATTATCTCAGGGGCGGATCCAGGATTTTGAAAAACGGAGGGGTGCTATAGCAAAATTGTCGTCGGTACCCTCCAGGGGCAGGCGTTTTACATTAACCAAATCTAAATTTAGTCCAAAAAAGCCTGGTACGCCCCCCCCCCCTAAATCCACGCCTGTATGTGGGCGTGGAATTGGCAAATATACATGAGGAAAAAATATAGAGAGAGCATGGGAAGTTTGTCTTCCTTTTACATGTAAAATCAATCACCCGATTTTCCCACCTTACACCCCCCTTATACATAAGGGTACATAAGAATAGATTTTGGCAATATACGCCAATATAAAAAATATCAAATTTAATCATTATATAACATTCAATGATACATATATGGATGTCTACTTAAGGCAATGAGGGGCCGGTTCTGGCCCTGTGAAGCTAGCAACAGTGAATGAATGATCCGGGCCAATGTGACATATCATGTGCGACTGAACCTAAGCAGAACACCACACGGATATCCAAGATTTGGAATCTGCCGACAGAAACACGTCACAAGAAAGGCGACTGTGCACCAGGGACAGTTTTAGAGGGAGGTGCCTGAGGCTTGTGCCCTCCCAATTATTTGCCAATTATTTTTTTAATGTAAAATTCTAGAACATGGATGGGACGCCTCAAAATGTGTTCATAAGGGTGCCCTCCTTCTTGAAATCTCTGGATCCGTCCCTGTGGAACATTACATAAAAAGAAAAGAGTTACAAAGTAAATGCAATGTTATTACCACACACACACACACACACACACACACACACACACACACACACACACGAGAATGTTTTTGATATTTTATTTTGACTGGGAGATACAATTTAGCCATAGGCCATTTTTCGTCGTTTCTCAGCATATATATACATCTAGATATTGAGATAATTTCTTCTAGATATTCTAGATAATTTCAAAGATCAACGTTTAGCGTCCCATACAGGTGCGATAGTTATCTGTTACTCCTGTCCCTAAAAGCCTGACTTCTCCTGCTGTCAACGACGCCTGCTTTTTGTAATATGAAAGCCGAGACTTTCTGAGAGGCCTCTTCAACAGGGTAAGTACCATGCCGGCATGTAATTTACACAAGATGTAGTGTGCACGGCTTTTTGTCCCATTACTGTCCTATACCCAAAAAACCGCCATTTTACGACTTGATTTAGAATACCAGAGGGAAAACGGCCAAATATATTTGCTGTGTCAAATTTTAAAAAAAAATTAATGGATCGCCTCTTGGTTCTTGAGTTGGATATTATCACGGGACTTAGGTTTATGTGGCAAGAAAATGACTGGTTTTGTACATTAGTGTTTAGTATGAAAAGGTCTGGATTAAAGTAGATCGTGTTTTTCCCTCATAAATCTGCCATTAAGTTTTCTTCCCTTCTTGTACGTGATGTTAAGATGATATAAAGAATCGTGATGTATGTATTGCTTAATTGGGACATGAGAAACGTTTCATAAATGAGTAGCATTCTTGTGTATCATATACACATTTTGTTCAATCCTGGATATATGGGTGTGAAGGTAGTCACTTGCTTATCCAATAGACATATATCTCATATATCTCTATGGTTATTCTGAGCAGACGACATTGAGTTTTGGCGGGAAACTAGCACATGATGTTACATAGATATGTCCCACTCCGTGCATGATACGCGTACGGATACACGCAGCTTTTGGGTGTAGACCCTTAAAATCGACAGGGCGACATGGTCATTTCTTAAATCCGACATGAGACATGGAGCCTAGTGACATGAAGGGAAAAACGACATGACAGAGGGCATTCCTTAAATTTGGCATGCGACATGAGGGCTTTTTAAAATCGACATGAATATTTCCAAAAAAAGCAGTGACAGGGGACATGGCCGTTTTTTAAATTCGACATCCGACATCTTTTTTTTTACATTGTTGAAATCCGAATACTACTATGTCACTGCAACAGGATAAGTGGTATATTATTAACCACTTTATTGGTATAGGTTTGCCTATACAACTCAGACATCTAATGAAAACAAGTTGTATAACGTTTTTATTTGTATGAATAAAGTAATTATTTATTTTCAAAAAAAAACATCGGAACCCCCCCTCACCCCTCAACGTCTCTGCCACTGACGACAAACAACCGAGGAACGCCGCCGAAACACGCGATAGCTCCGCAGCAAATTGACGCAATTACACCGATTGGTCGACGTATATCGGGTGGAGCATCTTTCCCGCGCTCCCCCCTCCTCCCAGCCCCAAAGACAGACAACCTCCCAGGGGGGCAACTTGGTCCCAAACCTGCCCTGACGTGTGTGTTGAAAAGTGAAGTTAATGGGTAACTTTTTGGCCTCAAGTAAGTGAAATGAGTGAGAAAATCCACTCAAAATGGGTGTGAAATTTACCTGTTCACTCAATATGGGTTAGGAATTCATAAAGAGTTATACATAGTTATCTAGAAAAGTGCTTAAACTGAACACTTTGTATGTAAATAAGGGGAAATAGATGAAAATAGATTAACATGGTTTAACGAGTAATTATATATATTTCCATTAAATCAACAAATAGGGGTATGAAATATATTTAAAATGTCCCTTAATATTATTATGGGTAAGTTTTCCGACTTGCTGTGTCCTTCAAAATGGGTCTGTTTTCAAACCCCGGACACACACATCCAGGCATTGGGAAGAGAAGGGAAGCCCCCCCCCCCCCCCCCCCCCCCAGGAGACGACCTCCACTCTTTGTGGGAGTAATGACAACAATTTGGTGAATTAGGCCTAATTCCCCCGGCCCGATCTCCGTGCTGGAGATAGTTCCCGGCGATAACATACCTGGTGGTGGTGTACAGGCCGGAGACTGGCGTGAGAGGGGCGTATTAATACGTGGGGTTACAAAGTTAATGCTCACCGCTCGTAATTATATCCCGGGGGGAGGGGGGTAACTCAGTATAATTATGATGGTAGGTACCAACTGCGAAACTATAGCCCCCCTTTTTTGGGGATCTTACAGCCCCAAGAAAAACTGGGATACTCTGACTGCTCCCCTTTTTCAGCATACCTCATGGACAGCCCCTTCAACAAAGCATTTATCAAAAAAACTTCAGGTTTGCATTTTGATATCAGTGGCGGATCCATGATTTTGAAAGGGGGGGCGTGCTTTTGGAAAAAAATTCTTTAATGACTGTTGGGCCGAATTTTACACATAGAAAATGTAATATTGGCCAAAAAAAGGGGGGGGCACTCCTGCGCCCCCCTCTAAATCTGCCACTGGATATAATAATAATTGTCAATAATTCGATTGAGAGGCATTATGAAGGAATCAACTTACAGACAATAAACTTTTATCAAGTATAATATATACTATTGACAGCCCCCCAGAACGGTGATTTGATTATTTGACAGCCCCTTTTTTTTGTCAAATTGTTGATTGACAGCTACAGCTCCACGAGGGTCCGACCGCAGTTGATACCCTTTCTTGACAGAGTACCCCCCCCCCCTGCCAGTATCTAAACGCCCCAGCCTCGCTTCCACATGCCCCCCCCCCCCCCCCCCCCCTGACTCGCACACCTGCGCGATTGGGAAAAAGTGACACGGCGGAGGACTGATATAGATCATGGGAAATTGCTGCCAGGTTTTGACTTTGTGGCAACACCGTCTAACTCTTCCCTGGGCATGATGCCATACCCATCGCCTTTTACTTGTTTTGATCTATGCACTGGCAGATTCAGGATTTTGAAAAGGGGGTGCGCTCTATTGGAAAATGTTTTGCTTAATGACTTTTTAGCTGAATTTTACATTAAAGAAGTCTAAATTTGGCCCCCCAAAAATGAGGGGTGCCAACCCGAACACCCCCTTCTAAATCCGCCAGTTATGGGATGATTGGTATAAGTTTGAGAAATAAAACATCAAGCTGTCTATATAGGTCCACAATTTGAGGGCATTTATCATTATATACATATGACATTGAAAATTACAACGATTGTGTGAATTACATGTTATCAAAAGTAAGGACACCACGGTTCCAGTACAACACATTCAATGTTCAATAGAGCCATAAAGGCCTAAGCTATACAAGAAGAAAATGAGCAAGTTCTCTTACCTTGTAAACCAGTAGAGAATGTACCTTTTTGATAGTTTTTTTTTAAACCAGGTACTTAATCTTCAGCTGATTTAGTATCTCTTTACCATTAAATGAAGGATTGTGGATCTGTTGATACAGACAGACAGTAATGTAATGGCATTCTGTGTTTTTACCAGGTACTGGTGCACCTATAGCCCTGGGAGGGCGAGTTTTCTATGTTCGGATGTGTGTGACAGGGGTTTGAAAACAGACCCATTTTGAAGGAGAGATATTTCTGTAAAGCATACCCATATAGAAGGGATGCAGTGAACAATTTATGTCCATATTAAGGGTTTCATTGCATTGTACAATATTTTTGTATTAAATGTTCTCACTTTTAAAATTTGATATTTTTTCATATTTGGCCTATTCATAATTTTGTTTGAGCAGTTCTCTATACTATTTTGTTTAATTTCTCAAGAATTTTTAACCCATATAGAGTGTAGTAGCAAATTTTACACCCATTTTGAGTGAATTATTTTCACTCATTCTACTCACTTCAGCCTGAAAAATGACCCATGTCCTTCACTTTTTGACAGACGCATTTGTATATTTGCAAAATTCGGATGTTAATTAAATTTGATAAATACCCATGTCGCATGTCACTCAGCTATGTTTCAAATTTGAATTAAGCCTCAATCTTTGTATAAATTTGAAGATCTCGATTCACTATTGTTACTTTTCATATTACAAGTACATTGAGTGAATGTGAGGCTGACACAGCTCCCCCCCTCCTTACCCACCTGACACACAGGTAATTAGCTGTCAGTCTGTACCCCAATAGGACCCTCCTACCCCACAAGGACCGCTGTCTCACACTGAGCCATTGCTTGACAAGGTATATAAGGGCCATTCCTCGAAGCATGGAATTCACCCTACCACGGATAGCTGATTAAACTGAAAACATGTACACAAACTGAAAAATAATGAATGTCGATTTTTCATATTTTCAATCAAAAAATAATGCCAGGATTAATGTTGTTTTCTATACTAAAGCTTTGTGACTTGCCAGCACATTACCCAGTATGCACCTTGATCTAGGCTAACATGCAGGCTTTGTTTACAAACATTGCTGTCTTCAGGCATAACTGATCATGATATGAGTATTATGGAATTCAAAGAAAGTTACATTAGTTATCATGATTTAAAGTGAGACTAACAAAATGTATTCTCATAGTTATTTGAATTTGGAAAATGTTGTCATATTTTGGCACACTGTTGTTTTTGGCTCCCTTTAAAGAACACCTACATCAATAAAGTGTATGGGTATGGTCTCTACCTCCTCATAGATTCTATCATCCAGAAACAAATTAATGGTGAATATCCCAGTGCTCCAGAACCACGGAGTCTGGTGGTCCAAACCAACAAACAAACAAACAGCACAGAATTGACAGTGTAATTACAATATATTCAATAACGATAGCATCCATTAACAATGTAGGGAAGCTGTGATTTTCTGGATCTAAATCCTCAATCAACTGAATTCCCAATGGAAAGGTCATAGGATGAAATTGACAATGCAGTTTAGACCTGTGTGTGTGGTAGAATGACTGGATACCTCTGAGACAAAAGGCAATAATTTTTTTGTTATTTGCTACATATATATATCAAACCAAGTAGGGAATACAAAGGGAGTTAGCTACCCAAAGCAAGATATCATCCCAAGGGCAGGGTCCACAGGCTAATATCAGGCCTAGGGTCCGATCGAGGGTTGCTAAATCCCTGAGTATTCCATTTGAGGGTGGTTATTGTTTTATCATACCACAGTCCAGAGATTCTCCATAATTTAGAAAACATTACGCGTTTAGTGTCAAGGCACCTGCAACTTGCAGAAGACGTGGAGTGGATCCCCAACTAATCAAACATAATAACAGTCGGCGTCTGAATCCTTTTATAAATCTCTTTTGTTTAAAATAATGGTTTCTACTTCATCAACCAATAATATAATCACCAGCACTGGTGTAATTTCCCCATAGTAATTTTCCCTGCCACGGATATCATATTTCCAGTATCTTACCTGCAGACTACCCTAGATCATAGTACATGTTGGGGAAATTGTCGACAAGTCACAAGGCTTAAGTATAGGAATTTTCATTAATTTAGGCATTTTTTGTGATTTTTACATATTGAAAAATAAGCATTGAGTATTTTTCCACTTTGTATCTATATATACTTCATATCTTCATTACAGATAGAAATGTAGCAAATACTTGTATATTTTTCTATAGATTTCCATGTGTTTTTGTCCACAAAATTAGCCAAAATTAACCTGCAGGTGCTTATAATACTAGAAATCAGCTATCCGTGGTACGGAGAGTTTCTAGTGTAGGATAGATACATTTATGAGAAGCAGGAGACATGATAATTTTCCTAAAATGGACCCGGTCACCCCAGCCTGCCCCTGGTGGCCCCAGCGCCCCCTAGCGTCTGTCGTTTTGTCGGCCCTTATCGTCCCCCGTCACCTCATCCATCATTCGCCCCCCGAGGGTCAAAGGTCACGCTAAACGGCGACACTGAGCGCCATCTACAGGCCTAATTTGTTACCTTTACCAGGTAAGGGCTGAGCGGGGACCGGGGGGACGGAGCTCATACTGAGGGAGCTTTGTTTGTGTGGTAAGGGGCCCTGCGGCAGGGTAGGGGGGACACAAAATAAAGAGGGCAAGGGCAAAGGGGGGCTACTGACTTTGTGGAAATAGAGACAGACCAAGAGAAAAGAATATTTTCAAATGCCTTATTTTAGTATCCTTTAGTTGTATGATCTTAAGACTGTGCAATAAGTGGTTTGTCCATATAAGACACAACAATTTTTAGAATTATGAGAATAGGAGTGTGGCAGCTAATACAGTCTAGGCCAATAACATCAGACCTACCAACCCTATTCTTTGAGCTGTTGAGAGGTATGAAACCTGAACACAACAATTTCATTTTGATCCAAACAAAGAAAGGAACAGTTCTTCTAAAACAGTCTCAAATATGCAGCTGAATGAATTACTTTCAGAGTTTCAAACTTTGTTTTTATTGTTTCATAAACTATTTAGTTACGTTAAGAAAGTTGGAGATTTTGTTATCCTGAAATAGAATTGCTATAAAATCGGCAATGAGAGAGTTCATAATGATGATTTAAGCATCCCATAATGTGGCTATAAATTGTGAAAGAATTTGACAGGATGATTTACCTTAAACACTAGGACATTCTTACACATCGGCACTAAAATCAACCGATTCTCCCCCAAAAATCAGCTGATTTTAGCGCTGATTCAGATAAAACATGCAGATTTTAATACAGCATACGAACAGGCAGTTATAAGAATCAGCTGATTCTAGTCGGGCGCCCATTGGCAGTCGCCGATAAAATCGCTTAATGAGTATGGAGCTTAAATATCCCATGAAAACATTTCCACCATTCCCTCACCAGCCCCCAACCACTACCACCTTTCCTCTGTACAGGATTTCCTTCCTGCTGAAATTAAAAGTGGATATCCTTTCAGTTACCTTCCTCAGTGCCCTCCCCTTCAGTAACTGTAGCCAGGGACGTCAGGGTAAAAGGACCAGGAAGGACCCAGTAACTTGAGCAGGGGAGGGGAGGGAGAACACAGGGGTGGGGGGTGGGGGGGGGGGTTACTTGGTCTAGAAATGGGTACCAACTGCGGCCCCAAGGGGTCGTAGCTGTCACCAATTTTGCTAAAAAAAATGGGGGAGGGGGCTGTCAAATCATCAAACCCCCTGATAGCTGTCAAAAGTAGATTATATTTGATACTAGATTTAAAGTCAATTGTAGGTTATTCAATTCCTTCTTGATAGGTCTCAAACTAATTTTCACCTTCTTGAACTGGATTTTGTCCAAGAAATGTGTAGGTTAATTCTTTTTGCAGTGACTGTCCATGATGGATGCTGAAAAAAAGGCACTGTCAGAGTATCATAGTTTTTCTGGGCACTGTAAAAACCAAAAAAAAAAGGGGGGGCTGTAGTTTCGTAGTTGGTACCTACCCTCATATACTGAGTACCCCCCCCCCCCCCCCCCACCTCCCTGATTGGAGGTGCGGGTATTGATTTCCAGGCCACCAGGTGGGGACACAAGATTGGTGTGTTACATTAATTACATTACTGACTTTAGCACCCGCTCCCCTCCACTCAGTTTACTGCTTTAACACATTAGCATTAGGATCCCTCAACCCATCCTTCAAGAATCTTTTCGTCATGCATTTCTTTTATTTTGTGTTTTTAGTTGCATAGATCATAAATTAGGAAGCAACTAATATAGGTTCTAGTGTCCAACGATTGCCAATTATATCAGGTAGTTAGGATACTTTGAGAGGAAAGTATGAAAGTTGTGTTGGGAGTAGGGTACAGTTTGGGCCATACCTCTATAGGAATAGTTGCGAATAGTAATGTGTATGGCAAGATAAAGTTTGATGTATTCCTTTGAAACCACAAATATACAGACAGCAGTAAAATCCCCATTTTTCAGACATTGAATATTCTGTCTTCTGCTATGATAATATTCTAAATAGACAGTGGGGTGTTTAATAAAAAAGCTCCATAGAGCTAGGGCTTTTAAGAGAGCTTATGGAAACTGTAAGTGAGTTTAAAACTCTCGTATGTCGCTGGTTCAAAAAAAAACTTGCATGAATTGAGTTTGACCCAAATCCATGCAAACTCACGTAAGCAAAATCAAAACTCATGTAGCTACGCAACCACAAAAGGTCATCGCAACTTTATGAAAACACACATAGCAGTAGCGAGGTTTGTTATGAAACAGTCCACTGGACTGTGAGTACAGTTCATCCCAACCTTGGCGCTAGGTGGTTGGGAGGGGACGGGCTCGGGACGGGCGGTGTTGTCCCCTACCTGTGGTGAAGGTGTGTAAAGGGGATGTCTGTTTGTAAATTAGGGCCGTCCGTAAACTGACTGACGGGGGCGTGTTTAAAGCTAACCCTCACACCTTATTCCCGCCCCGGAGTACAGAATGACAGCTATAGCAGGTAAAGCGTAACCAACCCCATCACGACCCCTGTAACCGGCCCCATGTACCACAACCCTGGGGGGGGGGGGGGGGGCACTGGGGGGGGGGGCACTGACTCTTTGAAGGTCACTACCCACTGCCAAACTACCGCCCCTGCTTTTTGTGACCGACCACTCCAGAATTTTAGTTGACTGCCCCCTATTTTTGGGTGATACAGATCACCGCCCCCAAAAATCAGGGTGTGTCAATACCAGAAAACATACAGAATAACAAAAACTGCTTGGGAAAACTTCTGATAAATTTTCTTTAGTTATTTTTGAGTGAAATAAAGTAGCAAAAGGACTAAGTTTCAAGCTACCCCCCTAAATTGTTCTCTTGATGTAGTTGACTGCCCCTTTTTTGCCTTAAAAGAGATTGAACGCCCCTCATTTTTGACGTTCACTGCCCCCACTGCACTGGTCCATTTGGCAGTGGGTACCTTTTTTAAGCTCAAGTGGCACCCCCCCCCCCCCCCGCCCCCCAGGACCACGACCCCGCTATACCAACCTAACCACACCACCAGCACTGAAACCAAACCACCACTAACAAAATAACCACTGCCCAGAACCGATCCCCGAGGGGCAAATTACTATAATGAGGATAGATTGGGGTACACAAATCATTTGCAATTTTTGCCACAACCAAAAAGGTATATATTACTCCACTCATTTTGTCATAATGTCCAAAGTCAGTTGTTCTGTTCCATTAACCATATTTTACAAAGTAACATTGTAACCCATGCGGTGTTGGTGATATATACCAGGCGCTCTCCGTCAAATACCAACTTAATCAGCTGCATAAAAGGAAAGTATTTCATCTTTAGAAAATATCAAATTCAAGTTACTCTATCGCACTGGTTGTTTACCTACCAATCGCTGTGATAAGTATTGTGCAAATGGGCACGGGTGAAACATCTCTAGAAAGAAAAACTATTTTTGAAATAGCACATATCATCCAAATTTAATTCTGGGCTGAATGTTGACAGATCTGTAAGTATTAAGAGGAGAAGTTTGAAGAGTCAATGATCTTAGTTGGATGCCTATTCTAACTTTTGGTCAGGAGTTTCCCAGCAAAAGTTTCTGTCACGTGCACTTTCAATAATCACGTCACAGAAAAAGGTCCTATGACCAACCCATGATCACCTCTTTATGCTCTCAGGTACAATTCTAACTTTTAAATTGTTCGGGAAATAATGTATAACTCAGAATGGTTCAACCTATCAAGAGTAAAGCCCCATACCCACTATTTTTCCAGCGACGGGCAACTGGGAGAACAGCCATCGTCATTGCCGGGCAACTGTCATATCAAGCAATTTTGATATTTTTCCAACAATTTCCCTCCAAACATGTAGCCCATCGCCTGTCACCCAGAATCCTGATCATACCCACAGGGACTCGCCCAGCGATTCTGAGTAGCCCGGCGATTTTACCAGCAATTCTCCCCAGCGCCCGGCACCCAGCGACGGTAAAATCGCTTAGTGGGTATGGCCCTTACAATACTCTCCATTCAGTCCCACTCAGGAACAGGTATTCAGAAGCATATACAATATACAGGCGAAGTCGATCAATAAAACCGATCAGAGTCCCCCCACACAAAACACAGTATTCTACCCCCTTTTGTTCACTTTTCTATTTTCTTACTCCTCTCCCCTTTTTAGAGAGATCAGTCATTTCCTGACAATTCCCTGCCGATCGCTGCATCAGACATACACCACTTTAACATAGGCAACAATGCGCATGCACCATTAAACTGAACAAAAAAGGCCATTGCCCAAATTATGCCCGTGGTCAGGGTGATAATTCACCGCCCACCAACCTGGGTGTACGTGGCATATTACCCCTTGTTACTGCCTGCTGCAGGAGAGAAATGGATCCGGGGGTGGGGTGGAGGGGGGGAGGGACTTCCCTTCTCAATGCCTGGATGTGTGTGTTGAGGTTTTGAAAACAGATTTTACTGGTGATTCTCACCATCGCCCATCACCCAGCTCCTGGCGACGGTAAAATCGCTCAGTGGGTATGGCGCTTAAAATACTCTCCATTCAGTCCCACTCAGGAACAGGTATTCAGAAGCATATACAATATACAAGTGAAGTCAATCGATAAAACTGATCAGAGTCCCCCCACACAAAACATGGTATTCTATCCCCTTTTGTTCACTTTTCTATTTTCTTACTCCTCTCCCCCTTTTTAGAGTGATCAGTCATTTCCTGACAATTCCCTGCAGATCGCTTCATCAGACATACACCACTTTAACATAGGCAACGATGCGCAAGCGCCAATAAACTGAACAAAAAAGACCATTGTCCAAATTATGCCCGTAGTCAGGGTGATTATTCACCGCCCACCGACCTGGGTGTACGTGGCATATTACACGTGCATATTACCCCTTGTTACTGCCTGCTCCAGGAAATGGATCCTGGGGGAAGGGGGGGGGGCAACTTCCCTTATCAATGCCTTGATGTGTGCGTTGAGGTTTTGAAAACAGACCCATTTTGAAGGACATCGCACGTTGGAAAACCTACCCATAATAAAGGGATGTTGTTAATATAATTATTTCATACCCCTATTTGTTGATTTAATGGAAATATATAACTATTTATCAAACCACGTTAATGGTTATCAATCTTTATCTATATCCCCTAATTTAAGTGTTTAGTTTTAGAACTTATCTATATAATTATGTATAACTCCATATGAATTACTAATATTACTCCTATATTGAGTGAGGAGGCAAATTTCACACCCATTTTGAATTATATTTTCTCACTCATTTCACTCACTTGACCCTTCACTTTTCAACACACACATCCAGGCAGGTTTGTGACCAAGTTGCCCCCCTGGGAAATGCATACGTGCCGTTCTTGGTGCGTAGATGTATTGATTAGGGGCTACACGGCTAAAAGCTCACTGAATTATTCACTTATATGCCACAAACACAATATACCTTAACGGGGTGGGGGCATGGGGGGGGGGGGGGCAGGGGTGGAAGGTATAGGCTGGATGCTGGTTTTCCATATGTATGGAAAAGCATCCAATGCTATAATGGCACTTTCAATTATGGAAACAAGGGCGCTTTTCCATATGTGCGACCATAGAATTATAAGGTCCAGGGGTGTAGCCAGGCCTAAAATCAAAAGGGGTTTTAAGTAAACCTAAGGGGGTTACGACTTACATTTTTGGTAAAATTTCTTATATTGGTAAATCAAAGTGTGTTCCAGACACCCAGGCCCCCCCCCCCCCCCGGCTACGTCACTGCTGCCACATTCCGATTATATGCAGCATTTCCATATAAGGTTTGTTGCTGCTGCTGTCGGTGCCGCTGATTTCCAAAGAAGGCATGGAGAGGGTACGTGGGTTCCCATATATGGAAAATCCACTTCAGAAATGCATCTATGACAAAGAACCTCAAATTATGCAGACCTCATGGGGTACCTTTCATATCCCTCCCAGGCAAGCAGCGGTGTAACCAGCATGCTGTACTTTTTTGGTTAGTCTGTAACATGCCCAATTTTCAAGTAACGGTTACATTCTTTTAGGTAAAGTTGAGACTTACTAAAAAATAATGTAATAAATATTATATTTTAGTGAAGTTGAGACTTTATAAAGAACATTATAATAACATTATTGTAATGTGAAAGAATGTTGCAACAATGCCACAATAAGGTCACAGTGTGACATCACAATGTTAGGTTCTAAATACATTTTGGGTGCCATCAATATAAAGTAACAAGAACCAAAGCAGAACCAAACAGAATGTTATAATAACGTCATATTCTTGTTTAGGCTGCTTCGCATTGAAATGCACACTTAAGCGGCTGTGAATACACTCCTAGTTTTTGATAGCCTGTTAATATCCAAAATTATTTTCTCAAAAATAACTTAGAAATACAGTCTGCACCCGAGTACAATCGAGAGCAGCATAAAGCCCCATACCCACTAGGCGATTTTGCCTGAGTCGGCTGACTAGAATCGGCTGACTATTAGCACAGAATCGTCCAATTTTGGCACCGATTCAGATTCCCAATTAGTATGGTATATTGAAATATACCGATTCTTCTAGTAGAATCGACCGATAATAGCACCAGTGAATCGCCCAACTCTGGTCAAAGTCGCCTAGTGGGTATGCGGCTTTAGGTTTACATAGCAACAGAGCATATTCATACTGCAAGTTCCTTACCCACGCCCCCCACCCCATCAGACACACACACAAACACACACACACACACACACACACACACACACAGAGGGCCAGATCCAGAAATCTTTGAAAAGGGGGGGGGGCATAAAAAAGTTCCGACGGCCCCTCCAGGGGCGCCAGTTTTATCCCAACAAAATTTCAATTTTGGGCCGAAAATAGGGGGAAGGAGGCGCCTGCTGCACCCCCCCCCCCTCCTGGATCCGCCACTGCATACACACACACACCACACACAGTCACACCGGTCACGCACACACACACACACACACACACACACACACACACACACACAAATAAAACATACATACTTTGCGGCACACATGCTTAATGGATGACTGCTGTGCCCATATATGTTCCGTTGATGCAATGCCTATTTCTTTTATAATATAATGTATTCTAAAAGAGGGTTGGGGAACAAGGGTAAATGGAAATGTTTCTATATACAATTGGGATTCTTCAAAAGGATTATTGATGTTACTGTGGGACCTACTTAAAACTTTGTTACATGGTTAGAGGGGGATCTATAGGCTTCATTGTATGTGGGTCCGTATTCAATTCGTGAAGTATAGAACTGCAAAATCAGGGTCCTTTTCATTTTGTGAAGTACAACATTGCTACAAGCAGTTGTTTTACAAAGGATCCAGCGTATGGTATATTACCAAAATCACATGATGATACTGTCCATAGACAAACAGAATAACATCATTTCATCTCTGTGTCAATTCATCATAATTCACCCTTTCAACTGGAGGGACCTGCATTTAATGCACGTGAAGTTGTAGTGATGAAATGATATGATGAACAATATGAAAATACTCTTCATAGAGACACAGTACAAAATGTACTTCAGGTGGTCAGCAAATAATTCATCAGGACCTGTGAACTTCTATACAACCAAAGTCAAATAATTCCATCACCAACAGATGTAGAGATAGGGTACTGTTGTGGATTTATTGAGTGTTCAGCAAAAACGGCACAAGCAAGTTATTAAAGTGGTCGATATGAATCTCCCCTTCTATACCCGCCCACCTGCAATCCAGGCAGCTTAATTGATACACCTAGTGAGTTGACATTAATCCATTGATAGAGACCAATGAAAGTTGCATGTTTTAATCCATTAACCATGCTTATGCCATCAATTACCCCTATCTGCTTCAGCATCATGTACTGTTGTTGTTTTACTTTTTGTTTTTGTTTGTTTGTTTTTCGCTCTGACGTAAATTGAATAAATGACGGACCACCTGCAGGTAACCGGGGGCGGCCGGGGGGAGCACTACCTCTTTGAAGGTTAGTACCAACTGCCAAACTACCGCTTCTGCTTTTTGTTACCGACCCACACACAACACTGCACCTCAAATTTAAGGTTGTTTCAAAACTAGGATATACAGAATCACCAGAGTTGCTAAGGACAATTTCTGATAAAATTGCATACTTTTTTTTAATTACCTTTTTTTTGTTTAAACGAAGAAAAAATAAGGCCAAGTAACAAGTTATCATCCCTATATTGTTCTATGGATCCCCGCCAAGGACGTCATGCCCAGACCGACTTCCGGTCGTCATGCGCACTGGGAACGTCCTGTGGGCCTGCGACTTTTTTCTCTATTTTCGCTCAGGGCGTACAACAGCAGACACTGGCGCCCTCTCCCGGGGGTGTCTGGAGACTGGAACGCCGGGAACCACATTCTCCAAGCAGAGTTGCTGGCCTAGGGGGGCACTGATTCTTTGAAGGTTACTAACCACTGCCAAACTACCACACTTCTTTTTGCGACTGATCAGTCCTGAATTTTGGTTGACCGCCCCCTAATTTTCAGAGGGTCTTACAACCATGATATAGACCAAAATCCCCAAAATTGCCAAGGAAAACTTGTCATAAAATTGTCATTATGCTTTGGTGAGAATGAGGCTAATTTTCAAGTTATTGTCCCTATATTGTACTATATGAAAATAGTTCACCGCCCCCATGTTTTGACTTACAAGCTGCTGACTGCCCCTCAATTTTGACATTCACCGACATCACCTTGCGTGTCCGTTTGTCAGTGGGTACCCATTTGGGACCCAAGGGGGCCCCCAGGGGTATCTGGTCTGAAGGGAAAAACAAAGTCATAATGCAAAAAGGGCACATAGCTGTGAAATATTATGTCAATGTTGTTGGAGACAAATTTGAAGTCAACTCCTTCCAGAAGCGGATTAGTCAGCAATGAGGAATTTGGATTTCCGTGAGACGTCAAGGTAGATACAGGATTTTCGAAAAGTGGGGGTCAGCATAAAGGCTAATTACTAAAACGGTATGCATTCACGCCCACGTACGTGACATTTTCCCCTCTTTTTGTAGTTTAGGGTTCCACCAAAAGGGGGGTTAGGACCCCCTGGATCCCCCCCCCCTAGATCCCCCCCTGGATCCCCCCCTGGACGTCCATGATTTGTAGGCTTTATTTTTTATTGCAGCCCTACCCCTTTGATACAAACATATGATACAATGTTCTATCAAATTTAAGTCAAACTTCAGTCTTTTACATTTGGTACAACACTTTTTAAGCTTGGTTATTTAGAAATTATGTTTGTAGCCCTGAAAGAAGAAGGCGGAAAATCTTTGACTTTTCTTTATGAAATTTGATCTTTTAAAAAAAGTGTCATTTCATGCATCCTTATTCAGTATTCCGAACATGCAAGAAGTTGAGAAGCTTGGATATCATAATTATGACATTTTAGGAACTTAAAATCAATGATTGCATACAAAACCTTATGATGAAGTGAGTAAAATGTGCAGTTCTGTCCCGGAACCCCCACTCTTTTGTCCACTTGTACGCATCAGCGATCTAAGAATTGCAAAGAAAGGGGTCCATCGAAGCAAAGTTTGCATGTCTGCGAAAACTGAAGTGAAAAAAAGGGGGGAGGGGGTAATTTTCACCACAGATTTCGTGAAAATCAGAAAAAGAGGGTGCTTTTTTTGCACATCCTTTACATTCGCACTTTCAGATAAAAGGGGTGAAACTGGGGTCATTTTAGGGTGAAAATTAAGTGAAAAGGGGGTATTTCTCAGGTTAGAATATTGATGGGTTTCCACTTACGTAGTTAAGTGTAGTTATGTCTCGGCATGGAGAGTGAACAAGACCCCACCCCTGAGGTCACTGCGGGGAATTGTGGGACGAAAAATGTGTTTTTCAGCCAAAGAGAGACCTTTGCTTACCTAGCGCTTCCTACGCATGCGCCAACGTCCCATAATTATCCGACAATATTTTCTGCATCAATGTTGTTCCAACTTCTATCTCTCGGGCTGCATTCCAAGGACAACGATATACTTTGACGCCGACACCTAAACCGGTATCTAAAGTGGGAATCTTGGTTTGTTCAAGGAGACGGTTATATACCAGCGCTAGGCCCAGCTACGAAGGTTCATTCCCTCCTCCAAATAGTGGCTGTAAATCTTCAAAGGAAGCCAAGAAGGAACAGACTTCAAAATGACAAAGTTGCGCGCAAACATGTAAAAAAATTCTTATGCATGTCAGTAGCACATGATGCACAGTAACATTTATTTTGATTTCTTTTATTTAATTGCATTTATTCAGGCAAAGGATTTCAGCAGAGTCGATTTCGAATTATCATTTTTAAACAGTAGAAATTTTTTCTGGACCTGCAGTAAATGACGTTCTCAGTGACAATGTCATTTTCAGTTTGTTTAAGCTGTTGTTTTTTTTTGCTTCATACTTACCATACACCTGAGTCAGAACCATGGAATGTATTTAGATAGTTGTCTAAGTTTACATAATTCAGTCACTTTGAGCGCTGAAATACCAGGGGAGGATCAAGGAATTCTAGAATAGGGGCGGGCACATCAAAAAAGTGTCTCTGCTCCCCCTCAGGGGGTGCCAGATTTATAGTTATAAAAAAATGTAACATATGAACAAAAAAGGGGGGCCCAGCTGAATAAATCAGTCCCTGAATACTTTTGGTTTCTTTTAACTATCTAAGCATTCTCATGAGGAGGAGAGTTGGTCAGTGGTTAGAGAACTTGTCTGCTAATCTAATGGCCTCTGGTTCATTTTCTGGCCCAGCTTCTTACCAAGTCATGGATTATGACTAAGTATATATTATGTAACATGCATGTTTTTCCTGGGGCCCGTGTCAAAACAATCTCCGTAGCTACGAAGGTTTTATGTTCCCTTATGGAAACTGTGGAGAGTTTGAAAGGTCCGTTTCATAACAAAACTCCCCTATATCAACACAAAACTCACGTAAATCAACCCAAAACTCCTGTAAATCGACCCAAAACTCCTGTACATCCATGCAAACTCACATAAGCAAAAACAAAACTCGAGTAGCAACGGCATCCATAAAGGTGGTCGTCACTTTATGAAACCAAAACTCACATAGCAGTAGAGGTTTGTTATGAAACAGGCCCCGGGAGCAGTCCACAAACTTACCAGAGGCTGTGGGGTGCAGAATTATGTCCCCTATGGCTATGCACAAAATTACCCCAGATTCCAAAATATCACCAAAATATAATGTTATCATAACATTCTAATTTGATGAGATTTCAACCTCACCGTCAATAACTGAATTGTTACTTGCTTTCTTAGTAAGTAACAAGCTGACTAAAAGAAGTATGGTTACATGAACAAGAAAATACAAAAGGGGCAATATGCATCAGAAATGCCCTAATGTATGGACAAATAATTGGTACCTACATTACATCAAATAATATCAAATTTGACTCTCACCCTTAAATAGATTTATACCAATGAATCTATAAATTAGAGAGATAAGGTTGGATAAAATCAGTTTGAATGAGAGACAAATTATGGCAATCCAACGATTTAACAAAATGGCATGAAGAACTCAATTCTCTGATTGACGGTTATTGACACAGGGGACTGATCTCTCCGTCCCCTATTATCACCCACAATGACAACCAGCATGCATGCGCAGCTAGCGTATAGAATCAACTTATCCAATAGACTGTAGTTACGTCCAATTAAGTCTGCTGGGTGTTCAAACTAGGACTGTATACCAGCAACCATTTTAAGAGGGAATCTCCACCTAAATCCCAGCATGTTTTGGGGCCACTGGTTTATGGCAGGTAGGACCATAAACCAGCCAGCACCAAAACAACCATCAAAGGGGTTCCCCACGCCATTTATAGAGGGCCAATAACAGAATTCCTTGCCATGGGCTCTTGTGGGTGTAAGGACCTATTATGCAAGAGGTATCTAGGTCATGAAAGACTGCATATCAAAAAGACCCACAGAGAGGCAGTGCTGGGGCTGGGTGCTTTTTGTGCATTTCATGTTTGTATAATCCATAGAATTTCCCCAATTGACTGCATTAACTCAGCATGCATGCGCTCTGAGATTATAAAGGTTGCCCTTTTAACATTTTTTGTACAAAGTTAAAGTTTGATGGAGCAATCAGAATAATTTCCCAATTTACATACATAACCTTCACAGTATGTGGGGCACATCAATGAATATGGCAATATAAAAAGTACATCTCATTGAAATCCAAATAACAAGGTCTTCCAACAAAGTCCATACTTGATTGAACAGCGGGATATCATTGGACAATTTGGTTATACATCATCATTTCACTGTCCTGGGGATATACATGAGGGGGCGAAAGATCACTTATTCATTTAATGTTTTCCCACAAAGTGCATACTTGATTGAACAGGGGGGTATCATTGGTCAATTTGGTTATACATCATCATTTCACTGTCCTGGGGATGGTAGTGAGGGTAGCGAAGGATCACTTATTTATTCGAATCAAGATATCCGGGGAAAGTGGGGAGGGCAGCTTATAACACTACCCCTTCGATCACCCCTCTGGTTCCGCCGCTGAGTGATATTAGTTTCAGAGTTTGCTTTGTGTTTCTTTTCAACTGTCATTGTCAATAATGTGCTTTACTTTTCTGAAGACAGTCTGAAGTGCATTATGGTGCTTGTGCGTACAAGGTAATAATGTTACCTCTTCAGGGCAAGCTCACAGTCTGGTGATGGTGGGGGAGTGGGGTCAGGACCCCTGGGACCCCTTCTGAATCCGCCCCTAAACTAGACAATGTGATGGAACCTGTCTGGTATAGTTAAAGAGAACCTGGTGGTTTGTACAATCTATGAGCATTACATCACTCACATCCCAGCCAAGGTGCGATGTGAAAATCACGTCATACTTTTTTGGTTTGTCTCTTACTTACTAAAATGTCACATAACGGTTACATTATTTTTCTGACAGGTTGAGACTATAACCGGAACAGAATGTCAATGTCATAGTAATGTTCTAGTGAGGTTATTTCAAGACCAAATACAGACAGAATGTCATTGCCAAGTTCTTATAGGATCCTAGTCAAGAATATGACATTATTATAATGTTATTATAACGTTCTGTTGAGTTCTGCTTTGGTTCATGTTACGTCATTTTGATGGCATCCAAAAACATCTTGAAAACCAAACATTGTGACATTTTACTGTGATGTTATTGTGACATTCTTGTAATGTTCTTTCACATCATAAGAACGTTATTAAAATGTTCTTTATTAGTAGGGTCTCAAGTTTACTCAAATATAATGTCAACATAACATTCTTTTTTAGTAAGTCTCAACTATACCTAAAGTAATGTAACTGTTACGTGAAAATTAGAAAATTATTGTGACATTCTTATCAGGTGAGGTCACAATATTAACCTCATAATAACACTTCAAGAACAATAGTAGAATGTCACAATGTAACTTTGCAACAGTTGGTTGCACCAAAGTTATTGGGAGCCATCAACATAGCATTACAGCAACGTTACAATGTAAGGTTAAAAGGATCTGGTACTGCATGCTTCACCGTTTTTATGACGTCACATCCTTGACTGGGATAGGTTTCTGTCTAAGATACAAATCCTCATTAGTACTATAAGTACACACTGCATGTATAAAACAAATGCCATACTACAAAACACGATGAGATAAGATCTCATTAGGTCTACATTGATTTACCAGGCGACTGTCCCTGGGGTAAAGTATGGGGGATAAGTCTGCCCTGGGGGCAGGTTCTCTGTCCTGGTCCTGAGTGGGGGGAGCACTTGGGCTTGAACAGGTCCCAGGCAAGCAGCAACTTAACAAACACCTTGTGTGACTGTACCTCTTTGGTTAGTCTGTAACCTGCCCAATTTTCACGAAACAGTTATGTTATTTTAGGTCTGTATTGGTTTTTGTTTTTTTATGTTATTTTGTTGAGACTTACAAAAAGAGAATGTTATAATAACTTTATATTCTAGTGAAGTTGAGACCTTAATGTTAAAGAATTTGATAATAATGTAATGATGTTATAACAATGTTATTATAATGTGAAAGGACGTTACAATAACGTCACAATAACGTCACAGTGCAACATTGCAATGTTAGGTTCTAAAGACATTTTTGGGACCCATCAAAAAAAAAAAACAAGAATTAAAACATAATGTTATAATAACGTTATTTAACGTCATATTCTTGCTTGGCGTACCCACTGCTAAACGTACCTTTGAATTGAGGTTGGTGAACGTCAGAATTTAGGGGTGGTCAACACCTTTTTAGGCAAAAAAAAAAAAGGTGGGGGGGGGGGGGGGCAGTGAACTACATCAATAGAAGAATATAAGGGCAATAACTTAGAATTTAGCCTTATTGTTATTCTATTTTACAGAAAAAAGTTATAGAATGTTACCAGAAGTTTTGGGGATTTCTCTAGATTTTCTGACATTGACAGATGCAGATTTTTGGGGCCGGTGACCGGTGTCCCCCCCCCCCCCCCACCCCCACCCCCCAATAAAACGGGCAGCCAACTAAAATTCAGGAGCAGTCAGTCACAAAAAGCAGGGGTGGTAGCTTGGCTGTGGGTAGTAACCTTAAAAGAGTTAGTGCCACTTTCTTGTGCCATATTAGATAATTAGTTTATTTACTGGAGAAATTATGTAAATCTGCCCTATAACCGCTTTATCTTAATGCTATTTTTTATCTGTTTTATCTTAATGCTGATGATTAAATATGATTTTTTCCTTATAACATTTTGATATCTCTGTGCACATCTACCTGATATCTAAACCCAGAGTAAATGATACTCACATATTCATTTATATGCGTCATATTACCATTTGATTACATTCAATCACAGATACCATGACCGCCGTTTACCCAACCTCCCGCTGACGACCCGTGTTTGCACTATTCCGTTACTAGGTGGCGTTGCGGGGAAAGTCACCTATTCCCCTATAGTCTCCCTTAGTAATAGCCGGGAGATATATCCCCCTCGTCAAGTGGCCTCAGACAGTAGCAATAGCCTGTAAAAACAAACAGCACGGCAACAAGATCAACTTACACGGCCCCCTCCCGCCAGCAGGGCTTTTATACGCGATGTAATGGAGTAATCAGAACTACTTGTTGAAACAAACCCCGCGCCGCTACTGGGAGGAGGAGGGGGGCAGGAGGAGGGGTGTGGGGGAGGGGTGTTGGGGAGAAGGAGTGAGTGAAAACGGCCGCTGAGGGATGCCAGAGAAGGCCGGGGGCTATGGGGTGCTAACTGGAAGCAGTAGGAAGTGAAAAAGCACATGTAACAAACCAAGTGTATTCAGAAATACTTAACATTATTTTATTCATGGTCTGATCCAGGAATTGAAAATGGGGGCCAATAAACATGAATGTACAGGGGGCCCCGCAAACATGGGGGGGGGCACCTCCGCCACCCCCTCCCCAGATCCCTAGATCCGCTATTGTTATTAATCCATTTCCTTAAATTGGCCGAGGATATGTCAGGGGAGTATTGACTCAAATTATACAATTTGAAAAAGTGTTATGTCAGATGAGATTATTGAAAGTGAAATGTAGTAGGCCCTATGGAGTATAGAAACATATACGACATTGCAACTTGGGATCCAATCTCAACCCGGATGTACAAAAGAACCCTATTATTATGTGAGTGTAACAGGGAAAGTTGCCGGTTGTATGCTGGCAGTGTTGTAACTTTGGTTTCAGTGTCTAGCAATTCACCCTACCAAGGATAGCTGGTTTATAGTATTTAAAGCAACTGCAGGCTAATTTTGACCAATTTTGTTGACAAAATCCTTACGTAAAATAACATATCTGTTATGTAAGCAAGTAACAGACTGATGTTTGATCAAAGAATGTGCCTGTTACGTCACTGCTTGCCCCCCCCCCCCCTCCCCCCCGTTAAACATGTGACGTTTTTATAATAATGCATTCTGAATTCTTGTTCTGTTATTTTTATGGTTTCCAATTACGTCGATGCAACATACTGCTGTGATGTTGCTCTGTGACGTTATTACAATGTTCTGGTTACATTATTCAACCCAAACAGTATGTTCTTTTAATGTTCTGTTTTGTTTTCATCCTTACCTCACCAAAAAATAAAGTTTTAATAAAATTCTAACTTGGTGAGGTTTGGACCTAACCATAGATAACATAATTTTTATGTACCATCCTAGTAAGTACCAGACTGACTAAAAAAGTATAGTTACTGAACCTTTCTGCGCTGGTGTACCCCATGGCCAGTGCCCATTGAGTAGGGGCAGAGCAGAGCAATGTACTGCTGTGACATTGCACCATGACATTGTTATAACATTCTGGCTACGTTCTTCAACTTATCAGAATGTTTTTATAACATTCTATTTTGATTTCATCCTAAACTCAACAAAATGTATTGTTATAATATCATTCTGATTTGGTGAGGTTCCAACCTCACCATCAATAACATAATTGTTATGTGCCATCTTAGTAGGTAACAAGCTGGCTAAAAACGTATGGTTGCAGAACATTTCTGTTATGTTGCAAGCTGGCTGCGTTAGTAACGTGTCAACTTCACTAAAATGTTATGTTTATTATAACATTATGCTTTGGTGAGTCTCAACATTACATGAAATAACTTAACTGTTATGAGAAAATTCAGTAAGTAACAGACTGACCAAAAATGTAGGATAAATGAGTATGCCTCTTACGTCACTGCTGGCCTGGGCAACGTTGAAGCCCTATCTGAAGTTCTCCAAGAATCCATAGTTTTCAACTCTCACCTCAAGTCAGAGTGCCCCCCTCCAAGGAAGAATATGACATTATGATAATGTTCTGTTTAGTTCAGCTTCGGTTCTTGTTATGTTATTTTGATGGCACCCAAAAACGTCTTGATAATCTAACATTGTGACGTTGCACTGTGACATTATTGTGACATTCTTATAATGTTCTTTCACATCATAATAACGTTACCATAACATTCTTTTTAGGTAAGGTCTAAACTTTACTAAAATATTATAATGTTATTACAACATTCTTTTAAGCAGAGAGAATTATACTATAGTAAGTCTCAACTTTACCTAAAATAACATAACTGTTACGTGAAAATTGGGCACATAACCAAAAAAAGTATGGTGCAGAATGTGTTTGTTGCATTGCAAGCTGGCTGGGCCTTCGGGCTGGGCATCTAATCCCCAGAGTACTTAGTGAGTTGTTGAGAATCCCCCTATAATCCCAAGGTTTACCCCGAGCAGCTCATAGGACCCAGAGCACTTAATGAGTTGTTGAGAGTCCCCCTGTAATTCCCCGGTTTACTGGGAGCAGCTTATAGGCCCAGAGTACTTAGTGAGTTGTCGAGAGTCCCTCTATAATCCCCAGGTTTACTGCGAGCAGCTCTGAGGCCGAGAGTACTTAGTGAGTTGTTGAGAGTCCCCCTATAATCCCCAGGTTTACTGCAAGCAGCTCATAGGCTTAGAGTACTTAGTGAGTTGTTGAGAGTCCCCCTATAATCCCCGGGTTTACCCCGAGCAGCTCATAGGCCCGGAGTACTTAGTGAGTTGTTGAGAGTCCCCCTATAATCCCCAGGTTTACTGCGAGCAGCTCATAGGCCCGGAGTACTTAGTAAGATGTTGAGAGTCCCCCTATAATCCCCAGGTTTACTGCGAGCAGCTCATAGGCGCGGAGTACTTAGTGAGTTGTTGAGAGTCCCCCTATAATCCCCAGGTTTACTGCGAGCAGCTCATAGGCGCGGAGTACTTAGTAAGATGTTGAGAGTCCCTCTATAATCCCCGGGTTTACTGCGAGCAGCTCATAGGCCCGGAGTACTTAGTAAGATGTTGAGAGTCCCCCTATAATCCCCAGGTTTACTGCGAGCAGCTCATAGGCGCGGAGTACTTAGTAAGATGTTGAGAGTCCCTCTATAATCCCCAGGTTTACTGCGAGCAGCTCATAGGCGCGGAGTACTTAGTAAGATGTTGAGAGTCCCTCTATAATCCCCAGGTTTACTGCGAGCAGCTCATAGGCCCGGAGTACTTAGTGAGTTGTTGAGAGTCCCCCTATAATCCCAAGGTTTACCCCGAGCAACTCATAGGCCTAGATTACTTATAGTGAGTTGTTGAAAGTCCCTCTCCAGCCGGAGGTGTGACGTTATAATAATGTTGCAGTAAAGTTCTATTTGGTTCTGGTTTGGTTCTTGTTACATTCTTTTGATGACTCCCAATTACGTCGCTGTGATCTTCTGATGTGACATTCCACTGTGACGTTATTAAAACATTCTGGTTATGTTATTTGACCTAAACAGAATGTTCTTATAATGTTCACCAATAATAACACTATTGTTACGTGCCATGTTAGTATCAAACTGACTTAAAAAGTATGGTTGCAGAACGTTTCTGTTACGTCACAAGCTGGCTGGGACTATAATCCCCAGGTTTACCCCGAGCAGCTCATAGGCGCGGAGTACTTAGTGAGTTGTTGATGGGTGCAGGGTGCTGGTGTCGGCAGGGGCCTGCTCCTGGGCACAGTTAGCGCCGGCAACCAGCAGAAGGGGGCCGCTGGGGCCGGCAGGGCCTGCTGCTGGGCACGGGGAATGTCGAAAACCAGCGAAAAGAGTACGTTTGCATTCCTGTGTAAATCAAGTGGCAGGGTTGTGGGGGAGGCTGGGAGGGGTCCGGGTGGGCTTGGGGGTTGGTCGGTTGGTTGTTGGGGTTTTACGCCATCCCAAGAAAGAATGTGACGTTATTATAATGTTATTATAACGTTCTGTTTAGTTCTGCTTTGGTTCTTGTCACATTATTTTGATGGCACCCAAAAACGTCTTCAGAACTTAACATTTGGACATCACACTGTGACGTTATTGTGACATTCTTGTAAAATTCTTTCATGTTAAAATAATGTTATCATGATGTTCTTTATTAGTAAAATAACATAACTGTTACATGAAAATTGGGCAGGTTGCAGAGTTACCAAACAGATAGTCACAGAATTTGCTTGATAAGTCACTTCTTGCCCGGGACGTTTACATTCCTGTGTAAATCAAGTGGCAGGGTTGTGGGGGAGGGGACTGGGTGGGGCGAGCGAGCGAGTTGGTTGGTTGATTGTTAGGGCTTTACGCCATAGCAACATCTAAGGTCATATAACTGGGAGAATAAGTTTGGACTAATTCACTCATAGGATTTCGGTGAAAAATTGAGGAGTAGTGGAAAAATCAGGTTAAAAATTGAGTTTTCCAACAAAGAGAGAGTTTGTTAAAGGCTGTACTATACAGGAGAAAAAATAAGGATTGAGCTTGGTCGAGATGTACAGAAATCAGACAAATTATTCAAGTAGTCAAAAATAGGATAAAAAGGTATCTGTAGATCTGTGTTTTGTACAGTGTCCCCCACACCAAGGGAATCGAACACCCAGCCTTTCATGACCCTGGTCGGGGCACAGGGTGAGCAGGTCAGACGGCAGATACCAAAATACCAACTGGAAATCGAACTTCAAAATACTTAGTAGTGTTGGGTCCAAAGCACCAATCATGAGGGAGTTTTAGCAACCATGACGTATCTCGATACGTTAATGTATCTCAAAATTTCCTAGCAACATCACAGACTAATGGTGCCATATATATAAAAAACAATTATTTATTTATTGATCACAGAGGAAAATAAGTGTACCCAAACAGACATAATTTTTGCATATGTCGTTACAGCAGAGATCAGAGATTCATTGTGTTCACCTTAGGGATGCGTTGGGGGTTGCTAAAACTCCCTATTACCCCTTAGAATAAGCAGGGGATACTGAAGACATATTCTACCCATAGAGCCACAGAACTCCCATCCCAGTGAAGATGGGGAAGAGGGGGCAAAGAGTAAAGCCCCATACCCACTAGGCGATTTTACCGGCGACTGGCGATGGGCAACAGCAGAATCACTGGTAAAATCGTCACCAATTCAGGTCAAATGTTAGTATCTAACATTGAAATGTTACATACTTACATTTGATCAAAATTGGTAATGATATGACCAGAAATTCCGCTGTTGCCCATCGCCAGTCGCCAGCAAAATCGCCTAGTGGGTATGGGGCTTTAGACATGCCACATTGTTTGGTTACTGTTTTTTCCTCCCAACGCCAGAAAGAATTACTATTTCTGAGATGTTTATATCTAAATGTTATTACTTTTCGTCATATGAGTGGTTTCCCATGGTCTTGTTCCTTTTGACTGGCAGAATCAGGACACCAAAGTATGATCACATCTGAAAGGGTTCCGATATATATGTAGAGAATGATTATGAATAGGGGAAACAAACGAGTAAAGATACCCAAAAATGTCAGTAGAAGAAATATGGAGGGTATAGAAGAAATGGAAAATTAAGAAAGATAAATGGAGTGATTGATTAGATTGCAACAAAGGAGGAAAGACGTTATAGGGAGTGTGAGGTATGGCGCAGTAGGGAGTTTAGGTCTGCGAATGCGTGGTGCTTTGGCGCCACTAGTTTTCGGGGGTCAAGCGCGACTTTTCAGCCTATCAGGACCATCCCTTTACTCCCGTCAGCGGTATAGTGGCTTATCACGGACAAAACAATGGTAGGCTAATCTGACATTGATGAAGCTTTAAGGGTAGGTGGGAAAGGATGCAAGTGTAGTAGAGGGAAACTCTTTTAGAAGGAAGGGTTTGTTGCTTGTACACCTTTTCCAAGGTTCCTGGAACATAGGGTCATTAATGGTGGTCATACCGGTCAAGTGTATAAGAATTTATAGAGACCTGCTCTACTTAAACAGAAGTAAAAATATGAGTAGGCATTTATATGTGTATGTTTGTATTATGTGTAAATGTATAAGGACGGAAATCAACAGAATAATTTGAACATGCTAGAGAGGAATTTGAAGGAAAAAAACTGCAGTTTGTAGGCTACAAGTGGTTTGGGCAGGCTGAGAAACACTGGTAATGATAAACACTTTCAGGATTCGAACCCACAACCTTTGGGCTTGTAGGTGGGGGTCCTAACCACTACACCATGAAGCCACGTAGAGAATGAGAATGGAACTAAATAAAGGGGTCATGACCCAATTCGCTGGTTCCCACAGGTTCTTTAATAAGCAGTTTAACCAAACAGCAACCAGACGGACTGACTATTAGCAGCCTATTTCACTGGTTCTTTGTATTACTTGAATTAAGTTCAGTGTGTAGACTGCTACATGCAAAAGGACACCATATAAGAAGTAGCAGGGTAATAAGAGTGTAGAAGTAGGAGCTGAGAGGGTTGATGCATGGGCGGGACCAAAACACGCGGGGCCGGACTCCCCGCGGGGGATACCGCAGACTAAATATGCACCCCTCATGATATCATTCCCATGTAACATTGTTGCCAGGGTGTCAAATGGCAGGAATGTGTTTTAGATAGGACTCTCCGGGCTCCCCACATAACCTAAAAGCCTGGAGGGTTGGACTGGGAAAATGACAGACTTTACCCTCTGCAGCCTTACTGTAGAGAGGCCTACTGAAACTTTGCCTACACGTTGTGTTTTCTTTGGGTGTTTCCTGCCAATAACATGGGCTGGTTAGGGTATGGTGAAGGACCTGAAATAAGCTGAAACCTCTACTACTACTACGTCTACTGGATCCCCGCCACAGACATAACAAGCATGTTCTGTAACCGTACTTTTCTGGCCAATTTGGACAATTACATTATTTTAGGTAAAGTTCAGACTTTCAGAAAGTTCAGAAAAAAGAGAGAACATAATAATCACATCATGTTTCAGTGAAGGTGAGACGTGACTTAAAAAGAACATTATATTAATGTCATTATAACATGAAAGAATGTTAAACGAATGTCACAATAACGTCACAGTGGGATAACACCATGTTAGGTTCTAAAGATGTATTTGGATGCCATCAAAATAATGTAACAAGACCCAAAGCAGAACCAAAGCAGAACTAAACAGAAAGTTGCGGCAATGTTATAATAACATCGTATTCTTGCTTGGGCCTGCACCCCTCAACTCCCTCAACTCCATGAAGCCCTGGGCTATTTTGACCCTCTGACTCACACAGACCCCCGAGACCCCCTGCATCCCCTGGACCCCCTGGACCCCCTGCACTCCAGATCCAAGCCCCCTACATCCTTCTCCACCCTGCCTCATCCCCTTCCGACCATACTCTCCGTGGTCGGGTTGCTGTCTGGGAAAAACCCCAGGTAAGACAACCCTATCGCCTAATCTAAATGTGCTCCTGAACCCCTTGACCAAACCCCTGGATCCCCCTGGATTCCCCTGGATCCCCTGGACCCCGAGCACTACACATCCCCTTCAGACCACGTTCTCTGTGGCTAAGTGAGACTGAGTCAGGGCAGTGGCTGAGTAAGAAGAGTATCTAAATGCACCCCTGAACCCCCTGAACTAAACTCCTGGATTCCTGGACCCCTGGACCCTCTGCACTTCAGATCCAACCTCCTGGACCCCCTGGACTCCCTCCCTGCCCCTCACATACCTGTCAGACTATGTTATCAGCAGCTAATTGAGACTGAGCCAGAGAGGTGCCATCATCTTATGTAAATGTGCCCCTGAATCCCCTAGACTGTATTCTTGGATCCCCCTGGATCCCCCTGGACCCTGCTGAACCCCCTGGACACTTTCTCAACTCCTCCCATCCCCTTCAATCCATGTTCTCTGTGGCGATGTGAAACTGATTCTGGGTGCTACAGGAATGAGACAACCCCTTCATCTTATCTTAATGCGCCCCTGAACCCCCTGAACCTCCTGAACCCCCTGAACCCCCTGAACCCCTTGGATCCTGCTGGACCCCCTGGACACTCTCTCCACTACTTCCATACCCTTCAGACCATGTTCTCCGTGGCTAAGTGAAACTGATTCTGGGTGCTACAGGAATGAGACAACCCCTTCATCTTATCTTAATGCGCCCCTGAACCCCCTGAACCTCCTGAACCCCCTGAACCCCCTGAACCCCTTGGATCCTGCTGGACCCCCTGGACACTCTCTCCACTACTTCCATACCCTTCAGACCATGTTCTCCGTGGCTAAGTGAAACTGAGTCGGGGTGCTACAGGAATGAGACAACCCCTTCATCTTATCTTAATGCGCCCCTGAACCCCCTGAACCTCCTCAACCCCCTGAACCCCCTGAACCCCTTGGATCCTGCTGGACCCCCTGGACACTCTCTCCACTACTTCCATACCCTTCAGACCATGTTCTCCGTGGCTAAGTGAAACTGAGTCGGGGTGCTACAGGAATGAGACAACCCCTTCATCTTATCTTAATGCGCCCCTGAACCCCCTGAACCTCCTCAACCCCCTGAACCCCCTGAACCCCTTGGATCCTGCTGGACCCCCGGGACACTCTCTCCACTACTTCCATACCCTTCAGACCATGTTCTCCGTGGCTAAGTGAAACTGAGTCGGGGTGCTACAGGAATGAGACAACCCCTTCATCTTATCTTAATGCGCCCCTGAACCCCCTGAACCTCCTGAACCCCCTGAACCCCCTGAACCCCTTGGATCCTGCTGGACCCCCTGGACACTCTCTCCACTACTTCCATACCCTTCAGACCATGTTCTCCGTGGCTAAGTGAAACTGAGTCGGGGTGCTACAGGAGTAAGACAAGCCCCTCGTCTTATCTAAATGCGCGCCTGGAGGGCCGGGAGTGAGACGTCATGGTGTAAGGGGCGCGAAACCAACCGTGGAGCAGCCGCCCCTCCCTACCCAGGGCTGGGGGAAGAAAGGGGGGATACTGCATCTCAAAAGTACTTCACCCTAGAAATAACCCAAGCAAGAATATGATGTTGTTATAACATTATTAAAATATTCTGTTTAGTTCTGGTTTGGCTCCTGTTACATTATTTTTATGCCGCCCAAAAACATCTTTAGAACATATCATTGCGACACCGCACTGTGACTGTATTGTGACATTCATATAACGTTCTTTCACTTTATAATAATGTTATTATAACATTCTTTATTAGTAAGGTCTCAACTTTACTAAAATACAATGTTATTTTAACATTCTCTTTTAGTAAGTATCAACTTTAGCTAAGAATAATGTTATTGTTACTTGAAAATTGGGCAGGTTGTAGATTTACCCCACAAAATGTTCACAGAACGTGCTAGCCTCGGTATGAATTGCCAACATGGCTGGAACTGTAATGGTTTCAAACTGCGAAGAAAGAAACAGCAGCTGATGCAGAAAGTCTGACTTTGACAATGATATTCTTTCACAAGACTGTGAAAAAACTACAAACTACACATTGAAATATGGATTATTAAAAATTTTCGATTGGGAAATTTTGGACAAGCAGTTTGAATATACATTGTACAGACACTGAAAAAAAGACAAGTTTTTTGTTAAGAGATCGTATTGGAGACCCCCCTCCCCCCCCCCCCCGTCTGCAACTTTCCTGTACCTGGGCAGCAGCAACGCATGCACAGGGCCCACATCCTGGAAACGAGGCTCTGGATCCGGCTTTCCCCAAGCCTGGGAAACGGTTACCAGCTGCCTGGATGAGTGTTTGAATCTAGCTATTGAATCATCAGAATCGATCGCCGAAATCCTTGAAATCGGGCTTGAAATTGAGTCTGACGGATCCAGTGCACCCCACCACCACCCACCCCCCCCCTTTTTTAATTTTTGGTCCGCCCCTGTCTGTGGTATTACTTTTTTCCATGAAATGCAGGCTCTGAAGAAAAAAGGATTATTACATGTTAAAGTAATTGTACTCCATGGACAAGTGATAAATAGTTTTATAATTACTCATATTTATAGCAACTTTGAACTATGACATGACTTGAGATCCCAATTGAGATAATCTTAAAGGGAACCAACAGCAAATGTAGGATCAAAATTGTGGTAACCCACCAAAATTGGTTTGTTATAAACATTGCTGTCTACAGGTATACATGACAAGTGTATTATGGATTTCAGGTTAATTTATAGCCAGTTATCATGATTTATACTCCACCAATGGCTTAAGTTAAACTCTTTGAATGAATTTTAATGGTTATTTGAGTTTGCAAATTTTTGTTATATTTTGATACCACATTGCCATTGCTTTTGGCTCCCTTTAATGATTCTTATTCCTGCCTGGCCCGTCGGTCTCCCCCGTCCCCCCCCCCCCCCCGGCGTCCCGAGGTCTGGTTTCCATGGCTCCCTCCTCCAGACCAGGTGGTACCCGCCCTGGAGAAGGGGGGCGGGGGGGGGGGTCTGCCCCCGTCACCATGGTTACCGCGGGGGTTACCATGAGGGGGGGGGGGCAGGGGGAGTCGACTTTTAGCGGTATTCATGCTTTCTGTTAGTATGATGAGCTGTTTATGTAAAAGCCATGCACAGAAACAAGGAACTAACCTAAAGCTCGGCATGAAGAAAAATTATAGAATACCAGACCCATCAAACAAAAATGAAATTCATCAAAGAAAAATTCGTACGTTTAATTTTTGTGGTGGTCAAGTGATCATTTCTGAAAGTATGTTTTGCGAAGTCAATGCATAAGAATGGGATGCTAGTACAACAACCTGTGTTTGAAGATTTGATTTCAATTTGTCAAAATAATTAAGGGGGGAGACAATATGCATTTTTCCCCACGTCATTTCTTTCCTTGCAAATAAACTTGTAATGCTTGTCCTATATACAGTTACATAAGACAGGCAAGCAGCGACATAACAAGCACGTTCTGCGACTGTACCTTTTTGGTTAGTTTGTAACCTGCCAGGTTTTCATGTAACACTAACCTTAATTTAGGTAAAGTTGAGACTTACTTAAAAAGAATGCTATAATATCATTATATTTTAGTGAAGTTGAGATCTTACTAATAAAGATAGTTATAATAACGTTATTATGATGTGACAGAACATTACAAGAATGTCACAATCATATCACAGTGGGACACCGCAATGTTAGGTTTAAAGACGTTTTTGGGTGCCATCAAAATAACTTAACAAAAACCAAAGCAGAACTAAACAGAACTTTATAATAATGTTAGAATAACGTCATATTCTTGCTTGGGAAGAGGTGGCTCTTTTTGTACATATTTATTTCCATCGTTCCGACCCCTCACACCCCCTGGGGTCCCTCCTTGGGCGTTGATTGGCTCTCGCCCCTCGTTGACTCCCCACCTTGTCCACATTACCCTGAGTGGGCCACATCACTCCCCACAAGTACTACCCCTGCACCTACCCGTCCACCTACTCCTCCACCTACCCTTACTTCCAGCTGCAGAAGGAGAAGGGGGGGCACTTACTTTGAGTTACTCTACGCTGCCAAGAAAAAACAATCTAGGACATAGGAGAGACAGGTCAGTGGCGGATTTAAAGAGGGAAGTGCCCCCCTTCCTTTTTTTCTTATTGTTGGCCAAATTTAGATTTGTTCTTTATGTAAAATTCAGGCAGGCAAGAATCTGACATTATTATAACATTATTATAACGTTCTGTCTCGTTCTTTTAACGTTATTTTGATGGCACCCAACAACGTCTTTAGAACCTAACATTGCAACGCAACACTGTGATGTTATTGTAACATCCTTGTAACATTCTGTTACATTATAATAACATTTCTATAACGTCATTTATTAGTAAGGTCTCAACTTCACCAAAATATAATTTGTTATAACATTTGTTTTTTAGTGAGTCATCTAAAATAATGTAGCTAGGCCTATTACGTGAAAATTGGGCAGGTTACAGACTAACCAAAAAAGTATGGTCCAGAGCATGCTTGTTAAGTCGCTGCTAGCCTGGGAAGTGCCCCCTTCCCTTTCCCTCCCCCAGCCCGCCTGCCCCTACCCCTGCAGTGGGCGGGGAAAGGAGCCTGTCAACACGGGGATAACCAGAGGAGGAGCGGGCTGGGCAAAAAACGGGATATTAGAGGGGATCGCCGGCATGTCTGTCATTCCCAGGACGTTCCACTATTTGTTGGAAAATCCTAGGTTAGAGATAACGGTTTACTTTTTTCTTCTTGTTTTTTTTGCTGAGGTTGCCTATTCCAGTATGATATATATATTGAGAAATTTCTCTTTCTTATGCATATTTGGTAAATACAGAAAATGTGACACATTGTGGATGGACTATATAGTTAAACACAAAGTAGGGAAAAGCATTACCCCTACAAGTCACTACACGCAGTTTTAAAACTTTAGACATCTAATTCAGTATAAGCAATTTCCCTGTTTATTTTGTATGGAACCCAATTATTATCCGACGATTAAACGAAAGGAATAATGTGAGGGTCCTGTCTCACGTTTTTCCTAGAAATTCTCTTCTCAGCCTTTATATTGTAAGGTGATCCTTGAACATAAAATATACGCTCGTAAAAATACCCCTTGCCACATTTTAAATAACCAATTGCAAAGACCTGATTTCAAGGTGTTCAGGGCCCTCCGGGAGTGGATGGGAGTGCCCCATCGTTCAGCTGTCAATCAAGTAGAGGCGATGTTGTCATGGGATCACTCTCCCTATCCCCACCCACCCTGCCCTACCCCACCCCCACCATGTACACCAGTACCACCCCTACCTAACCCCCCCCCCCCCTCCCCCCTACCCACCTGGCAGGCGTCATGTCGCAGGGATCACCTTGATTTACTCACCTGTGGGGCCACAGAAGGTAAAACCCAACAGTTTTATTCAGATTTTTCTGATAATCAAAATACAGAGTTGGTTGGCCAAGTAGGGACAGACTCACAGAGCTTAAAGCCCAGTGGCTGAGCAGTGCATTGTCCAAGGTTGGTGAGTAATGACAACTCAACTCAACAGCTGAGTTGGGCCTCTTAATTTAGGAACCCCATCAGCCCTAAGGTCCATATAAGGGGCGGATCAAGGAATTTTCAAAAGGGGGGGCGTGCTATAGCAAAATGTTTCTCGGGGCACTCCAGGCTCAGGAGTTTTACATTAAACAAAGTAATATTTGGGCCAAAAAGGGGGGTGTGCGCCCTAAATCCGCACCTGCATATCACACAGTTCTATCTGTCTATGAGGACAATTAAAAGTAGGGGGCAACTCTAAGTTGATATACCACTCCAGAGCAATGTACAATTATGTACGTGACCAGATACATGGGCTTAACACTAAGTGTCTTGACCAGCTTTTGCTTATTATTCTCCAATCGAAAAGCAGAATTAAAGAGAATTATGTAACGACTTTATGAATTACATATTTTTGAAAATTTAACATCCACTGCAACACCAGCCCGTCCTTTTCAAATGGTGGTTCCGCCCTCGACCCGTGGTTTACGTTATGTACGGCCATGTGGTCAGGTAGTGAGGGGAATGGGGGTGGGGGGGGGGGGAGGTACTTGGTCGAGAAAGGGGTATCAACTGCAGTCGGACCATCAAGGGGCTCCAGCGGTCGATCGCCAATTTTCCTAAAAAAGACAGGGGCTGTCAAATCATCTAACCACTTATTAGGATAGCTGTCAACAATAAATTATATATATATATATATATATATATATATATATATATATGATACTAGATTAAAAACCAATTGTAGGTTATCAAATTCCTTCATGAAAGCTCTCAAACAAATTGTTGCCTTCTGGAACTAGGGATATTTATTTGCCAGGGATGTCCATGAGGGACGCTGAAAAGGGGGGCTGTCAGAGTAACCCAGTTTTTCTGGGGGCTGTAAAAGAGGGGGATGTAGTTTTGCAGTTGGTACCTACCTTCATATACTGAGTACCCCCCCCCCCCCCCCCACCGCCCCCAACAGGAGCTGGGGGGTTGGGGGATGGGGAGGGACTTCAAACTTTGACTCCAAACGCCAGGTACCAGAAAGCAGCGCTCTGATTGGTTGGCGCAATGAGAGCGGAGCGGGCACCCAACCTGCGCCTGGAGACCTATGATAATACGTGGGAATGTGGGGCGAACATGTGCATGGAGAGTGTACGGGCGGGTTGGTAGGGACTAGGAGAGAGACAGGAGGGCTGGGAAGGCATCAGTCAGAGCAGGGGGAGAGGAGGGGGAGGTGAGAGTACGCGGTGTGAAGTCGACCCCCTTACAACATTATAACCACCTCTATAGTCTACTACAGCCTCTCTCAACCCCACCACAGCCTTAGGACTTTACCCAGGGATATATACCACACAGGGGACACCCCACTTCTACATCAGGAACCCAGGAGAGGTACAGGAGGGGTCAGAAACAGCCAGGAGTTGGAGAAAACTTACCCTGCATCCGATCTCCCCTAGTAGTACACAACAGTCCCTGAGTGCTGGCTGCACTCCCGGGACCCCTTAACGTTACTAGGCTAGCACGCCCTGAGGACTAAGCTACACACAGGGACGGACTAGACTGGTTCATCAGGTAATTATAAGCCTACACTTTCACTGCCTCACTTAGTTAGACATGCAGAGGTGGTAGGGGGAGAGAACAGAGTGTTATCCCTCCCCCCACCTCCATACAAATATACCCTGGGTACCCCGTGTAACTTAGTGTACATCACATGTACAACACTACAACGGTATGAGGTACAGCAACAATGATTTCCAGGTTTTGATCCGCTGCTGTTTGCCCACCCTGTCACCTTCATCTCATAGATACGATCACCAAAGAGAATTCACCACAGCTTGTCTTTACCGTAAAACTGACCCTGGCCTGGCTGTCGGTACAGTGTAAAACATCCATCACTCACTCATAGCCCCAACAAACCCTTCCCCCGGCACTCCATACCAGGATATACCAAGCCCTACCCTCCTGGCCAACTCCTCATGACAAGAAGGTAACAACAACTTCACCCCCTCCCAAACACAGGGGGAAACAGAGAGTGGAGAGAGAGGCAGTAAGGGTTGTCGGAAAACCCTGCCTGTGATCTGCCAAAGTGACTGACTCTCACTCACTGACTCTACTACCAACCCCCTTCATTCCAGGCCACCCCCACCACCACCACCACCACCACCACTCTAGTATACTAGCACCACCTCTCCACACGTGGGCCCCCACCACCACCACCACCGCCAGCGTGAAGCGACATCTCAATCGGCGACCTGACGACACTGCCTCCCCACGGCGGTGAGACTTTTATACCGGGATCTCTCAGCGCTTTCAACAAGCGGCCGGGAGAGGAGGGGATCTCTCAATAAGTGGTAACTCCCTTAGCTAGGCTTGAAGCTAAGAGTACAACTTCTCCTGGGACGGCCGTGATCATGTATACAGGCTCCGAGGGAGAAGCCACCGCCCGGCCCCCAGTAGGTATCTGACGGGGCTTCATCCCTTCACCTCCCCAGCCTTCTCCCGGTCCCTTCCCCTTCCCTTCTTGCTTGGTCCCTTCCCTGCCCTGCCCAGCCGCTACCCCATCGACCCTCGGCCCCTTCCACTGCCCGGCCCCTTCCCCTGCCCTTCCCCTTCCCCCGTCAAGCCCCTTCCCCTCCCCTGCCCTTCCTCCTGCACAGCCCCTTCCCTTTCCCCGTCCCCTTCCCCTGCCCGTCCTTTCCCCTGCCAGGCCTTTCCCCTGCCTGGCCCCTTCCCCTGCCTGGCCCTTCCCCCTGCCTGGCCCCTTTCCCCCGCCTGGCCCCTTCCCCTGCCCTTTCCCTTCCCTTTTCCCTGTCCGGCCCCTTTCCCTTCCCCTGGTCAGCCCTTCCTTTCCCCTACCCTTCCCCTTCCCATACCCTTCCCCTTCCCCTTCCCCTGCCCGGTCTCTTCCCCTGCCCGACCCCTGCCTGTCCCCTTCCCCTGCCCCTTCCCTTTCCCCTGCCTGTCCCCTTCCTCTGCCCCTTCCCTTTCCCCTACCTGTCCCCTTCCCCTCCCCCTTCCCTTTTCCCCTGCCTGGCCCCTTCCCTTTCCCCTTCTCCTTCCCCTTTCCCCTGCCCTTCTCCTTCCCCTGCCCAACCCCTTCCCCTGCCGGACCCTTTCCCCTGCCTGGCCCATTTCCCTGCCCGGTCGGCCCCAGGGTTCACCCCGTGGTCCTCTACACCCCTTCTCCTCCCACCACCACCCCACTACCCCACATCCCGGCCGGCTCCCCCCCCGGCCCTCGGCCTAGTTATTTTAGGGTGCGTGTTGTTGCCCGGCCGACTGGCAGAGGCAGGAGGAAGGGGCAGGAGGAGGGGGGCAGGGATGGGGGGAGCAGGGACCTCTGTTCTTCTCGTTTCTCCAACTCTACAAGTGGGGAATTGTTGTACTCTCACAGCATGGGCTCCAAGGGGGTGTTCCTCCAAGGGGTTTCGGGAAACCCCTCAGACGTCAAAAATGCAAAGGTCACATGCCTTAGCACCATAGTATATTTCACTCTCCATGGTACACCACAGCAAATTCAATCAGAATTTCTTAGTTTGCACCCCCTCCAAATCCCCCGAACACTCGTAAATCCCCCTGAAACGATGATGTGGATGAGGTACTCCTTGAATATATTGTTTACAAACCAGTCACATTGTAAGGCCTGGTACATGTACTCCTCTAATGGGGGCACCAGCTCTGTAATACAACCTCTTAGGTTGATCTGTGTTTCATTTGCCCACTATAGTCTATGCACAGTTTCGCATTGAGCATGCAGATTTAACAATAGGAGAGGCTTCTGAGGTTAGGTAGTAGATACCAGGGGCGGATCCTAGGGGTCGTGATCCTGCCCCTCCCCCTCCCCTTTTGGTAGTCCCTTAAACTACAAAAAGAGGGGGGGGAATGCCACGCACATAATCATATGCGCAAATGTACGCAGTTTCTATACTTATAGCCTTTATACGGACCCCCCCCCCCCCTTTCAAAACCCCTGTATCTGCCCCTGCATAACCCTGGTCCTTTGGCACCGCCCCCTCCAGGGTTTGAGTAACTGGAGCAGGGTTGTAGTACAAGAGAATACCAAGGGACCCCAGTTAATGTAGTAGAAGGGACCCCAGTTATTATAACCACAACAACGGCAGGTCCCCGTTGGGGTACTGGGGTGGGGCTTCGGCTCCTGGGAAGAATATAGGCCCCTAGTAGCCCCTGCTGATTGCAAAAGGTGACGATAGGGGGGACCAAGCACTGACCAAGTTGTTCTTTGGGTTCAATTCCCAGCTGGTGTCTGGGTTCATTAAGGGATGAGGTACAGCAAAACTGATAGCTAGGTTTGATCCCCTGCTGTGTGCCTGCCCTGTCACCCTCATCTCATAGATACAATCACAAAAGACTAACCAAGTCAAAACACGTGTCTGAAAAGTCAGAATTCTTCCTAACTCGTTTTTACCGTGAAAATGACCCTGGCTTTCAGTATTCCATCAATCACTCATTCACAACGGCAGGTCTGGAGACTGGGGCTGGGTACGAGGGAGGGGGGGGGGGGGGGGGCTTCTACGACAGTCTATAGGCGAGCAACAGGAACTCATGTTGTACTTGCAGTCCTATCTCAAACAGAATCCTTTGGGCATTTGCTTAACATGAAAACAAGTGGCTTCGCCAGGCAAAAAAAAACACTGTCAGGAATAAAATCCCTTCAGGATTCGAACCCACAACATAGGGGTTTTCGATGCAGGGCCATGAAGCCATATAGAGGACAAGAGAGGTAAGCGGGGATTTAGGGAGGGGGGTGTGCCAGTAAAAATAAACATAAGGGTTTAGCACCTGTCCATACTTATAATGTCATTTATCTGGTCACTACTCATGGTCATTGACAACCAATGGTCTGTCATTCTGCTCAAATATGGACAATCTCCCAGGACCTGGCTGGCCTTGAAAGGTCTTAGGGCTGAGTGTATAGTTGTATAGGCCTACCTAAGGGACGGTGTTGTTCATAAAGTGATCCAGCACCATCATAAAAACCCAATAGGTTAATCACTCCTTTAATGATTCATTCTGTGATGGTACTTGTTTACCTAGGGCTATACAACCTCAAGCAATGTTGACTTGTGGCACAAGTGACATGTTATATAGGTAGCAACTGTCATAGAAGTCAATGTGGGTAGACCACTTATAAGGAGTTTTAGCAACTCCGACACATCTCGTAACGCAAATGTAACGCATCTTTTATCTCAGCTTTTATGAATCATTTTAAAATTCTGTCAAAAGCAGTTTGTTCTAATGCCAATATAATTAACAAGATTTGTTAATATCATTTTCCTCCGTACTACTTTCTACTTTCATTGGCCAAGGATTGCATAGTTTGTCCTGTACAATACCCAAATGTTTAGAGATACATTGACAAGATGCGTCGTGGACGCTAAAATTCCCTAATATCTTGGTCTATTCCGAGATAGAGTACCAAGAACAATTTCCACCTAGCTAAGGTGATGTTTTGGTACTAGTGACTCTGTATAAACCAACACCATCATAGAAACCTATTGGGTAGATTATTATGCTATTGGCACATTCTGGGATACGCACTTTCAGTGAGACCAATAGGTTACTGTCCATTCTGTGACAGTGTATTGAACAGATTTTATCGACTTGCACTACCACTATGGACAACCATTTAGTTGATCAGCATAGTGTTGCATGGTCGCTTCTGAGACCCTGGAATGGCAATGGCAATTGCCTGAGTGAAAAGCAAGAGATCTAAAGGCTGTATTCCACATGACGAAAGTTTGCTGTCAATTTGCAGTTGCTATCGTTTCGGCAGTGCCGATACATAATCGGCAGCAATGCCAATAGAATTTACCTATTACCTAGAATTTATGTTGGTAAAATTGTCCTGTCGATTTTGTACTGGCTTCTGATATTGTATTTTTGGTGGCCAAAATTGCACCGAAATTGGGTGACACCGATATACAACGTTACCATGGAGATGCTCAGTAGCGGGGTCATGCACTTTCGGTATGTGGAATACGGCCTTAGCCCTTTCAGTATTGCACTTTAATAAAATTAATGCAAATCTGTCGCCGGAGATTTGATCTTTTTAAGGATAGACACCAGTGGTTGCGGCATGAATGGCGCAGCTCCCTTTATTCACAGTCACAAGATTTGTTTCATATAGTATCAATGAATTGAAAACATCATTGAATAGCCAACAAACAACCATATCTATTGATGTAACTTACATAAAAATAGCTGGAACAATGCTTATTTAGGTGGGTTGCAAACCTAACAATTATAATTTCAGAATTATTTTTTTGAACATTGATATCTCATTTAATATTAAACTTTGAGCTCTGAAATTTTTAGTACATCTTCTTCAAATGTATGCCGAGGGAAGTGTGTCTCAGAATTTTGAAGTAGGTCCCAGTTCAATTTTTATGAAATGTAGAAAATGGTATTGGCAAAAAAACTGAAAAAGTTTCCCGTTTTTTGCCGTTTTGGGTCATAAAATGAAATCTAAAGGGTTTATAGGAAATCTGAGACACGCTTCCCTCCTTAATAACATTCTTAAGGTGTCTGCAAGGTTTCATTAATGTAAGTTGAATAGATAAGAAATGCAATTATCATGCTAATATTTTGGGCAGATCTCTAGTAACTATGAGAGTGAATTGTACAGAACATCATCGCATAGATACGATCATCAATGATGATCGTACCTATGAGATTCAAAGACCAAGTCAAAACGCATGTATGAAAAATCAAAATTCGTCCCAACTTGTTTTCACTGTGAAAAGTACCCTGGCTGTCTGTATGTTGTAAAACATCTATCACTCGCTCACTAAGGACGTAGGGTGGAGTGGCTATCAGCCCACTTTGATTATTGTACTTGTACCCCGCCTAGAGCAGGATAGCATTCACAACACGTTTCATGTGCTCAATCCCTGGCTGTGTCTGTAATGGGTATTACGATAGAACCCTAGGGGTATATGTACAACAATCCCTAGAGTACCAGAATACCGCGGGGGACTTAATGCAGTGTATCTCTCAGTATAGTACCCATAGGCATGCAGAGATTTCTGATGTTATTGTAATGGACTAGTGACGTCAGTCATATGTGTATGGGGGTTATGTAACCATGACGCCATAGAACTCACCGTGACGTCACGCTGGTTTCTGCCTATTAACTCAGGTATTTTCTCTGACCCCCAAGGACCACACTATCTTCGCTTCTGATTGTTATGATTTCAGACTAGAGAGGAAAGCGGTTCTGTGGTTCAGGATCTTTTTTGTTTTTTTTATTTATCATTCATCCTGAGTGAGCCTTAGCGTAAGCTAGTTTTCATGGATCTTACAGCATCATACACATGGTAACATGTTTTATTTTTATTGTTTTTTTTAAATGAGATAACAATTGAAAGATTTTATCAAATAGAGTTATGATAAAATTGAATTTCAATTGGATTGAATTTAATGCGAGATAGACTTGGAGTCCTTTTGTTTGTGTGTAGAGCTAGAAGGTTGTGACTGCTGCAGACTGAAGATATCCCACTCTAGTATGTGCTTATATGTGTCAGCTGATATTACAAAATGATATCATAATCCTGCAGCAATAGCAGAAGAAGTTGCACTGATATGGCGGCAGCTTTCTAATACCCATTACGGACTAGCCTCAGAATGGGCATTATGCATGTATTGAACTGTCATTACGAGCGCGTTTTGAGGCTAGTCTGTAATGGGTATTAGCCACCGAATATCAAAATGCGTTAACATGATATGGCAGGAACCTGCGAAATAGAAAGTTAATGACGTGCAAGCTGATAACTAGGATTCTGTAATTCGGCTGCCTTTTTTCAGTTTTAGAAACAAAAGTCCAATAGCTCTTTATTATACTTATAGGTAATACTTTAGACATATATGGGACATTGTAATACACGTATATATATAGCCAGTAGGGGAAGTGATATGGACGCTAATATATGTACACATTTCATATGTATGCTCACATATATTATATTGTAAATATAATTATATATTATATTTATAATATGATATGTGTGGGCATACATATAATGTGTGTATTCCAAGGTGTATTATCAATTTCAAGATGGAAAATTGATAAATAGAAGGATAGAGACACGTACAGATCTCTATACCTTTACATGACGTAATCTCTTCATGTGATATTTCAGGAAACACAAACCATCATAACTGCACATTAGACAGGAGAGAGTGTTCCCTATACAGCACAGAATATATACCCCCCCCCCCTCCTGACCGTCCGTCACCCACATCCCACTCACACACACCTCCACCTCCCCCATATCACCTGGGACACAAAGGTGTCTCTGTCTTACCTCTGTCTTAACGTGCGTGTACCTGGGGTGGTGAACTGGGGGGTGAGGGGGGCGGACATACACCACAGCAGCTGCCACCTGGCATATTACACCCCCCACCTCCGACATATACCCCACCCCCCTACAACGTCCTGAAACCCCAGGGGGCGGGGGGGTACTTGGTTTAGTTTGAAAAAGGGGTAACAACTGCAGACCATCAAGGGGCTGAAGCTGTTGATCGCCAATTTTACCAAAAAAAAGGGGTGCTGTCAAACAATCTAACCACTTTGTAGGATAACTGTCAATAATAGATTATACCTGATACTAGATTAAAAGTCAATTGTAGGTTTAATAATGTTATTATATCAAGCAAGAATGTAACAAGAATGCCACAATAACTTTACAGTGCGACCTCTCAATGTTAGGTTCTAAAGATGTTTTTGGGTGTCATCAAAATAACATACCCAAAAACCAAAGCAGAACTAAACTGAACATTGCTGCAACATTATAATAACGTCATATTCTTGTTTGGGTACCCTTTACGGACTAAGTATCCCCCTATTCACTACCCAAGGCCCCTACATACCTAGTAGGCAGCGGCCGAAAGTAGGAGAGTGTGGTAGAAGGGGAGGTAGGGGGTAATAGGTGGTAGGGGAGGAAGGGCGTGGCAGGGGTGGTAGGGGGTTGGTGTGGGGTGGTAGAGTGGGGGTAGTAGCACGGGGAAAGGGGGTGATTATGATTATTACCGGGGCCCCAGGCCGGGGAGGCCCGGTGGGGTGTGACGGGAGGATTGCCTTCTGCCCCGGGGTGACGGCCGGGGGGACCGGCCTGTGGGGGATTGGGGAGCGGGGGCAGGGGTTTAAGAGAATAGGGGGTGTAAAGTAGAGGACACATAGACTGTCACTGAGTGGAGGGCCCAGCCCAGCCGCAGTTGTGACGTGATAATAAAGTTGCAGCAATGTTCTGTGTTGGTTCTTGTTACGTTCTTTTGATGACTCCAATTATGTCGCTGTGACATTGCACTGCGATGTTACTATAACATTCTGGTTAAGTTCTTCAACCTAAACAGAATGTTCTTGTAACATTTTGGGGGGGGTTTGTCCTAACCTCACCAAATGATGATGTACTAGTAACATTCTAATTTGGTGAGGTTTTAACTTCACCATCAATAACATAATTGTTATGTGCCATCTTAGTTGGTAACTCACTGTCTCTAACTGACTGGAACTTTAGGCTACTTTTGAAACGGTTTTAAGGGGAAGAAAGAACATAGTATACACAAAGGTGGGAAATTAACCCACTCACAAGATAAAACACCACAACACGAAGGTTAATCGACCAACATGTCAACTTGCAACAGACAGATTCCTGCTAAGCCTAGCGGTATGGCAACAATTCACATTGACCACCCAGCCCTAGGTCTGTAGATCTAGGCATGTGTCAGTCTACCTGAGTGGAGTCCCTGTGTCCCGTTGCACAATGTTCTATCATATTACATAACAACGATAACTTTAAGATAACTTTTGAGAGAGATGTCGTTATTACGATAGTTATCGTTATAGCGATACCCCTATTTACTTTGTTTCTACTGGATTGAATTGAATTCTGTATATTGATATATGAAGGGGCACTGTAGGGCTAAATTCTGTAAAGAATAAGAGCTCATTAACAACATTCTAAACGTTTTTATGCACAAAGTTGCTACAAAAGGTGTAGTTAAATTGCTACTTTGCGTTGTTATGATAGGTATTGTTCAATGGGCCACTGTAGACAGAACACAACTCTCATCGACCTGCTGGGACAAACCACACAAACACCGGTCATTGAACCTGCCCCCCCTCCTCCCCTCGATCCTTTCCAACCATCACCCCCACCCTCCCCCTACCCCTGTCGCCGTAGTTACGACGCCAATCGTCACCTCCAACACATCCCTTGTCGATCCTCTATTACTTAATGATATGGGGATTCAACTGAAGCCAATGCAAAATGACCGGAAGTTGTTTGTTTTGAACAGAACTGGATTTTCAGCAACTCCAACGAAATTGTTATACCACATAATTATGAGGGTTCCAGCCAAAGAAAATGACCATAACTAGTTTGTTTTTGACTGGAACTACATTTGAAGCCACTCCCGGAAGGCATCATAGAAAATTGTTTTTTCAATGAAATGATAATAATTAACGAACACTACACAGAATACATCTATACATTTGCGTATTTAGAATAAGCAGGAATTAAACATTGGACTTCTTCAGTTGTATTACAATTAAAGCTTAGTGAGGGAAAGATGTAGACAGACAGGATGATCCCAAGCAAGAATGTTCTTATAACATTGTAACAATGTTCTGTTTTGTTCTGGTTTTGTTCTTGTTACGTTCTTTTGATGGCAACCAAAAAAGTCTTTAGAACCTAATGTTGTGACCTCACACTATGACGTTATTGTGACATTCATGTAATATTCTTTCACATTATAATAACATTATAATAACATACTATATTAGTAAGGTCTCAACTCCAATAAAATGTAATGTTATTATAACATTATTTTTTAGTAAGTCCCAATTTTACCTAAAATAACATAATTGCTATGTTAAAAAAGTATGGTTGCAGAACGTTCTTGTTACGTCGCTGCTTGCCTCGGATGGTTCTTGCCTAAGCAGTATGTGTCCGAGTGGTAGAACACAGGTAGTGTTGGCCTCTGACCTGGCCAGGTACTGGGGGCAGCTCTGTGGGGGTGGGGGGGCACTGACTCTTTGAAGGTTGCTAGTTATTATCCACTGCCAATCTACCACCCCTGCTTTTTGTGACTGACCACTCTTGAATTTTAGTTAACCTCCCCTTGTTTTGGGGGGACACTTCACTGCCCCCAAAATCAGGGTATGTCAATACCAGAAAATTTGCAGAAATAACCAAAACTGCTAAGGAAAACTTCTTAGAACATTGTATTAGTTTCTTTCCTATATAAAATAAAGTATCAATAAGGCAAAATTTAAAGTTATTGCCCTCATATTGTTCTATGGATGTAGTTTACCATCCCCATATTTTACCCTAAATGTGACCGACCACCGCTCAATTTTGATATGTACCAACCACGTTTTGTTGGTCCATTTGGCTGTGGGTACCTGTTCAAATGCAAGTGTACCCCCTCCCCCCAGGAGGCAGCTCCAGTAGGTGTGTAAAAACACACCCATCAAATATTCACACACACCCTCCCCTCCTGGTTCGATGACGTTAGTGGGGGTGTGAAGGGGGTTCCCCATGCCGCATGTCAAGTTTAAATAATGGCACTGCATGCTGTATTAGCTGTTGCTATAATTATAGTGATGGGTCATATACATAGTGCAGACCAAGGGGGCACAAAGCAAGTGTTATTGCTCTGGCTTTCGCAAGTTTTGGAGGGCTTTAGCCTCAGATAGAGATGTGTGATAGAGGTGTGCAAATTTGGCCAATAACAATTGCTGAGTGTGCCTGTGCTCTGTACTTGATTTACTCTACATCAATTGCACAGAAAATGACTATTTTACTGACAACACAAAAATTGGCATTAGCATTCACAGACAGGCATTATTGGCCTTGGGGGCAATCACAGATCTTTTATTCACGCGTTTCTGAGAGGGTAAGACAATACTAAAAGTATAGGGGACGGAATCCAGGTATAGAATAAGCTGCATTATGATCGTTATATTTGTTTAATTTCTGTTATGTCTGGCTTCATAATCAAAAAATAACTAAAAACAATATATGATATAGTATTATAGCACTTACAAACTTAATTGACCAGGGAAATGTAGTTGACGAGTCTAACCTATATCTCATTTGACACTAAATAAAACACGAGGACAAGTTTAAACAATGCCCCTTTGCACTATTCCCTGAGCTGTCAGTTGTTGTGTATCCACAAAATTGGTGTGTCCATCAACGATCATGAAGCAAGCAAAGATTAGTAATTTGTAACATTTCGCAGTGAACGTCGTCCCTTTTGGGGCCCCTATGAGAGCCCGTGCACACTGTTATGACGCGACATTCATTTTGCCGCTTTTGTGACGTCATCAGTAAACAAAAACAACAAAATGAATGTCGCATCGTAAGTGTGTGCACACTCTCATAGGGGGGACAACAATCGATGATGTCACGTAACAGATGTAGGAACTCCTCAGAAGTTACATATCTTAGTGAAGCTAAAATATTTTTGTGTCCATCGCAAACTTGGTTTGGGGCAGGAAGAACTGCAGGTCACCGGTGCCAAGGAAGTCCAATGGGAATAAATTTAATTTTCATAGTTAGTATCTCAATATATTACATTATGGAATTTAGACTAGCGGAATATGTTTCTAAAGCTGCCCAGAATAGTCTAATCCATCCAGATAATTCGCCACATATATAGGCTAAGGCATTTTAAATCCTAGCACTACCCCAGCAAATAAATGACAATTAGACGAGTGCATCATTTTAAAAGGCATGCACCCAGTGGATTCATAGAATAACTCCTTAACTCTGAACAATGCTAAACAGAAATCAAAGGAAAAACGTATTCAAAAAAATCCTTCACAGACAAGACTCAGAATGTGCATTATGCTGCAGCATGAATTGAACTGCATGCCATTATAATATTCTAAGATTGAAATAATCCCCCTACAGCCTGGTGGGGTTCAGGAGTGGCCGCCCCTCTCCATCCCTGTTGTTATGGGCCGGGCCGGTATCGATCCCGGGTCTATAGGCTGGGTCTATAGGTTCTGATCCGGGCTGGCCTCCCGTACACCCCGTACACACCCCCGGCCGGCCACACAGGCACCGGAGGCAGGCGGGGCAGGAAGGGATAACACTGGAGCAATCAATTTAAGGTAGGGAGGCCATGCAGCTAGGGCGGATACAGGATTTTCAAAAGGGGGGGTCAGCATAAAGGTTAAGTACTAAAATGGTGTGCATTTGCACATATGCGTGCGACATTTTCCCCTCTTTTTGAAGTTTAGGGGTCCAGCAAAAGCAGTGTCAGGACCCCCCAGGACCCCCCCCCCCCCCCCCTCCGGATCCGCCCCTGTAGCTTGTACACTGGAGATAGTGAGGTTTACAGATCTTAAAGTTTTTAAAGGCTTTTATTAGTAATAGTCATCAAGGTTTCCCTTGGTTTTCAGAGATATTACACTTATGAATGTGAAAAATATATACAGGATCACATTGATTCATTACAATATACATGAATAGTCTTGTTGCTGGAGCAGTTGAGTGGTGGAGAAGTTGAGACAAAGCAGATCTACATGCAATCAATAAGAGTAAGAACAGGAGAAGTAGATCGACAATCGAGTGTATGTGTGTATGTAACTGGTTGGTTGGTTATTGGGGTTGTACTTTGTATAGACGTCTATGATCATATCACGGTGTAGTGAGAACAATGTTTGACAATTCTGTCTGTTTGATGATTGCATCTATGAAATGATCGCATCTATGAGAAAGTAGAGACCATACCCCTACACTTTTACCAAGGCAGGTGTTCTTTAATGTACCTGGTCCCATAGGCAGGGCCCTGCACACAACAGCCGGTGGCCGGGAGCCTTTGATAACCCAGTCATTGCCACTGGATGTATTATGTATATATATGATAAGAAAGGAGCAAGACAAGGTGGTTGTCATCTAAGGTGGGTGGTATACGGTTATCAAGGTTTGAATCCTCATAAAAATATTGGAGCGATCATGACGTTGAAACGAACCAGTTTTGCGCAGATCTACAATCAAGCAGGGTCTGCATGGGGTATGTGAAGAGAAGGGGTAGATTTATTCAATTAGGATATAGAAGCATGAGGATATGCAATCAATTAGTACTCGTTCACCGTACCAATTATGGTTTGAGGACCTCTTGTCCTGAGTACTTGTACAATGGAGTTTTTACATGTTTCTTGTTCCTGTCAGAAGCAATGTACTTCCGGTTTCTCTGACTGGCTGGATCGGGAACCAGGGTCGGGAGTCTAGTGGGCCATACACAGGGGGTGGATCAGGGGGGCGGGGATCCAGGGGGTCCTGATCCCCCTCTCATTGGGTGGGAACTTAAACTTGCCAAGGAGAAAAATACGTCACGCACGTGTGTGTATATGCATGTCGTTTTTATACTTAGCCTATATGCCGACACCCCCCCCCCCCCCTTTATAGAAGCTTTATAGGCCTATTATGGAAACAGAGGAGAGACAATCCGGCACCAGAGGGAATTTTGAAGGGGGTTAAAACGGAGGGAAATAATAAGAGACAGGTGCTAGGTGCCATGAAGATGACAGGACCTAGAAAGGAACAGTACTAAACTAGATATATTCTGGAAAATTTACCATATAGTGTGAAGATAGAGGTGAGGATAGTTTAACCTTGTCGATAAGAGGGGAGGCGGAGCAGGGGAGATAAGGAAAGGGGTGATGGGTAAAGGAGAGAAGTAGCTGCCCTAAAGCCCAGAGTAGCGGTGAGAGGGGTTCTTGGTGTGGTGCCTACTGCCTCTCGCCAACTCCAATCTGCTAACAGCTTGAGGAGAGAGGTGGATACCGCTTCGTGTCAACAGCTAGTTAACGTAGGCGGCACCCTGCCTCCCCCTGCCTCCCCCTGCCTCCCCCTGCCTCCCCCTGCCTCCCCCCTGCTTACCTTGCCTCCCCTGCCTCCTCCTCCCGCAGCCAGACAGTGCCAAATCCGGTAGGGGGGATAGGGGGTGGCGCCTGTTTTTTGTGTAAGGAACCGTCCATTACTTACTTGCAATTTACGTATTTTTGACATGTTTTCTAGTACCCCTCCCCCTCCTTTTATCATGTAATACACATTAGAAATGTACTCAGACCCTTCGTCCCCAATCCTGGTCCCCAATCCTATTTGTTTGTAAGTAATTAACCCTACCACGGATAGCAGATATAAAGCATTTTCTGCACCTGCAGGCTAATTTCCACTTATTATGTCGACAAATCTACTGGAAAAACTATAGGAAATATAGAAATATTTGCTCTGTATTCATCTGTAATGAAGATATTTTCAAAACAAATTAGAAAACATAAGGTTTATATGGATATAAACTAAAAAATATTTAATTTTGATTTTACATCTTGTCAATGATTGATAAACTACAATGCTCTGATTAATGAAAATTCCTATACTTAGGCCTTGTGGCTTGTCGACATATTACCCAGCATGCACCTTGATCTAGGCTAATCTGTTGGTACAGTAAAAGAAATTGGCTATCCGGGGTAGCGAGAATTAATAGCCAATCCCTCAGGGTTTACTACACGCTTCCTAGTAAATAAAAATGAAGAAGAAAGAGCTGGTCTGCGCTTCTTGTTTCTACTGCCAAATGACCCCATGAGTACCTCTATTGTCATGGGCCGGGGTTTGAAGCTACGTGGATCAAAACGAGGAAGCCACGAAATTTTACAATCTTTATCTATGCGAAGCCAGGTAGCGAAGCCAGTTGTTCACTTCCTTATAAGAAAACAGCATTGTTTCCAATCTTCACTGAAGCCCTACCTTTGAAATACTAGTAAGGGGAAAGGCAGAACGCCAGCAACCAGCAAAGTCTGCCCGCACAGTAGCCACTGAGTAGACAAATGTGTGGATATAAGTCTGCGCAGTAACTCCTGTGCAGACATAATATGTTAATGACAGTTCACAGTGGTTGCATCCATTAAAGACTGTGTTCTGAAATCGTTATCATAATATTTGACAAAATTGAAAGGAAGAACATAATTATTTATATTGGTTGTCAAATTGTGGAATTCATGTGCCGGAGGCACTTGTAACATTCAAACAGTAACCAACCCTACACCTCCCTCCCCTCCACTCCCAGCCCAGTCCCAGACTCCCCTGCTGCCCTTTACCATCACGTCCCACCATTGTATTGATGCACTCCGAGGGAAAACCCCTCCCCACACCAGCCCAGACTTAAAGCACGACCCGTTTAACATTGATGAGTAGGGCCAGTCGTCTATATTATAGTTTATAGACGTTCCTGCCATGTTTTGGTATCGATTCGACGAGAAGGGAATGCCCCTTCTGATAGAAGTCAATGCCACAGACTACACAGATTTAAATAACGAATGGAACTATCAGGCATGAAGATATTTGATTGAATGTTGAATGTATGGTCACAGTTCATTACACGCCATGCTAACCTCCACATTAGGCTCAATACGCGCACACAGGACTAGCTATTTTCATACTGGGGGGTCATGGGGGTCAAAGATGACTTGACCAGTTGTAGTCTGTATTCATAAATCAAGTCCATGTCAAGAATGCTCCTGAATTTCAATAAGCGAATTTGTCGATTGTTTTTCATCGTTGTATCAAATAGTCACTACCAATCAATGAATAAGACATATAAAAATAAGTCTTTAAGCAAATGGTTTATTGTGCAGGGAAATAATCTATCATTCCCACCAAATAAGTAATATCAAAATGATAGAGACCTGCAAAATCATATGTACATCACTTTTCATGTAATGTATACTAACACATGTTGTGATCCTGCCAATTGTCGGAATAGTGTAACAAATAGTTCTGTTTAGCCATATATACATGATAATCAGTTTCTTTGTATTCAGAATATCAAGTTGTTGTGATCTGATGATTGTGTACATCGCCCATTTCTGTTCTGTTACTCATACATTCCTTTTATTGTACTTGCAGATCTCTCCATCTGTGAAATGATGGAGGCAGAAGGACGAGGACCGTGGGACACCAACCAACCAACCAGCCAACGTTAGAACATGACTTCTTGAATCGACCAGACTGCCTGGTGGTTCTATACTTCATAGAACCCTTCAATCTCCAACCGGACATCGTAGTGCCGCTATTGGCAATAGGAAATGTGAAAGCAACACTGTTAACCTACGGGGAGTACTCTGAGTGTTCTATACGTCATCAGACATCATTAGGAAAAGTCAGCTTGAACCGATCAATCAGCTGATACCGTGGGAGTGTTCTATACCCCATAGATCCCTATGCGGTAGTACAATCGGCGCTACATTTGACATTGGGAGCTGTCAACTTTAACCAACCAATCCGTGGAGAGTGTTCTATAGCCCCTAGATCCCGATGCGGTAGTACAGCCAGCGCTACATTTGACATTAGGAGATGTCAACTTAAACTGACCAATCAGTGGAGAGTGTTCTATAGCCCCTAGACCCCGATGCGGTAGTGCCATGCCTCCCGTCTCCTGGGTGACCGCCTACTTAGACGGCGTCCCCAAACCGCCCGCCCTGGAGTGGGCGCAGACGCTGCTGGTGACCTTATTGACCTTGGGCGTCCTCCGGGCGGCCGGAGAGGGTGGGGATGGAGGGGGTGGAGAGGTCCAGTGCAACGTGGCTCAACAGAACTGTGTAGCACGTATAGGCTGTGGGATGGCCATGCACAACTACGTCGTCTACTGCGGGCAAGTCATGCACGGGCAGGTTCAGACGTGCCCCGCTAGGTGCCGCAAGGCGCTGGTGAGTCTGTTAAGTACGGAGGACCGGGAGGGGGAGGCCTTCATGGAGTGTGACTGTAACGGGAACCAGTACTGCCACACGCAGAAACAGCGGCTCGAGGTGTGTAGCCGGGATGTGCTCGCCGCCATGAAGCAGCTGAACGACGACTCGGTGGACATCTCCTGCTCGCTGGCCGAGCTCATCTGTCGCGCCGACACTTCCTGCCTCGCCGCCCTCAGCTACTTCGACATGAACTGCGCCAAGTTACAGACAGGAGAGAAATGCACGTCGCGATGTAATAATAGTCTTGGGATCCTCCTCCGACAGAAGAAGGCCCGTAAGTTACGCACGTGCGTGTGTGACGGGACTGAGACGTACCCGTGTCGGGTGGTGCAGCAGAGTATAGAGAGGCTGTGTTACCGGAAGCACCGCCACCACCACAACCACACGCGCTGCCCGCACGGCGCGCGCACCGACACCCCAGCCCACACCCCCGACGGGCAAAACGGGACGCGCACGGCCGACGATGCCTCCTCACTTCCGGTGAGCAGTCAGGGATGTAGTAACGCGTCCAGCGCGAGCGGCGCGCCCCCCTGCGGCGGTGGTAGTAGTAGTAGTAACAGCGCGGCGGCCGTAGCGGCGGCCTCAGCGTCCCTTCTCGGCATTCCCCACTCCCCACGGACATGCGCACTGAGTGTATTGGTCGTTTCCGTTGCCGTCCTGTACCTGGAGCGGCAGAGGTGATATCAGCTCCACCTGGGTGCACCAGGTTTGACATTGACGTGTCCTTGACGATGTGTTTAATTGAATGTCGCGCTGGACGCTGCTCCTGTGTCTGACGTCACTCTGTCCATGACGTCATGACGTCAGCATGCCCAGTGACGTCATCATGGCGTCCATGGCGGAAATCATCGTCCTGAAAACGCCGTCCAAATCGCCGCATTTCCGGTCAACGGCGGATGTGATGTCCTGTCGGCGACAAGTTGCACTTCCGGTTGCGATTTACCCGACATCTGGCCGGATGAGGTCGACGGCAGGGTGGACTTCCGGTTCCAATGTCTTACCGGATATGGTATGACCAGATGTGGTATTCCGCACTGAACCTCAAACAACAGAAGTTCCGGTCCGCGTGTACCGGAAGTGCCCCCTGAGCGCGGCCCGCGCGCCCTGGAGGCAGTTTCCACTACTAGTCGTACGTCGACAGTACCCGGATGTTAATTACTGTGTACGACGAACATGAAACATGCGATGACATGGACAAGGAACATGCTATAACGTGGACATGGAACATGCCGTAACATGGAGATGGAACATGCTATATCATGGACATGGAACATGCTATGACGTTGACATGGAACATGCTATAACATGAACCTGGACATCATTAGGAACATGTGAGCACAGACTAATAATAAAACATGAGATGTATATAATATTGAAAGGGCCGAACCAATGCAAGAGGGTTATCATGTAATGGCGGAAACGTGAAGAAATAACTATATCCAAGTTTGATTCCCACACAAACTTTTCATGAACTGGAAGGATGGTCCCTGTCACAGAATTCAGGGATCGTCAATTAAATCATTATTGGAGACCAAACTGTTCACGGGCTCCCCGTTGATATATTTAATATTCTAGGTTACTTCCTTGGAAAGGAGACCTACAGATAATTTGTCCCAATCAATTCAAGAGCTTGATTCTCCGCACCATATTGCATATCGCTGAGATGTTAGTAAGTTAAACTTGTACAGCCATCCGAGTTAAGCTCTTCTCTCACGACAAGCCTCACCAAGGTGACCAAACTGTGATGTCAGAACGTTGTTATCGTATTGGAGATGACCTGTACAGGCATGTAGATAGGAGTCGTTGACATGAGTCGCATCTGAAAAGTCGCCGCATTTGGAAAGTCGCCGATGGGCATAGTTTGGCCTGTGTGTATGCGCACAGGAAGTCCCAGTGTTCGAAGTAAATAGCCCCGACTTCTTTCATGAACTGTCGAGTAGGGGCGAGTTAGCCATTTAGGTATGAATTCTAAATAGGTAAACGATGAGAGGGATATATATTTAGTTTGCTACTCATTACAACTTTTAAGGAATTCAGTGAAAAAACATATCTTGAGACTAGAGTGTCTTCCCATGCGCATATGTAGTACCCATTTCCGCTCATCAGCGACTTTCCAAATGCGGCGACTTTCCAGATGTCACACAGGCCACTTCTAGAATTACTACTGTTTCTGGTCCAATGCCCGCCTAATATTTTTTCAATTTGAAATCCTCACATGATTTTTTATAGATAGTTCAAAATTTCATATCGTTCCCTTTTCGTCCATCAATTCTACCCATGGGAAGAGTTACGACCTTTATTTTCCCAATAATTTTGGCTGTCTTGTAAAGTTTAGCTCAAATACCACCGAGGAAGGGGTATTCTTTTCGAAAAGCGCCCCCCCTCCCCTCTTTGATTGATTGATGATAGAATTTCTACCAATAATCAGACAATTTCTGTGGTGATTCAGATCAAACATCACTTCTCCCTACCACGGATAGCTGATAATAATTGTCATATTACTTTGTATAATGAATGAATTTTCAAACCAACTCAAAAAATTATAAACCCTGTACAAATAGCAAATGAAAAAATAGTTGATATTGATATACACCATCTTAAACCACAAATAATACCATGAGTAATGAACTTTTCTATACTTGAGCCCTGGGGTTTGTCGACATATTTCCCAGCATGCATTTTGATCAAGGTTAACCTGCAGCCTGTATCACTCAAGAATTTGACTATCTGTGGTAGGTATAGGGCTTATGAGAGTCCAAAAGGAGTCTCCCCTGGACCGGAAACAGATGGTATTTTAAGGCTGGCCTCAGGTTGTCTTTTCGTCAGATTATTATTATTGTCTCTGGGTTTAAAACAAGTCCCCTATTTGTAGATATCGTGACAATCTTTAAATCGTTCAATTTCAACGCACATATGATTTTTTATTTAAACTTGTCTATTTGTATCTTATTAAACTATATTATTGTGATGAATATAATTAAAGTGTCGTCGTTTAGTTTATTCCTCCCATTTTCAACTTTGTGAAGTTGAGTTCTAGAAAGGGGTGCCCCACATCGTATCCAGGAGGCGCGATCCGTCCGAACAGGAAATAAGCAAACAAATTAAATGGAATTCATATAAATTACTAAATGTTAGCACTCATGTATCACACTGAAACCTGATATTCATAATGAAAATCGATTGAAGTGTATTTCATTTGGAGTAACTAAAAATGGTCACTGAAAGACAAACCCCTGCAGGTGGTAGCCTAAACATCCCAAAGCGGAAGTACATTGTTTGAGTCAGAACTCGTATGTAAAACCAACCTATACATATAAGGTTGAATATCAAAAGCAAAATCATTTGATACAGCGTAAGTTTGTATATCTAAGTAACATATTGGGGTTTGAACCTTCTTTAATTTTCTAGTTTAAAACTTGGCACCAAAAAATTAATTAATAACTGGCAGACCCCACCTGGTTGGTATACGACCTATGAGAGTTCAGATTCAACCAATCAGAGAAACCGTAACTACATTGCTTATGACCGGAACCAGTTTGTGATGCCACTGTAACATGTTTATGAATGTCAATGATATCAATATGATAATAATTTTAGAATGATCTCACGAACATCTTATGGCATAAGTAGTGAGAAAACAATGAAATAACCCCTTTCCAACTCAATAAATCTAGTTTGAAGACGGTATGAACACACTGCATGAATGGTGGAACCCGCCTGGCCGCTATACCTCCCGTCCATACCGGGGAGTCTGGGTAACGTCAGTGCGTGCAGTGAGGCCGGGGCATGGGCTGGTCAATAATCAACGGGTGGTCGGGGGGATGTTAAGCCACGTACCGATTTCACTGCATTTCTTAAAATTGGCAATGCGTCATTTCTGCGTCATTGGAATGTACATTTTAGATTATATAGATATATCTTTTAATGAAAAATTATCGGATCAGGAGGGCCCGGCGGAAATTTAAACATTACAGGGTGCCTCCCTTTTGAAATTTCTGGATCTGCCCCCGAACGCTGGAATAAAAGCAAATGAAAGGTGTTTCTGGGACACAAGAAACAACTCAAAAACCCATCACCTCCTGTTCGTTCATCTGTTCCTAAATTCTTGTAAATTCACCAAAATGCTACTCTTATGGCACATTCAAAGTGCAATGACGGTATGTGTCCTATTTATGTACAAAACTTACTATGAAATAATAGTTATAATATCTAGCCAGAACTCTTAGCTATCGCCATGACACAATAAAAGGAACACAAAATGAGCTGTTTCTTGCAGATCAGATCTATAGTTTTCCTACTATTTCATCTGCGTGGGATGGCATCTCTGAGCTGTAGAACGTGTTGACAACATTTTAGGGCCGTCAATAATTGATGCGGAGGTTTTACACGCCTGGCCGACCAGTCATAATGTGGTAACATCCATCACGGGTATGACAGCACGCCGCCTGTCAACTGTCACCTGTAGATCTGTCATCCTCTGACAGCACTTAGCACTGACGTCAAACGTGCAATGGGAACGGCATGAAGAAAATATGAGAAAGACCATCAGTTGCCCTACAAGACATCATCACAGCCAAGGATGTGAGGTTATTATAGCGCTGCAGCAGCATTGTGGTTGGTTCTCTATTTGGTTCTCGTTAAGCTCTTTTGATGACTCCCAATTACGCCGCTGACATACTGACGTGACATTGCTCTGTGACATTATTACAATGTCCTGCTTACGTTCTTCAACCCAAACAGAACATTCTTATAACGTTCTGTTGGGCTTTCATCATAACCTCGCCAAAAAATAATGTTATAATAGCATTCTGATCTCGCAAGGTTTCAACGTCACCATCAATAACGTAAATATTACGTGCCACAAAAATCTGACTAAAAACGCATGGTCACAGAACGTTTTTGGCTAGGCATACATCCCGCACTTCCACCACCCCCACCCCTCCCCCCTGGAGTTACGGGTTACCATGGTAACCAATCGGCGATAATTGGGGTATTGACCGCTGAGCCCTGAAGGTCAGGGTTCCTAATCCGGGTACTGGGCCGGCCACAATGGCGGCTTACGTCTGTTGGCCCAGGGCCCCTGCTGAGATTTGACAAGGTAAACAGGGACTAAGGGGGGCATGATTTGATCACCACAGAGCCCAGCATGTTTGTCTGGGGTCTATGAGATGGGGGCATGGGGGTGCCACAGGGTTGAATAAGTGCAGAGACATACAAAGTCCCATGGCTGTACTGAACTCGGGAAAGCTACCAATATCAATTGCTCAAATATCTATTGCGGTTCATTTGTATACCAGCATACTTATGTTTATTTTTGTAATTATTCTAAAATTTAGCTGTTAAGTTATACTGAATTAAATGTCAATCATTCAATTTTATACCATAAGTATACATGATTTATACTCCAAAGGGATATATAAACACTTTTCCACACCTACTTGCAAGAGCACATGTATATGAAAGTGGTTAATTAATAGAAACAAATATTTTTGAAAAATCAGTAAGATCACATAAACATTTTAAAACTCGTGATGAGATATTGAGATTCCTAACTTAATGAAAATCGTTATTTCTAAGTAAAATTCGACATGTGACTTGAAAGGACTTTAAGGATGAAAAAAGTATAGCGACAAGCGGCACATATATATATATATATCCAATTCGACATGCGTCATGCCGTTTGCTGCACATCTAAGGCCCTTGTTTGGATGGTGGAAAGTCTTTTTCTATATTGGATCTGTAAAAATCAGATTTGTAGAGAGGGATCATGCAGTAACAACATCGACTCTGAGTCGTCACACAAAGCTTCCTACAGGTCAAGGTAAGTTGGAAGGAGGGGAATCCCGACAGCAGCGAGGCGCAAAATAGGTGAAATGAGGTGGGGAATGGGCGCCCCCTTCCCCCACTCCACCGTATTCTGAATCAGATTTTTATATATTAAAAGAAAAACATTTCCTGATACACATATAGGCAGGGGCGGATCCAGAAATCTTTGGAAACTCACCCTCTGAGGGCGCCAGTTTTACATTAAAAGAAATACAATTTTCTCAAAAATAAATCCGTCCCTGACAGTGGCGGGTCCGAGCAGGAGGGAAGCAAAAGGGGCAATTGCCCCCCCCCCCCCCCCCCAACCCACCCTGACCCAAAGGAGAATATTTTGGCATTTCAAAATTGAAAGATCTGTGTAAATCTGATGTTTTTATTTTTCATTTATATAAAAGGGGGAAGATGCCTTAACAAAATTTCAAATTTTCCATTAACAAAAAATAGATATTATTGTCATACAACACAATTCCATTTCCATCCCCACCCCCCACCCACGGCAACGGATTCTTTTGGCAGACATTTCTAAAATGTATTAAGTTAATCTACTTCCAAAACCAGGTAAATGGATCAAGATTTGGGGAAAATGGATAAAAATCTACCAAACATTGGCTTAGTTTAGTCCTGACCAGAAGGCGAGAATTTCCTATGCTAGGCTAGTATCCCATTGCCTGACCCGGCCCCCAACCCAGGGACTTCGTATTTTCATGCAATTTCCATAACAATACTGCCAATCAGCTAATAGGTAATCGATAATGCTATCCTCTTTGGAGGCTGTTACATAGTGGAACATGCGATAATCTCGTGCCGGTAAGCTCGTTTCACCGCCTTCTTGTATCAGTTGAGCCTGTTACTCAGGCATGGCTTACCTGAAATTAACTATGCAAACTCTTCTGTACACATACATAATGTGGTGTAGGGTATGTACCAAGTTAGCTTGTGACATAACAGAAAGGTTCTGCAGCCATACTTTTTTAGTCAGTTTGTTAGTTACTAAGATGGCACATAACAATTATGTTGTCGATGGTGATGCTCACAAAATCAGAATGTTATTTTGATGAAACCAAAGCAGAATGTTGTAAGAACATTCTGTTAGGGGTGAAGAGCTTAACCAGAACATTGCAGTAACATCACAGTGCAATGTCATGGCACTATGTTGCAGTGATTGGTTGGTTATATCAAGGGTGGTGATGGTGATCGAATCTATGAGAAGGTAGAGACCATACCCCTACACATTTACCAAGGTAGGTGTTCTTTAATGTGCCTGGTCCCATAGACAGGGCTGTTGCAGTGATGTTATTGGGAGTCATCAAAAGAACGAAACAAGAAACAAATACAGAACCACCCAGAACATTGCTGCAATGTTATGATAACGTCACATCTTTGGCTGAGATTATACAACCCCTTCTGTACACATATATATATATGGTGTATGGCATGTCTGCAGGAAACTACGATATACCTTATGACCCCGTGCACGCGCAGAACAATCATCGACCACTGCGCATGCGCTTACCACGTCTTGCGTCACTTCCGGCGGTAGATTAGAGAGCTCCCGGATGTGAACTGCAGCTGTGTCACCATTCAGGGAGGATCGATTCTGGATTTGAGGGGGTCGGAATCGATGATGCCTCTTCGGGAGCCCATACCCAGATAATGCTTACCTCGGAGCAGATAATGCTACTTCTGGAGACCATTTTCGGGTACGGAAATTCAGTGTTACCTTACAAAATACCAAAATTTATTAAGTACAAATTGATCACTGAATAATTATGTCAGGGTTAAGGCGGTATTAGATTGCCATTTTATTTACATGTAGGCCCTACTTACATGAAATGATAGTATTGAAAATATATTCAATTACTGAATTTGTAGTTGTAACTTACCATGCATTCCGTGGCCTATTCAGAATTTAATATTTGCATTTTATCAAAAGAATCCGCTTTCCTCATGTCGTGAAATTGCAGGAACCTCCAAGGTATGCATTATCTGTGTATTGGCTCCCGAAGTGGCATTATCTGTCCACCAGCGTGTTCTGGGTGGAGGGTGTGTGGTCGATAATAGGGGGTGGGGGGTCTATAATAGGGGATGGGGTAGGTTATTGATTGGGGATCGGGGTCTTATTAACTTAATAGGTTAGAGGCCTGGGGGGCAACAAGAGGAGGGCCGGTACTCCCAAGCAAGAATATGAGGTTACCATAATGTTATTATAACGTTCTGTTTAGTTATCCTTTGGTTCTTGTTACGTTATTTTAATGGCACCCAAATAATTATGTCTTTAGAACCTAACATTGTGAAATCACACTGTTATTGTGACATTCTTGTAACATTCTTTCACTTTATTAACGTTATTATAACATTCTTTAATAGTAAGGACTTTATAATTATTATAACATTCTTATATGCTACGGTCTTAACTTCACTGAAATATATTGTTATCATAACATTCTTTTTTAGTATGTCTTAGCTTTACCTGAAATAGCGTAACTGTTATGCATAAATCGGGCAGGTTACAGACTAACCAAAAAAAGTACAGTTGCAGAATGAGTTTGTTATGTCGCTGCTTACCTGGGCTTGGACTTAAAAAGGTGTCATTTCACAGCCACAAAAAGAGTATCGTTTGAAAGCCAGGAATGAATGCTCTTTCGTGTCAGAAAAAGTGCAATTTTAAAGTTGGGAAAAGGTGCTATTTCAAAGGCAGAAAACTAGTAGCCCAAGTTTTCCATGGGACTGTCACACTGTGATAATTCCTCATATGTCAATATCAAATGGAGCGACGAATGTGGAAGCTTGATAGAAGTTCACCAATGACTGCTGGGCAACAAGTGGAATCAGATGTAATTATCCATTGGTAAAAAGATCCAATATCATAGATTATGGTTGGATATTGAATGTTTTGCCCCTTTGTCTCCCCTGCATGTGTTTACATCTCTTGATGCTGTGGCATTTAAAAAGTCGCCTATCTGAGAAGTCGCCGATCCGGACGATGTGGCGTCCCATTGGCCAAACTGAAATAGCCTCAATAGGTGTCCATAAATTGAGGAATAGGGATGAGTTAGCCATTTAGGTATGAATTCGAAGATTTAATGATTCCAATCATATGACATGCTTTGAGGTTAGAATTTAGTCCCATGCGCAGTGCCCATACTATACCCATCCCAGGCAAGCAGCGACATAACAAGCACCTTCTGTGACAATACTTTTTTGTTTAGTCTGTAACCTGCCCAATTCTAACGTAACAGTACCGGTATTTTAGGTAGAGTTGAGACTTACTAAAAAAGAATGATATAATAACATTATATTTTAGTGAAGTTGAGACCTTACTTATAAAGAGTGCTATAATGACATAATTGAAACATAAAAAAAATGTTACAAGAATGTCAAAATAACATTACAGTGCAACATCACAATGTTTGGTTCTAAAGACATTTTTGGGTGCCATCAAAATAACGTAACAGCAAACAAACCAGAACTCAACCAACAGAATGTTATAACATTCTAATAACATTCTAGATATATCATATTCTTGCGTTGTATCGGCAATTTCTCACATGTGGTAACTTTTCTGTGCTTAAATTAAAGGATATGGCCACAGGTCACAGGTATAGCTCATTGGAGTTGGTGATAGTGGGGGAGGTGGGGGGGGGGAGAGATGGGGAGGGGACAGGGGTAGGGGATGCGGGGATCGAAGGGATCAAGTGGAGGCGGTGGGTAAGTGGTGGTGTAGCCGGGTTACGTCCTCCCTAACTACCTGCGGCTAACCCATTCTCCTGGGGGGCAGGGGGATGGGGGGGGGGGCACTTCCCAGGCAAGCAGCAACGTAACAAACATCAAAATAACATGACAAGAACCAAAGCAGAACTAAACAGAACGTTATAATAACATTATAATAGAGTCATATTTTTGCTTGGGTTGGGTCCCAAAAGATTTCCCACGCCAACAAGCACGTGATGTTATTACGTTCTGTTTGGTTCTGTATTGAAACAGACTGCTGTAATGATGCACTGTGATGTTATCATAACATTCTGGTTAGGTTCTTCAACCCAAACAGATTGTTCTTATAGCAGTCTGTTTTGGTTGTGTCCTAACCTCACTAAAAACATTGTATTATTAACATTTTGATTTCGTGAGGTTTCAACCTCACTATCAATTTTGTAATTATTACGTGTTGAAACCTCACCAAACCAGAATGGTATTAAAACATCATTTTTGGTGAGGTTAAGATTAAACTAAAACAGAACGTTATAAGAACATTCTGTTTAGGTTGTAGAATGTAATCAGAACATTATAGTTATGTTGCAGTGCAATGTCACAGCAGTATGTTGCAGCAACATTATTGGGAGCCATCAAAATAACATAACAAGAACAAATACGGAACCAAACAGAACGTTGCTGCAACGTTATAATAACATCACATGCTTGGCTGGGTTATACCTTTCGTAAATTTGACAGGGCAACATTGGGACCCCCCCCCCCCCCCAATCTACACCCCCAACATCATTCAAAGAGGGAGTAACCCCCCCCCCCCCCCCGCCTTCCCACAACCACCACTACCACCTCCAGCTATCGGTAACACCCACTAATTGAATCTTTTCGCTGCTGAATCTCCGCAGTGATACCCTGCCTCCAGGGGTGGATTGGGGAGTGTGTGTCTGTAATGGACAGGGGAGGGAGAGGTGGGGATATTTTTGGGATATTTTTGCATGCGCCACCTTAAAAATGGATCAGTAAATCTAAGATAAAGGTGCGGATTCAAGGATGGGGGGGGAGAGGTAAGGGGGTCCAAATCCCCCCATCTTGTGGAGACATTGACACAAAGCAGTAATAAGTAAAGAAATAGAATAAACAAAAACGTCCCAGTGTACACTCAAATGTGTGATGTTAGCTACTGATGTTTTACTTTTAGTACTAATCCCACAGACCCCCACCTCCTAATGTTTTTCTTGGGTCTGCCCCCTCTCCCCGCCCCCTGCCCCCTACTCCTACCCGTCTCAGCGGATTCAGTCCATCAACGCTAATGTCACTTATGTTGGAATTACATGAATTCAAAGTATAAAATATATGAACAGTATCTGGAAGGCATATGGGAAAAGAAGTGTGTAAGAAAGTAGCATTCAGATAATTACAACGTTTTTATACGTTGAATTTTACATAGGGGTCATTACTGGGATGAATTAAGCCCCGAGGTGCAGCACTCAATTAATGTTGAGTCCTTTAAATCAAAGATATGTGCATTACATAGACAATACCAGGGCCCCTTCATTGAAAACTTGCATAAATGTGTTATGTTCTTACTCCATGGAAAATACTTTGTACATTATGTCATTGTTAAAGTAGATTGTGAATGTGATTTTTATTTTAATTCTTTTTAGTTCTTATTAACTAAGATGTCGTTTATATATTATGTTCTACTTTTGTCTTCACTTATACTTTTGTTTATAGCCTTGTATACTTCCTTCCACCATCAAATGTAATGAGCTGAAAACCAGCTAGGGACAACTTTAATATTTATTGCTAAATTAATTTCTCAAAAAACTAAATTCAAATAACTCCAAAACTTACTATGTGTGACAAGCTCGTTCCTCTCGTCTCCAGACTTAGGTGCTCGCTACACAAACATGCCTCAAGTCAGGCCGTTTTTTGCATCACCTTTCCCCCTCAGTCTACAAGTGACAACGCCTGACTTTCTGTAATGTCCAAACATCGACTTCTACACCAATACCTTATTGTTTACCTTACAAAAACAGCCCTCTTTGGCTCGGGGGCCCGGTGCTGGTAACAACAGGGCATTGTGGGATGTTGCATCGGGTACGATGTTTGTAGTCGGACCCATCTCCCGCCCCCAGGCCAATGACACTCGTGGCGGAGACTTTAAACAAAGCTTAAATAACCTACTTTCCACTCAGCACCACCTGGTGGCATTTCTCAGAACTACGGAGACATTTGAAAGACGTTTACACAAGCTGTTAGGCGTGTGTGGTACCTTTATGAATCTTATCTATTTCAAGCATACATAATTGTTTATCAATGTTTTAGTGAATAAATCTAATGCATTGTCCTTCAGCACTGTTGTCGAGATGGGGGTATTTTAATATCCTTTAATATATTTTATTATCAATAATTATTAAGAAAGATAATATCATTGAGCCAGCTGTCCCTCGCCAGCTGCACCCATCGCCTACCTCCTCTAGCCCTTGTTCTGTCGCTGTTGTTATCAAGGTAAGAAGATAGGTTTTATTCACAACTCTAATTGATTTCTCTCTCTGTGTGTTTTTAAGTGTTTAATAACATAATATCCGCCAGGGTTTCCCCTGGTTTTCCTGTATATTATTGCAATTTATGAATATAGTTACAATGAGCGAAAATGGTAATGATAATACAATCTTTATACAAACAAAGAAGACAATTGGCGTTCTGGAAAGGGTTAACATCCAATGATCAGAATTTTAAAAAGCAAGAATATACTCCATGCTGTAGTTTTAAGTAATTTTTATTGGTAATTTCACAGGGCCAACAGTTCCTCGGGTACTGATGGCTGGGAGTCGAGGGGGGGGGGGGGGGGACTTCGTGCTAAGAATGTGTTGATGTGTGGGACAAAGGTATTTTTCTGCAAAATGTGAGGGAAATGAGTGAGAATTTTTTCACTAAAAATGGGTATATAATTTGCTGACACTCCATATGGGTGAGACATTCTCGAGTAACTATATGAAATGATAAGGAACTGCTCAAACTGACCTAATTCAATGTTAGATCGTGGAGAGTAAAATGGATGTTACTCTCCATTCTCATATTCGGGACCCCTCCGTTGCCAGGTATAAGGCCTTATCTCCGCCATGTCCTTTGGTGCAAACAACACCTTAGTTACCACTGATAGGGATAGGGACGTGGAGGGCAGGAAACATTCAAACAGTGAAAACATGTACTTAAACTATTCATTAAATTATAAAAATTTCACAATATGTTCTTGGATATCATATAGAGGATATATCTTTGTAAGAATCTTCTAGCTTTCTTAGATTATCCAAGATATGGAAAAAACGATTCCTTAAGCATTGAGCCTATGGGGTTGTATTCACCAACGTTCACACCTGACTGCAGCGCCACCTTAGCCAAGTGCCCGGATAACCGAATCCGAGAATGGTTGGATAGACCATATAGTTGAAAATGAAAGACATTTTTGACAATAATAAATATTTATAATAAACCGCCTAATATACAATAAATTATTTACTGCATCCCTTCTTTAAGGGTACGTTTTACAGAAATATCTGTCCTTCAAAATGGGTCTGTTTTCCCACCTCCGACACACAAATCCAGGCATAGAAAATGGATTTCTCACATAACGAGTATGGGTGAAATATCTAAACAAGCAGAACTCGGCCTATTTGAAACACATTCCCCTCCGTTGGACGTTTCAGGAACACATTAGACCGGCCAAATTACAATGTGTGTCCGTGTAAAACATCCAAGTACACGTTTAAAAGATTGATTCCCGAGCAGACCGGATGTGACGTCACAGACGCCTCCCGCTGGTGGCGAGACGCCTAGCGTACACGGCGGGAACCAGCCGAGCGGAGAAGACGACCCCTAGCGGGAGGGTGGCGGGGCGGGCGGCGGGGGGCAGGGCGTTTCCTGCGGCGCCGACGGGCCCAAAGGGCGGAGAGAGGGGGGCACTTGGGTCTCAAAAGGTAACCCAAAATATCATCGCGTATCATTTCAAAGAAACACACCAAAAGTGCTAAGGAAAACTTCTGTTTAAGCTTCTTTTTTTATGAAATCAAGTAAGAGTAATACTGACTTTCAAGTTAATACCTCTATATTGTTCTGTGGTTCTGTGGTCCAAAGTCCGGGGGGTACTTGGGTCTCAAAAGGGTACTGACTGCCAAATGAACCTGCAAAGCGGGGACAGTCAACGACTAAATTGAGGGGTGGTCAGCCACCTTTAGGCGAATAAGGTGGGTCGGTGTAGCACTTTGATAAATTAGTAATGGGCAATAACTCAAAAGTTACCTTAATATACTACATGATTTGACACAAAAATCTTACAGCAATTCTATCAGGAGTTTTCCTAAGCAATTTGGGTAATTTTTGTCTATTTTGTGGTATTGAAACCCTCTGATTTTTGGGTGGGGGCTGGTGATCTGCATATCCAAAAAATGGGGGTGGTCAACCAAAATTCAGAAGCGGTCACTCACAAAAAGCAGGGGCAGTAGTTTGGCAGTGGGTAGTAACCTTCAAAGAGTCAGTGCCCCCCCCCCCCTCCGGGGAGGGGCCTCCAAAGGTTGGAGGTTGAGACGCAGGGGGAAGGCCGCTCGTACTCGGCCGACCAGCAGGAATGTGGGCCAGCTGACCGGCAACCAGCTCCAGGAACCACTCTCCACCCACAAATTGCCTTTTTCTCGAAAGGGTGAATATTGGGTAAGTGAATCTGATTGGAGAGTGGTGAGCAAACTTTTGATGCTAGAGTACCTGTGCACCAACTGAGTGTGAATACAATGGACTTTTGGGGAACAGCGAGATTGAGAAGGCAAGTTCATTTCTTCTAAAGAAATTTGGAAAAATAGTATCTAAACCCCAAATTGTCCACTTCAAATGTAACCGGATATACCTTTATGATTATGTATACTTTTATTCTATTTCGATCAATGACAAAATATTTGTTTGGAGACAAAGGTCAAAACAGAATACATAGTGGCACAAGAATTGTAATTTCCGGAATTGTTTAAAAAGCTTGTACATATGGATAACTCCGATCCCGTTTTTTTGGGGGGGGTTTTTTGGTTTTTTTTACATATAATTTGGATTTCAATCACTCATCATAATATCAATGTTAGTGGTATCATTGAGAAGTCCACACACACACACATGCACACACACACATGCACACATGCACACACTCACAAACACATACCCACAACACACTCACACATACAAACACACACAAGCAAACATATACTCACATTCACACCACACACACCACAAACACACTCACACACAAAAAAACACATACAAACATGCACATGCAGATACACACAAACACACAAACACACAAACACACACAAACACACAGGCACAAACACGCAGACACACACTCACACACACACTCATACACTCACTCACTCACACACACAGACACACACTCACTTACTCACTCACTTACTCACACACACACACACACACACACTTACACACACACACTCACTCGCTCACTCACTTACACTCACGGGAGGCACTACGTGGCTGCAATAGGACTCCACATCCAACCACCATTACCTGAATTGCTCGATTGGAAACGCTCTCCCACTCGTGTTGTGAAAAGAAAAGGCAGGTGGGCGGCGTTCTGTGGGCGTCCTACGCCGAGCGCCTCGCGGTGGTAGTGAAATATTGACGCTTTAAGGCGGTATTCCACTACACGACATGGGCTACGATATCAGCGCGAAATGACAATATTACATACAAAGTCACATACAGGAGCAATAAAATAGTTAAAAAGTAGCATGTTGTAAGTTTAGGCATGGCATATCCTCTCTCCAACAACTACAATTATTTACCAAACCTATTACATGTATATAAAATCTATTAATATCTTGATTTTCTTTATGTCTAAATAACAAAAATAAAAAGATATATTAATATATTATGTAATAGTTTTGATAAATAATTGTAGTTGTTGGAGAGAGGATATGCCATGCCTAAACTTAGGTATGACAATGTCACACATGTTTAAGAATTTTATCTGTAATAGGTGCAATTTCCTTGCAACATCATCATATACCAGCCCATGTCGTGTAGTGGAATACCCCCCTGTAATGGCTGGGTGGGTGCGGGGGTGTGTGAACTAATGGTCCTCGGTCAATGTTACCGATTTAACTCACCTTTAAATGACCGACTCAGCAAAACGCACAGTGTATGCATCAGTGGGTAGGGAGGGCACTGTTAGAAGGAGAGTTGTTTTTTTTGGAAAATTCACAATGGGTCTCCCCCAAGTAGGAGTGTTCTGACCCATGGGCGGATCCACAATTTCGGAATTGTGACCTGTTGCATTTGTTTAGATTACACTCTTTATACCTTGATCATAATAAATATGACCCTCTTAAGACCGAAAAAGACCTTGTTCTTGATTTCTGTTTGAATGATAAGCTGAGCCATATATCCTGTATAAAGAAAACGTTTTTGATTATACGTTGCTGCATCGTTCTAAAATAACGTTGTACATATATACACAATGGTAATCTCGGGGGTAAGGGTTGACCCCCCGAGAGCACTGACTCTGGATCCGCCCCTGAAAAGGTAATGTTGCACATCGGGATGTCTGAACGTTTTGTTTGGTAAGTAGGGCCCTGCACCCTGGAGATTTCCCTTTTTCAGACCGTGCCCCCCCCCCCCCCCCCACCCCAACCACTGCCCCCGACGCCCACCTCCAGGACCACTCCCAGGGAGGTATGCACACAATGGGCGAGGGGGTGAAAAGGGGGGGGGGGCATTGTCTGCATACAGTAATGCTGTGTTGGCATTTTACTGTTATAAACATTTCATGAGAGTGTTCAGGAGGTTTGGGATGCATTTATACCTTTATATAAAGGAGAACCACAATTTAAAAAAGAGCGGTCTACATAATACACCATCTTAATTCCTACGAGGTGGTAACATGTTACCCGGGCATGTTACCATTTCTTCACAAACTACTTCCGGTCATAATCGATCTAGATTCTTTTTCTCTGATCGGACGAATTGGGACCTTCTTGGGCCTCAGATCCCAACTGCCTGAGCAGCTCAGTGACCTCTGCTGCTTTCTGGCATTTTTTTGTTTTTTTAATGACTCAGAACGATTTCACATTACATGTGCTCTTCCAATAGTAGTAAGATGATATGATTGGTATGATGTTATGATGGTATGATACCATACTTGGATCTTTTAATCGGTTATATTTTGTATGTCTATTTTCCTTCATCATGGCGAGGAAATGTCCTCCCCATTGACCCGTCTTTTGAAAAATATGTTCATGTTCTTCTATCTGCAAGTCCATTGGAGGTTCTTAGGTATAATGTTATGACGTCGTGAATGCACATTGCTTTTTTAATCAGCCTGCACCCTCAACCCCAACTTTCCTAAATTGTGTGTCAAGCTATTAATAAAGACGTTTATAAAAGTATGGAAGTCAAAAAGTACGGCAGGTATCACAGTGGGCCTATATCTTAACACTTTACCTAATCCTGTAAGATTCATGGTCATCCAAGTTTCTTTTCCCCCATTTTAACCTCTGGCATATTGAAGCTCTTACGTTTTTTAACCCTTATCCCTGGGAGATTCTCATATCTTTGAAGATTCTATAAAATATTGTGTAGATCAGTTGATATCTTCTTTAGGTGCAAGTTGCATGGTGATATAAAGCTGTAGAAACGGAAACAGACCCGCGGTATCCCGGCAGCCCCCGCGGCCCACCACGTGACACTCATTAGGGCGACCTCTGGCGGGCGGCGTGACGACTCGGCCACCTGGCGGACAAACCCGGCGAATCCATCATGGCGGCGGAGCAGGGACGCCGGGGGCGGGGCCACGCCTCGTTTTCAACTTGCAGAGCCTCGGTTTCAACCCGCGGGCCTAGGGCTTCATTGGGCTCCTCAGACCAGTAGTCTGTCAGGTCCAGACCCACTGTTTCCCAAAGTAGGTCTGTACACTAGCAACCATTTTATTTGGGAATTCCCACTCAAATCCCAGCATGCTTTGGGGCCACTAGTTTAGGGCAGGTGGGACCATAAACCAGCCAGCAGCCCAACAACCATCAAAGAGGTTCCCCATACCGTTTACAAAGGGGCGCTTGATTGGGGGTCCTAATGTCACATCCTGATGTCGATCATAATATTATATTGCCATGTCGCCCTGTCGAATTTAGGAAATTGCAATGTCTCATGTCATTATGTCTTCAGAATCCCATGTCGCATATCATTAAACCCCAAAGGTGTCCATGTCGCCCTGTCGAATTATAGAGGGCGCCCTTTAAAAGAATTCCTTACAAATCTTAAGTGACCAATAAAAGCCATGGACTCTTGTGGGTGGATGGACCCAATATGCAAAAGTTTATCTGGATCAGAACGGGCTGCCCGGGGACCCAGTTTGCAGCCACTTTAAAAACCATCACAGTCACAAACCACTTAATTATGAAACTCAGCATATGATAAGGAAAAAAACCTAACCTGAATCGGGCGGCTTTTGAAGGATCTATCCTGTACTAGGCTCTGAAGTTTTCTTCAAACCACATTTTCTGAGCCGACCTTCTGACACCCTGAGCCACATGGAGAGTCCATTACACGAGGTAGAGGGTAAAACGGTTTTATAGGTGACGCCGATTCTGACCCCTTTACTTGGGGCTGGGGGGGATGGTGTAGAAATCAGATGCACAAGCCCGAGAGGGGGGGGGGGGTCACTGACTCTTTGAAGGTTACTGCCAATTGCCTTACTACCACCCCTACTTTTTGTGACTGACCGCTCCTGAAATTTAGTTGACCACCCCCTATTTTGGGGGGAAGCAGATCACCACCCCTAAAAATTCAGGGTGTGCCAATAACCGAAATTGAACAAATATTACCAAAACTACATAGGAAAACTTCTGATACAATCCAATTAGATTTTAAGGGGGAAAATATGGTGGCAATAAGTTTCAAGCATATTGTTCTTTATAACGTAATTAATGGAAAATGTTGTATGTCAAGGGTGCGCAGAGGAAATTTCCAACATTTTGCTCAGTTTAATTAATTCGTATCTTTACCTACAGGGATACTGTCCTCTCCTAATCCCTGTCCCAAGGGAAGACCTGAGGCTTATAGTCGTCTGACACCTGTCAGGTACAGATATTACACCAGGCATTTAGCTTTAGGTAGAAGCAAACTAATCCTGAATAGCATACCTCCGGGGAAAATACCCGTCATCTTTACACACCACTTGATGGGACAGAATGGCTACAACCAGAAACACTGAGGGGCGCGCTTATATGTGTTTAGTCACAAAGTCATCAACATGCATAGTCAATCTTCATAGCTTTAATAGTTTAAAAATTTATTATGATCCAAGTCAGTACAAACAGAACATGGTATAACCAATCTGAAGCAGGAAACTACGCCCTAAACACAGACGGGGCAGATATAGGTGATAACCTGAGTCACCATGCACAGAGCAGAGTATAACCCATCAGTGGTATCAAACTACGGAACACAGTCAACACACACAGAGTTGAGTATAACCCATCAGTGGTATCAAATTAAGGAACACAGTCAACACACACAGAGCTGAGTATAACCCATCAGTGGTATCAAATTAAGGAACACAGTCAATACACACAGAGCAGAGTATAACCCATCAGTGGTATCAAATTAAGGAACATGCACAGTCAACACACACAGAGCAGAGTATAACCCATCAGTGGGATCGAATTAAGGAACACAGTCAACACACACAGAGCTGAGTATAACCCATCAGTGGTATCAAATTAAGGAACACAGTCAATACACACAGAGCAGAGTATAACCCATCAGTGGTATCAAATTAAGGAACATGCACAGTCAACACACACAGAGCTGAGTATAACCCATCAGTGGTATCAAATTAAAGAACACAGTCAATACACACAGAGCAGAGTATAACCCATCAGTGGTATCAAATTAAGGAACATGCACAGTCAACACACACAGAGCAGAGTATAACCCATCAGTGGGATCAAATTAAGGAACACAGTCAACACACACAGAGCTGAGTATAACCCATCAGTGGTATCAAATTAAGGAACACAGTCAACACACACAGAGCTGAGTATAACCCATCAGTGGTATCAAATTAAGGAACACAGTCAATACACACAGAGCAGAGTATAACCCATCAGTGGTATCAAACTACGGAACACAGTCAACACACACAGAGCAGAGTATAACCCATCAGTGGGATCAAATTAAGGAACACAGTCAACACACACAGAGCAGAGTATAACCCATCAGTGGTATCAAATTAAGGAACACAGTCAACACACACAGAGCTGAGTATAACCCATCAGTGGTATCAAATTTAGGAACACAGTCAACACACACAGAGCTGAGTATGACCCGTCAGTGGTATCAAATTAAGGAACACAGGTAGTTTCTCTGTACCTCGTGAGTAGGGGGGTAGATAGGTGATAACTTTATAACCCGGAGCCTGATAGTTCCTGATAGTCCCGCTCTCCTGTTTCATCTGGGGGTTGATAAGAACCCTGACGGCAGGCTGGTGGGGATAACCAAGGGAAGAAGGGAGGGGAGGGGGATGGTGAGACAAGAGGTTGAAACCATGAGTAAGGGCAGGAGTTTACCCAGCCAACCTGCAAAGTAACAGAAACAATCTGCAACCATACTTTTAAAGTCAGTTTGTTACTTACTAAGATGGTGAAAAACAATTATCTTATTAATGGTGAGGTTGAAACCTCACCAAATCAGAATGTTATAATAATGTTGTTGTTTTTTGTGAGGTTAGGACAAAACCAAAACAGAATGTTATAAGAACATGCTGCTTAGGTTGAAGAATGTAACCAGAACGTTATAATAATGTGGCAGTGCAATTGTCACAGCAGTACATTACAGCAACCTGATTCAGAGCCATCAAAATAACGTAACAAGAACCAATACAGAATCAAACAGAACGTTGCTGTAGCATTATAGTAATGCACATGATTGGCTGGGACAAGATAGCAATGTTGTGTCAAAAGATTACAAGATTTTGCAAACTCAAATAGCAATTGAAATATGTTCTAAGAGTCTAATAACTTTTGCCATCTGTACAGTGTTATTTATGCCTGAAGACAGCAACGTTTGTAAACAAACCAATTTTGGTGGGTCACAAAAAGTGACCAGGGATTGGTTTTCACGTTTTTACTGTAGTTTAATCCTGTGTTAACAGTCTATATTTGACCACAGGCCTAGGTTATGTTAATAGAATATATTTCAACAGTCTTCAGAGTTTTGATCCTACATTGCTTTTGGCTGCCTTCTTGGATACAAAAATAGCACCTAAACAACCGTAGCCAATGACTAGATCTTAGGGCATTTCAGAACTCATCCTAATAATGAATACATGACCACTATATGGGTTCTATGAGGCAGCAGGACAGGAACAACATAGAGTTAAGTTAAAGTATACTTTCTGATGTTGCGTTTGTTGTGTTTTCTGACAAAATCTCCATACAGAAATAAGTTTTTTGTGTGACCCTGTGCATCGATAGAAAAAAAAGTCTACAAACATCTATTTGACCTCTCACACACGTTTCTGAAGATACCCACATTTCCTCAGTCAAATTGGGGTAAAATGGGTTCATGTCCAGGCCCAGGCCCTTTACCAAGTGGTGATAATTTGGGGGTAGGTTGTGTGCGCCCATTACGGCTGGGCCTAGGGTCTGCGGGCAGTGTGTTAGGGTCAGAGTGGGATAGGGTTGGGGGCGGTGGGTGTACCTGTAATATCCTCGCCTATACACCTTTCTCATGAGTCTGAGCAGTAGCTAGTGGACCCTCCCTAAGACGCATGGACCCATGGCCAACACCTTTTGCCTGGTTTCATTGGATTCAAAAGACATACTTTACTCGTTGGTTCAAATCCAGCCAACCTGTGACGTAACAGAAAAGTTCTGCGACCATACTTTTTTTAGTCAGTTTGTTAATTCCTAAGATGGCATGTAACAATTACCTTATTGATGGTGAGGTTGGAATCTCACCAAATCAGAACGTTATTATAACGTTATTTTTCGGTGAGGTCAGGATGGCGAAATTTAAACCAAAACATAACGTTATAAGAACATTTACGTCGCGGCTAGAAGAACTTAGAATAAATACAGGACAACAACAAGGTAAATTGATTTGGACATATAATAAATTACATTTATTTTAATCCTCCCTGTAACAATAATTCTAAAGTTTAAAATTCTGCTGCGATGGTAAATCGTTGGTGGTTAGAACGAGAATGACCAACGGTCAAGCTCGGGCGATTTATATAGTCGAGGTACAACAATCTCCGTAGCGATGGAAACGGAGGGCGATGACGTCACGCTCTCTCCGAAATAAATAAATTGCTTAGGTATCGCTACACAATTTAATATCATTTACGTCGCGGCTAGAACAACTTAGAATAAATACAGGACAACAACAAGGTAAATTGATTTGGACATATAATAAATTACATTTATTTTAATCCAAAACCTCCAAATCAATTACCTAACGTAGTGATAAAAATTTATCATAATTAATTTTATCGGAGATTGAAGGCCTAATATATTTGTAAATACAATCAGATGACCATTGGCCTCTCTCCTTAATATAGGTTAAAGAAGCACCCTTATTATACAAGTCTGTGGTGCCTCCCCTCCTTAGAGAATGGGTTGAAAAATTACCCTTAATTTTTGAATTTGCTAACATTTGTTTAAATTGCTTGTTAACCACAGTGTAGGATAAATAACCAATTTTTTCTGTGGAGAACAATGGATCATCCCTAGACATTGGATGAATTTTAAATAATTTCTCCAATAAATACACAGCGCAGACTCTTTTATTTTCTAATCTATTAATTGGTATCTCATGTACCTGGCCTGGCTTTTTTGTTTTTGAGGAAGTAACCTTTACAATACAACCCCATTTATGAAAAATAACATTTTTTCTCAGAAGCATATGTTTCGACCTCACAGTGTGTCCTACTCTAAGTAGTGTCCTAAACAAAAATACAATTACAATGTATATTAAAATACCTAACTGGTCGGACCAATCTACCTTCCTATACAATTTTTCTAAATGCTTCTCTTCCAGTGGTTCTTTACTATCCACCTCACAAAAATTGGAATTTTTAATTCCCTTTACAACCATCTTTATATTTACATCGGACCAGCCTGCTACTGGCTTGGCCCTTACATTGTGATAGTAAATTACCGCCTGGTAATAATTAATAACGGAGGATGCTTTCATAAATTTAGATAGATAAGAGATATATAAACAGCCTTGTTTAGAGTTACATTTAAAAGGCTGCCATTGAAATTTTTTACATACCTTCAAATAACATTTCCACTGCATCCTCCTTAACTTTTGTGTTGATTTCCCTACGGCGGATTTTTTCAACGCTATCACTCGCCTCATCAGGCACATTTTCTCTGCAAAAGTCAAAAATAGCGTTAGCGCAACACAAACTCGCACCCAAAATGCACTTTTTAACTGCGTCCTCACTTTTAAAATACAATAAGCGTGACAAGGTGTCAGCTACCAGGTTATTCTTTGTGTTAATGTAATGAGGCACCAGTCTTATTTTATATATTTTACAAATCCAAAAAATTTCCCTTAACCAGCTCATGCATGTCGGATTAGTACTTATTCCCTTTCTTATCATATGAAATACTTGAGTGTTGTCTGTATAAATATTTACACTGTGACCTGCAAGTTGGCTCAGCCATTCCTGCAGGCCACGTACTATAGGGAATAATTCTAATTCATTAATATTTTTTTTGTCATAAATAATATCAGCAGGAGCTTGTAAAATATGTTTACAATCTGAATCTGGGAAAACAATGTTATTGTCCCAACTACCTGCTCTCCAGTCATTTCCCATATACACTGCGAAGCCTTTCATAGATGAATCTGATACCATAGGAAGGGGAAATTCTTTGTATTCGATTTTTCTTTTGCCATTAAAATTTTCCAGAAATTTTTCCCACCATAACAGGTCGTCTCTACATGCCTGTCCTATTTTTATTGCCTTCAAATTATTATTTAAGAGGACTTTATATAGGTTATAAACCCTTCGACAGTATACCCTGCCTCCCTCCACAACATGAGCACAGTGGGACAATAGGCCCCCTAGACTTTCTAGTTCCTTTCTGCCTATTGTTGCTTTTTGACCATATTTTACTACCAAATTTTTTAATTTAACCAACTTTTCCTTTGGCAACCGAATTTCCATTTTAATAGAGTCAATCTCCAGACCCAGGTAGGTACATACCTGAGATGGTGGGGTCACTTTTCCCCAGCTAATATGAAAACCTAGGTATCTTAGGACCCTTATAACTACCTGTTGGGCCCAGGTAGCCTCCTCCAAGCTTGAACCAATGACAATAAAGTCATCCAAATAATTTACTGTCTGAATACCATAAATATCTGACAAAATATGATATATAAACTCAGAAATTTCATTAAAATACATTGGCCCTAGCCTTAAACCAAATGCCAAGCGGGAGTCCTGTATGTATTTAGTTTCACCATTAACTTCCCATCTGATTCCCAAATATTTTTGATGGTCAGGGTATATTGGGACAGCCCTATAGGCTGATTTGATGTCAACTACTGCCATGAAATCTCCAGGATTTAACAATGCGACTACATTGTCCACACTCTTATATTTGAACTCTTCAATAATATTATCACAATAATTATTAATTGAGATTTTTTCAGGCATACTACAGTCTGTTATTGGCCTAATATTACCATCAGGTTTAGGGACTGCACCCATAGAGTGAATACAAGCAGGTTTTTCTTGCACTATTTTTAGATAGCCCTCAGCTAACTCCTTGCCAATTATTTTGTCCATTTTTTTTCTATTATCACCTTCAAAAAGAGAATTGTAATTTCTGCAATCATAACTCAGACCCCCGCTTGGCACCGTGTCATCAACAATTTTAAAACCATCTGTTATACCATCAACCATAGGTCTAAATCTGCATTTACACTCATCAGACCCCAATGAAAGGAGATATTCGAATCTACAAGGTCTGAGTTGCGCTAATGCACCATTAATATAATAATCGCATGTGCATTCCCCACGGGCGCATTTCTCAAAAACATTGACAGTGTTCCCACTCGGCGAGCGCGCCGATACCAGAAGATTATTTTCAAAATATTTAATATCTCTGGAACTACCCGATAGATTTTCTTCAAATTTGGAACAGCCATCGGCAAGGTCCTTATCTCCCTCCCTATCGACCGTTAGACAAGAAGTATCGGCTAGAAATTCTATATTTTGAACAAAGTTACCTTGTCGATTGACATTTTTGTCCTCCTGCTCCGACACCGCTTGTGTACTTTCGACACGGAAACCCGTGACGTCAGCGGTATCGGTGCCTTGACCCGGGCTTGACCCCGGCGATGCAAAGTACCGGCGTGTACCGATCGTACCAATACTGGAGATAATATTTGAAATACAACACGAATCGTCGTCTACTTCGACTGGATTAATACTTTCAACCTCTAAGACACGGAGGAAACCACCCTTATGACCAGCACTTCTGGATTTACTGTATAATTTAACATTTTGAGCTAGCGAGCCCGCCCACGACTGAGAAGAAACCCCTGTACCCGTGACGTCACTGTCAGATAAGTGTTTACCGCCTGGAATCTTCTCAGATTTTTGAACGATATCCTATTTCTTATCGCTGCTTACACGTACACAGTCCTTCTTGCTGTGCCCTTTCTTGTCGCAAATTATACAAGCATGGTTCAGATTACATTTGCCAAAGCATCCGCTGTCAGAGTTGAAGCGAAAACAAATCTTATCGGAGTAAGACCTCCCACTCCCCTGGCTTTGTTTACCTTTGTAACCCCCTCCAGATTTGGTACTGACACCTGCCTTGAACGTGTTATCGAATGAAAAAGATGACATTATCTCCTCCTGATCGAAATTGCCAAATTCATCGTGTCCCAGCCTCCCAGCTCGTTCCCTTACTGAGATATCATATTGATTAAACGTGTCAAACGTGTACAGTCGCTTAGAGGCTTTCTCTGTCAATAGTTTTACATGCTTGACAGCGGGGAGTGGATCTTTTTTATCCATAATTAATCTCTCGATTGTCTTTAAACCAACCAGCAACACCTCCTCTACATTCTTAGGCTTATCGCCGCTTTTGCAATACAATTTCTGGGCGTATTTCTTTGTTTTACCTTTGTCTTTTGTAGGTGAAGTGGACCTATCGCTGGAGCGGCTCGACTCATCGCTCGACGACTCGACGGCGGGGCTGACCGGTTTGGGCGATGCTTGTACCTTCCCCCTCTTCTTCGTCTTAGGCCTGGCCTTTCTCGGAGATACTTCTGTCCATCCATCGCTGTCATCCTCAGAATCGTCTCTGGGAGGAGCCATCGCCGCCTCTTGCTTCTCCGCCAACCGGTTGACAGCGCCTACGAGTTTAGAGATGTTCTTCTCCATTACGCCCATCCTACTGTTGAGGACTCCAGTCTCCGCAGCCTTCGGAGGCGATTGGATCGCCGCCGGGAAATTGCCCAAAGGGCTATTCCCCATCTCAATTCCACCACCACCATCGCCGAACAGGTCCTCCGACCCGCCCGATGCAGAATCATCGCTCGTCTTCAGGCGATTGCATTTCTTCCCCGTCGGGGCGATGTGTCGAGTCTGACACTTTCTGCAAAAATTCTTCTTCTTGGACATCTCGGGTAAGTCTCTGTTAAATATTTACGAAGATTAATCGACCTAAACCCCTTAAGATCGATGAAATAATTCAAATAATCGTCCACAAAACAGTTTAAAATTCTGCTGCGATGGTAAATCGTTGGTGGTTAGAACGAGAATGACCAACGGTCAAGCTCGGGCGATTTATATAGTCGAGGTACAACAATCTCCGTAGCGATGGAAACGGAGGGCGATGACGTCACGCTCTCTCCGAAATAAATAAATTGCTTAGGTATCGCTACACAATTTAATATCATTCTGTTTGAATAATGCAACCAGAATGTTATACTAACTTCACAGTGCAATGTCACAGCAGTACTTTGCAGCAACATTATTGGGAGCCATCAAAATAACATAACAAGAACCAATACAGAACCAAACAGAACATTGCTGCAATGTTATAATAACCTCACATGATTGCCTGGGTATTGGCTCCCTTTAAGGTTCGCAGTGTCAGAGAAGTGAATGAGATGCAGCCCCGACCCCTAACAGTGGCCACCTGCAGGTGTATAATTGGCCTACCAATTATGGGCCAAGTCAATTAGTCAAACCTAGCCTGTATGAGGCGATAAACATTTCCCTACCATCATTATGTCAAGAGTAAATCAAATGTGCCTGAGATCTTAAGATTAGACCACTGCACTGGTGGTGCATCTTAGGCTGGGAGATCATGTTATATGGGGAAGGGGGGACCAAGCCAAGGATGTGACATTATCGCGATACAGCAACATTCTGGTTGGTTCTGTATTTGGTTCTTGTTATGTTCTTTTGGTGACTCCCAATTACGTCCCTGCAACATACTGCTGTGACATTGCTCTGTGATGTTGTTACAACATTCTGGTTATGTTCTTCAACCTGAACAGAATGTTATTATAACATTCTGTCTGGTTACGTCATAACCTCACCAAGAAATGATGTTATAATAATATTCTGTTTCGGTGAGGTTTCAACCTCACCATCAATAATGTAATTGTTACATCCCATCTTAGTACATAACAGACTGACTAAAAAAAAAGTATGGTTGCAGAATGTTTGTGTTATGTCGCAGGTTGGCTTGGTAAGGAATGAATCAGTCTGACATATGACTGTGTAACGCATTAATTCTCAGAAACCATTAGCACTCGTCTACTTACACATGCTCTCATCAAACCATCAAATCCCATCAACCTAAATACTCCCCAGGTAGTGTTCGGGAGCGTCACCAGGGGGCTCTCAGGTGAAACCGGTATATGCCTGTGTGGGTCACGCTGGTAAGGCCTAATGAGTTAATAACCTCTAATTAAGATAACAATAATTACACGGCCTCAAGTAGTGGTTAATTTTACCCGGACGTCTTTTGGTGGCGGCCTTTCTGGGTCAACTGTGACCAGGTTTGGGACCCGTTTCATAACAACCTCCGTAGCTACGGAGGTTTTATGTTCCCTTACGGAAACTGTACAAAAGTTTGAAACTCCTGTTTCATAACAAAACTCGTGCAAATGGACCAAAACTCCAGTAAATTGACCCAAATTGACCCGTAAATCCAGGCAAATACACGTAAGCAAAAACAAACCTCACGTAGCTACGGTACCCAAAAAGGTCATCGTAACTTTATGAAACGCAAAACTCATATAGCAGCACGGAGGTTTGTTATGAAACAGGCCTCAGCTGATTGAGGACCCCCTTAGCTCCCTTCCCCCTGGGGTTTTATAGGGGGTCCAGGGGGTCCGGACCTCAGTACATTTGCTTCTCAGTGGCAGGTTTTTGAAAACATGCACTGTAATCAATACTATTTATCGAATTGAACCCCCTTCATATATATCTTGACTTAAGACTTTATTGTATAAGACCATCTTTGCGTTCTGAAATCAACACATAATTAATAGGGAGTTTTAGCATCCACGACGTACTTCGATACATTAACGTATCTCTAGACTTTCAAGCCCCATCACAGACTACAGTTGCTATATATATATATATGAAAGGCAATCATTTATTTATTGATCATACAGGGTTGCTATTTAAAATGTAATATATTGTTTTACAACCCGCCTCCCTTCTGAACGTAACATCATTGTATTATGGCCCATTCCTTCTCTGAAAATAAAGTATCAGACCCCAATTCTTTTCTGAAGTCAACACACACTAATGTATTGAATTTGAGCCCAATTTCTTACCTGCCTCTGCCCTCAATATTCCCTCAACACCCCCCCCCCCCAATCCATATGACACTCATGCTTCTGCACACCCTCTCCAATCCAATCCCAAACCGTTTTCTGTCTGCTTTAAAGGGACGTTCTCGTCCGTGAGAGGAACTGAAATTGCTCCGTTGTATCTCCCGTACCGCGGCGCCAAATTCACGACGTGACCAATGACGTTGCGTTATTACGTTCTGAAAGGGCAAAACACGACGCCAGTGACGTCGTTGTTAAGCTAACATCGGCGTATGTTAGCCTAACAACCACAGGACGAGAACGTCCCTTTAAAGTCGTCGGGCTGGGGTAGAAGTTAGTGGGGTAGGAGCTGGCAATAGACCCCTTGCCAGTCACGCAGCCACGCCTATCAAACGTGTGGAATAGATAGTGAATTGCACGGCTCATAGGCACAATGCAAAACAATCGGCTTTTCATTTCCTTTAACTTTTAAACTCGACCCCCAGCAGAAATATTCATACTCACAGATAGCCAGAACCAGAACCTACAATATAATTACAAAATAACCTCAAAATTGTGGGAGAAAGATCGGTAAATCCAATTTGTTTGGGCCTTACAATGCTAACGCATCGGGCGGAAGTTAATAATTTTCCAGCCATGTGAGACAACTGACAAAGGCCCTATTGGTACAGAAGGTAGGTAGCCGCGTGTGGAGGGGGCCGGCAGTGGGGGACCGGGGGGTGGATAATTAGGGGGAATTGCAGCGAGTCAGGCCAATTTGGAGACCACTTAGTTCCGGTAGTCGACGCAGGCGCAGTCGTCACCGGGCGCACCTGGTGCGCACCGCCTAACGTCTATACCTGCCCCCTTCCGCATTCCTACCTCCACAATAGGAGAGCTCCGCAGGAAGATGGGGGTGTAGGGTGATAATAAACAACGTTTCTGTGACTAAATATAAAATGGTAAAATGACCTTTTTTTCCAAAATCTTTTTTTTTTAAATCAACACGCTAGGTCATTAAATTAAACTGGCTGAACTTGTAGTGTTCGTGTCGTTATGATACTGTATTCTACACTGAAAAAAACGACTTTTACAATTACCATATATAATTGAAAAATATGGTAATCATCGTTAGGGTGATTGCTGAAAACATTGTTTGGGTACACGGTCTGGGTAACGGCCCTGCGAAGGAAAATTATTACTGTGACAAAACACACGTGGACTGTATGCCCAGAGGGGGGCTACTTGACTTAGGTTTGGGTACCCACTACAAAATGGCCTCTGGGAGCTGTGGCTGTGATCGCGGCATAGGAAAGAAAAAGGGGGACTGTCACTGACGGAACTACTCTAATAATGGGGGCTGTTAAGGCTTACTGTCTGCATAAGATATATTTGTAGTCCGAAGAAAGCATCAAGGGCACACTTTAGGCTGTTCAAACTCATTCATAAGGTTAACACTGTTATAATCTTAGAACAATGGTATAATATTTGTTTTTGAGCCAGACCCAGCAGAAATGAAAACAAGGGGCTGTGCCTTGACATGTTGGAAATCAGGAGGTTGTAAACAAACAGAGCTGTCATATCAGGAAGAGGGGAGGGGCTGTAGTTTTTCAGTGGGAACCTACCATCAAAGAGTGAGTACCCCCCCCCCCACCCCCAGGACTATATGGACCTCATAGCAAAAGGGCAACAACTCAGAAGAAGGATGTATATAAATCTTCAATTCAGATTGTGACATGGGATAGGGCTAAATTTGTAGGTACCACATGTTAAGAGGCAGCGAACATGGTCGTATTTCAAATGTGACCTTGTTCCCATTGCCAACCCTCCAAGTGGCCCAGGAGAAAAAAATGGGAAATACCGATGGTTTATAATGGATGATCAGTAGCACGTCTTGGATTGTTTGTAAACACTGAGTACGAAATAGTTAGTAGATAAACGTTGTGGGTGGAATTTTTCTGTAAAAATACTACATTTGTTCACAAACTTAGCATACATAGTACATAAAAAATATACCATGGATAAAACAAAAACAAGAAATCGGTACAAAATCTGTATAACCCCCTTATCACATATAATCATGTGACTCCTAAAGCTTCCTAATGCCTGAGGCCTTTCGTGCATCAGCCCAAATCTCATTCCTCCATCCCCACTATAAGATTATATATACCCCCCACCAATCCATGTCCCCTCTATACTAAGGCTATAGAACTGCTTCCACCTCCCCAGCCCGTAAACCGTATAAAACCTGCTCTAATAAAGACGACTGGTAACCGGCGTGTACAAGGAGTGAGTAACCTGAGAGGCGGATAACATGCCGGGGTCAGAAGTGACATCCCCTCACCCCTCCACCACCTTAATCCTGTCAACAAGATCTGAGCGGGGGGGGGGGGGGGGGGAGGTACTTTCCAAGCCAAGCAGCGACGTTCTGCGACCATACTTTTTTAGTTAGTCTGTAACCTGCATAATTTTCAGATAACAGTTACGTTATTTTGGGTAAGGTTGGACTTACTAAAACAGAATGTTGTAATAATATTATATATTAGTGAAGTTGTGACCTTACAATTAAAGAACGTAATAATAATGTTTTTATAATTTGAAAGAATGTTACAATAATGTCACAATCATGTCACAGTGCTACATCGCAATGTTAGGTTCTAAAGGTAATTTTGGGTGCCATCAAAATAACGTCACAAGAACCAAAGCAGAACTGAACAGTTAATTATAATACGACATATTCTCGCTTGGAAAAACACCTCCCCCCACCCCCATCTTACCCCCATCAACGGGATGGGAGGAGGGGGGGTACTTAGTGGGAAAACACCTCCCCCCACCCCCACCTTACCCCTGTCAATGGGATGGGAGGAGGGGGGTACTTAGTGGGAAAACACCTCATCCCACCCCCACCTTTACCCATGTCAATGGGATGGGAGGAGGGGGGGTAGTTAGTGGGAAAACACCTCCCCCCACCCCCACCTTACCCCGGTCAACGGGATGGGAGGGGGGGGGGGTACTTAGTGGGAAAACACCTCCCCCCACCCCCACCTGACCCCTGTCAATGGGATGGGAGGAGGGGGGGTACTTAGTGGGAAAACACCTCCCCCTACCCCCACCTTACCCCTGTCAATGGGATGGGAGGAGGGGGGGTACTTAGTGGGAAAACACCTCCCTCACCCCCACCTTACCCCTGTCAAAGGGATGGGAGGAGGGGGGGGGGGGTACTTAGTGGGAAAACACCTCCCCCACCCCCACCTTACCCCTGTCTACGGGATGGGAGGAGGGGGGGTACTTAGTGGGAAAACACCTCCCCCCACCCCCACCCTACAAATGTCAATGGGATGGGAGGAGGGGGGGAGTACATAGTGGGAAAACACCTCCCCCCACCCCCACCCTACCCATGTCAATGGGATGGGAGGAGGGAGGGAGTACTTAGTGGGTAAACACCTCCCCCCACCCCCACCTTACCCCCTGTCAATGGGATGGGAGGAGGGGGGGTTCTGAGTGGGAAAACACCTCCCCCCACCCCCACCTTACCCCCGTCAACAGGATGGGAGGAGGGGGGAGTACTTAGTGGGAAAACACCTCCCCCCACCCCCACCTTACCCCCGTCAATGGGATGGGAGGAGGGGGGGGGGGTAGTTAGTGGGAAAACACCTCCCTCACCCCCACCTTACCCCCGTCAACAGGATGGGAGGAGGGGGGAGTACTTAGTGGGAAAACACCTCCCCCCACCCCCACCTTACCCCCGTCAATGGGATGGGAGGAGGGGGGTACTTAGTGGGAAAACACCTCCCCCCACCCCCACCTTACCCCCGTCAACGGGATGGGAGGAGGGGGAGTACTTAGTGGGAAAACACCTCCCCCCACCCCCACCTTACCCCTGTCAATGGGATGGGAGGAGGGGGGGGGTAGTTAGTGGGAAAACACCTCCCCCCACCCCCACCTTACCCCCGTCAATGGGATGGGAGGAGGGGGGGGGTAGTTAGTGGGAAAACACCTCTCTCACCCCCACCTTACCCCCGTCAACAGGATGGGAGGAGGGGGGAGTACTTAGTGGGAAAACACCTCCCCCCACCCCCACCTTACCCCCGTCAATGGGATGGGAGGAGGGGGGTACTTAGTGGGAAAACACCTGCCCCCACCCCCACCTTACCCCCGTCAATGGGATGGGAGGAGGGGGGTACTTAGTGGGAAAACACCTCCCCCCACCCCCACCTTACCCCTGTCAACGGGATGGGAGGAGGGGGGGGGGTAGTTAGTGGGAAAACACCTCCCTCACCCCCACCTTACCCCCGTCAACAGGATGGGAGGAGGGGGGAGTACTTAGTGGGAAAACACCTCCCCCCACCCCCACCTTACCCCTGTCAACGGGATGGGAGGAGGGGGAGTACTTAGTGGGAAAACACCTCCCCCCACCCCCACCTTACCCCTGACAACAGGATGGGAGGAAGGGGAGGGTACTTAGTGGGAAAACACCTCCCCCCACCCCCACCTTACCCCCGTCAATGGGATGGGAGGAGGGGGGTACTTAGTGGGAAAACACCTCACCCCACCCCCACCTTACCCCTGTCAACGGGATGGGAGGAGGGGAGTACTTAGTGGGAAAACACCTCCCCCCACCCCCACCTTACCCCTGTCAATGGGATGGGAGGAGGGGAGTACTTAGTGGGAAAACAGCTCCCCCCACCCACACCTTACCCCTGTCAATGGGATGGGAGGAGGGGGGTACTTAGTGGGAAAACACCTCCCCCCACCCCCACCTTGCCCCTATCAACGGGATGGGAGGAGGGGAGTACTTAGTGGGAAAACACCTCCCCCCACCCCCACCTTACCCCTGTCAATGGGATGGGAGGAGGGGGGTACTTAGTGGGAAAACACCTCCCCCCACCCCCACCTTACCCCTGTCAACGGGATGGGAGGAGGGGGGGTACGTAGTGGGAAAAGACCTCCCCCCCACCCCCACCTTACCCCTGTCAACGGGATGGGAGGAGGGGGGGTACTTAGTGGGAAAACACCTCCCCCCACCCCCACCTTACACCTGTCAACGGGATGGGAGGAGGGGGGGTACTTAGTGGGAAAACACCTCCCCCCACCCCTACCTCACCCCTGTCAACGGGATGGGAGGAGGGGGGGTACTTAGTGGGAAAACACCTCCCCCCACCCCCACCTTACACCTGTCAACGGGATGGGAGGAGGGGGGGTACTTAGTGGGAAAACACCTCCCCCCACCCCTACCTCACCCCTGTCAAAGGGATGGGAGGAGGGGGGTACTTAGTGGGAAAACACCTCCCCCCACCCACACCTTACCCCTGTCAATGGGATGGGAGGAGGGGGGTACTTAGTGGGAAAACACCTCCCCCCACCCCCACCTTACCCCTGTCTACGGGATGGGAGGAGGGGGGTACTTAGTGGGGAAACACCTCCTCCTACCCCCACCTTACCCCTGTCTACGGGGTGGGAGGAGGGGGGTACTTAGTGGGAAAACACCTCCCCCCACCCCCACCTTACACCTGTCAACGGGATGGGAGGAGGGGGGGTACTTAGTGGGAAAACACCTCCCCCCACCCCTACCTCACCCCTGTCAACGGGATGGGAGAAGGGGGGGTACTTAGTGGGTAAACACCTCCCCCCACCCCTACCTTACCCCTGTCAAAGGGATGGGAGGAGGGGGGTACTTAGTGGGAAAACACCTCCCCCCACCCACACCTTACCCCTGTCAATGGGATGGGAGGAGGGGGGTACTTAGTGGGAAAACACCTCCCCCCACCCCCACCTTACCCCTGTCTACGGGATGGGAGGAGGGGGGGGTAGTTAGTGGGAAAACACCTCCCCCCATCCCCACCTTACCCCTGTCAACGGGATGGGAGGAGGGGGGGGGTAGTTAGTGGGAAAACACCTCCCCCAACCCTACCTTACCCCTGTCAACGGGATGGGAGGAGGGGGTGTACTTAGTGGGAAAACACCTCTCCCCACCCACACCTTACCCCTGTCAATGGGATGGGAGGAGGGGGGTACTTAGTGGGAAAACACCTCACCCCACCCCCACCTTACCCCTGTCAACGGGATGGGAGGAGGGGGGTACTTAGTGGGAAAACACCTCCTCCTACCCCCACCTTACCCCTGTCTACGGGGTGGGAGGAGGGGGGTACTTAGTGGGAAAACACCTCCCCCAACCCTACCTTACCCCTGTCAATGGGATGGGAGGAGGGGGGGTACTTTGCGGGAAAACATCTCACCCTTACTAAAATGTCACGTAACTGTTACATTATTTTTCTGTGAGGTTGTGACCTAACTAAAACAGAATGGTATTATAATGTTCTGGTGAAGTTAGGTCAAGATCAAATTAAAATAGAATGTCATTGTGACATTCTGATTAGGTGAGGTCTAGATCTGACTTAAACAGAACATTGTTGTCACCTCCTGACCAGAGGAGGCCCCAACCTTACCTAAACAGAACATTATTGTGAAGTTCTGATTATGTCAGGTCTTAACCTTACCTAAACGGAAGGTTACTGCAACCATCTTATTAGGTTAGGTGTCACCCTAACCTAAACAGAATGTTATTGTGACATCCTCATTCAGTGAGGTCTCAACCACTCCTAAACAGAATGCCATTGTGACATTCTTATTAAGTGTCAGCCTTATAAATAACATGACAAGAATCTTGTCAGAACGTCACAATATCACGTCAAAACAGTCAACGGGATGGGAGGAGGGGGGGAACAGTGTGACATAACAAGAACCAATCCAGAACGTTGTTATTAGAATGTCATATCCTTAGCTGGGCTGTCACCATTCTCGATCTAAAAGCCTGGGGACAAAGAAATATAAACACACAAGTTGTTGGTGGCCCCTGACTGGTACCAAAGCAAGAATATGATGTTATTATGATGATATTATAACATTGATTTGGTTCTGCTTTGGTTCTTGTTACGTTATTTTGATGGCACCCAAAAACATCTTTAGAACCTGACATTGCAACATCGCACTTAGATGTTATTGTGACATTCTTGTAAAGTTTTTCATGTCATAATAATGTTATTATAATGTTCTTTATAAGTAAGGTCTCAACTTCACGAAAATATAATGTTACGATAACATTCTTTTTCAGTAAGTCTCAACTTAACCTAACATAACATAACTGTTACATGAGATTTCGGCAGGTTACAGACTAACCAAAAAAGCAGAATGTGCTTAATCGCATTGCTGCTTACCTGGGTATAGTACCCCAGTCTCGCTCCAGTACCCTCCTACCCCGCAACATGACACAGACATAAACTCATCTTGGTTTACTTATCCTGTCTCGTGGTATGCCAAGACCTGACTCTTAACATGTGATCCCCACTTTGTAGCCACGGGTACGAGAACACAGGGGTGAGGGGCGGTAAAGGGGAGAGGCATTTTTGTTGATAGACATATAGTAGGAATAGTATGACTTGTTGGGCAATAGAGAAGTGTGTATGCTATTTAATTTAATGAACCTTAAGGGCAATCGCGCCATTTGTTCATGCGCACATACACTGCGCAGCCTGGCTGCAGGGTGTGCAGTGGACCATGACCAAGGTGAAAATGCTTCACTATAGAAGTCTATGGAGGGAAAATGCGTTTTTGCTCATATCTCTCTTATGGGTCATCCAATTGTCATACAGTAAGTGACAAAATTGTAGTCCAGAACCTCAGCAACCCATATATGATCTCAGATTTAATATCCCTTCAATTGTGAATTAATTATGAATTTATTTGTAATAAAAGTGTCATTTTCGACCCTACCCTCCCATTTTGCCAATTATAATACCCCTCCTTGAGCTTCTGTGGCATGGGTTCAGCACTGTACATCATGAAACAGACTAATGTATATAAAGAACTATATGTTTAGGTGCATAATGGAAGGTTCTATGTGTGTTGAAAATAATGGATAAGCACAAAGCATAAGTGATTGATTTTTCAAATTTTCACAAATTTGTCTTTAAATCTATTAGTGGATATGTGGATTTCCTGAAAAAGTTAGAACGGTGACCCCTAAATTTTATTTCTACAAATGGTAGCTAACACTTGTCCCAATACAATGTAGGCTTTTCAAGAAATTATCAATGTTGAAATTTTTGTTATTACTATTTTTATCAACAATTCTACTTTTCTATTAAAACATTTCAATAATTAAAATCTAATAAAATTACATTATTCCCTCATTTTTGTGGAATTATGGATTCATTGTAAAGACGCATATATTGGCTTTATATTCAAGAAGATTCAGAATAAATTTGGTGGGTTTTGTCATTGTTTTTAGAAAATGTCTAAATATAGTGTAAGTACATGTAAATATTTAATTTTGAGTAAATCAACACATTTTGTGGTACATTTTATTCAAAAGTTAGCACGGTGACCCCCCATTTTTTCATCATTTTTGGTTTGTGCAGACCCTAATCTCCTATTTCCCAAAGTTTAAAGAAAATCTCAATGTTAGAATTATAATGGAGCGATTGTCTTTAAGTTAATGGGAACATTCACATTTAACGATCGGAACTACCAGGACATGTTGGATTATTGCTCTTAGAACCTACTCACAGGAGATAGTATAAATGTAACAGTACATAGCATATGTCAGTCTACAACCAATAAGCAGGTGGGAAGACTTCTACTGACATCTGGTGGGGTGAATACAAACTAAGACAACTTTTCCCGCTTATATCATTCATATTGATATGGATATTTTTTATATTTTCCCCTTTCTATCATGGGTTACACTATATGTAATTATTATTTGATATCTTAAAGTGGAGGACCCACTAAGCCATACCCTTAAACTAGGCGCTTTTAACCAGAGTCGGCCAATTCACTGGTGCTAAAATTGGCCAGCTCTACTAGAAGATTTGGCCCGATTTTAGCGCCAACTCATATCAAACATATATAATTCAAAAATACATACTGACTGGTAATCTGAATTGGTGCTAAAATCAGCCAATTTTATGAGATTCATCCAGTCAAATTCGCCTAGTGGGTGTGGGGCTTAATATACAACAGAAACTACAACAAAAAGAAACAAACCAGGAAGAAGAGGAGGAAGAGAAGGAAAAGGGGGAGGCCGAGGAGGGTGAAGAGGAGGGCCATAAGTAGAAGCAGGATTACCAAGAGTTACATTGTATAGTCACCCAAGCAAAGCAGATTTGTCATTGCTCAGGAGCAGCTGACTCCTGGCATGGTACCTGCTTGGAATTAGCTAAAGGTGCCAGTGTGGGCAGAACCCTAACCGTACCAACCTGAAGTTAGCTGGAGATGTGGGCAGTGCCCTAACCGTACCCACCTGTAGTTAGCGGGAGGTGTCAGTGCCCTAACCGTACCCACCTGTAGTTAGCTGGAGGTGTCCGTGTGGGCAGTGCCGTAACCGTACCCACCTGTAGTTAGCTGGAGATGTCAGTGCCCTAACCGTACCCACCTGTAGTTAGCTAGAGTTGTCTATGTGGGCAGTGCCCTAACCGTACCCACCTGTAGTTAGCTGGAGGTGTCAGTGTGGGCAGTGCCCTAACCGTACCCACCTGTAGTTAGCTGGAGGTGTCTGTGTGGGCAGTGCCCTAACCGTACCTACCTGTAGTTAGCTGAAGGTGTCTGTGTGGGCAGTGCCCTAACCGTACCCACCTGTAGTTAGCTGGAGGTGTCAGTGTGGGCAGTGTCCTAACCGTACCCACCTGTAGTTAGCGGGAGGTGTCTGTGTGGGCAGTGCCCTAACCGTACCCACCTGTAGTTAGCTGGAGCTGTCGTGCCCTAACCGTACCCACCTGTAGTTAGCTGGAGGTATGGGCAGTGCCCTAACCATACCCACCTCTAGTTAGCTGGAGGTGTCGTGCCCTAACCGTACCCACCTGTAGTTAGCTGGAGGTGTCAGTGTGGGCAGTGCCCTAACCGTACCCACCTGTAGTTAGCTGGAGGTGTCTGTGTGGGCAGTGCCCTAACCGTACCCACCTGTAGTTAGCTGGAGGTGTCTGTGTGGGCTGTGCCCTAACCGTACCCACCTGTAGTTAGCTGGAGGTGTCCGTGTGGGCAGTGCCCTAACCGTACCCACCTGTAGTTAGCTGGAGGTGTCTGTGTGGGCAGTGTCCTAACCATACCCACCTGTAGTTAGCCCGAGGTGTCTGTGCCCTAACCGTACCCACCTGTAGATATCTGGAGGTGTCTGTGTGTGGGCAGTGCCCTAACCGTACCCACCTGTAGTTAGCAGGAGGTGTCTGTGTGGGCAGTGCCCTAACCGAACCCACCTGTAGCTAGCTGGAGGTGTTAATGCCCTAACCGTACCCACCTGTAGTTAGCTGGAGGTGTCTGTGTGGGCAGTGCCCTTGCCGTACCCACCTGTACTTAGCTGGAGGTCTCAGTGCCCTAACCGTACCCACCTGTAGTTAGCTGGAGGTGTTTGTGTGGACAGTGCCCTAACCGTACCCACCTGTAGTTAGCTGGAGGTGTTTGTGTGGGCAGTGCCCTAACCGTACCCACCTGTAGTTAGCTGGAGGTGTCTGTGTGGGCAGTGCCCTAACCGTACCCACCTGTAGTTAGCTGGAGGTGTCAGTGTGGGCAGTGCCCTACCTGTACCCACCTGTAGTTAGCTGGAGGTGTCCGTGTGGGCAGTGCCCTAACCGCACCCACCTGTAGTTAGCTGGAGGTGTTGGTGTTGGCAGTGCCCTAACCGTACCCACCTGTAGTTAGCTGGAGGTGTTGGTGTGGGCAGTGCCCTAACCGTACCCACCTGTGGTTAGCTGGAGGTGTCAGTGTGGGCAGTGCCCTACCTGTACCCACCTGTAGTTAGCTGGAGGTGTCCGTGTGGGCAGTGCCCTAAACGTACCCACCTGTAGTTAGCTGGAGGTGTCAGTGTGGGCAGTGCCCTAACCGTACCCACCTGTAGTTAGCTGGAGGTGTCCTTGTGGACAGTGCCCTAACCGTACCCACCTGTGGTTAGCTGGAGGTGTCAGTGTGGGCAGTGCCCTACCTGTATCCACCTGTAGTTAGCTGGAGGTGTCCGTGTGGGCAGTGCCCTAAACGTACCCACCTGTAGTTAGCTGGAGGTGTCAGTGTGGGCAGTGCCCTACCTGTACCCACCTGTAGTTAGCTGGAGGTGTCCTTGTGGACAGTGCCCTAACCGTACCCACCTGTAGTTAGCTGGAGGTGTCCGTGTGGGCAGTGCCCTAACCATACCCGCCTGTAGTTAGCTGGAGGTGTCTGTGTGGGCAGTGCCCTAACCGTACCCACCTGTAGTTAGCTGGAGGTGTCTGTGCCCTAACCGTACCCACCTGTAGTTAGCTGGAGGTGTCAGTGTGGGCAGTGCCCTAACCGTACCCACCTGTAGTTAGCTGGAGGTGTCTGTGTGGGCAGTGCCCTAACCGTACCCACCTGTAGTTAGCTGGAGGTGTCAGTGTGGGCAGTGCCCTAACCGTACCCTCCTGTAGTTAGCTGGAGGTGTCCGTGTGCGGGCAGTGCCCTAACCATACCCACCTGTAGTTAGCTGGAAATGTGGGCAGTGCCCTACCTGTACCTACCTGTAGTTAGCTGGAGGTGTCCGAGTGGGCAGTGCCCTAACCATACCCACCTGTAGTTAGCTGGAGGTGTCCGTGTGGGCAGTGCCCTAACCATACCCACCTGTAGTTAGCTAGAGGTGTCCGTGTGGGCAGTGCCCTTACCGTACCCACCTGTAGTTAGCTGGAGGTGTCAGTGTGGGCAGTGCCCTAACCGTACCCACCTGTAGTTAGCTGGAGGTGTCTGTGTGGGCTGTGCCCTTACTGTACCCACCTGTAGTTAGTGGAGGTGTCAGTGTGAGCAGTGCCCTAACCATACCCACCTGTAGTTAGGTGGAGGTGTCTGTGCCCTAACCGTACCCAGGTGTAGTTAGCTGGAGGTGTCAGTGCCCTAACCGTACCCACCTGTAGTTAGCGGAGGTGTCAGTGTGGGCAGTGCCCTAACCGTACCCACCTGTAGTTAGCGGAGGTGTCAGTGTGGGCAGTGCCCTAACCGTACCCACCTGTAGTTAGCTGGAGGTGTCAGTGTGGGCAGTGCCCTAACCGTACCCAGCTGTTGTTAGCTGGAGATGTCCGTGTGGGCAGTGCCCTAACCGTACCCACCTGTAGTTAGCTGGAGGTGTCCGTGTGGGCAGTGCCCTCACCGTACCCACCTGTAGTTAGCTGGAGGTGTCTGTGCCCTAACCGTACCCACCTGTAGTTAGCGGAGGTGTCCGTGTGGCTAACCTTACCCATCTCTAATTAGTTGTATGTGTCAGTGTTGGCAGGTGATCACCACCTGAGACCACATCCCGGGTGAAGTAGTCAGCCCCGGCTAGATTAAGTGTAACCACATAGCAACCTAAAGTGTCTGGGAAGGATCCAGGAAAGAGGAAAGGGTTCCTGAAATGAAATATATGAAATATGTTGGAGAACCAGGTACTTTAGTTTTGTTTTGGGAACCTAACCTGAAAGAATCAGTGCTTCTGGTTCTAAGTTTCATGTCTAAACATATTGAATTGAATACTGAATGATTGTATAACCAAAAAAAAATGTCTTTTATAAAATTCAAAATTGTTCTTCATTGAAGGTCTATATCAACATCTGACTTAACTTGGTGGCATTCAAATAGATTAATATGCTGACGTTCTACTATGTCGATGAAGCCCAGGCCATACCTTACATGATCCATTCCATCCTATGTTCAAATGGCAGCATCAGAGCTAAGCCCTAATTATACTATGTGTCGGGTAATTGTTTGTGTTGGGTCCTGTTGCCCAATGCGTCTGATTTGCTTTCAGGCAAAATTACACTATGTGTTGGATCCAATGTGAAGTATATTATACTGTGCATTTCGAGTCACTTTGGGTCGCGTTGGGTCTCTTCCGGTCGTGTTGGCTTGCATTGGTTCGCGTTTTTTATAAACATGTTTGTAAAATAACATGAGTCAGACGAATCGGATAATGGGACCAAATGCAAACGTGACCCGATGCATAGTGTAATATGGCCTTTAAAGTCTATGTTGGAAATAAGACTATAGACATTGTGCAGATGACGTCATAGCACCAAGAAATGTCCTGGACGCCATATTGGTGATCAATCATTAGCATTTGCATTATAGACATCTTATAGACATCTATGACATTATATTTATGCTTAAATTGTATAAGATTAACATATAATGTAACATAGAACAATTTCTATCACTTAAACTTTATCAATTCCTGATTTCTCTTATAGCCACGTGGCTACAATGAGCATGTGGTGAATACCAAAAAGTGGTCACATGACCACTTCTGCACAAGGTCTATAATTTGTAGCGTTATATGCTCTTGCTTAGAATGTTGGTTTCTTCTTAATCAATCACACAGTTCTGTTTTTATCACTACAGACTTTTCTATTCTCAGTGCAGACAAATACCTCTGATTCTGTGGCGTCTTCCCTGCCTGGGGGTGGGGTTGGAGGCGTATTATGGGGTGTGACTAACGATGGTATAGCAAGTAAAGATCAGTGATTCGTGATGTTTGGCCATGAAAGTGCCAACGATAGCAACCCTTATGAGAGTCCACGCACACCGTTATGATGCAACGTCTATTTTGTTATTTTCCTGGCGTCATCCATAAACAAAGAGACAGTGATGTCATGAAAACGGGAAAAATAGACGTCGCGTCCTATCTGGTTGCACGGACTCTCGTAGGGGGCACCACTATCAACGACGTCACGGAAATGTCATAGGCGAGGCCCGGGAGTTGTGTATCTATGCTTGCTACAGTATTTTTGGTAAGGGTTCCTGAAATGAAATATATGAAATATGTTGGAGAACCAGGGACTTTAGTTTTGTTTTGGGAACCTAACCTGAAAGAATCAGTGCTTCTGGTTTCAAGTTTCATGCCCAAACGTATTGAATTTAATACTGAATGATTTTATAACCAAAAAAAATGTCTTTTATAGAATTCAAAATCGTCCTCCATTGAAGGTCTAAGTTTACATCTAACTGAAATTGGTGGCATTTAAATAGATTAATCTGCTGATATTCTACTATGTCAATGAGGCCCAGGCTATACCTTACATGGTCTGTTCCATCCGATGTTCAAATGGCAGCACTGGAGTTAAACCCTAATTATACTATGCATTGTGTAATTGTTTGCTTTGGGTCCCAGTGCCCAACGCTTCTGTTCAGGTTCAGGCCATATTACACTATGCATTGGACCAAATTCAAAGTACATTATACTACGCATTTTGGGTCAAGTTGGGCATCGCCTTGGGTTGCGTCGGGTTGCATTGGCTCACATTGGCTCGCATTGGCTGGTGTTTTTACAAATATGTTTGTAAAATAATGCGAGTCAGACGCGTTGGGTAACGGGACCCAATTTGACTGTGACCCAATGGATAGTGTAACATGGCCTTTAGAATCTATGTTACAAGTAAGACTATATAGCTTGATATGCTCCTGCTTAGAATGTTGGTTTCTTCAATCACACATTTGTCTTTTATCACTTCAGACATAAATAACTCTGATTCTGTGGTGTCTTCCCTGCCTGGGGGTGGGGTTGGAGGGGTATTATGGGGTGTGACCAACAATAGTATAGCAAGCAAAGATTATTGATTTATGACGTTTGGCCATGAAAATGCCAATGACAGCACCCCCTATAAGAGTCCATCCATACACAAAGAGGTGGTGACATCACGAAAAGATCAAAATAGACTTCGCATTGTAATGGTGTGCATGGACTCTCATAGCGGGCATCCTGATCAACGATGTCACAAAAAGCATGTAGGCGATGGTCCAAGTCACATATCTTAGTGTAGCTATAATATCTTTGTTGTGACAGAGTGTGATAGGGTGTGAAATGACCACCCCGGTACAGACCCTTATTAGTGGGGAGAGGTGTGAATGTGGGCTGATTGACTACAGTCAGAGAGAATGGGCCTAATGGAGGCACAGTCCAGCCGTAGGGCACTTCACTGAAAAAAGTGGGCATTGGAAAGTTAGTCAAAAGTCCGAACTTTTTGCCAAAACATTAGGACATTTGACGGTGCATTTTTGTCCGAACTTTCTAACCCTTTTTTGACTAACCCTTGAGCCAAAAACCAAAACGAAAAACGGAGTTCTGACACGGATTCGAACCCATGATCTACTGATTTGGAGGCAGGCGTCCTATCCATTACCCCACCAATCTGTTGGGTGGCAGATGCTACAATGAGGAAATAAAGATGTATATATAAACTTAATGATGAGGTCCATGTATATAGATATAATTATGTTTATATATAAGAAATATACAGATATATATAGAGATAAGATATATAAATATAGTGTATATATATCATGTTCCTCTTATGTGAGGTTGTGAATAAACTCATTGGCATTGTCATTAATTACATAGGCATTAATGGTGTGTGTGGTGGGGGGGAGGGGATCATACATGCCATAACTATCACACATTATGTTTACAAGAAATAAATACGGACTTTGAAGGATCAGGCGTATCCAGACACTTAAATGCGCAGACATTACCTTGCTCACCGTGCATAGGCCTATAAGATTATCACTGTACGTGAAGCCTTATTATATACGGGTGTATCTGATTTCTCTTTAGAGGCCTGTATACAGGGGGGGCGGGGGGGGGGGGGCAGGGGGGGGGGCATGCCAAAGCTAACCTAGACGCATATTTTCATGCTAAATGTTTGATTGGGTATCATATCAAAATTGATATAGAAATGATGATGGATAATTAACCTCTAACTATGGCCTGGCAACCCTAGGTTAGTCAATCTGACTAAGGTTTACTCAAATTTATAGTATCACAAAATAATCAAGTTTGCATCATATTGTGCAGGTGTGACCATGTTATTGTGTTAATAGATGCCCACTGATGATAATTGGGGACATTTCTATCTTGACTAACCCCATAGGTTAGAATGTTAGTCAATGTGACTAAGGGGTTAGTATTATAATAGAAAAATGCAGGTAGAAAAGGTTAGAAAGTTAGACTCTCAATGACCAACCTGTGATTTCAGTGGTAAAAGCACGATTTGACTAAGTTTCTAACTTTTCACTTTTTTCAGTGTTATATGACAGGGAGGATTCCAATATGTGTGATCAACGATGTATAGAGAGGCTTTCCCTGGTTTTAGACTTGCCCAAGCAAGAATATGATGGTATCATAACATTATTATAATGTTCTGTTTAGTTCTGCTGTGGTTCTTGATATGTTATTTTGATGGCACCCAAAAACATCTTTAGAACCTAACATTGCGATGTCGCACTGTAATGCTATTGTGACATTCTTGTTACATTATTTCACATCATAATAATGTTATTATAACATACTTTATTGGTAAGGTCTAAACAACATTAAAGGAAAGCTTGCCCATAAATTCACAAAGTGCTATTTTTGATGGAATTAACTTGACTTGAGTATTCTAAAAATATTTCTAAAGGGAAAACTTGAAAATGTCAAGATCTTAGGAAATTATCCAGGAAAGGAATTTAATTTAGGGAATTCCCTGAATGCTGAGCTCAGCCATGGGAATTCCTTCTAAAGTTATTTGGGGATTCCCTGATTAATTGATGGTTGTAGATGGATATATATTTTAATTCATTATGAGTTGCATTAGGTCAAATGTATATACTTTGGGATAAAGGGCATATCTCTTATTACAAATTCTACAGGGATGGGGAATCCCTTCTAAAGACAGATGGGATTCCCCAAGAACTCCCCTTGCTATGTCATAAATTGGGGGATTTCCCCTGAAAATGTAATAAAATACAAGTTTTGTAATGTCCCATAATTGTGTGCAAACTAAATATTTTCCTTCCATTTTGCTCACATTGATAGTACAAGGTGTGAATAACATGCTAAATTCAATTCATTGAAAAATAACCATCCTGCAGTTATGTGCAAGGTTTCCTTTAAGATATAATTTCATTATAACATTCTTTTTTAGTAAGTCTGAACTTTACCTAATATAACATAATTATAACTGTTGCATGAAAACTGGGCAGGTTACAGAATAACCAAAAAAGTACAGTCGTAGAACATGCTTGTTACGTCACTGCTTGCCTGGGGAGCGGCCCAAAACAGCCATCTGCCCCCGTCATTAATCCAATTTGACATACTGTTTCCACATTGGCTCCACTAGTAACAAAAACACTGAATTTTAATGAAAGTATTTGTAAATGGATGTTTTTCATCCCTATTAAAGCTAAGTGTTAGCTTTGCACCTCTACATCTGACATCTGTACATGTTACATATGATGGGTGAATGACGTGGTTTTATTCCTGCTATACCTCCGCCTATAACTGTCAGAACTCACCTGTTGTTCATAAGGTTGGGGTGAGTGGTGGAGAGGGGTTGAATGGGGCAGTAGTGTCAGAGGCGGGATGGAGTGTGGGTAGATTTACAACATTACAAAGGAAATTAGGGAAAATAGCCAGGATTACTCTTTCATTACAGTTGCTTCTGAAACGCGGTACAAGGAAAACATGGTTCTTTAATGGTATCGGCAATGAGGGCATATAATAATATGCATTATCAAAAGGCGAAACCTGAAAATATTTTCCTTTGAGTAGTAATACTTAACCTATGCACAAATGTTATATCTCAGACCATCTCTTGAGATTCCGTGTGTGTGTGTGTGTGTGTGTGTGTGTGTGTGTGTGTGTGTGTGTGTGTGTGTCTGCATGCGTGTGTGTGTGTCTGCATGCATGCATTTGTGTGTCTGCATGTGTGAGCACGCTTACGTATGTGTGTACATGTGTGCGTGTATTTAGTTTTGTTACAGTTTTCCCTTTCCAAAAATGTTTTCTGGTTACATCTTTTTAACTCATACATTTCAGGCTTGGCACAGCCCTATGAGAGGTTTGCCCCCTCTACTAGATACATTTTCCAGGGCACATCAATACTGGACTGTGACCTATATCACGGATATCCCACCTCCTCCAGTATGTTTACGGTAATATCCCCACGTGCCCCCGTACCCCCCCCCCCCCCCCAAGCTGGATTTAGCCATATGGGGCACAACCTGAGCCCGAACGGTGCTCCGAAGACGGCCGAAGGTCGCCGAGGTCGGCCGAGTTTGGCAAGGCGAGGTGGGAACGAGGCTTGAGTCAACACGGCTAAGGCAACAGTGGCGACCCCTGGGGGCGGGGGGAGTGCGCCTGCGCGGGGCTCAGGGTAAACATGGCAGCCTCTGATGGGGCTGTGATAGGCCGGGCTGGTCAAACCTAAATATTGGTACAATTCGATTTAATTTCATGTATCCTTTCTCAGTATCTTTGCACGGTGGCCCACAAATTCAAGGCCTCCTGCCCTATCTTTGATTTTCTCACTTCAGCACCTACCCAGCCAAGGATGTGACGTTATTATAACGTTGCAGCAACGTTCTGGTTGATTCTGTATTGCTTTTTGTTACGTTATTTTGATGACTCCCAGTCACGTTGCTACAACCTACTGCTATGATGTTGTGCTGTGACATCATTACAACATTCTGGTTATGTTCTTCAACCCAAACCGAATGTTCTTTACCTCATCAAATAATGACATTATAATAACATTCTGTTTCAACCTCACCATCAATAACGTAACTGTTATGTGCCATCTTATTAAGGGACAGACTGATAAAAAAAAGTGTGGTTGTTAATTCGCAACTTGGCTGGGTTTCCTTTGATTTTCGCACTTGCACCTCGGCTTCCATCACCTGACAATGACCCTAATCTTAGACTTGTGTTGATATTGTGAAGCTGTATGGGAAATCCAAGCTTATTTATAATTATCTATACAGTTTGTTACCCTACTACTTCTAAAATGATGTCCTTTCGCATATAGCAGTCTACACACTGAACTTACTTCAAGTCATACCAAGAACCAGCAAAATAGGCTGCTACCAGCCTGTCCATCTGGTTGCCGTTTTGTTAAACTTCTTATTGAATGACCTGTGGGAACCAGCAAATTGGGTCATGACCCCTTTATTTTGTTCCACTCTCATCCTCTATGTGGCTTCTTGGTATAGTGGTTAGGACCCCCACCTCCAAACCCAAAGGTTGTGGGTTCAAATTCTGAAAGAGTTTTGTCATTGCCAGTGTTTTTCAGCCTGGTGAAGCCACTTGTTACTTACTAAGATGGCACATAACAATTATGCTATTGATGGTGAGGGTGGAACCTCACTGAAGTGAACCAGAATGTTATTATAATATTATTTTTTTATGAGATTAAGACCAAACCATACCAGAATGTTATAAGAACATTCTGTTTGTGTTGAAGAACATAGCCAGAACGTTGTAATAGCATCAAAATGCAATGTCACAGCAGTAGGTCACACCAACATAAATGGGAGTCATCAAAAGAACGTTTATGTAACAAGAACCAAATACAGAACCAACCAGAATGTTGCCTCAAATGTTGCCCACTGGGCTATGGGTATAGGGTGATATTTCCACCTAAATATTGCCCGCTGGGCTATGGCTATATTTCCCCCTAAATATTGCCGCCTGGGCTATGGGTATAGGGCTATATTTCCACCTAAATATTGCCCGCTGGGCTATGGGTTCATACTACATTTCCCCCTAAATATTGTCAGCTGGGCTATGGGTATAGGGTGATATTTCCACCTAAATATTGTCTGCTGGGCTACGGGTAAAGGGCGATATTTCCCCCTAATTATTGCCCACTGGGCTATGGGTACATAATATATTTCCACCTAAATATCGCTCACTTGGCTATGGGTAAAGGGCTATATTTCCGACTAAACATTGTCTGCTGGGCTATGGGTATAGGGCAATATTTCCCCCTAAATATTTTCCGCTGGGCTATGGGTATAGGGCGATATTTCCCCCTAAATATTGCCCACTGGGCTATGGGCATAGGGCGATATTTCCCCATAAATATTGCCCACTGGGCTATGGGTACATAACATATTTCCACCTAAATATTGTTCACTGGGCTATGGGTATAGGGCTATATTTCCACATAGATATTTCCCACTGGGCTACGGCTAGAGGGCGATATTTCCACCTCAATATTGCCCCCTGGGCTATGGGTATAGGGCGATATCTCTCCCTAAATATTGTCCACTGAGCTATGGATATAGGGCGATATTTTCCCCTAAATATTGCCCACCGGGCTGCTCCCACTCACAGGCTGGTTACCAGCCGTAAGTGGCGGTGACAACACCTGGTCCAGCCGGCCGCCGGCAACCAGCTTTTTAGCTGCGAAAACGGAACCTCCGCCTCTAATTGGCTGCTTGGGGGGGGGGGGGTAAAGGGGGGAGGTAAGGGGAGGTAAGGGGAGACCAGATGTAGACCATCTAACAGCCTCCTTATAGCCCCCTCCTTAGCCCCCTTCCCTCTACTCTGAAACACACCGTGAAACCTTTCAGTCTTCAGTTCTCAAACTTGGAAAAGTTTCCCTTTGGACATTCTAGGTTTATCTGGCAGGCTTTCACATTGGTTCCTGTGGGGAAAAAAAAGGGTAATATGTACAGATGCATTTTATAACATTTTAGGAGCAATTTGACAACCACATAAGCTTTAATTAATTTTGTGTTATGCAACTGTCTACGTGAAATAAGGACAGAAGCACTTTTGAAAATATTTCATGGTAAACTTTAATGTTGGTGTAAACTGGGAAGTGGGATGGGCTAATTGATATACTGATGACTTGGACAGATTGACCTTAACTCTGGGGTCATCCAAATGGTCAAACCATTCTGCAAAACAAAATTTTTAGTAGTGGACTTTAGCGGAAATTTGTTAGAAACTGGTAATTGCAGGGAATTATGGTGATTCCATAGGAAATGGAGAATTGTTCATCACCTTTCCAACCTGGCCCCCTCAGTTTCAGCCTGTTGTGAGGGGATGATCCACGATGCGATTTTGGGCCGATTTTAAACCAATTTTGAAAATCGATTTGTTAAATAATTATTTTTCTTATGAAACATACAATTTACCAAAACGTTTTGAATAATCCATATTAGAAAGTGGTATTTTCACAGGGAAATTTCATTCCAAATATGCTAAAAATTCATGAAAAGAAAATCGGTTGGTGTTTTGTCACATCATGGATCATGGTCTTTAGAGTACCTGGTGGTTGTACCTTTACTTCCTGTTGATGGCATGAACACCCGGAAATTAAACCGGAAGTGACCTTTTGGGTCTCACTATACAATAAGTAATTGGTCATCCCACAGAATAACACACAAATTAAATGCTTCTGTGTTTCAGGAAATTGTCAGATTTACCGAATAATAAACCCTAAATTCTCCCAACCACAGATAGCAAATTTCTTGAGTTGTACCTGCAGGTTAGCCTCGTCCAGGATGCATGCTGGGTAATATGTCAACAAGACCAAAGGCTTTAGCATGGAGATTTTCATAAATCATTCTTTGCAGTTCAACATGATAAAAAATTAGCAATCATATTTTTTAAAGGTATTTATTTACATTAGATATTTTCTAAGTCATTTGAAAGTTCACTCTTTAAATGTTAATATGTAACAATTATTTGATTAATCTCTATAACTTTTCTATGGGTTTTGTCAACAAAATCAGTCCAAATTACCTGTAGGTGCTTGAAATACTATAAATCAGCTATATGTGGTGGGGAAATTGGTGTGTGGAAATTTCTAACTGACATGAAGTGCATGACTGAGTGAGTGAGTGAGTGCGGGATGTTTTACACTGCACCAACAGCCAGGGTCAGCTTTCCTGGCAAAAACAGGATAGGATAGATTCTTACTTTTCAGACACGTGTTTTAACTTGGTCAGTCTTTGGTGATTGTATCTATGAGATGAGGGTGACAGGGCGGGCAAACAGCAGGGGATCAAAACCTGAAAATAAATTTTGCTGTACCTCATCCCATAGTGAAACCAGGAATCAAGCCCAAAGAACCACTTGATCAGTGGTGGGTCCCTCCCTATCATCGCCTTTTATGTAGTTTCAATAATCAGTCGACTTGCGCCTTAGGCTCACTCTCGATCATGAAACCAGCATAATCGTAAATGGGAACTATCATTTGCTTGTAAATTTGAGTTGCTATACTGGTATTTATGAACTTGCGCATACTAATTAATTGTACCAATCTCGCATTCATTTTCTTGTATTTTTCCTTAAGAAACAATTCAAAATATAACTGATCATCTATGATTACACCAAGGTAATTATAGTGGCTTACACGCTCTAGCATATTATTACCCAGATTTACCGGTGGGATGTTGCATGTGATTCGACTTGGGGCAAATAGCATACTCTTTGTCTTATTAATATTTACTGTGAGCTTATTAAGCGAGCACCAATCATTTAGCTTAGTCAGCCCATCCGTGATCTTCTCACACGCGACCATCATATCACTATGAGCCGACCATCATATCACTTAAAGATTAACCCTTTGGCAGAGGGTTTGACAGAACGTTATACTTCACCTTTTGACTGTTCTATAATGAAAATATCATTTCCTTTTGATATATCAAATGTACTATAAATCAAAAGCTATAGGGCCTATATCAAGTATCATCAGCCTTCTAAGACATGTATTTTTCAATATGAATAAATACAAGTTTCATTCTAGTAGACTATGTTTCTGTTTATGAATGAGCTTACCTGCAGGTCTATTAAAAATAGATATAGGTAATATATAGGTATGTAGGTAATATATGCAAAATGCAGAAAATTAACCTGGATTGCACACACAAAAATAACTTCTACATAAACAGAAGTGTTCTTGGTATGTTATAGTAATTTCCCCGAGACAATGCACAAACGTAATTCCCCTAGAAGTTCCAGGAACATATCAGATCCTACACAATGAATACGGTGAACGCTCATTTCCGGTCATCTCTGGGCCACATGCGCCCCCTGGAGGGATGTAACCGCACCAGGTGAGGCCAACCTCATAACTTAATGAGTGTTTTGGTGAGGGGGGGGGGGCACTCTCATACCTGAATGAGTGTCTACCTAGAGAAAGGGGGGGGGGAGGGTGGGGGATACTTTCTCTGTAAATGTTACATCCCTTACGACCATAAACATTTGTCATATAGATGACTGCCAAAATTGCCACTTCTTCTCTCATATGCTGGTACCTGCTCTCTCTGCCAGGAGGACACGCCGTGAGAGACTGCAGGTACAGCCTATTTTTTTCTGGATATCTGACTGGTCAAAAAGGGGTCCCATGACCCCAAATTCGTCAAAATCTGACGACCTCGGTATTAGAGTGTACCCGCGGTTTTTCATTACGTACAGTGTAGCATAGCAGAACGTGGGTTGATGCCATGGATCCCAGCATACTACTCTCAGTCCAAATTCTTCCAAGTGTGAACAGTTAATTGCCTGTATTTTACCTTCAGAATATCCTAGATCAAGATGCATTCTAGGATATATTATTTCGACAAGTCGCAACGCTTGTCCATCGAAATGCCAATTAATCTTATCATCATTTGTAATTTAGAAGGATGGAATGTATGTTTAACGCCCTGTTTCCACCATCCGATTTAACTGCTGATTATTTGGCAATTTATTACTTTTAACTAGTAGGCCTATTACAATAAAATATCATACATCTTACATACCATTTGAAAGAGATTAAAAATGCTTTATATTGGTATATAAAATGTTCGTGATTAACTAATATTCCCACTGCCGAATTTTGAAATCAGTATCAAAATCGGCTGGTGGAAGCAGGTCTGCAGTCACTCAAGCCCCATTTCCATTTGCATGAGGCGATTTTCACCTAAATCAGCCAACTGATCGGTGCTAAAGTCAACTGAATAATATACTCAAATAATCAGCTAGTTTTAGCACCAGTTCAGACCAAATCTGCACGTTCCAATACAGCACACTGACAGGGGACTATACCCAGCCAAGGATGTGACGTTATTATAATGTTGCAGCAATGTTCCGGTTGGTTCTGTATTTGGTTCTTGTCATGTTTTCAATTTTGTTTTCATCCTAACCTCACCAAAAAATATTACAATAACATTCTGATTTGGTGAGGTTTCAACCTCACCATCAATAACGTCATTGTTATGTGCCATCTTAATAAGTAACAAACTAATCATGACTAAAAACGGTATGGTTGCAGAACGTTCTGTTACGTCACAAGTTGGCTGGGTAAAGCTAGGCATCCATAGGTCCGTAGTGCGTGATACGTGATGCGTAGGACGTATGCGTAAAAAATTGGATATATAGATAAATACAAGCTAGCCACCCATATGTACGTGATCCGTGATCTGTTTTTGCATGCGTGATCCGTATGCGTTTTGGAAAGCCTCCAGGACCTTTTTTTCACGCATACGGACACCATACGGACAGGGAATCCCTAGAAATGTGATGTCAGAGAGAGGGGTTTTCCCGGCTACTATCTCTACATTAAGTAAGGATACAGCAAAGAAGATTGGAAAATGGGCTCTCATGGATATAATGAATTTACTTATTATATACATAGGTGAATATGAGTGATTTACAAAATATCTGCCATCATGAGGGGTTTTCATTTCATTATTAATATCTAATTTAATCCAATTTGCTTAAGGTCTAATTGCCACACTGGAGAAATATCTATGTACAGCATCACCTGTTTTGGGTGCATACTGACACCTGTCATAATACAAATGTTCATATCTGCGACTATAATATTATATATATATATATATATATATGTATATATATATATATACATGTATGTATCATATACGTACTATGCTTTACTATGGTGTGGTAGGCTACAATACGCACAACATCACCTATTTTTGACGCATCTATGGATGGGACTTTTACGCATACGCATACGCATGCAATACGCACCAAAAACGCATACGCATACGGATTACGGATACGCACATACGGACCTATGGATGGCTAGCTTGAGAATCAGTCGATTTTAGCACCAATCGGTTGGCTTACTATGTAAAAATCATTGAGTGGGTAGGGGGCTTAAGGATCACAACGCGCCGAGCCCACTCCCTCCTGGGACCCATCTGCCTGCCGCGCTGTGCCCGACACCACTTTTACCGTGTCATTTTACATGTATCGCCCAAAAATAAGACCCCACCGGCCTGATTTTTTAACCTCCAAACTATTCCTGGAAGTTTGTCTACCTCTGGGCCTTTTAGACTGCTTCCACGTGCGATGTCATCGTTTTGGGATAATCTTAATTTAAACCAATATAAATCCTCATATTACAAATCTTCCAGATGGTGGTTTGAAAGAATAAAAATCAATGCAGAGTCAACATTAAATCTTATAGATTCAAATAACTGTAGACTACAAGATTTCTCAAAACTATTGTAGATCCATAAAAGTCAATTAGTTTTAAATCATTTTAACAGCAGAAAGAAATGACGCCACATGTTTTCATGGTTTGTCATTAGCTACTGGAACGTAATTCTATGCTTATTTATTTGAAACGTGATCGATGCAGTAGCAGTATGGAGCATGTCAAAATTGGTAAACAAAAAAAACTAGAAAGAAACAACAAAAAGATTAAGTGTGTACACTTTAACTACATTATTCACCTAGATATATATCATACAATACATCTGAAAACAAGGAGCAACTCTGATGATTATTACTTGATACAATTCTTTTGAATAAAGAAGAAAACAACAATCAATCAATCAATATTATTCTTTCTATTTGTGAACGTGGCAGGTGATAGATCAACAGCCTATTGATCTTCTCATCCCTTCTTCAAGTCCCTCTCATGGGTCCTCCCCAGCCAGCTTGCGACGTAACAGAGATGTTCTGCAACTATAATTATTTAGGCAGTATGTTACTTACTAAGATGGCAATTAACAAATTATGTTATTGATGTTGAGGTAAAAACCTCACCAAATCAGAATGTTATTATAACATTTGGGAGCCATCAAAATAACGTAACAAGAACCAAACCAGACTTTATAATGTCACACGTTTGGCTGGGGATTGAACTTCTCATCTTTTCTTCAAGTCCCTCTGATGGGTCCTCCCTGTTCCCCTACCTTTTTTTATAACCCCCCCCCCCCCCCCACCAGATAGTGGGACAATATTATGACAGGACCCCGAGCACCCCAGAGACACCTGGTGGCGAGCGCCTCAACCACTCACTCTCCCAGCACAGATATAGGGTTCTAAAGGTCCGTTTACACCGACCTGTAATATTTGATATTTAAATGAAATGCAGGTAATTACAAAGCAAACAGATATGGGGTGTATGAAGCCAATTGGCCCCTAGCTGAACGTCTCGCAACCCAGACATCACCACTCCCTGGTGGTGGCCACGGTCGGACATGGAGTTTTGCCCCCCTTCCAGATTCCCATAGGGTTCTATAGTAAACCATTTCTCATGTCTCATCTTATTGTGACTGATGTACTTAGAGTATGAAAACACTTGTTTCTCACAAAGCAACTAAACATATTTTTCTCCCTGTTCATTAAAGCATGAATTTGAATTAATGTTAGAAATAGACAAAAAAAAAAGTAAGAAAAGCTTGACCTTCAGTTTTCATTTCAGTCCGTTCCAACCCATAGTAATTGAGATTAATGGGATAGCTTATGTTTAGTTGATGACATGCACCCTACTTTTCAGGAGGATGTCCCTAAAACTTCAGAGAGATCTGGTGATTTTCGGGTGCCCTAAGATGCCTTGCAAAAATATTGATGAGTGACAATACGATCTCATCGTATTAGAGGCCAAGAAGGCAACGAGTATTCCTATATATTAAAGATAAAGCAATTATGTCCATTAAGAAAATAATGTTATAGAATTCCAAAGTTGTCAATTTTAATATCTGCAATGACCATTATGTTATTTTCGTATTTGTTAATGTAATTCACCTACTTATAATCTTTTTTTAACCTCACTTAACGGTGAGGTCAAACTGTTCGCGTTTCCAGATTCATTAAGATAGTCCAAGGCAAAATCATATTGGAATTTCTACCAGACACTTACTGGCTTATCTATTTGGCATCCAAACACATAATTTAGCCAAGGCCAACATATTTTTACTGACTCATCGTCTTGTCATAACACGTCTCTAATGTAAACGTTATCTTTAGAATGATGCTTATGCAGAGTAAAGTTTTTAAATGAGAAACTTTCTGCATAGATGCCATACCATTTGCCCCTTTTTATAAAGTGCAATAATACCTTTGATCAAAATAAAACTCCAATGTACAAAATGATAGAAAGAGCCTTCTATTCAAGCAGCGGAAGCTATACTTTTCTCACCATTTACAGTCCAGAATAGGTCTTTTAATAGGTTTTATTGACTGACTTCAGGTTAATCTGTTCTTCTAGAGAGTACAAGTGGAAGGTTATGATCAAATACATCGAGAATTATTTCCTCACTGAAAACACAGAGTTGTCAAAAGTGGTACCAAAAAACGACAACCCAAGGTTGTCACAGGCTGTTTCTGTGTCTGTTAGACAGAAAATCTTATTTATGAATATTTTCATGTTGTAGATATCATAGTCATTATAATGGCTTGCTATTATGTTATTACCAGTTATTATGTATGCCCATTACACAAAGGAGGCCTATGAGTTGTATGGTTTTGACACCATTCACTTACAACACTGGGTTGATATAGACATAGGCCATGACAACCTTGGGCTGTCATTTTAGGCACCATTCACTTACAACCCTAGGGTAGTCAGGCAGGACTTTTGACTTCTCATTTTCTTCAGTGACAACCCTATGACAACCCGATCTTCATTTTTGCTTCTCTGACGACCTTTTTGGCCCAAAGTAGTCGGGAGAAAATGACTACCTTTGGATTGTCATCCAGCCTCAAAATTCACAATGACAACCCTCTGACCACCCCAAAATTGTCAAAGGATTGTCACAAGGTCGTCACATAGCATTGATGGCCTGAAATGAGCCCGGTGATGACCCAAAAGTCACATATGAGAGCCCAAAAGTGACCTGTGACAACCCTTTGACAACTTTGCAGTGGCTCTCTGATGACTTTGTGTTTTCAGTGCTCTTATAATTTGTATAATTACAAAGTATGCATAAAAATGTCAGAATAATATTATGACAATGATTAAGATATAAATTCAATAGTTCAAATCCATAATTGATATGTATATAGATGTCAAGAATAATAATGAATGATAATGAGATGTAGTTTAAAGTTAATGATTATAGATTATTGATGATGATAATAATAAGATGGACCTGTGCATATTGGCCTTCAACAACAGTATAATCTTCATCTCATAGAGCTGTTCCTGTGGGGGTCCGGGTAAGAATAGGCCCTCAGTAGCCCCTGCTGATTGTGGAAGGTGATGAAAGGGGGGACCTAGCACTGACCAAGTGGTTCTTTGGGTTCAATTCCCGGTTAGTGTCATGGCTCACTAAGGGATGAGGTACAGCAAAAATGAATTCCAGGTTTTGATGCCCTGCTGTTTGTTTGCCCTGTCACTTTCATCTCATAGATTCAATCACCATAGACAGAATTCGTCCAAACTGGTTTTCGCTGTGAAAATGACAATTTTTTTGGTACAGCCTAAAATACTCACTCACTCACTCACTCTCATAGAGCTGACTCTTGTTGCCTGTTCCTCCCACTATTTATATCCACACTTACTCCGAACTAAGGCCAGGGGGATCTGTGTTACCAATTAAGATCTGTAAAGACTAACTACATTGTCATATTTCTATAACCCGCTGAATAGCATCCACCCATCAGACGTCATTCTCCCCATGGTGAAACCTGACCCAAAGACGTCAGAGGCCTAGAAAATAGCAGCTGTGACAAAAGGGCGAGCTAAAAGTGTTGTTTTCCTTGTATCTTCTCAAAAGAGTCTTATGTGGTTAAAAAAAGAAAGACAGTCTCGTCCGTTCCCAGATATATTATCATGTAGTATTTTTGTCCAAGGGGGTAGAGGGGTAAGAAATTCATGAAGAAAAAGGTGTGTACGCACTTAATAGAAGGCGCCTATAGGTTTATAAATTTACAAAGCTTTTTTTCTGGCATGATGAATTAAATCTCAAATACTCAAGTGCTCCATAGTAGTTGATGACTAATACAACAATGTCCCCAAACCTTTATGATCACTACTTGGAGACATAATTTGATATCATTCACTCTCTACAGGCTGGAACCTAGTATGTCTTTGAATGTTTTCCAAAGGAAAATATTATCTTACTGATCCGCGGCCTCTATAAATAAGTGTAATTTTGAAGTGGACCCTCCCCCATTGACACTTGTCTATAGTTTCACTACTGTCAAAAGATTCAATTATGGTCACATCCGCTGGGTATAAAACCATGACAACCAAAGTCAGGTCGTCGCCAATATGTCAACACGCAGGAATAATAGGGGAGGATATCTATTTTCAGGGAACATCTTTTGACTTTTACAACATTATTGGCTCTAGACCTCCACTTGGAAAAGGCTGACGTTTGCAAAATATCATGGTATTAGCCATTAACCAGTCACCACTGACAAAATGGCTTGTTTCATAGGGCAGAAACAAAAGAACACACACAAAAATTGACATGTGCCAAAACTGGTTATTCAGATTAATTGCAATATAATAAATAAGGTGACAGATGTCGTGATCATTTCTATATTTCAGCACATGGCAAGTTTCGGCCACCCCCGTATCCTATTCCAGAACCCCTCATTCAAACATGGGTGAAGGGGGTGAGAAAAGCAAAGGTAAACGCAGCCGCAGCAGACTTCATTCAATTTGCCCAGCCAAGCCAGTCGGGACGGGACGGATGTGAAAGTTACTTCTGATGAGAAGAAAACACAACTGTCATCAGGTGTTTGTTTACATTGAGTCGCCGTGACTTTGCGACGCCGCAGATTAGTGCCCTCCTCAGTATACTGTGAACGTATGTATTTTTGCGCTGCTAAATTTTCACGCACCTGGAAATAAAAAGCATTTTAGCACATTCATGATTTTGTGCATTTAATAGTTAATTGTATTTGCTCTATAATATAACTAATACACACTCAAGCATTATTTTTCTGCATTTATAGTGGTGCATGAAATATGCAGAAATATGTACAGCGTGAAAATTAGTATGTTTACAGTACATACCTGTCTCCTCTGAATACCCGCGGTCCCGTCCCCTCTACTTGCCTACACAATGTAAAGGGTGGGGAGCCGCTGACAGAATAAGTCATAAAGGGGATTAGATATAAGCCACGGAGAATGGGGGGTGCGGGATGGGGGGTCCTCACGTCAGGTGCTGAATTAAAGATACGCCCCTGTCATATGACACATAATGTCCCTGTCACATGACACATAATGTCCCAATATTTTTATATCCATTTCACCAATCTTATGAATATCTGACATACAGCCCAATAACTTGATTGTTATTGTGTCCATCACTCCGGTCAATGGTTTTTAATGTTCTTTCACGTAGTTACCCAGTCGGCTTGTGACGTAACAGAAACATTCTGTGACCATACTTTTTTAGTCAGTTTGTTACTTACTAAGATGGCATGTAACAATTATGTTATTGATGGTGAGGTTGAAACCTCAGAATGTCATTATAACATTATTATTTGGTGAGGTTAAGACAGAACCAAAACAGAATGTTATAAGAACATTCTGTTTAGGTTGAATAATGTTATAATAAGGTTGTAGTGCAATATCACAGCAGTACGTTGCAGTAATGTTATTGGGAGCCATCAAAATAACGTAACAAGAACCAATACAGAACCAAACAGAAAGTTACTGCAAGATTACAATAATGTCACATGCTTGGCTGGGCTGTCACATGACACATAATGTCCCAATATCTTTTTTATCCATTTCACCAATCTTATAAGTATCTGACATACAGCTCAATAACATGATCATTCTCGTGTCCATCACTCCAGTTAATGGTTTTTAATGTTCACATAGTTACCTATTTTTTGTACATCATTCTTCTGTTGATTTACAGCAAACCTCTGTTGCATGCCAACTCAGAGACTTGATTACTTTTGCTTAATGTAAATTAATATAACATGTTTCTTCTAGTGACTAGGTATGAAGTTCCATTAAAAAAAACTACAGGATATGAAAGCTTTGAGACATCTTCAAGGGCAATCTAACTTAATGTAACATGTCTCTTGTAGTGACTATGGATGAAGTTCCATTTAAAATACTACAGTATGTTGAATGCTTTGAGACACTTTCACAGCCAATCTAACATAATGTGACATGTCTCTTATAGTGACTAGCCATGAAGTTCCATTGAAAAAAACTACAGAATGTTAAATGTTTCGAGACACCTTCATGCCCATCTGATTTGATTCAACATGGTGCTCAGTCCATTATCAGATTTGATGTTATCTTCCCAAAGTCTTTGCGTCTATATTATCTATATTTGATTATCATCTTTTGAGATTTTCCTTTGTTGTCTCTTCATTGGAATTCCAGCAGTATAGTAACACATTAACTGGGATTCCCGTGACTATATAAATAACACAGTGGTGCCTGATTTACGATGTATGGCCACTTTTATCATAGGCCACCCGTTTACACGAGGCTACAGTTGTGTTAGCCACAAGCCGGATAATAATGCATTTAATACAAATATTTTTCCTGGGGTGAAATAGATATTTAGATATCCCCAAAGGTTGCCGCAGGGCACAGTGCTACTATTGTATACTGATAAAACTGACCATATTGCTCATTGCTCATTGAATAAACGTACATGCATACCCAGCCACCTTGTGACATTACAGAAACGTTCTGCAACCATACTGCCTAGTGATTCGAATAAACTGACGTGCATGCTATATACTGATCCCTGCTTAAAGGGAGGCAAAAGCAATGTTGTGTCAAAATATGACAACATTTTGCAGACTCAAATAACCATGAAAATACAATCTAGGAGTCTAACTTTAGCCATTGGTACCGTATAAATCATGATAACTAACTATAACTCTTCTTTGAAATCCATAGTACTCATGTCATTTGTGCCTGAAGACAGCAATGTTTGTAAACAAACCAATTTTGGTGGGTCACCAAAATTGACTTGGGACTGTTTTAATGTATTTTATATGAGTTTATGTCTGTATTTACAGTCTATATTATACCACAAGCCTAGGTTATGGCCAGAGAATAAATTTCGATAGCTAACAGAATTTGCAAAGTTTTGACCCTGCTGTGCTAGAACTGCTTCTAGCACATCTTTACATGAATGGAAAAGGTAGTTTTGGAAACTGGTAGAATCGGCTGAAGTCAATAACTGTTGTACACTAATCAAGCAGGAAAAGCAATCAGTAACATCTAGGTTATTTGGCACCCATAACATGATCTAGCTCACTACATTGCTTTTGGCTCCCTTTAATGACATGTATCAATCTACAACAAGTGTGGAATGATTCCATTTGAGTTTCACTCATAACGGCCACAAAGAGTTAATCCTACGGTTTCATTTTGTGAGATGTGTATGTTGTTATATGTATTCATATGGAATAGGAGGCGATACCAGAGTATCACTGAAGCTTAACTAATGACCACAAGACGGCTGAGGACCTAAGACGGTTCAGGTTTGTGCCGTGAGGTGTGCGGGTTACCGGCCCAGCGCCTTCCCCGCCCGATTACCACCACAAACAGACACACGCCTTCTCCAGGACCCATAGAAACTCCCCCTTGCCCCACCCCCCTTACTGAGCCTACCCCTATACCCTCCATATAGACCTTGTGCAGACAGCTAGGGGCGTACCTAGTCCTAAAATCTGAGGGGGGTCCCATGGAAATTGAATGGTTCAATGTAAAACTAATGGGGATTCCAACTGGTTATTTTGACAAAATTCCCTATATTTGTAGTTCAATTATACAAACTTTGATAAATCCGAAGGGTTCCATTATTTTGATATAATTATCGATATTTGTAATTTATGTAGACTTTCAGAAATCTGAGGGGGTTCTAGCACCCTCGACCCCCCCCCCCCCTCCCCACGTGACAGACCAGTGATCACCCTGTGATCACTATAACCACATGGCTATCCAAATTACATGCATAAGAACTCCATTATGGTTTCATGAGTGAGTTAAAGATAAATCTGGCATAAATATAATGTTTAAGATTTGCAAATGATAAACAACTTGAATTGGTACCCGGTCCAATTTTCGGAGGTGTGACGTTATGTGCAAAACGTCTGTACCCTCCACTGCCCCCACTGCCCAAGCCTCCTATTGCCCATAGCCCCCCACCAGCTGCTCCCCCCCCCTCCCCTTCTTCACAGGGTCAGGAGGACGTCTTTGATTGAGACGGCGGAAGTAATGAGAGGTTAAGAACACCAAGGTCAAGGTTAAGTCAAGGTCAGAGCCCTAACCTGGGAGCGACGACCAACAGCTCTACAAAAACCATCCTAGATCTGGCATGGTTCTTTTTTAGGTAGTTAGATCACCAGTTGTTACCCAGACCCTATATAACGGTACCCAGGTCAATATAATCCCAGTCAAGCAGCGATGTAAACAAGAAATGCGTAGTGTCCGCGGAAAAAAAGCGATCCACACGCTACGTCGACGTCGCTACGTCGACGTCGCTACGTCGACGTCGCTACGTCGACGTCGCTACGTCGACGCCAATAAATGGGTTTTGGGCAGGTTTAAACCAATCAGAGTCCAGATAACAACTGAATTTGGGAGATTTGTTCTCTGCTGGTAGCTTAAAGCTAAACTGCAATGTGACATTCTCTGAACCAATCAGAGTCCAGGTAACAACTTGGTTTTGGTGATCTGTTCACTGCTGATAGCTGAAAGCTGAACTGCAACAGGGAGAGGGCTTCACCAAAACGAGGCTCTCACCTGTGTGAGACCTAAATGTTGCTATAAAACTGATAATAACTAATCCTCACAACCACTTAGAAAAATCATTCTTAGATTCAAATATATTCTTAAAATTTTCTGAATTGTAGATATTATATTCATGTACCACAATTGCATTCTCTTAGTCCTTGACGCATATATCTAATTACTCTGTGAAGTGAGACCTGAAGATTTGCCTTGACCATGAATTTTGGACAGGGGGTAAAGCGATCACGTCGCTATGCTCCGTTGCGCCTTCGGCGCGGATCGCTTTAAAAAATACGCTCTGTGAATGTACTTTTTTGATTAGTTTGTAACCTGCTCAATTTTCATATAACGGTTACATCATTTTAGAGAAGTTGACACTTACTAAAAAGAATGTTATATCATTATTATAACACGAAAGAATGTTACAAGAACGTCACAATCCGACGTCACAATGTTAGGTTCTAAAGATGTTTTTGGGTGCCATCAAAATAACGTAACAAGAACCAAAGCAGAACTAGATAGAACATTATGATAACGTTATTATAATGTCACATTCTTGCTTGGGGTAATCAAGTAAGGGTTGGGTCAGGACGTTACTTAATTTACCACTTGTCGGCATCATTTTTGTTGATTCCGAAAACGAGTGCTTGCGATACAATGTCACACTCCTGGGGTGACAATACGGTACAAATCAGAAACGTCGTAATTTAGTCAGAAGGCCTCTCTCGGACATTATGTTGCAGCAATTTGGTCAGAAGCCACCTCTCAGAATGCTGTAGTCGTGTGTTCAGAAAGTGTCCCTAAGACACTGTAGTAATTTGTTCAGAGGCCATAACTCAGACTCAGCATTATAATAATTTGATGAGGGGCTCTAAGACATTTTGTTGTAGCAATTTGGCCAAACGTTGCCCCCAAGATACAACATTTTGATAGTTAGGCAAGTATCAGCCTCTTAGCTCTACCCCTCTCACATAACCCCTGTGTCCAATGAGCCTTCTCCGGGAATGAAGCACCCTGGTGCCGGGGCTTAGAGACGGCGAGACGGGATAACAATACCGAGATGGGTGTGTGTGCGTGGGGGGGGGGGGGGGATTTCTGGGGGTACGATATTCAGGGATGGATTTGTGGGGGGGGGGGGGGGGGGTGGCATCTGAGGCGCGCACCCCTCTCCCCCAATCTTTTGCCAAATTGTTTTGTACTTCTTTTAATGTAAAATTCTAATCCTCGGAGGGGCGCCTCAAGTCCTATAATAGGGCGCCCCCCCCCCCCCTCCCTTTTTGAAATTTCTGGATCCGTCTCTGATATTTAAGCTTTTGATACATGATGCGACAAAACAACCGATTTTCTTCTTATATATTTTCCACATACTTAGACATATCTTTTAGGGTGAAAATTCCCTTCGTATCAGAGCAACTGGGAAAAAGTTGATAAGAAATTACATATTTTACAAGAATAATCATTATTTTGTCAAACCGATTTCTGAAATCGCTCCATAATCGCTCCAAAATGGCGTTGTTGATCATCAATGTTGCACGAGTATGCTCAAATGCATGCCGTTCTAGTAATTAGCCTTTATGCTGACCACCCCCCCCTCCTTTGAAAATCCTGTATCCGCCCCTGACATTCATATACCGTCTCATTATTGCATGATTTGTCAAAGGTCCTCGACTCTCGTAAGTATAAATTGATGACAAAGAAATACCTAAAATTTAATAGGAATATGGAGGTAAAAACACACCGTCGGTGCCGATGAATGAATGGCTACATTGAGTTAACGAACCTAAATAAATCAGGGGCGGATCTAGGGGGGGGGGGGGGGGCGTCCTGGGGGCCCTATCCCTCCCCCTTTTGATGGACCCCTAAACTACAAAAAGAGGGGGAAATGCTACAAGTGTATGCACAAATGCATGTGGTTTCAGTATTTAGCCTATATACTGACTCCCCCCCCCCCCTTTCGCAAATTCTGTACCTTCCCCTGTGAATGCACGGTAAAGAAAGATCACCAGATTTTAAATGTTAAGGTTCTATGAGTTCTGAAAGTATTAACAGTCAAAAGCCATTATGTTTGGCAAAGATTAATTCCGTATGCTATTCAAATACATCTAATACATGTTTGTACTGATCGAAATAACATAATCGATAACATGTTTTCTTTACAATGGGCTGTATTCATTTCTGTTAGGTAACATTACAGAAATCAAACATTGAGAACTGGAAAATGAAATGGATATGGCAACATATATATATTCATTTGAAAATAGTTTATTCAATCTAGGCTTCAACAGAAATAAAATTGAAAGTATTCATTACATAAGCTATAACAATTACAATTGGCAGCATGTATTCTATTTATATGCACGTGATGTCCCAGAAATGGATGATGGAATTTTCAAACAGGAAGATGAAATGAGGGTGGTACAAGTAAATGAATTTACAAAGTGTTATGTAGATTCCATCTGCAATAATACAAATTGCTCTTAATCACTTTGCCTGCCACACATATTTAACAAAAACAATAGGTATCAAAAGTACTATCCAACGAAAAACGTGTGTTCTCCCAGAGATAAACAATTGTGTAATGCTAGCGTTATGGATACTGACTGGAATGAGCGTCAGTGCATGGTTAGTTTGATTTGGGGCCTTCCATTAAGTACGTATGCATCAGGGGGTGATTTGGGGCCTTCCATTAAATATGTATGCATCAAGGGGGGGAGGGGGGTCAGACATTTTTGAAATTGTGCGTACATTCATGTACAAATCTGATGCGTATTTTTCCCAGGGGGTGCGGGGGTCTGAAATTTTTGAAAATGTGTGTCTGTACTAAATGGAAGGCCCCTTAGCATCTCTGTCGTCCACATATGTACATATGTTATAAGAATCATTTTAACATAAGCACCTTGAATTGATTTATGAAATGAGAATTGCATGTAGCCGAAATCTAAACATGAAGTGCTACAAATAACTCAATTTTGCAAGCACAAATAACTTTAAGAATATGAGCCTAATTTACATCTAAGGAAAAATCTTAAAGCCCTGTTCTCGTCCGTAAGGACGTTGTTATTTGCTCAGTTGTAACTCTCATGCAGCCACACCAATTTCGCGGTGTGACCAATGACATCACATAATTACATCCCAACGTCACAAAACACATCGCCAGCCGTCAAGCCATTGGCGGAAGTTAGCCTAACAATGCACGGATGAGACGGCCGCTTTAACAGAAAGGGAAAACTGCTTTTCACAAGCCAATTGATACGAAAGTAAAACAAATCCCTGAGCCATGCCCCATGCGAAGGACATGTGAGGGGTTAACAACTCAATGAACCATGATCAGCCTGGGGTGCCGACCAAAAAAGAAATCCATGAATCTTTTGTCCACGATTCCAACATTTGGATTCGTGAAAAAAGCAGAATATTTTAGATTCGAGAATGTTTTGGAGGGTTAAAAACTCTTTCATTATATTGCAATATACTTCTGACAGATGAATTATTTGGTTCTTGTTACGCCAGAACCAATTGTTTTTATATAGAGTTTTACATTCACTATTCCATTACGCATCTTTTTACATGTTCATGCATCTTTTTTTTGCATACGTGAATGCTTTCTGGCACATTATCTGGATGCGTGCAAAAGAAAAGAGATTCGTGATTTTTTTTTGGTCAGCCTTCCTGGTATGGCATACTCTGGGCATACTAGACTTTCTTCGTTAACCAACACAGCCCAGAGATGCACATAACAAAGAGGGTGTGTGGACTTGAACGACGTGAATGGTATGGTACAAGTACTGCTGATATACCCATTCACGGCATCACATATACATTACAAACCTTTGATTACTACTGATCTGAGATTTTGGTCGCAGAGGTTCAGAACGCCAAGTCTCATCCCAGCTTACAGGTTATTTACATCATTGCAACAACACGGATCAGTTTGTAGAGGATATGTTTGACTTAATCTTCATAACTAGTTTCCTTCATTATTATTAACCTGACACGTATTTCAACAAAACGCGTTAGAGAAGCTCCGCTATATGAGAGGAGAGATTGGCAGAGTGCATAACGCGCGGCTTTCTGATAACTTGAGTTAGGATTAAGGTTCAACTTAGACGCGAGGGAACTTTCTGATGACGACATACAATCAAATATCACGTCTATCGGTCATGACGATTCTGGCTGCCTCCGTCAACCGTCAGGGACGCTGAATGGACCCCGAGTTGTGACGTCAGAGACAAGGAGATGACGTCACATACCGCCCCCTTAATGGTGACGTCAGAGACAATGAGATGATGTCACACGCCACGTCACCTCAGAGTGACGTCAGAGACAAGGAGATGATGTCACACGCCACGTCCCCTCAGAGTGACGTCAGAGGAGGAGATGACGTCACACACCGCGCCCCCTCAGAGTGACGTCAGAGACGAGGAGATGATGTCACATGCCGCGTCCTCTCAGAGTGACGTCAGAGACAAGGAGATGACGTCACACGCCGGTCCCCTCAGAGTGATGTCAGAGAAGAGGAGATGACGTCACACGCCGGTCCCCTCAGAGTGACGTCAGAGACCAGGAGATGATGTCACACGCCGGTCCCCTCCGAGTGACGTCAGAGACGAGGAGATGACGTCACACGCCGGGTCACCTCACAGTGACGTCAGAGACGAGGGGCTGACGTCACATGCTGTATCCTCTAACAGTGACGTCGGAGGCAAGGAGATGACGTCACACTCTACGTACCCTCAGAGTGGCGTCAGAGACGAGGAAATGACGTCACACACTACATCCACTCAGAGTGACGTCAGAGACGAGGAGATGACGTCACACACCCGACCCCTCAGAGTGACGTCAGAGACGAGGAGATGACGTCACACACTGCACCCCCTCAGAGTGACGTCAGAGACGAGGAGATGACGTCACACGCCATGTCCCCTTAGAGTGGCGCCCCCAGATGGACGTTTACTGAAGTACACAGGAGGCTGAAAGTAGAAAGGAACATGCATTCAGAGACATATATATATAAAGCTTGTATAATTAAAAAACTGTTAAAGGCAGTGTATCATCCGTGTGACAGACGTAATTTGCTATGTTGTAACCCCCAATTTGTGACCAATAACATCGCCGGATTACATTCTAACATCGCAAAGCACAACGCCTGCCACAATGTCGCTAGGCTAAGGGGTGGAGACAGTAAGCCTCGCAACTCAGGCAAGATACCCAGGCTTCAATACTGAAAATGTATCCATGTTATTTTGATATGATACAAAATCAAAAACAAATGTTGGAATAATGATGTTTATTTTCTTCTGAGTAAATTGCAATTTCCAGTTCAAAAGTTATAAGAGCTATATAGAAAATAGTTTGCAGATTATGTTCGTTGAACCCTATCGAGTGGATAATAAATTTCAAAGTTGAGGAATGCGATGGTGCCAAGACATCCCTGACACATGAGGTTTTATATTTAAAATATTACATCTGAATATAGTCTAGGATCACGATGTTCTTTATGCCACACATTACGTTTTGTATGACACACATGATACGGGTCTTCTTCGATCATATAAGATATAACTTAACCATCTGTCTATCATTACTCAAATAACCTCTTTGTATAGACGTTGTGCAGATGACATCACATGTCTCAAAAAAGACTGGCTGCCATATTGTTGATCACCTTTAAATCTTATGTGTTTACAAGTTTAAGGTAATCAGAAGACATATTTTAGAAAGATTATTCTAATTATCACTCAGAGAATTATTATCAACAATTTTGATAATTCAGATCTTATCAATTCCCGTTCTTTTTGTAGCCACGTGCTTTTGAGAACCACATGTGGCCAGTTGCACAATGAATTTTGTAACAACAAAAATCGATTAAACAACAAAACCTTTCGTTGTCACTTTTATCATAACAACGATAATTTTGACACTCAAAACAAACTTACTTAGAACGGTCTCAATGATACATCATACATCAAATTACAGAATTTAATTTCATCCAGTAGAAACAGAGTTATTAGAGTTATCGTAACAATGATAACTATCGTTGTTACAACATCGTTCTTAAAGTTATCTTAAAGTTATTATAACAACAAAAATGTCATTGTGCTATGTGGCCCGTTGCACAATAGAATTTCGTAACAACGAAAGCACAACGAACTTTTGCTTAGTAACGAAAAGTTTCGTTGTAGCGAAAATACAATATCTCGGGTTCTAATGAATGAAATTAAATTCTGTAAAGTGTTATGAACTAAGAAAAAATTATAAAAAATTCAGTAAAAGTTACAGCTCTTTGGGGACATTCTAAATATAGAAAAAAAATTGTGCAAAACCATCGTTGTTATGATAAAAGTAACAACGAAATGTTTCGTTGTTTTTTTATATTTTCGTTGTTACGAAACCCATTGTGCAACCGGCCAATGGGCAATCACCAAAATCTGATAACGTTACCACATCTGCACAAAGTCTATAAAACCACCTCACGACTATGATGGGTCTGACAAGGGCAGTTTGTGACATCTTTATCTATATTGGTAACGACTTACAAGAAACGTGTTGAATGGAACCAATGTAATGAAGTGGGAACAGGGCGACCGTTAGATTCAGGATAAGGGGGTTTGACGGGACATGACGTGAGGGACAGGGGTGTAGTTCTGTGATCGTGTTTGTGTTCATGGAATATGACAAGTATTGTGTGGGATCTCTGCTGGCGCACATCTCCACTGGCGCCCGCTAGCATGGCCCGGTGGCGTATCCGGGGGGGGGGGGGGGGGGGTTCTAAGGGTGTCTGGAACCCCCTCAGATTTCTCAAAGTTTATGTAATTTAACTACAAATATAGGAAAATTTTATCAAAATAACTGGTCAGAACCCCTTCATTTTCGCATGGAATCCTCTTGATTTACCTAAAACCCCCTTAGAGTTAAGGGCTGGGTACACCCCTGCAGGTGCCCCCACCAATGGCAGATCCAGCTTTTTTTAAAGGAGGGGGCACACTTATAGAAAGGGGGGCGCACCCCCAATTTTTCAGAATTTTACATAAAAGAAATCTAATTTTTGCCAAAAAAAAAAAAGAAGAAAAGAGTAGGGACAAGTTAGCCCTTTAGGTATGTGAATTCTAGTGGGGTAAAAGATGAGAGGGATATATATTTAGATACCCATTACAACTTTCTACCCATTACAAAATGATATTTGTTAAAACCTTCTTTGAGACTAGAAAAGGGACAGCCGAGATGATGCGCCAGCCGAGATGCGACAATGGGATGTCAAGAGGCTAGAACGCCACATTTTGAAACAGTGGATCTAACAGTGGGACGTGATGTCATCCTACCATCCTTAAATTCTTGATTAAAAATCATTCTAAATTACATGAAGTTAGTATCCTATATCTTAACTGCAGATTAAACCAAGGTGCTCTCTGGGAAATTTGCAGGCATCCCTATTTCCTCATTAAACTGAAGCTTTTGAAAGCTAACTGTTTTATTTATATATCATTTTGTTTCATATCATCATTGAGTCGTATGCTTTTGAACTGTTAATATATATGTATAGGCCTACATTGGCTTAAATCGAGGTGACAAGTGAAATATGTCTCAATTATCGCAGCCTTTCTATAAGATCTAATTAAACATCAAGTAAATCGCATATTTGATTTAAACTAGCAGCCATAAAACTCCATAAAGCTTTTTCTCTTTCCAGTGTCTTTCAATGTAAACTTATTTCATTTCCCCTGATAGTCCTTCCGGACACACATAGGGCCTACCTACATGGATGTTTCCCTATGAACTTGTGCCCAATATCGTTAAAATCCAGGCACAGCTTCTCATTTAGTTCCGGTAAAAACCAACCGCATCCCAGTTCTTTTCATTTGCTGGATCGAGACCCCCAAAAGACGTATAGTAAGGAGGCCTTGGAGAGAATTTGACCGAGGGTCATGTTGTGATGAGGTTTGACATAAGTAATAGGCTTAAAGGCAGTGTCCATGTTAACGTTGATACGTTGTGACATACACATGAGCATGGTGGTTATTACAACCCGTTTATAAACCACGCCTGACCCTAAGTCAAGTCCAGGTCATGTCAAGGTCAAAGGTTCGTAACTTTATACAATATGCTGAGAACGTCATAGACATACAATGAATGTATGGTCAAGGGAATATATATGCTGGGGAGTTTACCAAGAATAGGTTTATAATAAGATTTGCATTAATGTAGGAGTACAGACATTTGGAATGTTAACAGTGACGTGTTGTGACATTCACAAGGCTACAGTGATTATGACAACCTAGTACATAAACCACATGTACAACTGACCTCAAGACAAGTCAAGGTCATATGGAGGTCAAGTGTTTGTAACTTTAAACTATAATCTCATTCATCCTAGAAAACATCATTATAATGATATATATATATATATATATATATATATATATATATATATATATTCAGCAGTCTATGACATAATGTTGGTTGAATATAGCAATATCGTGAGGTTTTGCATAAGTAATAGAGGTACATACACTGATCATGTTATCCTTAATAAATTGTGACATACCCAGAGGTGCCATGTCTAATTCAACCCGTTTATAAACCAAAACTGGCCCAAGGCAAGTCACTGTTATATAGAGGTCAAATGTTTCGGCAACGTTTCGGCAACGTTTCCAACTTTGTACAATATGTGCAGGACGTCAAAGACGCATTACACATTTATTCAGGAGGCTATGGAAGGAACTTAAAGGGAGTTAAAGCCAATAATTTCAAAGAAATTTCAAATAATTATAGCAATCCATGCTTGAGCCTATTTCTGGCCCATGTTAAGACCTAAACCATGAAATATACCAGAAAATCATCAGTTTTCCTTGCTCAGGTCAATTAATGTTGATCCACAAAAGTAGGGGTTGTTTACAAACAAATGGCAATATCAATCTCTGGAATACTACTTCGGCTTGAGCTAGTGTTCAGGTTGAGCTAATACTTTACAACTGACCTTAACTGGACTCATCTAACATATTTCTATACTTATCTGAGTTTACCCAAGGTAGTTTTATGATGAGGTTTGACATAAGTAACAGGGTTACAGACACTGACCATGTTAAAGTTGATGCGCTGTGACATACACAGGACTACAGCAGCTAATACGCCCCATATATAAACCACAGCAGATCCCAAGACGATCCAGGTCCAATAGTTCACATGTTTGTAACTCTATACAGGCTTCATGGACATAGTACCAATGCCTGAGGGGTGTGTGTGTGTGATGGGGGGGGGGTGACTTCATGGTAAGTATGCCCGTATGTGTGTGTTGAAAAGGGAAGGACAAGGTTCCTTTTTTAGCTTGGGGGGAGTGAAATGAGTGGTGCTACTTTCACTCACAAAGGGTGTCAAGATAGCATGGGACACTCCAAATGGGTGCATTTTAAGAAGAACCCCCTTACTAACAGGACATTCTGTTACTGACCCAAGCAATTCATGATAAGAGTTGCACCATACTTCTTTGATCACTATAAGCATCACAAGCACTGCCACAACTGTAGCTCAGGGATTCTAAATCTATAGGATTTATATATAGTCCTTCTCTAAGGGTGTCTTAGATGAATGATCTCTTCCTCATGGGTATGGTTATCACATGGACAAGGTCCTTCCAAAGGGTCCATTTTTGAAATCCAAACACACATCCAGGCTTTTATAAGTCAAGTCGCCCCCCCCCCTCCAGGTCCCCAAGTCCCCCAGACCTCTGTGGGGGGACGTTACACAATGAGTTCTGACATAAGTACCGTCCACACAGGCCGTGACAATGTTGGCCCTCACTAAGTATGACAACTATACGGCCTCCTGGGGTTGTGAACCTCATTCTCCAACTACCAACGACCCTGGGCCGAAGACAAGTCGTACGATCCCTTAAGGCCGTATTCTATTATACTATGTGCGGCACGAATTTTGTGTAAATTCTGCTGATTTTGGGTTAAAGATCAAAAGATCGGCAGTCACATATGATTTTTGCTATGCTCCCAAACATCTTGAGATAGAATATACCCTAAAGTCCTCATGATCTTTGGTATGTCCAAAATCGTGAGTCAGAGATCGTGAGCCTTCCTATCTATAGTTACCAACATGTTCGTAACTATTGGGAGCACCTACTCACGATCTTTCCTACCTGAAATTGACACACTTGCTATTTTCAGCCTCACGATTTTAGGTAGTTTTATCTGTCTCCTAGTGGAATATGGGCTTTAGTTGACGTTTTATACCATCACCAGAATAGAATATATTTCTCATTCCTGTAGAAAAAGAAAAATGTGTATTTTTATTCATACTTCGGAGTCCAATTCCATGTGGTTAATAAAACTATTTCTCAAACTTGGGCTGATTCTACCCTGACTTGGGCCGGTTAGAGTTAGGCAGGCCTGGATAAAAGATTCCGCCCTGGGGGCTGTGGTTACGTTCCTGAAGTGGAACTCAGCCAAGGATGCGCCGTTATTATAACCTTGCTGCAATGTTCTGTTTGGTCCTGTATTTGTTCTTTTTATGTTCTTTTGATGACTCCCAATTACGTCGCTGCAACGTACTGCTGTGACTTTGCACTGTGATGTTATTTCTCATTCTGGTTAAACTCTTCAACCCAAACAGAATGTTCTTAAAACATTGTTATGGTTTGGCCTCACCAAAAATAACATTATGATAACATTCTAATTTGGTGAGGTTTCAACCTCACCATAAATAACGTTACTGTTACGTTCCATCTTATTATGTAACATACTGACTAAAAAGTATGGTTGCAGAACAGTTACATTACGTCGCAACTTGGCTGGGTTAACTTTTGTATAAATTATCAATACATTGGATTACAAAAGTGTGATGGCGAGCAGTGCTGAGCGGATCATTTCAATATTTTCTTACCTTTTTGTGTTTTTCCCCCAATAAGTATTTGAAACAAAGGTGGAACCTTTTGAAAATGTTTCCTCCATCCCCCGTCATCCCCCTATAGATGGACCTGCTAGATCACATGGTAGGTCACATGTTCACTGTGTTATGACGTTATGCTTATGCTATGTAAACACATTTCCCTTTTCTTTTATGAGCACAAAAAACCGACGGCCCTTTTGTTCTACGACATCACAATGGCTGGGATACAAGTATACATCTCTAAGTGGGTGGATGGTTACTTGCTACGAATTACACAATTACAGTTGACATGAGATTTCTGTCTATTTGTATTCAAAGAAAAGAAAATTGCAAGGTTTCAGATTTAATCAAAGTCCACCAAAATGTATGTTGGCCCAGGGAATTTCAAAACATTTCTTGACTTTTGATTTGTGAAAATTATTTCCATTTATCCTCTATTGAATCTAGCATTGTAACTACGTTTTACCTTTTGTTAAGTACATGCAGAGAGCTACTGGTTTTAAGACACGTTTCTACTGGTTTTAAGACACGATTCCATTGGTTTTAAGACATGTTTCTACTGGTTTTAAGACATGTTTCTACTGGTTTTAAGACACATTTCCACTGTTTTTAAGACATGTTTCTACTGGTTTTAAGATGTGTTTCAACTGGTAATAAGACTCGTCTCTACTGGTTTTAAGACATGTTTCTACTATTAAGATGTGTTCTCGTGGTTTTAAGACACGTTTCCACTGGTTTTAAGACACATTTCTATTGGGTTTAAGACACGTTTCTACTTTTAAGATGTGTTTCTACTGGTTTTAAGGCAGGTTTCTATTGGTTTTAAGAAACGTTTCTATTGGTTTTAAGACATGTTCTACTGGTTTTAAGACACGTTTCTACTGGTTTTAAGACACGTTTCTACTGGTTTTAAGAAACGTTTCTACTGGTTTTAAGACACGTTTCTACTGTTTTAAGACACGTTTCTACTGGTTTTAAGACAGTTTCTACTGGTTTTAAGACGTGTTTCTACTGGTTTTAAGACACGTTTCTACTGGTTTTAAGACAAGTTTCTACTGGTTTTAAGACACGTTTCTACTGGTTTTAAGACACGTTTCTACTGTTTTAAGACACGTTTCTACTGGTTTTAAGACAGTTTCTACTGGTTTTAAGACACGTTTCTACTGGTTTTAAGACAAGTTTCTACTGGTTTTAAGACGTGTTTCTACTGGTTTTAAGACAAGTTTCTACTGGTTTTAAGACACGTTTCTACTGGTATTAAGACACGTTTCTACTGGTTTTAAGACGTGTTTCTACTGGTTTTAAGACACGTTTCTACTGGTTTTAAGACGTGTTTCTACTGGTTTTAAGACACGTTTCTACTGGTTTTAAGACACATTTCTACTGGTTTTACGACAGGTTTCTGCTGGTTTTAGATGTGTTTCTACTGGTTTTAAGACACGTTTCTACTTGTTTAAGACAGGTTTCTACTGGTTTTAGAACATGTTTCTACTGGATTTAAGACACGTTTCTACTGGTTTTAAGACACGTTTCTGCTTGTTTTAAGACACGTTTTTACTGGTTTTAAGACACGCTTCTACTGGTTTTAAGACACGTTTTTACTGGTTTTAAGACACGTTTCTACTGGTTTTAAGACACATTTCTACTGGGTTTGTTTTACACATATTTCTACTGGTTATAACACATGTTTCCACGTGATTTAAGACATGTTTCTACTGGTTGTAACACATGTCTATGCTAGAAGTTGAAATCGGCATTCAAAATAAGCTTCTCAGACTAGGTGAACTAATATTTCTCATTTTTGTAAAAGAAGAGGTATACCTCTATTAAAACCAGAAAGGTGAGTAGGAAATAAGCCAAAGTTCACTATACATCAGCATACAGTATCCTTTGGTGCTGCCCTTTTAACTTCCCGTGCAGTCAAAGTTTGTCAGGTTTTTGTAGCCCCATGTCAAAACCCCGTGTCGGCGCGGGGGTCTGTGTGTAGTTTTAAAAGCCAGGCTGGAGGGAATAGAGCTATCAGAGTAGTGGGGAGTTAATAGACAGGGATGGCCGGGGGGTACGAGCACATGGCGAGGGGCTTCACTCCTCACATACAACATGCAGTTTGGTTTTAAAAGCCGGGGCTGTAGGGGATAGAGCTATCAGGGCAGAGTGTAGTTTTAAAGGCCGGGGCTGTAGGGATAGAGCTATCAGGGCAGCGTGTAGTTTTAAAGGCCGGGGCTGTAGGGATAGAGCTATCAGAGTAGTGTGTAGTTTTAAAGGCCGGGGCTGTAGGGATAGAGCTATCAGGACAGTGTGTAGTTTTAAAGGCCGGGGCTGTAGGGATAGAGCTATCAGGGCAGTTTGTAGTTTTAAAGGCCGGGGCTGTAGGGATAGAGCTATCAGAGCAGTGTGTAGTTTTAAAGGCCGGGGCTGTAGGGATAGAGCTATCAGGGCAGTTTGTAGTTTTAAAGGCCGGGGCTGTAGGGATAGAGCTATCAGGGCAGTTTGTAGTTTTAAAGGCCGGGGCTGTAGGGATAGAGCTATCAGAGCAGTGTGTAGTTTTAAAGGCCGGGGCTGTAGGGATAGAGCTATCAGGGCAGTGTGTAGTTTTAAAGGCCGGGGCTGTAGGGCTAGAGCTATCAGAGCAGTGTGTAGTTTTAAAGGCCGGGGCTGTAGGGATAGAGCTATCAGGGCAGTTTGTAGTTTTAAAGGCCGGGGCTGTAGGGATAGAGCTATCAGGGCAGTGTGTAGTTTTAAAGGCCGGGGCTGTAGGGATAGAGCTATCAGGGCAGTGTGTAGTTTTAAAGGCCGGGGCTGTAGGGATAGAGCTATCAGGGCAGTTTGTAGTTTTAAAGGCCGGGGCTGTAGGGATAGAGCTATCAGGGCAGTTTGTAGTTTTAAAGGCCGGGGCTGTAGGGATAGAGCTATCAGGGCAGTTTGTAGTTTTAAAGGCCGGGGCTGTAGGGATAGAGCTATCAGAGCAGTGTGTAGTTTTAAAGGCCGGGGCTGTAGGGATAGAGCTATCAGAGTAGTGGGGAGTTAATAGTCAGGGATGGCCGGGGGGTACCAGGCATATGGTGAGGGGCTCCACTCCTCAAATAACACCAGTGGCACGGGGGTCACTAAATGCATCTGTTTGGAATGAAAGGGAAATATCTGATTATTGATTGTCTTTGTTTGAACAGTTAAGAAAATCTTTCTGCTCTTAATGAACCTGAAGTTTGCTGATGAAGGGAGATTCAGAAATCTATTCATATCTTCAGCAAATAATTCATGCAAACGTTCAGGTAATCCAAAGCATGAAAAGTAAAAAAGATTACCAGAATGGCTTAAGCAGTACTTTCAGGCATAATCGAGGTAATCAAAGAAGCTAAGTTGAATCTATCATATGAGAAAGACACAGAAAAGTCATGAAAACCTCAAAGGTTGCATATTTTACCTAAACTTTCAGTTTCATATTCAAAGGCACTCCCCCGCCCCCACAGAACAAAAATCGAGTTTTATTAAGGAAATATGGCTGTTTCCTGAACCTCCCCTCTGCCCTGCTCAACCCCCCCCCCTCCTCTTTGAGGGCCGTGAGTGGTTAGAGTACTGTTGAGGTATCCGTTTAGTGGTGTAGAGGGGCAGCAGCCCTGGGGTTAGACCTTGGGGGCGGGGGGTACTCGGTCTAGAAATGGGTACCAACTGCAGTCAGACCCACAAGGGGCTGTAGCTGTCAATTGCTAATTTGGCTTAGAAAAGGGGGGAGCTGTCAAATTATCACACCACCATTTAGGAAAGCTGGCAATACTATTACACTTATAATATTACATTAAACTCAATGATATGTTATCAGATTCCTTCAAAATGGCTCTTGAACAAGTTAAAACACTCTGAAATCAGCTTTTGACCAAGAAATTGGTTGGTAAATGCTCTTTTAAAGGGGCTGTCCATGGGCTTTCCTGGAAAATGGGGACTGTCAGAGTATTATAGTTTTTCTGGGGTCTGTAAAACCCCCAAAAAGGGGGTAGTTTCGCAGTTAGTATCTATAACGCAATCGGGAGAGGCCCAGTGGGCACAGCCATGTTGTATCACATGGGACAATGGGAGACTCCTCATTGGCTGGGAGGTTGCGCTTAACCCCCCACAGCTATGGCAGGAAAGGTGATGGGCATGTGCGGACCTGGACTCCCAAATGCAGTATAGCCCAGGCAAGCAGCGACGTAACAAGCACGTTCTGCAACCATACTTTTTTGGTTAGTCTGTAACCTACCCAATTTTCATGTAACAGTTAATTTATTTAAGGTTAAATTTAAAAGATGTTAGTCTCTGGACAATTAGTGTTAACCCTTTTTTCCATGGGCAACTAGAGCTTGATTTTGGTCTTGGTTGCCCATGGAAGAAAGGGATAACACTGGTCGCTCAGCCACTAACATCTTCATCGCCCAAGTGGGGACACGGCCTTACTGTAAAAGAATGTTACAACAAGTTCTGGTTTGATCGACTTTATAGATTCTTGATGTGGTTTAGTAAACCAAAATCTCCGTCTTATCCATTCTTTGGTTTATAAAACGAAATGAAATGTACTTGACGTTCCACTATAGTATGCAAATTAGAAAACGCTTATGTGACGTCATCGTTTCGCCGAAAAGGGCTTCCCCAATTCTATTTTTAGATTTTCAAAATGACGTCATCTCGTCACTCTCCTCATACAGACTTATTTATGTTAATTAGTACACTCTCAAGGCATTTTCTATGGAACGACTTTCAATCTCCAAACAGATCCTTCCTATCAGAAATAGCACGATGTGTCCCCCCCCATTTTTAACACTGATCTCTATGAGAGTTGGGACAACCTATTACTCCGATATATCGGACTATCGACGTTATCCACTCATCGAAGACGGAGAAAAGATTTTTAACACTGATTCCTATGGGACTTGGGCCAAGTTAAGACTCCGATATATCGGACTATCAACGTTATCCCCCTAGCGGGAGACCGAGGAACTAGCAGATTTTCAATATGGCCGCCCCCAGTGGAGGAAAGGGGTATTCCCGACCTACTTTCGTTCTATTTTTAGAATATCATTATGACATCATCTCGTCAATCTCCGAACACAGACTTATTTATGCTAATTAGTACACTCTCAAGGCATTTTCTATGGAACGACTTTCAATCTCCAAACAGATCCTTCCTATCAGAAATAGCACGATGTGTCCCCCCCCATTTTTAACACTGATCTCTATGAGACTTGGGACAACCTATTACTCCGATATATCGGACTATCGACGTTATCCACTCATTGAAGACGGAGAATAACATTATATTTTGGTGAAGTTGAGACCTTACTATTAAAGAACATTATAATAACGTTATTACAATGTGAAAGAATGAAACAAGAATGTCACAATAACGTCACAGTGCGACATCACAATGTTAGGTTTTATAGACGTTTTTTGGGTGCCATCAAAATAACATAATAAGAACCAAAGAAGAACTAAAGAGAAAGTTATAATAACGTCATATTCTCGGTTGGGTATACCTTCACATACTGAGTACCCCCCCCCCTCCCACTCAGTGAGACACCACTAAACGGCCGACCCTACCCCTGGGCCCCAACCTCCCCAACCTCGGGGGCAAATACCATGTCACTGCCAACAAGTCAGCAGTTACAGACGGGGGTTTAGCGTGGCCCCACTGCTCCTTAGGGGTGGGGGGGGGGGCACTGACTCTTTGAAGGTTACTCCCCACTGACAAACTACCACCCCTGCTTTTTGTGACTGACCGCTCCCATTTTTGGGGGAATCAGATCACTGCCCCCATCAGAGTGTCTCATTATACGGAAACTTTAAATTCCTTAGGAAACTTCTTGTAAAACTTCATTAGTTTTTTTTCATGAAATAAAGTAACAATAAGGCTAACTTTAAAGTTAATACCTCTATATTCTTCTGTGGATCAATTCACCGCCCCGCTTTTTTTGCTTAAAAAGTGGTTGACTGCCCCTCTATTTTGACGTTGACCGTTCCCACTTCACGGGTCCATTTCGCAGTTGGTATCTTTTTGAGACCCAAGTGCCCCCCGGGCCTCACTGCTCCTTGGGGATGGGGTGGGAACTCCAGATGTGTGTGTTGTGGTAACAGCAAAGATCCCGGCGCCAAAATGTGACACGTCAAACTGGTATTTTCTATACCCTACCACCATGTGGCTGAGAGACTATGTTATGAGCAGTTCAGTCACACTCCTCCCCTGTAACACGACCCTCAATGTACAGCAGGTCTTTTGGTGTTTACTTCGAGTAAAGCTTGCACGTAAATTTACAAAACGTTAATTGTTGTGTATTCAATCAAACTTATGCATTCTAAAAGTGTTTCAAATGGATAAAAGACAAGATGCCAAGATATTAAACAATTATGCAGGAAGAACAATTAAAGTTGTGAATTCCCTAAATTCTGGTCTTATTGGCATTCCCCTTGCTGTGTCTTTACAATGGGAATTCCCTTTCAGAATAACTTGTGAATCTCACTGAATAGATTAATTTGAGCATAAGATATAGTATTGATAGCCTGTATGGAGCCAAACATAAACTTTTCTATGTTCAAGCTCAATTTCCTTTCTATACATTTTTGAGAGTGGGGAATTCCCTTTCATTGAAACATGGGGATTCCCAATTGATATCCTTGTGACATCACAAATATGAGGAATTCCCTTAAAAATACTTAGATTAGACCTAATCTAAAAGTATAATGAATCTGTCTACACTAGGAATATCTTTCAGCTATCTTTAGCGTTATTAGTTCTTAATAGAGTTTCATTTAAAAATATTCATGCTGTCGTTTAATATGTACAAGGAACCCTATGAATGTAGTCGTATTCACAGACAATGTTATCATACCTACCTGCTGATATTCAGTCTACAATGGCTTGGTACAGGTCACTAGTTGGCTGGCAGGCTGAATGTTACCCTTCACATACTCCCAATGTTCAACCTAATAACCCTCAATATGTTGACAGTCCTTAATCTTTAAATCTTTATTTCCAGACATTATTATCGTAGCTTAATCACTCAGAACAACCTATTACATCTTCCTATATGGCGGGCCGTCTATGTACAGAACTTCTCATCAAACACTCTCAAATTTAACCCAACCGTTAATATGTGACCTATGAGATATAAATATATACATAAACCTATAGACCAAACCTGAACTTGATTTCTGGACATTGCATTTTTAACGTTCGGCTAAGATGCAGCGCAAAGACACCCAGGACAATTCATAGGGTAACAACCGAACTTCCATTTTCAAATTCCCTGTTTTTCCCCGAGATTTCCCTGTCCCACCGCAATTTTTCCCTGTGTCATATCCAGCATGTTGTTCAAATCTTAAAGCCTCTATGTGCAGAAAAAATTGGCACCGCCCAACAACAAAATCCCTTACATCTTGAGGATCAGGAATTTCAGAACCTGGCCAAATGAAATTCCCTGTGTTTTCCCTGTGTTCTGGCAATATTTGCAAATTCCCTGTGTTTTCCCTGTCAGGGATTTTTTTTTTGCCATTTTCCCTGTTTTCCCTGTGTGGTTGGTACCCTGGGGGGCGTTTTAAAGACAGGATACATATTTTTGGTAAATAAATTAATACAAAAAATGCTTTACATATACAAATGAAAAATATTGCCAAGTCGAGCTTAAGACAGGGTTTTTTCCTTTTGTATATGTAAAAAAAAGATTCTGAATATTTTTCGAAAATTTTTGGTAAATATACAAATTCTTTTGTAAATTTACAAAATTTTTGTATAATTTTACCAAAATATTTGTAAATCGCGCTTTTGGTCACGTGACTTGCCCGAAAGGTCATTTCCGGTTTTGCTGGTTTCCGGCGGGAGGACTACATTTTTACATACCGATCTCAGTTAACCAGCGAAAGGACGCCATCTTTGACGCCATCTTTGACGTACCGTGATCCGGCCACAACCGGAGGTAAGAAATCATGCGAAATCATCATAATTCAGTGTCTAAATTGTTCTGATTACAGGTAGTTATCGAGTACAGATAATAGGTGTATCTTACATAACGTAAGGGTTCCGTGACATAGCTTCATTTGTTTGATTCTCGGTATTTTCATCCTATCAATGGCGCACGTCGCCCATTGCGTAATGAATGAACAACATGACTCTGCACATCGCGTACCTTATGTCCAGATTTTCTGGATATTATACTTTGTAATACTGTTGTGCACGTGTATTTGGCTTTTTATAGTATTTCTCTAGAAGATGTTCCTTGAATTGAGTATAGTGCATCGTCTGTAGTATGTGTGAGACCGTATTAGATTGTCTGCTAAGTGCGGGCGGCGCCGCAGGGGTGGATCCAGGAATTCCTAGAGGGGGGAATGTTGTCTGACTTTTTCAGTGTATTTTTAGTAACCTTTATATACTTTTTTTTTAATTTTTAGATGGATGAAAGTCAGCCAGAGCAATCAACTATATACCCATCACAGTCACAGTCACAGTCTGAGTCGATAACCCGCCTTTCCAGACATAATAAAAGGAAATCTTCACCAGCACCCACATTTTCTGATGACGAAGAAGACCCCATTAGAAGCCCAATAGACGACACGGATGCGGATGAGGATTTCAAACCTGATCCAAATGAGCGTTCATCATCTGAAGATTCTAACGAAGAAGAAGAAGATCCAGAGTTCACAGCTCTAATTCAAAACCAAGAGATACCTGCCAAACAACGTAAGCTAATGCAAGAACTTATGGAAGAGAAGAACCTAAGAAAAGCTAACGCTAAGAACAAAAAAAAGGGTGTATCTAAAAAAAAAAGTGAAAGTAAGAAAGGTGAAAGCTCTAAATCCTCAATCCCTCCAAAGAAGAAAACAAAGAAACTTCCTCGTGCATTGCATAAAGAAAATACTGATAGTGAGGACAGTTCTGATGACTCAGGAACATCTGACGTTGAGATCATGGATTCCCCCTCAGATCTCCCACAGTTATCCACCAAATCAAAAAGACATTCTAAGAAAACCAAAACCAAATCAAGAACTCCAAAGGTAAAACACAAGAAAGTGGAAAAAAAAGCTGGGTCAAGAAGAAGTTCCAAAGTCTCCTCCACGCCCATTAAGAAGAAAAAGAAAAAGAGGTCTCATGATACCAGTTCATCATCATCTCCAACTACAACATCATCTTCATCGTCATCATCTTCTCATGACAGTGATAGTGACAGTTTAGAGTACGTGAGTCCGGTAGAACCGAGTGGCTCTAAGAAGAAGAAAAAGAAGAAGAAAACTAAAACTAAAAAGACATCTAAGACTCCGTCTAAGACACCAGCGAAAAAAAAAAGCGTTACTACCCAATCATGGATGCGATACGAGGGGGAAAGTGACACTGAGGGTATTGGAAAGTCATCTAACTGGAAGGATGTGGAGGTCGAAGCAATGTACAGGGTTGCTAACCACTTCAAGTAAGTTATTTATCCTGTAAACACTTTATCTTATATTTACAATATATATGTAAATAATACCATATACTGCGTAAGGGATTACTTATTTCAATAGTAATTCTTATGATATTCAGCAATTTATACTCATTGAATTTAAATACATTCCTAAATAGTCATTTACACTGACACAAATTTGCCCTTTATATTTTTTAATTAATATCTGGAATCTTCATTGCTTCATTGTTTTTACTCATTGTGTGCGCTTACTTTTTTTAGTTTTACATTAACTTTTCCTCTTTACAAAATCATTTGTAAATAGGACCGACGTTATCTGTGAGAGGGACAACAAGAAGGATCCCGAGCGTAAAAAGAAGAGATGGATAGCATTTCGCAAGATGCAGAAAGCCGTTAACGCTGTAGGGGGTAAGAAGCGTTTGGTTCGACACGTCTTCAGTAAGTTGAACGACCACAAAAGAACCACCAAAGACAAGGTACATAATGCTTATCATTTAAGTATGTCCCACCATGTCATGGGAAAAGTAGAGAACTTCCATAAATATAATATATGACAATTCAGTACAATCATTTCTTAATATATTAAATATATATCCATTCATTTTGTGTGTATATACATTACTGCATAACCGAATAATATACAAAGTTTTATGAAACACTTGGACATTATATAAGGGCAATAAACCTATTGCACTGATTGCAAATGTGATTTTATTGGAAATATGTCGTGTAACTTATGCAGTCAATTATCTTTAATACCCAAATCATATCATATCATTATGTCTGTTAAATTTCTATTTTCTTTCTATGATTCCAAAAATTCTTCCTACAGGTGCGGAGAATCAACAACAAATACGGGAAAACTGGTGTGGCGGGGGGGAAAAAACCAGAGGAGTTCACCCTCAAAACTTGCGAACTAATGTGCCTTAGTTTCTGGGGTGAGGCATACTGCGGAGGTAACTACAAACAATGAATTGGAATTAATCAATATATATACAGAGAATACTTAGTTAAAAATGACTTGCAATAAATCAGTATATATACAAATAATATGTAGCTATATTTATATTTTGGTAAATCTGTAAATGTCATATTCCACTTCTTATTCTTTGACCCTGAGTAAAATTAACAGAATGTATGAATTGTATGGACTCTAATCTAGTACTTATATTTATTTTCTTATTTGTGTGTTGTTGTTTTTTTTATAGCTGTTCCCGGTGCTCAAATCTTCTCTGTTGACCCTGACTCGGATGGTGAGCTGGATACATCGGCCGTAGTGTTCCAGAAAATGTTCATGGGCGAGGAACACCAGAAGAAGGAGGCTCAAAAGTACAAGGATGACAGGAAACAAGAAAAGAAAATTCAGGCAGAGGAGTATGGTAGGTGTTTCAAAGATAACGACTCTGAGACTCCCCCTCACTATCCCCCTGTCTGTCCCCTACGCTCCGCCCTCCCTCTCCCTCCCTCTCCCTCAATCTCCCCCTGTTATAGTTATTTAACTAATATTCATTTATATAAGTACTTGCACTTCATGTGGTATAAAGAAAATTAACTTCAACTTGCACTTAGATTTACTCCAAAATAAAACATCCAAACTGATTTAATATTATTACAATCAAGTGACACTGTTACATTACTGTAGGTATGCTGTCAGTACCATAACATATTATATAATTTGCTATATATTGAATATTTCCTACAGGCGTTACTTCTCAGATGTACCGTATGACCAGTGACGAGGAGATCCAGAGGAGAGCTGAAAAGTACAAGCCAGCACGTAAAGTGTCAGTTAGTGGGAAATCCTGTGCCCATAACAGCAGCAGTGAGAGCGCCGAGAAAACAGCACATGAAACGCCCAGTGAAGGTATTTAATTTGCATTTTTTATTGGTTTGTTTATACCACATGAGTAAAAAGTACCTTTCAGAGTAATTCTAATCTGAAATTACCATATATTTGCTTTATCACTATATTATAGGTATAAATGTACTCATAGTACTCACACTATCTGTGTTAACTCTTGAAAAAATTATACATCCGCTCTTTAATATTTAATTACATTAAACCTTTTTTTGGTTTTAAGCTGAAACGAGTACTGAAAACTTCTCAAAAATCCCCACCCCTACCAAGGAATTTGCTAGTGAACGTCATGCAGGTAAATATAAATTGAAAATATAGTCGTAATGTACTCACAGCAATTCTGAGAAAACTATTTGTTAGTCACAATTACAGCGTGTACTATACTTTACAAAAATTTTGGTAAATGCCCATATTCACGTCGCGTTCAAGTCAGGTTATTTTCATATATTACTTCTTACTTTATTGCATGATTTATTACTTTTATTTTATCTGGAAATATCAATGTTTTTCCAGAGAAACAACAAAGAAAGACAGGAAGGAAGGATGATTCTTCAGAACAACAGTCTTCTTTTGAGGGGGAAGGTATGTATTTGATCGTAGGTCTTGTAGTATATGATGTACATAACATAGGTCAAGTTAGCTCATATTAGGTCAACTTATGCACTCATGTCATGTAGGTCAAGTAGGTCATGTGTATACCATAGGTCAACTTAGGTCAACTTATGCACTCATGTCCCGTAGGTAAAGTAGATCATGTGTATACCATAGGTCAACTTATGCACTCATGTCCCGTAGGTAAAGTAGATCATGTGTATACCATAGGTCAACTTAGGTCAACTTATGCACTCATGTCCCGTAGGTTAAGTAGATCATGTGTATACCATAGGTCAACTTAGGTCAACTTATGCACTCATGTCCCGTAGGTAAAGTAGATCATGTGTATACCATAGGTCAACTTATGCACTCATGTCCCGTAGGTCAAGTAGATCATGTGTATACCATAGGTCAACTTATGCACTCATGTCCCGTAGGTCAAGTAGATCATGTGTATACCATAGGTCAACTTAGGTCAACTTATGCACTCATGTCCCATAGGTAAAGTAGATCATGTGTATACCATAGGTCAACTTATGCACTCATGTCCCGTAGGTCAAGTAGATCATGTGTATACCATAGGTCAACTTAGGTCAACTTATGCACTCATGTCCCGTAGGTCCAGTAGGTTAAATACATGCTTCGTTTCCTCTTCCTCCAGAACCTCGCCGTAGTCCTCGTCTGAAGGCTGCAGAAGGTGTAGCCGCTTATAAACCTGTCGAAAGTAAGTATCTATTAAGCACTTCCATCATACAATGTATCATTTTCAGACCCCAATCTAATAAGAACCATATGTCAGTAAAACCACTTAAAAAACTTAAATTATAATAGACCTAGCAAATTCCTAAATTCTCCTGAAGCTCTACCATAAGAATGGAAATGTTATTTTTAATAATACTAGTATTATAATGTTGTTGTGAAACTTGATTGCAAGTGTTTTTACTTGTTATTTTTCAGAAACAACAACTCGTAAAAGTCCACGTCTTCAAGAAAGAATGGCCATGGAAGGTAAATGCAGAGAGGGAGCGTTAACCCCCAAATCCAAGAAGAAGCTGGATTACTGTGCAAAGGAGAAAGGTAAATATATACTAATTGCGGGCAATAGACAAAAAAAACAATGTTTGCTTCCCCAAAATACATATAAGATTTGTAATTTTTACCAATAAACTTTTTTACTTGTAAAACCGGTTACCGATATTATTATGTATATGTTAACTATATCATGTTAATTCTACAGCATGTAAATGTATTAAACACTGACTTTAACAGATTTCCTAACTTACACCGTTTACAAAAAATTAATTAATAATGAAATTAAGTTTACAATATAAATGGTATTTTTAAAAATGCTTACAGATTCTTCATATGAAAGCCCTCATGTGAGTGACTACGCTGATGACGGGACTACTGGCATCGAGTACGCTGATGACGGGACTACTGGCATCGAGAACGCTGATGACGGGACTACTGGCATCGAGAACGCTGATGACGGGACTACTGGCATCGAGTACGATACTAGCCCGCAGAAGGTCACTGTGAGAAAGGCCATCCCAGAAGCTGGTGATAGTGTCCCTGTCACCATAAAGACTGATGTGTTCTACAAAAGTAAACAACAACAGAACGGTTCCTCCTCGGGTAAAATAGGGTGTTCCGGTAAGCCCCCCTCTGAACATGCTAATGTAATTCAGACTCCCTGTAGTGAACGTACTCAGAAGCAGGGATCCACCCTCAGTGACCCTCCCTCTGTTCAGGCTAATGAAAGTAGGTCAGGCACCCTCAGAGACCCTCCCTCTGTTCAGGTTAGTCAAAATAGGTTAGGCATGACTGAGGAGGAGTTGAGGCAAGAGCAGGCAGAAAAAGAGTTTCTGGAAGCCATAGAAAGACGTCTGAGAAGGATGGAAAACCGACTGGGGGAAAAGATATCCGATAAGCTGGCATTCAGTATGGAAGAAATAAAAGGGTCTATTGCAAAAGCTAGCAATCGATCCGATGCTTGTTCCAGTCGCGTAGGTGGAGTTGAAAATCAAATGTACTCACTCTTCAACATGGTTAGGGAAATAAAAGGGGAAATGAAAGACGGATTGAAGGAGGTAAAGGAGACATTAGATGAACTGAAAACAAAAGGTGCGGCTCAAAAGAGTAAATTCAAAACTCTGAAAATTTCCCTTGATATGGAATCTGATGCTAAAGAAATGGTAGAGTCTGGTACACAATATCATAAGAATGATTTGCTTAAAACTCCAACTGTTTTTAAGATTAACTCTGGCAATACAGAATCGATCCACTCCAGGAAAAAAGAAATGAATACTGGCAACACAGAGTCGCAGCAGGAAAAAACAAATGATCAGGAGGAAATGCAGGGTGACAAGACAGGGTTGATCCACCAGACAACAAATGGTGAGCAGGAAATAGACTCTTGCAAAAGAGGGTCGATCAAGAAGACAACAAATCCTGACCCGGAAATGGAGGGTGGAAACTCAGAGTCGCCACACCAGACAACAAATGATGAGCAGCAGGAAATGGAGGTTGGAAACACAGAGTCGATGCAGGGCACAAGTAATGATCAGCAGGAAATGGACTGTGGCAACACAGAGTCGCCACACCAGACAACAAATGATGAGCAGCAGGAAATGGAGGTTGGAAACACAGAGTCGATGCAGGGAACAAGTAATGATCAGCACCAAATCGACTGTGGCAACACAGAGTTGCCACACAAGACAACAAATGATGAGCAGCAGGAAATGGAGGTTGGAAACACAGAGTCGACACAGGGCACAAGTAATGATCAGCACCATGTCCAGCACGGTACCCATCATGGGAATATATATAATATTCAAGACCAACCTATGTATACTGGGGATAGAGTTTCCACAAAGTTTCTATCAGAGGACTGTGTTTTGGAGGAACTGAGGGATGTTTCATCTGAAGCTAGTCTTGAGAAAATACATGAGGTTGCGGAGGTTCTGGCTGACATGGAAGGGGTGGTTAATATACAAGAGTACAAATCATCTTCACAAAAAGAAAGTTCTCTATCATGGCCAAACCAGCTAGAGTATGAAAGGTACATGACAAGCATCCGTCACAAAGTGTTTGCCGATAGTGAGGTAATACCAGGAACACCACCGGGACCTGGACGACTACTAGTACCGGAAACGCAAGATGATTCTGAAATATACGAAAGAGAACAGGAGGCGGGTCCAGAGGTAGTAACTCACGAGTTCAATATAAATATTGTTAAGAAAGAGCCCAAAGATGACGACTGTGTACCCATAGAGGCACAAGCAATGGCGACAGAAATGGAACCGCCCCAGGAAGTAGCTATAGAGGAAGAAGAGAGCCAGAGTATTCTCCAACCCAAAGGGAACCAAAGCAGTAGGGGGAAATCGAGGGGAAAGGCCAAGGGAAAGGGCAAAGGAAGGGGCCGTACTTTGGGTCTTAAACTTGTCAGTCTTCCCCTTCAGAAACAAGAGGATGATTGTAGTAGCACATGCTCGAGCCCTAGAAAGTCCTCCAGACAGAGGAAGCAGAGGAATGTGTTCAACATGTGAGGGCAATATTTACAAGTATTTGTGTAAGTTTACCAAATAACTGAAATTTCTTGTTCAATAGTTAGAAGTTTTGTGGAATATGGTCACCACCCTGTTCTACTATAAACATGTTGAGAAACATGTTGAGAATGTTACTAGTATTATTTGACTAGCATTGTCTTACCTTACTACGCGGTTACTTATGTAGTAGGTAAAAAAGAAGTAACATGATACACAAGTGAAACATGTGGCTGTATTGTTTATGAATAATTGATAATGTTAACCAAAGATACTGTAATTTTTTGCTATTTGTGTGACCCACGTATTTTGTATTTGACAGTCTGTAGCATGGATACAGGAAAAAAGCATGTGAAACATGTTAAACATGCGGGCGGATTGTTTGACAATACTTTAGAATGTTTACCAAAGGTACTGTAATTGTTCATATGTATATGAGACCCATGTACTCTGTATTTGATAGTCTGTAGCATGGATACAGGAAAAAAGCATGTGAAACATGTTAAACATGCGGGCGGATTGTTTGACAATACTTTAGAATGTTTACCAAAGGTACTGTAATTGTTCATATGTATATGAGACCCATGTACTCTGTATTTGATAGTCTGTAGCGTGGATACAGGAAAAAAGCATGTTAAACATGTTAAACATGCGGGCGGATTGTTTGACAATACTTTAGAATGTTTACCAAAGGTACTGTAATTGTTCATATGTATATGAGACCCATGTACTCTGTATTTGATAGTCTGTAGCGTGGATACAGGATAAAAGCATGTTAAACATGTTAAACATGCGGGCGGATTGTTTGACAATACTTTAGAATGTTTACCAAAGGTACTGTAATTGTTCATATGTATATGAGACCCATGTACTCTGTATTTGATAGTCTGTAGCGTGGATACAGGAAAAAAGCATGTGAAACATGTTAAACATGCGGGCGGATTGTTTGACAATACTTTAGAATGTTTACCAAAGGTACTGTAATTGTTCATATGTATATGAGACCCATGTACTCTGTATTTGATAGTCTGTAGCGTGGATACAGGAAAAAAGCATGTGAAACATGTTAAACATGTGGGCGGATTGTTTGACAATGCTTTAGAATGTTTACCAAAGATACGGGAAAATATGTGAAACATGTTCAAGATGTGGCCGGAATGTTAATAAGTACTTGTGATCGTTTACAAGAAAAAAAAAGTTTAGAATGTTATAGAAATTGACGTTTTTACTTAGTTTCTGCAAATAAATAGTGGTTAACTGTCTACGCTTTATTTGTTGATACTTTTACATTAAATAGTACAATTTGTAAATCTATTTACTTTGTATCGAAAAATAAGTCAATAAGTACTACAATATTAACCAATTTTTAGCAAATATCCATCTTTATTCTTAATCTCACAAGCAAACTTGCGCCATTCTCCTTAACTGTTCAGATATGACTTTCTAGTCTTTGGTCCATAGACCGGAAACACCATTGCCTCAGTAATTCGGTTTGGGGAGGTACGCATCTTAATCCTTGTTAGATTCAGGGCCCTTAGCTGGACCACGGGGACGGCCACGGCCACGCCCACGGCCACGTGCCCGTGCACGTTCCTTTGCCTTGGCCTTCTTGGCTTGTGCCTGGGCACGGGCAAGCTCGACGGGGGATGGACCCCCACATTCTTGGTAGATGATCTTCTTTCGGCGTGCAACTCCGGCCAGGTGCGCATCCTTGTCAAAACGCCTCCTGGGGTGTACGACTGGGTCACGCCCTCGGGCATCTCGCAGCGCTTTGAGAAAGCGCTTTGCAGCTGTCTTCTGGATTTGGCCCTCGATGTCGGGGTCATACCGATCTTGAGGACGCACTGCACGCAGACCCCAATCCACGCACATGTTGTGCAAAACACAACACGCCCTCACGAGCCTTGACGCCTGAAGAGGCTCCATTTTCACGACGCCCCCCCCGTTCTTTGCAAGGCACCTGGAATGTGAAAGTTAGACTAATTTAGAATACAATATCATAATATACACAATAATTCCATGAAATCCAAGCACACTCAATTATTGTTTTTGTTTCAATCAATGGAAAACATTAATAAGATAATGTTTAGAGTGTTTTTTTCAAGTTGTTTTTCTCAAGTCCATTTAGAAAAATACCTCCACCGCGTCTTGAGCTGCCCGATTGCACGTTCCACAGAGCTCCGCGCACTTGTGTGGCGGGACTGGTATCGCTTATCCCAGGGCTCCATGGTGTCAATGTCGACATTTTTGAACGGTGTCATCAGGCGTTCTGTCAATGCGTACCTGTGCATGATAAGCAAGATAAAATGCAACTTAGCCTAAAATAATGTATAAACATCTAACTATATACAGTGGAATTTGTAAGTTTACCAAAAATTTACAACAGTAAAAAACAAGTGAAGCCAATTATATTGTCTAAAGTATTGGTTTGAAAGCAAGAAAAACCAAGAAAAAAGCAATTTATATTTAAAGATAATGTTATGTATTTCTTTTTACCCGCTGTCGGCCAGGAGAAAATAGTCCCCCATCCTGTCCGTGTTCGATACTAGTTGCCCGAAATCCGAAATGTCGAACACCGACATGTCATGGTGGGATCCGGCAACGCCTGACTCCACGAAGGTGAATCGCTGTCTGGCATCGGTCACCAACTGAATAGAAATAGAAGTTTTAGCTTTTTCTTATTTTACAAGGTAACATAATCCAATTAGAGTAAACATAGGATTTTAAACTAGTAGGTTATGTAGATAAGAAAAACAAAAGTATTATTAGTATTTATAAAAAACTAGATCATATGCAACAAAGGTGTAAGGGGTTTTTACCATCACATTCAAGGCGTGGTAGCCATGACGGCAGATGTAATTGGCCTCTTGGTTCGTTGGCCTCTTTATGGGGACGTAGCTGCCATCTATACACCCTACACACTGATTGAAGCGGTAGTTGTTGGCAAAGCGCACAGCACTCTCGTGCAACTCGTACCCCTAATTAGGTAGACAAAAATAGACAATTAGCGCTATTGAATATACATGAATACATACAGTAAATGATAACATGTATGAAAATTTGTTTAGTTTGTTGCAAGTATTTTTGTATCGATCTAGTTTGTATCTGTAAAATAGCAAAATATGTCTTAAGGGATTAGAAAATATATCATAATGAAATGAAATGTTACTCACAGAAGGGAAAGTGATGTAGTTCTTGGAGCGGGAGCACAAGAACTTAACGAAGCGGTGCACCGCGTCTGAAAGGGCACCTTTGGAGCAACCTCCTTGGGTATCTCGCAGGGCTGTGTAGTTGGCACCGGTTGCCATGAACCGAAGTGCGAGGCACACCTGTGGGAAAGAAATTAAGTAATAAATAATAGGAAGTTAACTACATAATATTGTAAATATTAAGTTTTTTTTAAGAGAGGGGGGGGGACACACATAGAACTATAGTTCAACTGAATGATACTATGATTACAGTGAACTGAACTAAAACTTAATATGTACAACAGTATGTACAACAAAGTATATATATATATATCGTTTAAAAAAAGGTAAATACATACTTTCTGGAAAACAGGAATGGGGCTTCCCCTGCCGTTCGGATCATCCCCCTGGGTGATGTAGATAGAGCTTCGGAAGAACTCCCCAGCAAGGTACTCCACCATTTCAGGTGTAAGCCGGTGCCTTTGCTCAAACTCTCGGCTGCGAGGCCACAACATACGGGGGTCATTTCTTCTCCTAATAACGCGTTGAGCCCTACATCGTCTCCTTCCTGTACCCTCTCTGAGGCGTTTGGGATGTTTCAAAGCACTGGGGCGCAGCCAGAATCGCAGTGGCATGCTCCTGGCACACTGACCGATGGGAAGCTTCACCATGCTAAACAATGAAAGAAGCATACCCATTACAACATTTGCTAATTGTGCCGAAATAACTTGACAAAAGAAAGTAGAAATATGACACCTTATGTCTATGCATTATCATGAGAAAAAGTGAAAATACAAAAACGTCTGAAAATGGTCAAAATCATCTCAGAACCCTAAAAAAAAAAATAGGCATAATACTTACGTCTCCGTCGATCCGCCAAATGACGTTTTGGCGCCCAAAGGTCAATATTTCCCGCCCAAAAAAATTTACCATTGCTCATCGCACCATCTGTAAATTTTGGCGTTTACCAACGATTTTTCCATTTGTAAATATTTACAAAAAATATGTAAATTTGGGGCATTTCTCTTAAGCTCGACCGGAATTTTTGTATCCTGTCTTTAGTCCAACTTTTGCTTTTGCAAAGGGTTTTTTTCTATGGTAAATTTACAAATATTTTGTATCCTGTCTTTAAAACGACCCCCTGAATTCACCATATGGCTGGCAGGATGTCATATTGGTAGCTTCTGGGACGCGCTTCCCTATGTAACCTAACCCTCAATATGTGACTAGTCCTTAACCTATATCTTGTATTCTTGGACATTGTTATATGTATCATAATACTCAGACACAACACAAAACTGCTCGGTGCAGTTCACCATATGGCCTTCAGGCTCTCCGGCCAAGGATGCGACATTATTATAACGTTTCAGCAGCATTCTGGTTGGTTCTGTATTTTGTTCTTGTTCTTTTGATGACTCCCAATTACGTCGCTGAAACATACTGCTGTGATGTTGCACTGTGACATTATTACAACGTTTTGGATATGTTCTTCAGCCAAAACAGAATGTTTTCATAACGTCCTGTTTTGGTTTAATCCTAACCTCACCAAAGAATTATGTTATGATAAGATTCTGATTTGGTGAGGTTTCAACCTCACCATCAATAACGCAATTGGTACATCTTAGTAAGTAACAAACTGACTTAAAAAAAGTATGGTCGCAGAACATTTATGTTACGTCGCAAGCTGGCTGGGTCTGATATTGGTTGCTCCCGTCATATGTTCCCCCTGTAGCCCGACTCCCAATGTGTGACTGATCCTTAACCTATATACCTGTATTTCTGGACATTGTTATTGTACCTTGCTGAGCAGAGATGCCTGAACCCACTCGGTACATCTCACCATGTGGCGTGCAGGCTGCGGTATGGATGTTTCCCGTCACACGCTCCCCTGGTAACCCAACCCTCAATATGTGCTCATGCTGACACCTTGTATTCATTTGCTGCCTCCGCAGCCCCAGCCCTGAGGGTCAGGGGGAGGGGAGGGGAGGCCTGGCCCTGGGGCCCGGGGGGGGGGGGGAGGGGGAACACTCCCAAGAACCCTCACTAAACCATCCAAGTGATAACCATTAGTGTTCTCCAATATGAAAAATACACACCTTTCAGGGATTTTTCAGCTAAAGAAACCCCCTCTTTTCACTAAAACACAAATTTTAGAGGCCTCAATTGCACCCCCTATTTTCAGAAAACACTAACCATTTCTCACCTTTCATAAATACAAGAGCTTACTAGAATACTTGCTGATAGAGAATTAGAAATGAGTTGTAGGATGTATTCAAATTTTAAAGTTTTTTGTCCCTTGAATGCTGCCACATTTCTAAAGTATATTGAAATATGTATTTTGATGCGAAAAGATTACCCCTTTTTCTCAAAATCGCAAATTTCAGGTGAGAAATACCCCCTCTTTTCAATTTTCGCAGACATGCAAACTTTCTTTCAAATGATCCCTTTCTCTGTGATTTCTAAAATGCTGATGCGTATCCAAGAGACTGACAAGTGGGGGTACCGGGGACACTGACTCTTTGAAGGTCACTACCCACTACCAAACTACTGCCCCTGCTTTTTGTGACCGACCGCTCCTCAATGTTAGTTGACTGCCCCCTATTTTGGGGTGATAAAGGTCACCGCCCCCAGAATTTTGTCCTGGGAAATACATAAATTACCAAAATTGCATGAGAAAACTTTTGATACAATCTTAATAGATTCTTTGTGAAGTAAGGTAACAATAAAGCTAAGTTTCAAGTATATTGTTCCATAATTATGTAGTTCACCATCCCCCTTTTTTGCCTTAAAAGTGATTGACCACCCCTCATTTTTTGATGCTCACCATCCCCACTGCGCCAGTCCGTTTGTCAGTCAGTACCTTTTCAAATCTGAGTGCCCCCCCCCCCCACTGGCCCTGGGGGCACTGGTGGGTTACATTGAGTTGTAGAGAGGGGGGAGGGGGGGGGGGGTACGGGTAAGGAATGAATCATAATCTACGTCCTGTTAATATAGATACAACTCTCCAAGCACATCTGGGATTCCAGGTCTGCCACGAGGTTTTCTGGTACATTATATCAGGGGAGGGAATTTTCATGGAATATATTGTATAGGAGATTGGAATCTGAAATATTTTGAAGAAGCCCTAAGCGGTATGTTTCCCTGGGCAAGAACCAAGCTGATCCCTGCAGAGGGGGGTGGGAGAGGATAGAGACGGGGTATCGAAAACCGACATCAGCGTTTCGGTCCCTTACAAAAGCAAATAGAAAATTGACCTTGTCCGTACAACCGTATAATTTCCTGACAATACTCCGACCTTCAGTCCCACTGGCGGATCCAGGGTTTTGAAAAAAAAAAGGGGGGGGGGCGCTATTGAAATTGTTTTCCCTTAATTACTTTTTGGCCGAATTTGACATTTAAGAAAATGCAAATTTTTCCAAAAAGAAAGGAGGGGGCGCACCCTCACAGCCCTCTGGATCCACCACTGAATTTCATATAGATTACCTTACTGAACCTCCCGGCATAACATTCCCCTTCCCCGCACCCCAACAGCCTCGACCCCACTCTGATTGTTTTTTGTTTTTTTTAATAAACACCCCATGGACGGCCTGTTCTCACACTGCGAACAGGTCTATCAGGAGCCGTCGAACAGCAAAGTATTTCACCCGGTATTTTAACTCAAAGTAAAACAGGTTGAAGTATTACAGTTAAACATCAGCAGCTCTCTACAACCTTATCCAATGAGCCTAAAAATCAATAGAAAAAAGTTGGACATTTATATTATCCCAATGAACTTTGGAACAGACACTTAATGGGGGTCGGGGTGGCCAACATCGTTTATAGATGTTTGTACCACTCATGCATTCGTAGTAGTAGAGCAGATGTGGGCCAAAGATCTCAGATTCAGGTTGCCGAAAAAGTAACAGGCAGAGACATATATCAAAAAATTCCTAACATTCTGAACTTTTCAAAAACCTTCGTAGCCGGATTCAACTCTTATGGGGTTTTTCAAAATGGCCGCCCAAACATGAAGACATGTTCCTAAAAACTAGGCCTTCAAATATCATACCAATAGCTGTACCTTCACAACTATCTATCTTATCATGTTGAAATTGATGGTAGGGTAAGAGGATTATGTGGTGCAAAAAATGGCTTCTATTCAGATGACCCTAGTCAAGGTCAAGGTCACATTAATAGAGGTCAAAGTTGAAAAACCTGATAATTTTCAAAATTAACTTTTTTCTTTATGCTCTATTGTATGAGATTTGAACAGCACAAGCACATACATGTGTTTAAACAATCCTTACATTATGAGCTTTTGAAAAACCCTCGTAGCCGGATTCAAATCTTTTGGCTTTTTTCAAAATGGCCACTCGAAGCTGAAAACATGTTACTAAATACTAGGCCTTCAAATATCATACAAATAACTGCAACTTCACAACCATCCATCTTATCATGTTGAAATTGATGGTAGGGTAAGAGGATTATGTGATGCAAAAAATGGTTTCTATTCAGATGACCCTAGTCAAGGTCAAGGTCATATAAATACAGGTCAAAGTTGAAAAAACTGATAATTTTCAAAATTAACTTTTTTCTTTATGCTCTAGTGTATGAGGTTTTAACAACACAAGCACATACATATGTTTAAACAATCCCTACATAATGGGCTTTTCAAAAACCCTCGTAGCAGGATTAAAACCTTTTGGGTTTTTCAAAATGGCCACTCGAAGCTGAAAACATGTTACTAAATACTAGGCCTTCAAACATTATACCAATAACTGTAACTTCACAACCATCTATCTTATCATGTTGAAATTGATGGTAGGGTAAGAGGATTATGTGATGCAAAAAATGGTTTCTATTCAGATGACCCCAGTCAAAGTCAAGGTCACATAAATACAGGCCAAAAGTGAAAAAACTGAAAATATTCAAAGTTAACTTTTTTCTAAATCATCTAGTGTATGAGGTTTTAACAGCACAAACACACACATGTGTTTAAACAATCCCTACATTATGAGCTTTGGAAAAACCCATGTAGCCAGATTCAGCTCTTGAGGGTTTTTATTGAAAATGGCTGCTTAATGATGAAAACTACTCCTAAAAACTGTAACTTCAAAATTATCTATCTTATCATGTTGAAATTGATGATAGGGTAATAGGATTATCTGGTGCAAAAATGAGTTTCTATAAAGGTGATCCTAGTCAAGGTCAAGGTCACATAAATACAGGCCAAAATTGAAAAACTGATGAATTTCCAAGTTATTTTAGAAGAGTAACGTTACTAGAGTGACTGTTGATAATGAAGAAAAACAGTGTTATTAGATAACCGTTCACTGGAGTTGATGGTCATCAGTATCATATTCTCATCATGGTGAGTTTTGTTATTATGGCAAGCCTATTTTGTAAAAACAAAAATCTCAGCCAGTTGTGTAACATTCCTTTATCAAAGATAAGTCTATGCTTTGTAACAGTGATATTCCTGGACATGCAGGATGGGCCATTCCCACCTGAGGAATTTAATTCCTGCACTAGACTAAATCAAGAGGGGCCATTACCACATTAATGTATTTTTAATATACCAGTAAGTGTACGAAATGCCAACTAATTTCAAGAAACTGTCCTTTGGAATATTACCAGAGAAGATTACTCAAAATATTTTTCAGTGAAGATCCCTGTATAAGATGAAAAGAGTTCTGAATAGATAAATTCTATCCTAGACTTCAGACTGTAATATGGACTATGATATTGCTGTGCTGTAAAATTATAGAAATAGAAGTGTGACCCTGGCAAATTAATACATTATTGAGATATATAGTCTCGACCGAAAGTTAAATAATAAAAGGTCTTTGCATTAAATTGTTTAAACAATTTATTTTTCATTTTTACAAAAAAGGCTTGACATACTCATAAATCCATGTCATATCCTGTGACAACCAAAGCCAATGATCTCTGTCTGTGTTAGAGTAAACTGTGATTTTAAATTTACATGTCATAAATAAATCAATCTCTGAATCTATGAACTCAATTTCTCGAATGTAAGTCTTATGTACAGTTCTCAACTGTTGTCGCATATCAAATGCTATTTTGTTAAAGGTATTATTATCTATTGCTAAAAGAATACAAAGTTTGCCTTCACTTGTGAGTGCCCTACTTCAGGAGAAATGATTGTAATCCAAATGCCTCTCTTCATGATTACAAGAAAATTTAATATGGCAATCCATTCAAGTAATAATATATTGATTTCATCACCAATATCAAATAAATGGATTCCAAAATATATCAGAATAAGTGTGGAATCATCATATACATTGAACAGAAACATTTTTAACAGCTGAAGACCATGACATTTGCATAACTGCATAATTGCATGACCATAACATCAATTTAGACTCAATATGATATGGCAAATTAATATATGTGTCCTGCACATCATCTGGAGACAAAATATTGAAGGAACAATTAAAGGCTACTACATCAAAGAAATCAGGAAAAGAGAAAACTTTAAAAGTTATCTGTTTAGCAAATTTGGCCTGTATTTATATGACCTTGACCTTGACTGAGGTCACCTTAATAGGAACCAGCTTGTGCACCATAATATAGACACTTTTACCAATACCAACATGATAAGAGAATCGGCTGTTAAGCTACAGTAGTTGGTGTAGAAGACCTAGATTTTAGGAACAAGTTTTCAGTTTTGGGTGGCCATTTTGAAAAAAACAAAAAAGACTTGGACTCGGCTACATGGGTTTTTCAAAAGCTTAGAATGTAGGGATCATTTTGACATATGTATATGCTTGTGCTCTTAAAATCTCATATACTAGGGCATTTAGAAAAATAATAACTTTGAAAATTGTCAGTTTTTTCAACTTTGGCCTGTACTTATGTGACCTTGACCTTGATCAGGGTCACATTAATAGAAACTAATTTCTTCACCACATAATCCTCCTACCCTATCATCAATTTCAACATGATAAGATAGATGGTTGTGAAGTTACAGTTATTTGTATGATATTTGAAGGCCTAGTATTTAGTAACATGTTTTCAGCTTCGAGTGGCCATTTTGAAATAACCCAAAAGACTTGAATCTGGCTACAAGGGTTTTTCAAAAGCTTAGAATGTAGGGATTGTTTAAACATATGTATGTGCTTGTGCTGTTAAAACCTCATACACTAGAGCATCAAGAAGAAAGTTATTTTTGAAAATTATCAGTTTTTTCAATTTTGACCTGTATTTATATGACCTTGACCTTGACTAGGGTCATCTGAATAGAAACCATTTTTTTCACAACATAATCTTCTTACCCTACCATCAATTTCAACATGATAAGATGGATTTTTGTGAAGTTGCAGTTATTTGTATGATATTTGAAGTCCTAGTATTTAGTAACATGTTTTCAGCTTCGAGTGGCCATTTTGAAAAAACCCAAAAGATTTGAATCCAGCTACGAGGGTTTTTGAAAAGCTCATAATGTAGGGATTGTTTAAACATATGTATGTGCTTGTGCTGTTCAAATCTCATACACTAGAGCATTTAGAAAAAAGTTAATTTTGAAAATTATCAGTTTTTTTAACTTTGACCTCTATTAATGTGACCTTGACCTTGACTAGGGTCATCTGAATAGAAGCCAATTTTTTGCACCACATAATCCTCTTACCCTACCATCAATTTCAACATGATAAGATAGATAGTTGTGAAGGTACAGGTATTGATATGATATTTGAAGGCCAAGTATTTAGTAACATGTTTTCATGTTTGGGCGGCCATTTTGAAAAACCCCATAAGAGTTGAATCCGGCTACGAAGGTTTTTGAAAAGTTCAGAATGTTGGGAATTTTTTTATATATGTCTCTGCCTGTTACTTTTTCGGCAACCTCAACTCTGGAAATAAGCACTTTTCTGCCTTCCCTCTGCTCTACTATAGGCATTGGCAATGTATGGGTTCGTGTCCCATGCAGTGCAGCATTGGAAATAAGACATTTGGATGACCCCTGCATGGAATTGTGCCCAAATGGTCGACATAACATTTGATATAGTGAACTCAGCCTGTATTAAAAAAAAGCCCTCTTAAAGAAATTATGATTACTTTCTCCTACCAGTCTTGATATCGCCAATTAAGCCCTTAATGACAGGGCTCTAGGGGGAATGCATTTATTTCAGGACGCCAAAATTCTCAGTTAGTACAGACGTACATAACATTAATTCGCGTTTCAATGAGGCAGGGATTGACACAGCATGACTACTCAAATTCTTCATTCAAGCTAAGAGTTTTCCCTCAGTTTCCCCTCAGTTTTCCCTGCCCTCTGCAGGTTTTTCCTGTAGGCTCATTATTACGTTTTCGGTTAGACTTGAACATTTATTCTAGAAAGAAAATTTCTGAAAAATTAAAGGAGTGTTTATGAGGAAGGTAAAATTCTTCTTCAAACATAGGAATGTTGGTATATTAAGAATAAGAAATTACAAGAAAGTGGGGAAACAAAACCCGATATATTTTTATCAATTTTCCAAATTCATGGTATAGGTAACCACAGGTATATCGACCTCCATGAGCTGGTTCACTCTCGGACCAGGAGCAGATCGGTCAGGGTCAGGGGGGGGGGGGGCTACTGATCTAACACACCCTCCACTATGGGGTGCCCAGTGCGGACTAAAGTTGGGATGGAACCTCAAGGGAAATTTCCCAACTACCGAAAAATGCTTGTGACGCTCCAATCAATAACCTTCATGTGGTGAGAAGTTGAGTGAAAATCCTCAATCCTGCCCTGACACAACTACAAATATCCATAAAGTTTATGTCTCTATAAATGACCGTTGTAACGCCCCCTACTAAGGCACATGTGAGGAAAACGTGTTATATATGCGTTTTCGGCTATATGCATAGGCCTATAGGATTATACAATGCTGACAATCAAATATTCACAATTAAAATTTAAATAAATGGATGTAAACTATGCTACACATACTCTGTAGGTCCAGTCCTCACCCAAACTACATGAGCGAGCCGTACCGACGGCCCGTCGCCCCTCCCCATGTCGGCTGTGGATCAGCATAAACCTGAAATAAAGGGGTGCACACTATACTCCCCATACTCTGTAAATCCAGTCCTCACCCAAACCACATGAACAAGCCGTACCGACGGCCCGTTGCCCCTCCCCATGTCGGTCGTGGATCAATATTAAACCTGAAATAAAGGGGCGTACACTATACACCCCATATTCTTTAGGTCCAATCCTCATCCAAACTACATGAGCAAGCCGTACCGACGGCCCGTCGCCCCTCCCCATGTCGGTCATGGACCATAAACCTGAAATAAAAGGGTGTACACTATACTCTCCATACTCTGTAGGTTCAGTCCTCACCCAAACTACATGAGCAAGCCATACCGACGGCCCGTCGCCCCTCCCCATGTCGGCTGTGGATCAGCATTACCACAAAGAGCCTCTCGCGGACTGAGTCTATTACATCCCGCCCTCTGGTTATTACACCGGGAATAACTGTTATTACTAAACCCAGACACCGCTGGCCCCTACGGAGCGCTGCACACAGGGTCTGACCTGACCGACTTACTTTTTTATATTTTTTTCTCCTCTTTCATGTTTATTCTTCATTTTTAGTTCTGCTCTTTCTTTTCCCATATTCTTGTCATATCAGGGCTATGTGGGTTGCTGGTTCTTTCCCAACACGCTGACCTCTGAGGAAATGTTACAAAGTGCCATTCATTTTTCTTGGAATCAAAGATATCTATATTTCAACTTTTTTTAAGATGGTCCCTACAGAAAACGACATCATAAACTGTTGGGCCTATACAGTGCCTAGGCAACCAGCGACGTAACAGGCACTTTCTGCAACCATACTTTTTCGCTTAGTTTGCAACCTGCCCAATTTTCATGTAACAGTTACACTATTCAAGGTAAAGTTGAGACTTGCTAAGAAAGAATGTTATAATAACATTATATTTTAGTGAAGTAGAGACCCTACTAATAAAGAACATTATCATAATGTTATCATAATGTGAAAGAATGTCACAAGAATGTCACAATAACATTACAATGTAACATTAGGTTCTAAAGACATTTTTGGGTGCCATCAAACTAACATAACAACAACCCAACCAGAACTAAACAGAACGTTGCTGCAACACTATGATAATGTCACATTCTTGCTTGGGTATATAATGGATTTAGTGTTGTTTCCATACAATTAAGATGTAGACAGAAATTGAAGGCAACAGCCAAGCAAAATCTAAGAAGCGCTGAGTGGGTAATATAACTGAGGTAACTTCGAGTTCAAAAGGAGTATTTCCAAGCCTATTAAGGTTAACCTCCCTCACCATCTCTGTAGCTTTGATCAGTTGCGGACCACCCCCAGTTTGACTTGCAAGGAAACACCAATTAGGTGTATGGTATCTCCCATATTGACATGGGAAAGCCTGAGGCCCGGAAACATACAGAGAGACTCAAGTTGAATTAAACTACATATTGGGTGACCGGGATTTTCTGGGAGTCTCTTAAGGCTGAACTGAATCTCGATATATTCTTGAGAAGGCGAAGATTTAAATGGGATAGTCTTAAATCTTAATCACTTTGATAATCACCTTAACTCTCTTTCGTGAATTATATAACAAGAGAAATGTACATAACTATATAGACCCCTTATAGCTTTATTATTATTACCATAGACAAGGTTAGGGAAATTTAAGAGAACATTTTTAGGTCACCAGAACCTAGTTTTTGCTCGCAGTGGTTACCAAAGTGTGACATACCCTCTGAGGAGGGTTTGGAAACATTACTGATTGAAAATGTATTCTGGAACAACTGCTTGACAAAAGGTTGAAACCCCTTTTTTCAATTAAAGTATAGTTTGACAACAATATGCTTGTAATGGGTTAGTTTGGAACAATCCAATCTCACTTTCCTGGATAAACCCATCCCACATCGGGTTGGACAAGGGTCAGACAAAATAGACATGTAAGCCATCCTTGACTCCTAGAGTTGGGGATACTCAAATAAACAAGAATCATATTTTTCTATATTCCCAAGTACTGTTTAAAAATAATTGTTTCTTTAATCTTATCAATTGACAGATTTGCAGGTTTGCCAGCCAATCAAAAATTCGTATTTCAGGGCAAAATCTGGTTGGACATTATAGGTTTGGCTGACAGGCTTTACCATTGGTTCCTATGGGGACAAGTCCAAATTATAAGGTCACTCTTTAGAAATGTTAGGATCAATCTGTCAACCAAATTGCTTTGGTCAATTTTGTATTATACAATTCTCTTTAGGGAATAAGCATGGAGGCACTTTTAGAAATATTTAATAGTCAACTTTAATGTTGGTGTAAATTGGGATGGGCTTATTGAGTCTATCCATGCGACTAGGACTGACTAACAGGGAGCCGATCTCGTCTGGTGTTAATTTGTGTTAACCATGTGAGCCTTAATCCCCATACCCACTAGGCAATTCTGACAAAGTCGGCCTACTGATCGGCACTAAAGTTGGCCGTTTCTAATAGGAGAATCGGTCAACTTTATCAGCAACTCATATCAAACATTTCAATAGTACATACTGACTGGCGATCTGAATCAGTGACAACTTTACCAGCGATTCTGCCAGTTTCCCGTCGCCGGTTGCCGGGAAAATCGCCTAGTGGGTATAGGGCTTTATGTTAACCAGCACCCCGCCGACTCCCCGACTACACAGGGAAGCACCTTCTGATCACCTGCGGACCACCCTTGGTTCAGGCTGCACAAAAAACCAGCTGATTAAGTTTGGGAGAACCACTAGGGACCTTTGGATCGTTGGAGCAGCGCTCTTCTTGTTACCCTGGAGGTATTCTCAGCCGTGACTGGAGTTAGGGGTATGGAGTCGCCCTGTAGGGGTACCGCGGTATCTCACAATTTGTACATCTTTTTGAAGTTTTTGTTATCATAGTAAAATGATATATATAGGTGTAACGTTAGGTACGAAAGGAAAACTATTACCATATCTCACATGATAAAAACTAAGTGAGGATGGCTATTTCGGAGTGAACATGTATCAACTTGAAAGCGGGGGTATATTTATGATCCATGTGCGACGATGTTAGGAAACAATAAATTGTACCTCTTCTGTAATTTGTCATATTTTTGCACCGGTAAATGCGCCATGGCTTAGACCCAATCTAATGTATATGGCTGACCAAATATTTGCCACTTTAGATAAGAAGCATAGAAATTCATAAATCAGTTTATCATCACTACTTTTGTTGAAGACATTACTATTAAGGGAGGGGGAAAGGAACGGTTGGTTATGGATTTATTTCATTATAGCTTCTATTATTATCAGCCATACTTCTATTACCATTGTCAGCTTATTTGCTCTTCCCAACCCCCACTCAAAATTCCAATTCCCTTTACATTTAGGTAATCATTTCAATTGAAATACCTTAAAAAATCCTCAGTTCCCACCCTTTACGTATAATGAGCAGGTCATCTTTATGCACACCTCATTCGGCGTTCTTGTGGCTCTCCAGTCACCCCTATGTTGAAACAGGCACCGCATCATTTTGAATTTCATGCTGTGAAAATTGCCTCCACCCTGGGACTTTTTAAGGTCTTCTGCCTCTATGAGTATTTACAATCCGTACTTGATTCGGCTCCTGCCCGCCCGACCAGGCTAATTATACAGCGGGAGGAGGAGGTTTTTGAGGAGTTCAAAGGTAAAAATCAAAGAGGTGAAGTGAAGAAAACATGCTTCCCACACTAGTTCAGACAGACAGGGGTGGGTCGGTGTAGGGGGTAGAGTGGTCCGGGAAGAAAGGGTGTCCACGGGCATCGTTTGTATTGACTGATGGGAATGTTCAGACCAATAGTCAAAGATATGACAAACGCTGATATTCATCTCACTTGTTTTCCATGTGTTTGGAAAAACACATTGGAATTTCACTTTCCTGCATGTATATACGATAAAAATGCTTTATTAGTCTATTGCTAGTGAGAAATGCCATGGTAAAGTTATTCATGCTAAAAAAAAACGATCATTTCAGAATCAGTCCATTAGATCACCATAGATCACAGCTTTTAAGGCCGTTTATATGGTAGGTTACAAATACCTGATAACTTGTTGCTAATTAAATAAAACAAACTCAGAACACCATTGTATAGAATATAGGCCCTATATAGGCCTATATACATGTATGTATAGGGTCCCATAGACAGGGCCCAAAACACAACAGCTGATGGCCCTTATAAAGCCCTTACCGGATCCTTCAGGCCTTCAATATATTCTGTCCATAGAACACGTTCTGTCTAGACACAGTTTGCTAACCCTACCTCCTCCTCCTCCCACACACCCCTCCTCACCACCTCCCCACCACACCTTTTGTGCCATACCTATAATCATTAGTAGTCATTAGAGGCCCCCTCCTGCCCTCACAGGCCCCCTGACGCCCTTCCTCGGCGCATGCGCAGACCAGACCGGTGGTTACCCATTACACGGCCCCGCTGGTCAAAGCGAGGCTCGGGGGCACGACGCCCCTAGCCCGAGGGCTGGAGACACGCTCTCCAAGCACATATAGGGACGTGAACAGTTGACAGGGAAAGAGTCTCCAGTGAGTCTACAGCCCGGAGGGGGGGGGGGGGGGGGCACTCAGTATATGCAAGCCATTATAAAGAAATATAATCATCAACAAGTGATTTTTAATGAAGTATCAAATATGATGTATTATTGACAGCCAAATTGGCGAGCGACAGCTACAGTTCTGCAAGGGGTCTACAGGCCGCTGTCAGTTATAAAGATATCTCTGTCACTTTTATTTCCCTGACACCAGAAGGTCTCTCCTGCTGGATAAATGTTATGGCAGATTAGATCATTGTAATGGCTAATAATTAGTCATTATTATACGTCATCCACAGCTAAATTTACGGAATAGATATGATGGTCCCTCATAGATTACCTAGATATTCCAGTAGGACAAGCAGTCTGAATATTGTTGGAGCTAAAGACCCTGAAGGCCTGGTCTGAGTCCAAAAGAAGCAAAATTACAGATCTAGACTCTTTGAATATGTCTCTATTTCCTCTATTCCCCTAATGCCATATCGGCATGCTGTTACTGCCTGGCATTGCTATTGAAAAGACACGGACTTTTAAAAGAATACTTATGAGGATACTTCCACATATCACATGACAAGACCTGTGCCTGGTGAGTGTACGTCCCGTGGTGACGCCTACATGACGCCGTCCACCAGACCGGGACGGGTGGCGCCCTCTGCTGAGAGGGGCGGGCGACACGGGGCGGAAGGGGGTCGGGGAAGGGTGCGTGGTCAGTGCCCTTTCTGCAACCCCCCCCCCCCCCCCCCCCCCCCCCACACACACACGCCCTCATTGCGTCCCTACTGAATGAAGTACTAATCGACAGGGCACTTTCTCACGTTAATCTGTGACCGATGGATAAGGGGGGAGTCGGGGCAGAGGGGTTTGCAGCTGCAGGGGGGGGGGGGGGGCAATTATTTTGGTATAATTCTAAATCTCATTTCCAGTGGCGGATTTAAAGGGGCAGAGGACAGGGCCCCCTATTTTTGGCCAAAATTATTATTGTTAATAAAACCACAGCAAAAAAAAAAGGCCCGAGGTAACTTGCGTGTACCGAAAAGCCAATCAGTGGCTTCATGGTAACCACCCACACACAATTCTGGGTCTGAACACCCATATCCACCCATTGATGGGTCTCATCTCTCACTGCCCTCCGGCAGTTCACACCCTCACTCGGCCCTCACCCCTACCAGCCTCCTTATACGTGTTACTACTACCAACACCCTACCCATAAACGTACACATACACAGGTGTGGTATTCGCGGTAGGCCCTGGGGCGGTGGGTGAGTGGTTTATCTGAGAATTAACCCAATCAGTCTGAGTATAGACACATCAGGGGTTGGGTTACAAACACACACGGCCCAGCGGGGTAGGTGAAGTGTCGAGGTGGTTGATGGACTGTATACAGCAACGATTAATCAGTCATCAAATTCATTAAGTGAGGCGGTATGATGCATTTTTAAGATACAATTTATCATATTTTTCATATTAAACTGAAACCGATCACGTTAATTGATGTCAACCTCTGTCAACATTCGTAAGTCTAAGTCAAATGTTCCCGGTATATTTCAACTGAAATCAACCAGGTTAATAATAGATATCAAGTCAAGGGGAAATATTTCTAGTTGGCGAATCACCATCAGCAGTTCTTTGTAAGATTATCAAATAAATATATATGTATGCACGTTAAGAGCACCGAAACAGGACTAGTCGGGAGGATATGATTTGTGAGATGATGTGTTTTATTTCAAAGTGGCAAGATATTGATCATTACTGTACTGTAATCGCCCATACTATACGTGCCTCAAGTATATAGTCCTAGCCTACAAACATGGGTAAAAAGAAGGGGCGGGGAGATGTCACCCCAGAGGAACGACCAAGGGACCGACCCCCATGGGGACAAAAACCTGGTTGAGCACAATTCGCCTTGTTTCATTTTGCTGTTTTGCAAACACGCAGTGCTTTCCCTGGCGGGGGATTATTTTTACCATTTGTCCTTGTCTTCCATTTCCCTAAGCGCCCCTGGACAGATATTGTTATTTAATGTTTGTTATATGAACTTGGTGCAACCATATTTCTAAGGCCTAAAAGAAGCAATAATACCACCTTTCCAACGCCATCCCTTTCTTGCAGCTACACATTTGATTTCCCCATAGTCTCATTTGACCATGATCATTCCTTGTTATGCTTATAGGCCGAAGGAGGCTCTATGGCAGGGCAGCTTTGGATGGAAGCAAAACTTTAACCCCTTGAAAGGGACCAAATTTCAAAAGAGTAGGAAATGCTGTGCACTTGCAAATTAAAGAACCAAAACCCCCCTTTGGGTTTTTCAAGGTCAAACAATCCAGGGTAATAGTGAAAAATTCATGATTTTAAAAAGGGTTGAGGAGGAGAGAATCTGCTTATAGACCTTGTGCAAATAACGTCACAATAGCCAAAAAGGGACAGGGCACCATCTTGGTGATCAACTAAGAATCCTTGATATTAAGATTTCACAAACATGTAGAACCGGTATTATTATTGAATATATCTTAATTACCATATGCTACCATAATGTACAACATTATCATAGATGATTGGTGATTTCTAGATTTATACTAGATCGAATTGATCCATTGATAGCATTGACGATCGGTTAGAGAAACCGAAGAGCTCCGGTTATTCGATTTTATTGAAAGAACGATACTTTGGATATAGATTTAGCTTTTACTTTTACTGACTTTTTTGTTACTGTTAGACACAACTAGTCATCATTGCCATGACATTGCCATGACAATGCCATGACAGTGCCATGACATTGCCATGACAATGCCATGACATTACCATGACAATGCCATGATATTGCCATGACAGTACCATGACATTGCCATGGCAATGCCATGACATCCCCATGACATTGCCATGATGATGCCATGACATTGCCATGACATCCCCATGACAATGCCATGACAGTGCCATGACAATGCCATGATATTGCCATGACATCCCCATGACAGTACCATGACATTGCCATGGCAATGCCATGACCTCCCCATGACATTGCCATGACAGTGCCATGACATTGCCATGACATTGCCATGACAATGCTATGACATTGGCATGACAATGCCATGACAATGCCATGACATCCCCATGACATTGCCATGATGATGCCATGACATTCCCATGACAATGCCATGACAGTGCCATGACATTGCCATGACAATGCCATGACATTGCCATGACATCCCCATGACATTGCCACGATGATGCCATGACATTGCCATGACATCAAAATGACAATGCCATGACATCCCCATGACAATGCCATGACAGTGCCATGACATTGCCATGACAGTGCCATGACAATGCCATGACATTGCCATGACAATGCCATGATATTGCCATGACATCCCCATGACATTGCCACGATGATGCCATGACATTGCCATGACATTGCCATGACAATGCAATGACATTACCATGACAATGCCATGATATTGCCATGACAGTGCCATGACATTGCCATGACAATTCCACGACATCCCCATGACGATGCCATGACATCCCCATGACATCTCCATGACATCCCCTTCACCTCTTTACCCCCTTACCCCAATACAGCATGGATTGAGAGTCTGAGCTCATTTGTGTTTGGAGATTGGTATTGGTAATATGCAAATTTATTCAATATGGCCGCCCCCAGTGGGGAAAAGGGATATCCCAAATCTATTTATAGAATTTTCATAATGACATCATCCATCCACTCGCCTAGCAGAATCGGACTTTTTGAAAGGGAACTCCCTCCATAGAAATCCTATGTTAAACCTACACTCTCCAGCAGATTCTTAGTCTAGACCAACAATCGAAAAAAATGACTTAGCTGGGTCCTGCGACACACCACTAAAGCTATGTTTAAAAGATGGAAAGTTCTCAGCCTTTTTCAACAACTGATTACTCCGATTTATCGGAGGATCCACCGGATCGCTTTGCGATCCGGAGAATAAAAGCCACATGTCCAGGAAACGCACATGGTGATCACCAAAACGTGGTCATGTGACAACATCTGCACAGGGTCTCAGTCTAATAATGTCCTGAACTAACTCTCAGACCCAAAAGCCTCATGTACGTCGACAGGGAGGAGCCCCTGCATCGGTAAAGGAAGTCCCCATAGATCACGGGCCCGCGGCGTCTAACTAATAATTACACAGACTTCTAAAGGCGGAGCACAGCAGGGGGGGGGGACGGGGGGGGGGGCACTCCCAGTTAGGTGCAAGCGAAGTTGGGCAGCGATACATGTATGTCCCAAGAGGTTAGGAACAGAGATTCATCTTGTTAGCTCAATCAAATCGTTAACAAATGCATTGAAGACTAATTCTGTATTATATTGTTGTTTGCTGTACGGATTATACCATGTTTGAGCTCCTGGATCATAGGGGAAGACCGGCGTGTGCCGACCCATGACCAGGTTAAATAGAATTGATTTTAAAAAAAATGCAAGGATGAACCTCTTCATTTCATTACTTTCTGAATTTCTGGAAAATGTTTTCTTTCAAAGTAGTAGTCTCATAAGCAGGAAAGGTGTTTTCTTCGTTGAATAAGTGAGAAATACACTTACCCTCACATATCAATGTCTACTGATGTATAGTTTCAGCCTGAGAGAAAATATGGATCAAGATTTGCTGGCATGTTCCTGTAACTAATCATAGATTTCGATTTTGTGAGAACTATTGGGTGTTTCATAATAACCTCCGTAGCTACATTGGTTTTATTTGTTCTTACGGAAACTGTGTGCAAGTTTTAAACTCTCAAACTCTCGTAAGCCACCATTTCATAACAAAACATCCCGTAAATCATCCCAAAACTCCGGTAGCTACGATGAGATGAAAAGGTGATCGTAACTTATGAAACGCAAAGTTTAAGGAGTTTTATTATAAAACAGGCCATTGGAGTGCTTTTAGAATCAGCTGTGAAATTCCTAGGCCCTATCTAAAGTATGAGGACCCCCAGTCCTGGCCCTGATTCGTAAAGACCTGCGTCCCCCCCCCCCCCCCCCCCCACACCCCCCAGGACATACACAAAGACCCATGTGCCCACTGGGTAATAACATGCTAACTGTGAACGGCCGTGATAAATCACGACTCCAGGTGTCACGGCCAGACACAAAAAGCACGACGCGCGGGGCACAGGGGGGAGAAGTTAGAGTTAGTTTATCGGCCCGCTTTGACATGGATTTCAATCGCTACATGAATGCTGGGGGCAGTCAAGGAGGGGAAGGGGGGAAGGGGGGTACTTTATAATGAGATGAGAAACTGCAATATTATTGCAGGGTTTAGGATACTTGCAAAGTATAGACATTGTGCATGTTTCGCCTGTGAGTGATTCTGTGGATCTTCTCTCAAGCTGATATCCCTGACACACCTTAGATTGATGATATACTTGTATGTATTGGCTTAACATAAATCATATTCTCTATAATGTATCAAACATCTATTATGTTTTAAATAGGGCAGAAAATGAAGTGTTTGTGAGTATGAGATAGAATGAGCTCAGAGTGACTGAGTGGTCAACGTTTCAGAAGTCAGCCCCTGGCCCTGTGCAACTAACTCAGAGCACAAGCCAGGATAATCAGTGAGTATTCTGGTTCATAGCATCAAACCAACATCACTTTTTGGTAACACTGCAAAGATTTATGGGAAGGAATAGACACTGTCTACTGCACATAAGTAGCAATTCCATAATTGTTTCCCAGTTTTATAGGCACATTGCCCCCCCCCCTTACCTTCCTCGTACCCTGGAGGGGGGCGGTGGGAGTAGAAGTTAGAGTAGGTTTATCGGCTAACTTTGTGGTGGTTTTCAATCGGCATGGGTCGAGGGGCGTAGTACGGTGATTTGTCACCAGGTGGCACATCAGGGGACACCGCAGACATCACCTAGCGGCCGTGACCCACGGCGACCTCTACTGGGTTATTACAAATTACCTGGGGGTTGGTGGGCCTTTGTCGGCAAAGAGATTGAGGTGGTTGGGGGGAGGGGACTATGGGAGGGGCGTGGTGTCCCCGCCACATGTCTCTATTGGATCTTACCAAAGACTGTATCGAAAGAGACTGTTCACGACCTCCCTATACCTTTGTGATTAGTTTCATAGGTGTTGTTATGATCAAAGAACTTTACCATGTACCTTATCTTAACCATTTCAAGTCATGTCCAGGCGTTTCTGGGTTATAAATAGAGGGTCTATTGTGCAATGGAGTGTGACCCAAGGACTAGAGTGATTGAGTAATGGATGCTTTACACCGTTTCAACAACTAAGGTCATATTTACAGCGAAAACAGGTTGGGACAACTTCTGTCTTTGGTGATCGAATCTATGATATGAAAGTGAGAGGGCAGGCAAACAGCAGGGGATCAAAACCTGGAAATCATTTTTGCTGTATTTCATCCCTCAGTGAAGTGAGCACCAACCAGGAATTGAACCCAAAGAACAACTTGGTCAGTCCTATCATCGCCTTATACGATCAGCAGGGGCTACTGGAGGCCTATTCTTCCCGGAACCCCCACAGGGTCCCAAGGCCTAGAGAACAACAACTATTAATAATACTATTACCTAAGTGGTGTAGCAGGAACCAATGTCAAGCAGACCGCTGAGTGGTCATTCTTCCTTATCTAAGTCCTTTGCTCCAACCACGCCTCCCATTCAACAGAGAGAACAGAAGAGAAGGACGTACATAAGGTACAGGCCCGCCCCTCTTCACCGCTTCACTTTTGATGCTGCGCAAAAGAGAAAATGTAAACTGCATGGAAAGAGGGTGGGAGAATAAAGTGACATTCTCACTAAGGTGATCTGTATATCAGCGAGTTGGTACATTCCCCTGATTCTACAAGTGATTGTGCCAAAGAATCACATGCCCACAGGGTGATTCTGTAGCTTATATTTCTCAACCATTGAGAATCATTTTTTCTTTTTTTTCATCTTATTTATCTATACACAGTTTTAAAATAAAAGAGAAAAGCAGATGCATTATGTCAAAAATAGTAACACAAATAGGAGTAGTACATAGAACATTTCAAATGCATATTTCAAATGAAATTCACCCTGTAGATGTGGGGCTTGGGATCTACAATATTGAATTTAACTCAATGTGACTTTTGAATTGAGCTCAGCTCATTGTCTGTAACCTTGTATGAGGTCTACACACATATTGAATATTATATATCAAATATTCAAATTTTAAAAGAAAGGACATACAAAAAACCTAACGTCTGTTCTTTCATTCCTTTTCCTATGCCATAAACAAGGAGTGTAATGGTATAAGGTAACACCCGTATGACGTGTAGCGAGTTGGCAGACACCACACCTGAGATGTCAGGTGGTAAGAGCCGACAAAGGGAACACCTGAGGATGTCGTCCCCCGCCGGGAAACACAAAACACACCGACACATCACCAGGCTCCGTCCACAGCGGGCAATGATGTATCCCCATGCCGTGTATTCCAAAGAATCGCCATGTCATTGGAATCCATAAGACATATGTATCTGAGGCATTCCATTCTATCAAAGCCCCATAGAAGTTAGTTTTTTTAACCTGCAGAAATTTGTCAATAATGAAAGGTCTGTACATACAAGACCAACAATGTGGTATAGACACAAAAGGGGACATATGAGTATTTAATATGTCCCTGTCCTCCTCAGTGTGCTAAAAAGCAGGGCTGGGAGTAGTCCTTTCATGACTTAGATACCTCTCGCATAATAGGTCCTAACACCCACAAGAGTCCATTGCTACTAGTGGCCACCTAAAATCTGTAAGGAATTCTTTTATTGGCCCTCTATAAATGGCATGGGGAACCCCTTTGATGGTTGTTGGGGTGCTGGCTTGTTTATGGTCCTACCTGCCATAAACCAGTGGCCCCAAAGCATGCTGAGATAGGGGGTGGAATTCCCAACCTAAAATGGTTGCTGGTTAATAGTCCTAGTTTGAATGACTAGCGGACTTGGACGTACATACAGTCTAGGCTGGGAGAGGTGTAGAGTGACGTCCACCCACACCTGAGGTGTCGGGAGTCAAGAACTGACAAAGATAACACGCGAGGTGGTAGTCCCCTGCTGGGACAACACAGGACAGACACCAAACCTATAAGGCTCGGCCGCACTGTCCAACTCAACCTGACTGTTCAGTTCGAGATTCAACAGCCGACAAAGATAACATGTGAAGTGGTAGTCCCCTGCTGGGACAATGCACATTAAAGACCCCTTGCTACCCTTCGAAAAGAGTAGGGTGTTGAACCCAGTAGTGGGTTTCTCCTAAATCATATCATAGATTCAGTCACTGCCCATGTGGCGTTAAACTAGCTGAAAAGCTTTACCTTGTGCAGTCTGGTAAAAGAACCCAGAAGGCTTGGCCGGACATTAAACTAACCCAACAAAGAAACAAACCATAAGTGCCAACCAGGAATGGGTAATTGTCATCGTCAGTTGTTGTTTATTCAGGGCCCCCTGGGCATTGATAATCTTTTTTCAAATGACTTTCATTGATCAATTACAATTCATCAGATACAACTTAAGTTTCCCAATACCCAGTTCAATGCGATTTTGTGTTAGCAGTATTTCATGAGATTACTTTCCAGGATGATGCAAGACGTTTTCAATTTATAAAGAAAACCACCAAAATTTGCAGATTTCTTTTAAAAAAAAATCTGAAATCAATGGACTTAATATGCTTTTCATTTTTAGAATTTTCAGGTCGTGCATCATAGGATAACGACAAGAATTTAGCAATTGTCACAGGAATTTGATTCAAATTTGGTCTCGTCATTGAACCATGAACAGATATAGTTAATTTGCAGAGAATATACATTAGATGGTGCTCAATCTTGCAGGAAAATCTGTCTGTATATCAGCTCATTTTTTTAAATAACCTTTCAACACAGGTATCTATGAATACTGAAACTAATAATGACTCACTCAACTCCAGTCTTACAGCGTAATCTTACCTTCACAGAAATATGCCAACCGTCCCAGCCCCTCACAGTGCGGAGAATACAGAATGTCACTTTCTACCACTTTTTCCTGCTCCCTTTACTTTTGATCATAGCCCCTTCATACAAAGACCATAGATTATTATGGCGCCCAACAACCGACCATATGTTGCTCCCAGCAGGGGTCGTCTAAGGCTACAAAGGCATTAACTTTAGGCCGACGTGCGGGTCATAGGCCGGGGCCTAAATTGACGTACACGCCATAGTTCAAATACTTCAGCCCTCTCATACACGTCTGTCAAGCTGCAGACAGGAGAGGTAGTTCATCTATTTATTTCACCTGTTTTGCGGCCTCTGCATATTTCTTGGCGATTTTAAGCTCCATACACACTGGGCGATTTTACCGTCGACGGGCGATGGGCCACCGTCACCGATTCTACCGTCACCAGGTGACTGTCATATCAAACAATTTTGGTATTTTGTGGCCAATTTTGCAGCTGATTTTGCAGCCAATCCCGTTGCCCATCACCTGTTGCCCGGAATCAGCACATACCAACAAGGAGTCGCCCGGCGATCCTTAGTTGCCCAGCGATTTTACCAGCGATTCTCCTAGTCACCCATCACCCATCGTCAGTAAAATCGCTTAGTGTGTATGGCCCTTTACCTTTCATGTCACAGGTGTCACTTCTATGAAGACAGAAAGAGGGTGAGATTGGGAGGAGGGGGGAATTTGAAGCACACACAATGAAGACGTTTAAGTTTAAGAGATATATTCAATTTTAAACACATAATTGCTCAAGAATAGTTGGCAAAACTGAAGCCTTTTTGCAAAATGATGCGATTATCACTGCTGGTCTATCTTCACTCTAAAGAAATCTTTATCCAACCTTCCCTCTCATTCTGCATTCCCAAAGCCTGAGCAGATAAGGGCGACACTTAGAACCAATCTAAACCAATTTAGGGGGAAGGTCGGGCCGAAGAGTAATGGACATGTCACAGATCAGTCACTTTAGGCTTCAAATAGCTGACTTTCAAAGTAGAGGGGGAGTGTAATCCATTTATTGATAATTTCCTTAAATATTTTGCCCTTTAATGTTAAAATACGCTGCTCAATGTGAAAAAAAAGAAAACTATGACTGCACCTGGAAAGAGAGCTGTTCGATTTAAAAGTCAGGATTATGGTGAACACTTTTGCCATATAAATTCCCATTATAAATCAGTTTTTTATTGTATATCATTCTCCCTAGCCAATATATTTTTACCAGTCCTATACTTGGTATGCCATATATTGCAAGGGGTGGATGAAGAGGGATACAGACTGAGAGGCCCATGAATCATTTTTCTATATCAAAGAGGATATATGTAATACTTAATTTGATACCAAATTGCGAATTTTCAGGTGTCAACAGAAGAAAGCCTGAAATCGTTAATTTCTGTTGCAGCCTTGCAAATATACCGGTGTTTTCTGATGTCAGTGGCAGATGTAGAGGAGGGTGCGAGGACGCCCCCCCCCCCCCCACCTTTTTGGGGGGAGGGGGAGGACAAATTTAGACTTTTTTAATGTAAAATTTTGCCAAAAAGTAATCTAAAAAATATCCCCCCCCCCCCAAAAAAAAAAATAATAAAAAAAAAAAAATCCTGTGCCCCCCCCCCCCGGTTATAGGGGCCTATTTTGAAATTAGGTATACTTAATGTTGGGGATCAGTTTAATAAACACGCCACGTTTTAATGTTTCTACACTCGTTGGTATACATAGTACATCTTATCCGCGGTCGGTAACTTCATTCGTACTCCCCTTCAACACCTCCCCCTGTCGGCGACGTTCGTAATCAATCAATATACAGATCAGGTTACCCCGATAAGACAATTTAGGGGAGTCGGAGAGGGCCCCTTTAACCAGAGGGACATGGTCTGTTACAATGACTGTGACTGATAGCCCTACAACAGTCCTGGTAGTCTTAAATTCTGTATAGAAGGAACAAGATTTCTAACACTCTGTACAGTTATTTTGCCGTCCTCAATCACTTTCCCTCTTATCATTTATCAATTCATCGACGTGTGTTGGATTTTAAGTGAAAAAGATTGATTCAACTAGAAAAAAACCCGTATATATTATTAACGGAATCATTACAATTATATATTCCGTTTCAATAATATAGCATACTATTGCTGGCGTAGGCGAATCTCTTCTCTTTTGGAAAATGTTGCGCTTCTTAGCGTAAAATTCGACCAAAACATAATAAAAAGAATTGCCACCCCCCCCCCCCCCTCCAATATAACGTGATATTGATGAAGGTAGAATACAGGCAATAGGTATGGCACTCGACTAGGAAAGTGATGACGATATAGTTTATTCCATTCTATTGCTGGCTGTGAGGCCCGCCACTGTATTCCCGTAAGACACAAATTTAAAGGACCGTCTTCCTCGAGGCGCAGTGGCGACACCGTCAGCAGGACCCGGAACTAATCTCTCCGTAATGTTGTCAATATGAAGGGTCATTTTCCATGTTTTGACATCACTTTAGTTATATGTGAACATGTCTATTTGATAATAAAAATTGCAAGGGCGTAGCGTTTGTGAATATTCAATAAATTCATATCATAATAGTTTATTTGCAATTGATTGGGTATTTGATATCATAATTGTGTAATTGATATCATAGCGTTTGTGTATATGAATTCCATATAAAATAGTCTATTAATTGATATCATAGTGTTAATAATATGGTAAAGAGCAGTTCCCTTTGACTGATAACAGAAATATTCACTTCGCTTCACACCCCTGCATCCCCCCACTCCTCCCCTATTCATTCAATCTTCAATGGCTTCACCTTCCCTCTACTTTTTTTATTTTTATTTCTGAAAACACCATTCCACATTTCCTGTTTACACAATATCTTCCTCAAAACGAAAACCTTTCTCCGGCCTCCCGGTAATTGACTGACAAATAGCTGTCAAATGATCCGTGGCTTATGTTACAGTTAATGTTATGTCGGCCTCTCTGGACCCATATCCTCGTAACTAGTTTGGCTGATCAGGGAAAATTTGATCAGGGTCCCATGATCAGTGATTTTGCCTTTTACCAAAATTTATACTGTTATTGCAAAATAGTGTCAAAGAGGCATTATAAGGTGCAAAATTTATTTATGATAGACATAATTTCAAGTCATGAAACACTAATCTAATTTCCCTGATTAGCCAAATTAGTTACGAAGATATGGGACCTAAAGGTTTACGCCTGAATACCATACCAACATCAGGAATATGATTCCCACGTCTTCATACATTTACAATTTTATCATTTACCTCAGTCTGCCTCGAACTTCTTTACCTTTTACTGCATACTAATAGTATCAATATCCATACTATTCATACTTTCAATTAATTCAAGTACCATATCCACAAGAATGTAAACTTGAAAATATGCTTATCATGCAACAATTGAGACTTGGCTCAATATGGGGATGCACAATTAAGTGTATGCAAATTTATCATTCATTTCAAATTTCCAAAGATCCATAGACACTAAATTGATTTTTTATGTTTAAGTTAGACCTCTCTATATCATTTACCTTTCTCAAGGTGAGGAAAAATGTTCCCATTTCCCTGACAAAATTGAGGAACAGCTGTCATATAATCAGTAGCTAATGTTATTGTGACTTGTCAAAATGTTAAATGTCGATTATTACCCGCACCACTCCCACGGGATCCCTTACCCCATCATCTCATATATCTTCCCTCCCTTCACCCCCACACAGCCCCCTTCTCCGTCCCATACACCTAACAAATAGCCGCCACATTAGTGACGGCTAATGTTACGTCAACCCGTCAAAAGGGTGACTACCAATTATGACACCCCCCTCTAAGGCCGGTCATATCTCCGTTCCCCTCACGCACCCACCTAGTCCTTTCATGACCTAGATACCTCTTAAATAATATGTCCTTACACCCACAAGAGTCCATGGCTACTATTGGCAACCTACAATCTGTAAGGAATTCTTTTATCAGCCCTCTATAAATGGCATAGGGAACCCCTTTGATGGTTCTTGGGTACTGGCTAGTTTATAGTCCTACCTGCCATAAACCAGCAGTCCCAAAGCATGCTGGGATACAGGGTGGAATCCCCACCTAAAATGGTTGCTGGATAACAGCATACTCCTTGGCCGCTTCACATTCCCTAAGTAATGATCGCTCCGAGCTTAGCCTTTTTTCGTTATGTAATTTTACTGTATCCCTACGCGCTGCCATTAACTAGGTCAAGCCTACATCCGGGCACCTGCGAAACCCCAGAATGCTAAGGGTGGAGCGATGATTACACGGGAATCTGAAGCGACGTGGAGTATGGGATAACAGTCCTAGTTTTAAAACTCTAGCGGACTTGGACGTAACTACAGTCTAATATCGCCCTTCCCCTCACCCACCCACCCCGCTCCCCACACCTATTATATTCAGCCACGCTCTGACAAACGGCTGTCATATAATCGACGGCTAATGTTACGCCGCCCTGTCAAAAGGTTGACAGCTGATTACCACCTTGGGAAAGGTAAATTATTTTATGAACACAAAGTCGACACAAAACTCTTCGGAGAGACACACTTTTTATGGGATGTTTTAACGCGCTGCGTCCCAATAACCAGGAACTTCATGTTTGGTAGACACAGCCGATCGCCCAAGGGTATTTAGATAGGGATGCTGTATATAGAATCAGGCCATATAATATATAGGTCTTTTTCTGTATGTCAATGCACCTTTCAAAATCAACTTTTCTGTACCATACGCAAGTGTGGATATGCCACTGCATAGACAATAAAGTATTGTCCAGAGATGCCACTCCTGACTGACGAAAAAGTAGGAAAAGTAGGAAAGACTTTTCCTACATTTTTTCTAGAAGGAACTCGGAGGAAAATAAGCTTTAGGAATAAAGACCTGACATTAAATTTGTATTCGAATAGCTTGGAACTGACACAAAAATACTCTAAAACAGTTATTAAAGTGATATAGGAAAAATCGGTTGGAAAATCCAAAATCATCTAAAAGTAGGAAATCCTACAGAAGTAGGAAAAATGGCTTCTCTGATTGTCCCATCACTACAGTAAGTACTTACTCCCTCAGAAGACTTTTTGTGTCTTCTATCTGAAACTCCGCATCGATGATTGGCTATGCATTAAATGGATACTGAGGAAACATAATGAGAATGTGCAGATAAATTATCACCCGCATGGCCAAGGAGCAGTACACACAAGGGGTAGTGCATATTGAGAGGTCGTACATACCGCTCCTCATTCCCATAGTTTGCAACATTATTGCGGATTTTGTTTGGGTGATAAGATATAGAAGAACCTCAGGGGTCATCCTCAGGTGTCTGTACGACCAATGAGGATCGTACATACCCCGGGCATTCAATATACCCTACTGACGGGCAATCAGAAGAAAACATGATCGCTGAGGTCCAAAGTGTCCTAGTGGGTATGGGGCTTTACCTAGCCAAAATGTATATGTTGCCCCATGTTATAACGTGTATATATAAACATTTTAACCTTTACCCATTCAGAAGGTGCATATTAAACCTGTACTCACCGAGTAAATGTTTGCTGTCCTCCTCCTGCTGTAGTTCGAGTTCTTTGAGCTGCTCGATGTTCATTCGTCGTACCTCAAGGAATGACTTGATCCGCTCCGCTCGACTCATCCAGTCAGGAATCTGGAAATAATGAGTGATTATAGAACTGTCAGACACTGAAAACCTCGTTTCTCGTAAATAAGGTTTTACATGGCCCCTTGTCATGTAGACATAGCCTTTTTGAGCCTGAGTAACATGTGACAGGGGAAATAATCGGGAATGATATGGGACCTCGTTTTTTTTATTCAGAGCTCATAGATGCCACTCCCTACTGATGAAAATCTAGGAAAACTAGGAAACACTTTTCCTAAGTTTTTTCCTAGAAGAAACTAGAACGGAAATAACCTTTAGGAATAGAGATCTGATATTGAGTGTGTATTTGAATAGCTTGAAACTAACATAAATTTGCCCTAAAAGACATCTTTAAGAGTCACAGGTAGATTCGGTTGTGCAATTCCAAACCACCAAAAAGTAGGAAATCCTAGAAAAGTGGGGAAAATGGCATCTCTGAGAGCTACATCTTACAAAGTAAGTTTTTCATGTAGTTGTTAAAATGATAAAAAGAAGATACATTAAATGGGCATTTCTAAAACTCAACAGGGTGAAAATTTCATTCTTAGATTTACAGACATACACTTAAGCTCCCATCCCCCACCCCAACCGCTAAATCAAGGGTTCCTGAAGTTTCATTTAATATCTAGGTGGCTGGTAATGTCAATGTTTTATTATATCTCAAAAGCTGTACTTCTCACCTGTGAATTTAGCAGATCTCGTCGTTTGCCTTTGGGTTCAGCTGAAATAGGAAAAAAAGGAATGGAAAATTACGTCAACTAGTAACTTTATACCTTTTACGCAGATATTCAGAAGTCCAGAAGAAAACGAAAATAATGCATTGCTATAGTTTTACCAAGCAAGGGAAAATCAGGACTTCCGTCAAGGAGGATTTGAGAAATTTGTGTCTCCGGTGCCAGTGTGATAATTGATTTAGGCCGATGTAATGAATTACAATGTTCTCTAATATAGATCCTAATCCCCAACAGGGTGGCCACAAACCATGAGACATGCACAGTTCCCTGACTTTTTCCTGACCAATTTCATGTTTCCCTAACAAACACAATTAAAAGAATCCTTTCATTAACCAGCCTTGAACCACCCCAGGAATTGTCCTTTCCTCCCATTTGTGAAATATACAATACCTTAAAGTTGTTCTTAAAAACTCTGGTAACCAAGACAATGCTGCTGGATTGCAGCAAGGTCCCTTAAAATCACAACATGCCTGTCATGGGACTGCAATTTAGAAAATAGTTTTTGCCACACCAGATGCTTGCGACTCTTCACTTGGGGATTTAGAAATTGTATTTTTCCCTGACTAGAGTAAATTTTCCCTGACATTTGTATTTTAAGTTCCAATTTTCCCTGACCAATTCCAAACTTCCCTGATTTGTTCCTGACCTTGAAAAAAATAACTTGTGCCCGACTTTTCCCTGACCTTGAAAAAAATTACTTTTTCCTCACTCCTCCCTGACCTGTGGCAACCCTGTCCAATCTCCTTTTGGTACCTCCTGTATGTGTCGGCTAGACCTCCCACCTGGTCTCACGGAACTAATTATTTTCCTGTATAGTTTAATGTAGCCTATCTTGAAAAAAAAAATATTCAGAATTTTGCGCCACCTCAAATTGACCCATATCCCAGTTGTGACCTCTTTGATACACAAAATATCAAAATTTCAGGGTAGGTTGACCATCAAAATCTAAAGCAGGGGTCCTAAATGTGGATGTACCCTCATTTTGCCAGTTTTGCAGTGGTCAAATTAACAGGGCACAGAGCCTATTTAAAAATCGCACTGACTCCTACCAACAAGCAGAGATCAAGCATTCATTTTTACCAAACAACTCACAAATGATAGGGGGTATCCTGTGATTTTTTATTCAGTCCTGTCAGTTTTCCTTATTTCAGTATCAGCCACTCAAAGCCAGTCATTCCCTTCACCTCGGGACAGAAAGGTATATGACACTACAGATGGCACCACAATTAGTTCCGTGAGACCTATATAGAGAGCGAAGATTGCTTTTTTTCTTAATAAACCAATTTTTCCATCACTCACACCTGTTTTCAATAAAAATGTCCACTTTCAGCATCATCACATTGCTTTTTCCTACAAAAGGAGGGCTTTTCCTGAACCTCCACCCATAAGAAATCACCTAGCATTTATCGCGGTATGACACTACCGTCCTCACATCACCCTCTTTTAGAGAAATATTCACAGCAAAGGCATGAAAATTGGTAGAAATGTTCCCATCCCATCACTGAGCAAGAATCAAGAGCCATTTAGATAATTGTGAAACCAGTTTGCAAGAAATAATGAAAAAATATGGAAAAATTGGGCGCCAAAAGACAGAAAATTCTAAAAATTGCCATTTTCTCCAGATTTTTTGTGGAAAGTCCTCAGGAGAAGACACTCTTATGGCATTATTCTAGTTTCACAATGTGTAAAGACCACCCCCTGCAACTTTGAGGCAATTTGAACTATTTTTTAAAAGTTTCAACCTGGTTCATCCATTTTCAGTTACCAGCGCTAGGCCAAAATTGACACTTCCGCCAGTTCAGACGAGCCAGAGGGAACAATAAACAGGTCTCAGATGACTTAAAATTGTCCATTTTAGAAGGAAACAGGGTCAAAATACCTGCATCAGTGACATTAAGGAAAATAAGTAGATTTAATTGATTTTGGGGTGACATTCAGTGCCAATGCCTATGTATTTGACCAAATTTCCTGAACTTTGGCTTAAAATCCAAAAAAAAGATGCAATAAGGGAATCCTTCTCCATATCTTCTAATTTTAGGCTAATTCACTGAAAAAGTCAGTTTTCAGGGCCAAAAAGTCCTTTCAGTTGACTTTGCCATATTCACTACAGGTCTCACGAAACTAATTGTTTTCCTGTATAGTTTAATATAACGGATCCTGAGGAAAAAAATATTCAGAACGTTGACCCACACGAAATTGATTCAGAAACCTATTGTGGCCTCTTTAGCACACAAAATATCAAAATTTCAGGGTAGGTTGACCCTGAAAATTTTGAGCAAGCGTCCCAGATGTTGACCTACCCTCATTTTGGCACTTTTGCAGCGAGCAAATTCATGGAGCACAGAGCCTATTTCAAAAACCTACTGACATTTTCTATAGTCACTGCATCATTGATTCTTTTTAATGAAATTACTCAGAAATGATTAGGGGTGCCCTGTGAATTTTCATTCAATTCTGTCAGTTTTCTTTATTTCATTATCAGCCACTCAAAGCCAGTCATTCCCTTCACCTCGGGACAGAAAGGTATACGACACTACAGATGGCGCCACAATTAGTTACGTGAGACCTATAGCGATAGCGAAGATTGCCTTTTTTCTCAATAAACTCACTTTTTCATAACTAGCACCTGTTTTCAATAATGATATCCAGTTTCAGCATCATCACATTACTTTACCCTGCAACTTTGAGACAATTTGAACTATTTTTTTAAAGTTTCAACCTTGTTCATCCATTTTCAGTGACCAGCGCTAGGCCAAAATTAACACTTCTGGCCATTATGAACTAGCCCAAGTGAGCAAGACACAGGTCAGAAATGACATCAAATCAGTCATTTGAGGAGGAAAAAGGGTCAAAATATCTGCTTCAGGGAGATCTGGGAAAATAAGGAGATTTAATTGATTTCAGGATGAGGATCAGCGCTGACACCTATGTATTTGAGTGAATTCCCCGAGCTTTGCTTTAAAATGCAAAAAAAAAGATCCAACAGGGAACTCCTTCCCTGTGTCTTCTAATTTTAGCATAAATGACCTTAAAAGTCAGTTTTCAGAACCAAAGAAAAAAGTTTTGTTAACTTTGCAATATTCCCTATAGGTCTCACGGAACTAATTATTTTCCTGTATAGTTTAATGTAGCCTATCTTGAAAAAAAAAATATTCAGAATTTTGCGCCACCTCAAATTGACCCATATCCCAGTTGTGACCTCTTTGATACACAAAATATCAAAATTTCAGGGTAGGTTAACCATCAAAATCTAAAGCAGGGGTCCTAAATGTGGATGTACCCTCATTTTGCCAGTTTTGCAGTGGTCAAATTAACAGGGCACAGAGCCTATTTAAAAATCGCACTGACTCCTACCAACAAGCAGAGATCAAGCATTCATTTTTACCAAACAACTCACAAATGATAGGGGGTATCCTGTGATTTTTTATTCAGTCCTGTCAGTTTTCCTTATTTCAGTATCAGCCACTCAAAGCCAGTCATTCCCTTCACCTCGGGACAGAAAGGTATATGACACTACAGATGGCACCACAATTAGTTCCGTGAGACCTATATAGAGAGCGAAGATTGCTTTTTTTCTTAATAAACCAATTTTTCCATCACTCACACCTGTTTTCAATAAAAATGTCCACTTTCAGCATCATCACATTGCTTTTTCCTACAAAAGGAGGGCTTTTCCTGAACCTCCACCCATAAGAAATCACCTAGCATTTATCGCGGTATGACACTACCGTCCTCACATCACCCTCTTTTAGAGAAATATTCACAGCAAAGGCATGAAAATTGGTAGAAATGTTCCCATCCCATCACTGAGCAAGAATCAAGAGCCATTTAGATAATTGTGAAACCAGTTTGCAAGAAATAATGAAAAAATATGGAAAAATTGGGCGCCAAAAGACAGAAAATTCTAAAAATTGCCAAATTCATGGAGCACAGAGCCTATTTCAAAAACCTACTGACATTTTCTATAGTCACTGCATCATTGATTCTTTTTAATGAAATTACTCAGAAATGATTAGGGGTGCCCTGTGAATTTTCATTCAATTCTGTCAGTTTTCTTTATTTCATTATCAGCCACTCAAAGCCAGTCATTCCCTTCACCTCGGGACAGAAAGGTATACGACACTACAGATGGCGCCACAATTAGTTACGTGAGACCTATAGCGATAGCGAAGATTGCCTTTTTTCTCAATAAACTCACTTTTTCATAACTAGCACCTGTTTTCAATAATGATATCCAGTTTCAGCATCATCACATTACTTTATCCTACAAAAAGAGTGGTTTTCCTAAACCTCTACCCTTAAGAATTCAGCAGTCATTTATCGCAGTATGACACTACCGTCCTCACATCACCCTCTTTTACAGAAATATTCACAGCAAAGGCACGAAAATTGGTAGAAATGTTCCTACCCCATCACTGAGCAAGGAACAAGAGCCCTTTAGATAATTGTGAAACAGGTTTGCGAGAAAGAATGGGAGAAAAGTGCAAAAATGGGGCGTCAAAACACAGAAAATTACAAAAATTCACCTTTTCTCCAGATTTTTTTTTGAAAGTTCTGAGAAAAAGACACTCTAAGGGAATTATTCTAGTTTCAACATGTGTAAAGACCACACCCTGCAACTTTGAGACAATTTGAACTATTTTTTTAAAGTTTCAACCTTGTTCATCCATTTTCAGTGACCAGCGCTAGGCCAAAATTAACACTTCTGGCCATTATGAACTAGCCCAAGTGAGCAAGACACAGGTCAGAAATGACATCAAATCAGTCATTTGAGGAGGAAAAAGGGTCAAAATATCTGCTTCAGGGAGATCTGGGAAAATAAGGAGATTTAATTGATTTCAGGATGAGGATCAGCGCTGACACCTATGTATTTGAGTGAATTCCCCGAGCTTTGCTTTAAAATGCAAAAAAAAGATCCAACAGGGAACTCCTTCCCTGTGTCTTCTAATTTTAGCATAAATGACCTTAAAAGTCAGTTTTCAGAACCAAAGAAAAAAGTTTTGTTAACTTTGCAATATTCCCTATAGGTCTCACGGAACTAATTATTTTCCTGTATAGTTTAATGTAGCCTATCTTGAAAAAAAAAATATTCAGAATTTTGCGCCACCTCAAATTGACCCATATCCCAGTTGTGACCTCTTTGATACACAAAATATCAAAATTTCAGGGTAGGTTAACCATCAAAATCTAAAGCAGGGGTCCTAAATGTGGATGTACCCTCATTTTGCCAGTTTTGCAGTGGTCAAATTAACAGGGCACAGAGCCTATTTAAAAATCGCACTGACTCCTACCAACAAGCAGAGATCAAGCATTCATTTTTACCAAACAACTCACAAATGATAGGGGGTATCCTGTGATTTTTTATTCAGTCCTGTCAGTTTTCCTTATTTCAGTATCAGCCACTCAAAGCCAGTCATTCCCTTCACCTCGGGACAGAAAGATATATGACACTACAGATGGCGCCACAATTAGTTCCGTGAGACCACCTGTGACATCTCAGGACACTGCTGACATCTGGTGGTTTAACGAGGAACTAATTCTCAACAGTCCCCTGACCCGGAAGTAAACCAGGGGTCATGAGGTCAAGCAGACGATCGGGAAAAAAGACGTGAACAGAGAGACAGAAAACTGACCCAGATCTAAATTGGTGCAGACTCCAGGCACACCTCTCACCAACCCAATCTGTGTGTGTGACAGTTGTCTAGGGACCTCTAGAGGAGGCAGAGTCAAGCAAACAGGTTGGTGCATATAATATAAGGTGTTTTGTGTGCTGGTTGGGGCTGGTTGACTTGTGTATTTTCTATAATAGGCCATAATAGATTATTGATATAGGCCATTGGTTGGCAGACGCCCAGACTAGGGACGGGCAGGTCTGGTAAGCAGGTATTGTACTAGGCCTATATCATATAGGTCTGTAGTGATGTTAATGTCTATCACTGAGACGTTGTGTAGATGACGTCATAACGTCCAGAATGGGACTGGGCGCCATATTGGTGATCAATTGACCCTTATTATCATTCAGTATCACATTCAACAAAGGTTTGGGAACATATTTATGTTATATTTATCCAAAATGATTATGATTTGTCATGATTAACTATTTCTATTTCTATTGCTTAGAAATTTAGAAATTTTAATACCATTTGAAAGACATTTGGGCTGTAAATTTTTACCATAATTTATTTTATTTCATAATTTCAAGCACATTAGGATTGATTTAAAACCATTTTGATTGCCAGGTTTTGATATTTGAGCATTCTGAAATTATCATACAGGCCTACACTGTTTGTGACGTCACACACAGACAGAAGCTCTGAGAGAGGTGCTCAAGGTACAGGCAAGAACCAGTCAGAATAATTTAAAAACTTATACATAAAACAGAATGTTTCATATGTATGGTACAAACACTCGCTAGGCTATAGGGACCATGACAATGTCTTAATTTACAGTCACTGGACCCTCCCTTTAAGTGAAAATAATAATGTACAGCGCTAAATAAATACCTACAGTATATCATTTGTGTTATGTATCACATCCATATGTTATCGAAAGAGCTCTTGCGTGAGAGATGCATGGTTGTGGATCAATAAAATAAATGATATAAATAATGATAATAGTGTGTATTGGCGTAACACCTGGTGAAGACACTTTTTAGATAGTTCTTCGATTGTGTTATTTCTATGGTGAGCACCAGAACTACAAGTATATATATGCCTATATACATGCGGGCTCTTCAACTGCGCATGGAACTTTGTCTTTTTATTTTTCAATTTTCAAGGTCTTTACTTCTAACTTATGGTCCAGATTGTTATTGTACATGTGGCCTATCTATTAGGGACTGACTCTTGTATCAAGAACTACTCACGTTTTCTATACTTTTCCAGATTGATATTCTTCAAAATAGTGAGTGCATTCTGGGTTTATTTGATAAAACTTCTTTTTTATTTCATAATTGTAGCTTATAGAGATTGAATAGTCTGGAGACCAGACTAGACTTAATTTTGTGACGAATTTTTGTTTTTACAAACAATATTGATTAGTTTTTCTTTATAATGGAAATGTCTCCATCTATAGGTCAGTCGGGAGTTTCGCACTGGGCGCCGCCATATTGTGTCACATGGTATAAAGGGACTCTCCTCATTGGCTGGGAGGTGGCGCTTGACCCCCGACTGGCAGTGGCAGGAAAGGAATACGCATGCACAAAAGTGAACTCCCAACTGGCCTATAGTGCATAACAGGTGATGATATCAAATTTGTCACACGTGAGATTAAACTAAATTGAATTTAGCAATTTTTGACAATGGCAACTTTAACTTCCAGTCCGAAACATTAGAGTTCCGGTTCTTTGAGGTATGGATGGGGGGTCCCATGTCTCGTGTTGAATTTAAAAAAGACGGCCGTGTCGCCTGTCTCTATATCTCATTTTAGACCCATGTCCCATGTCGAAATTATGAAGTAATTTCCCTGTCCCATGTCACTATCATTATAAAGGCCATGTCCCCTGTTGAATTTAAAGGGAGCAAAAAGCAATGTAGGGTCACAATTTTGCAAATTTGCTTAACTATTGAAATATATTCTGTGGCTATAGCCTAGGCCTGTGGTAAAATATAAACTGTGAATACAGACTTAAAATACATTAAAACCCATCCTAGGTCAATTCTGGTGACCCACCGAAATTGGTTTGATTACAAACATTGCTGTTTTCAGGCTTGCATCGCATGAGTATTATGTAATTTAAGTCAAGTTATAGCTAGTCATCATGATTTATACTGTACCAGTGACTAAATCTCGACTCTCAGAATGTATTTTCATAGTTATTTGAGTTTGCAAAATTTGGTCATATTTTGACACAATAATGCTTTCGGCTCCCTTTAAAGCAAACCACAACGCAAATCAGTTATATATTGTCAAATAAAATTTTCAGTGAACTTTGTTTGTTTACAAACCATGTATGATCATGAGTCATCTGTTAACAGAATGGTATGCAAAATTCTATTCAAAAACAGATTTAGACTGTCATGAATACTCATTTTCTGACTTGTTTTGGTCTGTTGTGTGGTCCACACAAATACCTAGATTGTTTACCCAAAAACTGATGACATCATCAAAATGGCATTTCCGGAATCCCCCCCTGCATTTTCACTCTGCTAGCAGAGTCTCTAATGAGTATTATTTTGGGTGGAGAATGATGTGGGAATTGAGAGGAGGCAAACATGGTTGAGCCTGGCTTAGTAAAGAAAGGAAAGGGGAGGAATTGACCTATTGACCCTGATGATGACATCACTGATTATGGGGCAGTTGGGTCACATGGGGGGATTCCCCAACAAGTTGATTGCAGACCAGAAAACAAAAACAAACAGATCCTCTTTCCAAGGATCACAATAATCGACTTCTAGCCACCAATATCTGATTTTAACTGGCAATATGATTTATATGAGTGTAGTTGAAGATGTCAGGATCGATTTTGAAAATTTAAAAAATTTACTAAATTTGGATAATTTTGCATTGTGGTTTGCTTTAAGAAAAGGGCGATGTCATCTGCCACTCATTCACCATGCCATCTGTCGAATTAAAAAAATGGGCGTGTCATCATGTCAAATTTAAGAAATGCCCATGGCGCCCAATTTTAGGGGTCTACACCCATGTTTTTCTCATTGCCTTAGTTGGGACCCTCAATGCCACTAAAACATCATGGCCACTATAACTGTATACTGTCCCCAAGTAGCACACAATGATTAGGACGCAGCTGGTGAGGTCAAAGGTCAAAGGTCAGCCACGGGTCAGGTCAGGTCAAGTAGTCTGTGTATTGTACCATCGCTGTTTGATATGGATTTAATCTGATCTAGAAATATCAGGTGTTGACTTGTTATTGATCCTGCAAATCGTTGACCTTGGAAATAACTGATAAATGGGAAACTGTATCACGCTGTATCCGGGTCGGATATGATTTTGATTATAAGTATCGTATCTTTAAGTATCCCAGATAACTTCTTGTTAACTAATTATCAGTTTCCATTATGAGTACGAGGCTAGGTCTCTCTGCTGATGCTACCGCTTTGTGAGTGTAAAAAAAAATAATTATCAGTTTCCAACACAAAAAGAATGACCGGCAGTGGAAAATATGAACAAGACATTATTACACACTGGAACAGTTTTGATCTTCAATACAATATTGAAAGGGATGAAATATTTCTATTAGCATATATGTGTATGTATGGTTGTATGTGAATACATATAAAATATGTATGTCAATAATGACCATAATTATGTATCACAATTAGTGAATGTATGATGTGAGCCTACTAATATATCTTTTATGTACTTATTCGTGCATGTGTGTGTGTCTGTGTGTGTGCTATATGTGCGTGCACATGCACTTGGTGTTTGAGTCGTATACATATCTATACGGCTCATGAGGGTCCCGACCCACCCAATCAGAGAAACTGGAACTACATTGTTTAATGCCAGAACTAGTTTCTGAAACCACTCTAAAAACTAATACTTTCCCCCTAAACACTGACAGGATTCTGTTTAGAATATGAGAAGTAATGCTTTTAGTATTAGGCATTAGCGACAGGTTGGGATCATTGTAACACCTTATAATATCCATAAAGTTTGACACAAAAGGTGAGTAAAAAACAAGATGGCTGAACCCGCATATCTCGGTATAGTTTCTTTTTAATCTGAGCATGCTTCGCGAATTTCTAGTCTCGTGTTAGTTTTCAGTTAGGAATTCATTTTGAAAACAACATTGCCGCTATTATAGAAGAATCCATCAACATTACACAGATCATAATACGTTATTTGTACTGTAATGCCTAACGACACATCTAATAATGCTTATGGAAACTAACGGAACTATTGGTTATATTGAAAGGTGGGACTCGCCTAAGTGCTTCTAGGCACCTGCCACGTTTATGCCTATAACTGCTTTTTGGTGATAATGGTTGGTTTAGAAAATGAAACATTTTAATTATATGTTAGGATGAGGGTGATTTCACTCTGGAAAGAGCCCTGAAGGGTTGGTTGGATATTAAACTACCCAAACAACCAACCACTGAGTGACCGTTGTATCCATAGTAGTTCATATAAACACAGACTTTTTATCAGGATTATAAAAGGCCTCCAAACGGCCAAATCATACAAGCTTCCTATAAAACATATACAAGAGATTCAGTAAATCCACCCTTACCTTTGGCAAGCTGTAACAAGGCACCTAGCGCTAGTTGATACTTCTCTAGAGCTGTGTCATAATCTTCGCGACTTTCCTAAAAACAATCAATATAATGTTTGTGGTTGGAACATTGCAACTGGAAATTATATCTAACAAAATATAGGAGATATTATACATCAAAGGTGTTGTCCCATATAACGAATAACCCCTGGAACAATTTAAGTGCATTTGAACAGCGAAGTATGAGTAATATAGAATTTAAGAATTTTATAGCAAAGAGATACAGGGTTAACGTTAAAGATGATGGTTAGTTCCTGAAATTAGGAAACCTCTGATGTGCAAAACAATGGTTTTGTATTTCTTTATTATTATCATTCACTATGTCATCACTCATCTTCATCTTTATTTTTCTATAAGTTTTCTGAAATAACAAGCTGGAACCTGAAATTAGGATCATATAACAACAGCTTGGAAGATCAAGAATATACTTGAAAACTTTGTGGTAATATAGACTATATATCAAGTGTTGCCCCCCTTTGGTTTTCCCTTTGTGTTACCCCAATTAATTCCACTGATGTTTGTATATATCTATGTAAATATGATTTATAGCATTAGATGGGAAGATAGTCATCGATATTATGATATATATTATGTTTATATATATATATATATATATATATATATATATATATATATATATATATATATATATATATAAAACATACCAGTTCCCTGCTTTGCACAATGAATTATTTTAGTTAATGCTAGTACTGCAAACAACGCTCAGCACAGAAGTTTATCTTTCAGAGATGCCATCTTTTTACTGGTGAAAAAGTAGGAAAGGTTGAACATATTTTGCCTACTTCTATTCTAGACAGAAGTAGTAGGGAAATGATCTATAGGAAAATATTTTTGAAATTAAATTTGCACTTTACTAGCATAAAACTTAGCAAAATTCTCTGAAAGAGACATTTCAGCCATGTAGAATAAATTGGTCGAGCAAAGCAAAATCACTAAAAAGTAGGAAATCTTAAAAAGAAGGGAAAATGGCCGATTTTATCACCTATTAGTCTGCCAACTTAGTCAAAATTGCCTAGTGGGTATGGGCTTCAGTACCCTACTCTACCCACCCACCTTATATTTGGCCACCTTGATGAGTTTGAGGGCGGCGTTAAGATGTGCATCATCTTCACTGAGCTCCACTGAAAGAGACAAATCAGTACTTTGTGAAAAAGTGTTGGATCACTAGATATTTCTTATACCTTCAACAATGAAGCAATAGCAATTCAATGACTAATAATTGCAATATCTTAGGTGTTTAGTGATATAGCTTGAACAACTCTTCCTTTAACAAAAAGTTGTTTTTCCAAAATGCAAAACATAAATTAAAGTATTTTTTCACAAATGTTGAGGAATGTTAAGGACACTGCTTTGCAACAATGCCTTTTTTTTCATAGTATGTGTGACACTACCATTATACACTTACATAGTTCATCAAATTCTCCGCTCGTAGATTCCTCATTGCTCGTACTAGACTGAGCAGTAGTCTGTTGACTCGGCCCATTTTTAGCTGACTCCGGCCGGGGTCGCTGTCGAGCATCTGTTGGCTTCAGTTGGTTCTTGAGTAACTCTGCTCGGTCCATGAACTCCCGGACCTGGAAGTAAATTATACAAGAATTAAAAACTATGGAATAATCATGCTTGTTAGCATATTCTCTTGCCTTTCATCACACAAGATATATTTCTAAATTCAGACTTGGAAGTTAGAATGATTAGCCATGACAGGCAGGGTGGGATGAGGTATGTCCTTTACACAATATCTTCAAAAGTACTGGCCATCAAATCTTTATCTTTTTACAATTTATAGTTCAAACATCCATTTTGTCACATAAGTCTATGTCATGGTCCCTTATACAACACTGCTACTACAAAAGTAGAAAACTCTGAACAAGTTAGAGCTCGACTTTGGCCCCACCTTACCAGTTTCCTCAAGCTCGCAGACAAGGGGGCGGATCTTATAGGCATAGAAAGTAAGTGTCAAGTCTGTATATACTTTTAGTCTATGCTTATATTTAATCAATGAGGAGAATATCTTTCTTGACCACTGAGTGCACACTGCTAACTTCCTCGGCTCCTTGTTCCTAACCAGCAGCCAGCAGCCTAGATAACTAAAGGCCATATTTCACTTTGTGGCGTTTTGCTCATGGTGGGCAATTTGCTAGCGGTGTTTGGCCCATCGCAAGTAAATCAGGGCACTTCAAGGTGGAATATAGAAATTGCATGCGGTGGCACTTGCAATGGCCCACCGCAATTGAGAGTGCAAGTGGATTTATATAGGTTTTCAATGGATTGCTCGCAGTGGCAGAAACCAACATGTTCGTTACTGAAACAAAATTGCTTGTGGTGGCAAAACAGATCACCGCTAGTGGTCACCTACCGCATTGCAGAATTTGGCCTTATTTCTCCTCCAAATTAATGCTCATGGATTAAGAAAGCGCTCTTCTACTTCTTGCGTAGAATAAGTTTTTTCCCTGCAAACTCCCTGTGTCGAAACTGCACCATGCCTCACTGCACACCTCTTCAAAAACCTTTCTGCATTGGAGAGATCAATTTTGCATCTCATTGGAATTTCAGGTATTTCAATAAAGATGATACTACCTCTCACTTAAGATTTGAATTAAGATGATCCTCTTTCTTATTTAAGATATGAATTAAGACGATACTCATTCTCACGTAAGATTACAATTAAGATGATATTCCCCCTCATTTAATATTTTAATCAAGATGATCCTTTTCATCTAAGATGGTGCTGGACCAAAACTAAATGAAACTAAAACAGGTTCCCAACAAGCAACCCTAAAGATTCTTGATTGAAAAGTAATCTGATTGTAAGTAAAGGTGGCTTCATATAGGCAAATCTTCTAGGAATTCAACAAACCTTAGCTACTAATTCCATTCAATTAGATCGCATGCAACTAATTTGACACAAGTGTACAACTGAGTAATGAGGGTAGGTTGTCCAGCTGGCAACCACTTGTATAGAAGGTTCCATGAATATATTACAGTTGGTTTGTGGCTGCTGGAATGATAGATACTTCCTACTGAGATATTCATCTGAGACATTTTCATAAGATGTCAAACCCATTTGTATTTCTAAAATATGAGATCTAACTCCAATCACACTACTAATCATTACCTTTCCATAAAGATTTAACATTGTACCATTCTGACATGAGCATGGCACTCACTACCATAATTTCCACTTGCAAAGAAATTCTAATTACTGTCATACATACTTCTTACTATTGTAATTTTTCATTTCAGGGATGGGGCTTAAGAATGTCCTCCTGGCCTTGTCTGTGGCAGTGGTGGCCTACTACGTTTATAACCCTCTGCCCGCTAACATAGAACAACCCGTTCTCTACAGCTTTGTATCTACCGTCTTTAGAATTGTTGAAGACCTTGGCAAGGTATCGCATGATTAACTTTCTGACTAGCCAACTATGAAACATAACTAAGCCATACCGTTGAAAGACATTCTGATATGAAACACAAATGATGTGACTATGTTATTTGTTCAAAATTTGCTTTCAAGAATAACTCACTGACCTACAGTTTTTTCATCAAAATTTCATTTGTAAACTTTCTGAGCTGTCATTCATTCAGTCATTAGAGAGAAGGTCGTTGTCAACATGATTTGATTCTCAAATGAAAGTGAAATAATGTAAAATCAACATAAAAGCATGATACCCTGGACAAATCTGAAATATATGAAAAATATAACTTCTGTATTTAATTGAATATTAACCTAAGCCACTAGGCAGCTCCCCACTACACAGTTGTCGTCTAAGGAGATAGGACCTTTTCGTTTCTTGAATCTTAACTTAAGTTTCCAAGCTATGCTGTCATTAACTTATCAATGCAGTTATACGGGATTCAGAGTTAATTTATCTCACCACTACTCATTTTAGTAGCGAGCTAGTCAAACAACATTCATATGCCAACCTATTTAAAAATCACATTTCATTCTTAGCAATACATTTACTGTCTGTTTTATGCCAACTTAGGTGTCTGAGCTTCTGGGCTACAAGGAAGTTCTTGTCTTCAGACGAGACGTGCTGGACTGGGCGGTATCAGTCCTATCACATCTGGATCACAAACCTACTAAAATCAACATTACAGATACCACATTTGATGGCGTCCCAGTCCGAATTTACAGGGATAGCAACAGCGATGAAGGAGAACTGAGACCAGGCTTTGTCTATGTTCATGGTGGTGGATACGTTGTGTGTTCAGTTGAGTTTGGAGATTCCTACCTAACTAGGATTGTGGAAGCCACAGGAGTGACCATTGTGTCGATTGAGTATCGTCTTGGCCCTGAGAACCCAAGCCCAGCACAGTTACAGGACTGCGAAGCTGCTACTCAGTAAGAATTATACACCACATGGCACTTCATGTAATATTACATTAACCATTCTTCTACATCTTGTATCTATACAAAAGGGTGACTCTTTTATGTTTGCCCCCCAGAATTACTTATGTAATATCTATTTGTATTTATCAGCACTTGTAAAGCTTCACGCATTTTCTGAGCTGTCTTATGATTATGTCCTGTATTCACAGCTGGAATGGGAGAAAAAAAATTGCTATAACTTCCATCACCTACTTGTTTGTCAAGAATATCAGACTTTTCTACTTTTTTAAAGTTAACTATTTTTTTTAAAGGCCTTAATTGATCAAATTGCTATATTCACTTGAAGCCGTACATTTTCTCTGTTTTTAGGTATTTCTTTTCCAATGCTGAGACCTGGGGAGTTGACCTAGGCAGGATTGGAGTTGGAGGCGATAGCGCAGGAGGCAACATGGCTACCGTTTTGTCTCTCAGGAACAGGGACCGAGCTACTGGACCACAATTTGCGTATCAGGTCCTCATCTACCCCTGGGTGCAGGTATCCGTCCAACCTTCTTTCATACCACCGCATTTATTACAATTAGGTGCTTATTAACATTCTGTTCATAAAGAACCTTGATAATAAGCCTTTGGTGAATAATTAGTGAACATTTTTGTCTCATGTTTATCAAAAACAAATATGGATTGATTGAATGCTTTACCAAACAAAAATAAAACTAATTTGATATTCATTCCACCTAAATTAATTCAATGATTCACTTCAGGCCCTCACTTATAATCTTCACTCCCACACTATAAGATAAAAATTATAGCAGTGTCCTGACATGAAATGGAATGTACCTAATTATTTAGTCAAATTATTTTCCTTCAGGCTCTGAACTTCAACCTGCCATCCTACAGAGAGAATGATATCTACAACCGCCCTGACATGAGACAGTATGGTATGGCTCTCAACACACTGGGCTACTTGGGAGTAGACAGAAAGTATGCTGTAAAATTGACGAGGAACCAACATGTATCTGCAGCCACATTCACCAAGTACCATTCTGTCCTAAACTTGGCAAATTTGCATGAAGACTCACTGAAGTCAAGTGGAGATCAGGATAAAAGAAATCACCAGGCCTCAAACCTTGGACCAGTAGATAAGGAACTTGCTGAATTGATGGAACCACTCATCACTAATCCTGACAACTTTCCGCTCATGGCAGAAAGTGTTGCCAATGTGCCGCCTGCCCTTGTCATGACAGTGGGGCTGGACCCACTGAGGGACGAGGGTCTGCTTTACTTACAAAGGCTGCGATTGGCTGGGGTGGAGACAGAACACTACCATGATGACATCTGCTGGCATGGTGCAATCAACTTTAGTGATGGACCATTTAAATTTGAGTGTGGTGATCGGGCGATCTTACATATAATCAAGTATATTGGTCAATATAGTGACAAGGTTTTAACTGCCTAACAACTGTTATTTCCATACTTTTAATTGTATGTATCATTTAGATATTGGTTTGACTAAATATTTTGTTAATATCTTAAAGTAATTATATTTCATTATTCCTGACTTTGATAAAAGCAGTCATATATGATGTCAAGAAATGGGATCTTCACTATGTAAATTTTGAAACGAAAGTTTGATAAATTTGTATATTATATGCAATACAACAAAAATGGCATCTATATCTTTACATAATTTGACAACTGTTTTGCTATTCCTCATCCATTAATGAAGAATCAGAATAGAGCAGAAGTAGAAGTTGGCCACAAATTTTCCATCATGTTGCCATTTAAATAGCCAGTTGATCACAATTATCATGTGGTCCCATCTCAATATATCTGTAAAGGTTCTGTTATTTTTTAACAATCGCCCTATCAATAAATAAAAGTATAAAGTGAAAGTTCTTTTTCTTGTATTATTCTGCGCATGATTTTGAATTGTAATTGCTGTTTCCTTGGAGCAACCAATAGAGATGAGAAACATGAGGGAAAAGCACGCATCAGATTGCCTTAGTTTGTTTATTGGAGGTTTATCTTAGTCAATCATAAATAGAAGCGAAAGTTTGGTCATAATTCTGCACTTTATCTGAAAAAATAAAAACAATAATAAAATAATGTTCTAGTATTTGGGTAATGGTCTCCAAGTTTTGTATAGAGCAATCTTGTAATTATTGTAATTATCATGACTATAAGATCGATGTCATAAATAAAATTACCTTTCACCATAATATATATATATTAGCATAATAGCATATATACTGATATTGTTGTCTTACAGCCCACAGAATAAATCTGACAGACACTGTTAACAATACTCCAAAGGGGCCTTGCATTAAGACTCAATGCCTTCACGGGGGCTTTAAGTCTCAAAGTTGGTGAATCTTTGACATTTAAAGAATTACCAGGCCTTTAATTCAGTAACTATGCACATTTCCAAAAAAAAAAAGTTCCACCACCATTACTTGTGCACAAATAATTATGCATGGGTTTGCCCCCTTGATTCATAGTTCTTAATAGAAGACCCCAAACACGGTCTATATTGTTCTTTAAATCATTGGTTTGCTTACCAGTCACAGAGTGATACATCTTTATTGTCCCACAGCAGCAGTAACCCCTGCTGGTCGTAAAGGCGACGATGGGGGGGGGGGGGGGATCAACACTGACCAACTGGTTCATTGGGTTTGATTCCCGATGAGTGTCTGGGTTCACTAAGGGATGAGGCACAGCAAAAATAATTTCCAGGTTATGATTCCCTGCTGTTACCAGTCCTGTCAAACTCATCTCATAGATACAGTCAACAAAGACTGACCAAGTCAAAACACGTGTCTGAAAAGTCAGAATTCGTCCTAACTTGCTTTTGCAGTGAAAATTACCTTGCCTATTGGTATTGCATAATACATCCATTACTCACTCACTCAATTGTCCCACAGCATCATAACATCTGACAACAGATGTTCAATTCAGTGCTATCTTATTTGTTTGAATCTAGTGTAGAATCCCTCATTTCGGAGATGGGTTTCATCAAGAAGGGCCTCCTGGCCTTGTCTGTGGCATTGGTAGCCTACTACATGTATAACCCTCTGCCCACTAACATAGAACAACCCGTGCTCTATAGTGCTGTGGTCACTGTCTTGAGAATCATTGAGGATATGGCCAAGGTATGAATGAATGTTACTAACTTAAAATGTATTTGCTCTGATCAGTTTAAAAGCAGAATATCTGAGAAAATACAGAAATGGTACACACGAATTTGAATTCTGCAGCAATAGGAGAATTTAGTATCTATACATCCCTGGTTTTTACAGGATCTTTCAAATCCTCCCTATTTCCCTTCAGGTGTGATTAATCCAATCAGAAATGTGTTCTAACAAAACAACAAAATCAGATCACGTTTCATGTGGGTTTTTTTTAAATGTAGTGTTTTTAGAATATCTAATTTGAATATAGTTCACAGTGACAGCTACGTGTGCAAATCATTAACCTTTCTTTTGATATTTGATAGGTGTCTGAGTTGTTTGGCTACAAAGAATTGCTTGTGTTCCGACGAGATGCACTTGTCATTACAGGATCCCTGCTATCGTCCCTAAATGACAAACTCACTGACATAAACATAACTGAGACAACTTTTGATGGAGTCCCAGTTCGTGTCTACAGGAACTCTGACGGAGTTCAAGAGGAACTTAACACAGGCTTTGTCTTTATTCATGGCGGTGGCTTTGTAATGGGTGGAGTGGCATCCTGCGATTCATACCTAGGCCGGATTGTGAAAGCTACAGGAGTGACCATAGTGTCAATTGAGTACCGTTTGGGTCCCGAGAACCCCAGCCCAGCACAGTTAGAGGACTGTGAAGCTGTCACTCAGTAAGAAACAAGGATATATTACTTTGAGACGGTCACAATAGTGCAAGAGTATTCAATTATCCTGTTACTATATACAATTTACATCAGTCCCAAGCCGGAGATGCACTAAATCACTTACTGTAAATTGTATATAAATGGAATTAGTGAAGTTACAGAGATGGAAATATCATATGTATGGTTCAGTATATAAATAAGTCTCTTTACCATTAAGCATTTATTACATTAAACTTTGTTATATATGGAATTGAATTTTGGAAAAAGATTGAACAAAATCAGCTTAATCAAATTAAGTTGATTTTATTCGATCTTCAAAAACTTTTGTTTATAGGTTATCCATTATCAATGCCTTGTATAAAGAATGGCAGCTTGAAAAACTATGTTGGGAACAAACCAGTCACACTGACACATTTCCAATTCAACAGTTTAACATTGTGTCCAGGGAAATTAAGAAAGGCTATATGATAATGCTATAGAATAACCTTCAAATTTCTCTACATCTTATGCGAAGTAAAATAGGTATTACTGGTCTTTAAAGGTATTTCTTTGCAAATGCTGTGTCCTGGGGAGTTGACCCTGGAAGGATCGGAGTTGGTGGTGCCAGTGCTGGAGGAAACATGGCTGCCGTTCTGTCCCTAATGAACAGGGACCGAGCAAATGGAAAGCAGTTTGCTTATCAGGTCCTCATCTATCCCTGGATGCAGGTATACATTCAACAAGTCCAAACGTCTAGCCATACTGATCAATTCGGCGGCATGTTTTAATGTTTTAATGTCTTAATGTAATATATAGTAAAAATGTTTTATATGGTATCAAAGCTTCCAGCTTTGTTACCGATGAGGCGGCGGATCTAGGCCTAATAATATTAATGTGTAATTTATTGTGGTAGGTCTGAACTGACACTATAGTGTCAATTTCACAAATAATTTAATCTTTGTGACACTGACAGCACCGGAGAACTTATTGACAGTGTGACGCCTATGTTTTAACATTGAATGCGAATGATTCAGACACTGACAGTGACTTAGGCCTAGACATATCAGAACTCAGATTTAATATTTCGATGGTAGGTCTGAAAAAATGACACTATAGTGACAATTTCTCAAATCTTTTAATCTTTGGATCATAAATAATTGCTTTCGGAGCCTCCATAATACATTGACAGTGTCGGAGGGGGCTTAGGCCTAGCCTATCTGAGTCTTGAGTCCAGTCATTTTTTCATACCATCTGTAAAATATTATTGCAAACGTATCTAGGCCTAAAATAATCAAACTATAATGATATATAGGACCCTGAGATATCTGAGAACATAGATATATACATGGATTTCATTTTGATAGGCGTAATAAGGTCTAAATAATTATTTTTCAAATTGCCAGTGTCCGACCAAATGCCCGAGTTGCTTTGACATCCAGCTGTCAGCATCTAGGCCTAAGACTGTAACCATCTGTAAAATATTCTTGCAAACGTTTCCAGGCCTAAAATATCAATCTATATTATGATATATAGGACCCTGAGATATATGGGAACATAGATATCTACATCACTTTCATTTTGGTAGGGGTAATAAGGCCTAAAATAATTATTTTTCAGATTGCCAGTGTCAAATGCCCGAGAGGCTGAGTCCAGCAGCTTGTCTAACATTTGAACTGCTGGAAAAGATATATCATATGTACCTACCTGTATAATTGAATGCTTCCGAATGCTTAAATCCTCCACAATTATTGGGTTTAGTCCAATATCATCCAGGTTTTCTGAGTTCATAGTATCGATGCAGGCGTGCGGGGAGAGAACCCGGCCATGTTGACGGTCTGACAGACAGCAGTGACAGTGCCTCCACGTGTCCGATTGATCCAATGTTTTGCCTTCGATACGAACGCATGATTCACGCATGAATTGTCAATGCGTTGTTACGTTTAAGGGTGTCCAGTCGTCAAAAATATATATATTGAAACCATCATATAGCGCGTTAATCCAGGTATCCAGGCGGAGAAGGCGCAGCCCCCGGTATCAACCAACCGTCCCCGCCGGCAGCTCGGGGCGGTCTGACAGTGTGACCGGGGGAGGCGAAGGAGCGTGATGCATTTACGCGTTTAGACGCGTTATTTCGCATTATTTTCGATTCTGGGACAGTGGGAGGCTTAGCTATGGGTCGAAATCTATCTATGGATACCAATAACTAAAGTTAGAACGACCGATTTCATGGTGAAATAGGCCTGCATAGTTGATGACCTTTGACCCAGATCGGAGAAGAAAGACCAAGTAAGATGGCGGGCGCCCGATGTTCACCTATTGGTATAACGGTTTGGATTTCGCGCTTGAATGTCTAATTTGGCCCGATTTGGACGATTTTAACGATTCCTATGTCTTCTATATATCAAAATCTCTGCGATGTAAGCCCAAATAAGCCCAAATATGTGGTCATTTAAGCTCAGAAGCGATTGTTTCACCGGGTGTTACATATAAACGCGTCACAGGTCATCGTATAGACGAAAGGGGAATTCGGCGGCATAAGATCTTAAGGTGACCTAGGCCCTGATTCGAACTTAAAGCCTTGCCGCCTCATAATAATTGTGTAATTCTATCATTTTGTCTATTCAGTGTATCCATTGCAAGTGTCCATCATTCTATTCAGCAGAATTTGAAAATTCAAATGGATACAATCCTAAATCTTCCTGGTTATTTTTTCTTTTTCATTCTAGATCTTCAGATAAATGATTTCACCATCAAAAATTTCAAGGCAGTCATTTTATTGTTGCATGAGGCCTAACAGTTTTACACTTCAGGCTTCTTCAGAGAATAGGACCAAAATTAATCTTCCCTCTTTCAAATGTGAGCTATCATGAGTAAGCATGAGTTATTCTACAGTAATAGAGAATCTCTTTTTACATTACAAGACTTTGCTGGTGCGCTGTTCTCTGGATACAGTGGTCATGTATATAGAGGCAATGCAGATTTAGTTGCCAAGATTTAAACCCCTTACTTTGACCACAAAGTGCAATGAAATAGGACCTGAACTCCTTTCTTTTTACATTTACTGTTTATCACATTTATACAACTTTTCCTTCAGGCTCTAAACTTCAATCTTCCATCCTATAAAAAGAATGATATGTACAACAGCCCTGACGTGAAACAGCATGGTATGGCTCTCTTCACACTGGGGTACTTGGGTGTAGACAGAAAGTATGCTACAAAACTGACAAAAAACCATCACGTGTCTGTGGCCAAGCTCACCCAATATTACTCTTTCTACAACTTGGAGAATCTGTATGGTGCTTTAGATCAGCCAACTGGCAACCTCAAAGGGAATAGAGATCTTGCCAATGAGGACTTACAACCTGAGGATAAAGAACTTGCAGACTTGATGAACCCACTTATAACAAATCCTGACAACTTTCCACTGATGGCAAAGAGTGTTGCCAATGTACCACCTGCTATTGTGATGACAATGGGCCTGGACACATTATGTGACGAGGGTCTGCTTTACTTACGAAGACTGCGATTGGCTGGGGTCAACACAGAGCATTACCATGATGACATCTGCTGGCATGGAGCATTGAAATTTAATGCAGGACTATTGAAATTCGAGTGTGGGGATCGCTTAGTCTTAGGCATTATAAAGTATATCCAAAAATACAATAACAATGCATTGAAAGTGTGACTGAATGGATTTGACTGAAATTTTGATTCAGTGGCTGAAAACTGATAAATTTGAGGTGTCAACAATCTGCCAAACTTGTCCTGCATTGATATTGGATCTAGAAATGTGTTAACAAAGAACCAATGTAATATCCTTTTATATATAAAAGAATCTCTGAATATAATTTATTGAAGCAAATGACTTTGATTGGTAGTCTGTTGGTTTATGTCCTAGTAAAAAGAAGCATTGTTGGCTGCAACATCCAGACAATTAGGAAGAGAATTATTTTTCTGGGCCGCTGGGTACAAGTTATAGGTATCAGTATTGCATGCCAGTAACTTTCTTGACCACTATAGACCTATGCACCAAGAAAGGGTGACTCTAAAAGTTATGGAAAAAGGCATTTTTTTCAAACAACCATAACTTTCTAGGTAAATGAGCTACAGTATTACTTCATATACCATAGGATTCAAGATGAATTGGACAATCCACCCAGACTTGTTTTGTAAAACATATCATAGAATGAAAATGTTCTATTTAGAACCAAATTCGGAAAAACGAAAAAAACTTTTACTATTAAATCATACAATCTGATTTGAGGCTCCATAGAAAGAATGTAATGTTTGTGATATGTGAAAATAAATTTATTAGACATATCTGTCTTTACTTGAAGATTACAATGATGTATAATGTTAGTGGCTGTTATGTATATTCATAATTTTACAGCTAAATCTGTAAAAATTCAAAATGACCAAAAAGTGCAAATATTGATGATTTCAGAGATTCTCTATGGGGATTTACTATAGGATTCGGTTGTAAATGTGAAAATTTGTTATATATACGGTCTCTTGCGCATCAGATCATTAAAAATCAGACTATAATGTTGTATAACCACTTAAAGGAAAGACAATAATGTCTTCTACATCCTCAGGTACCCAATAAATGAATATAAAGTTCCTATGGTGTGATTTACATGCTTCATAAATGGCTGTAAAAAGATGAAAAAGTCAACCTTTCTTAGTATAGTGCCCGGCATGTACACTGTCACTGGTGTCCAGTGGCCGAGAAAGGTAATTTTTTCCTAATTTGTAATAGTAAGTGGCTTTTTGAGAAGGAACTTTATCTGACATGCTGTGATTTATTGCCAAGTGAAATGGAATATACGCTCCAACTGGAATATGTACAGTTATGTTCTATCTGAATCACCTAAATTTATTTAACATCGTACATGCCTACTAAACTTGCATAATTTTGTTCGTAATCATGAAAAATTGTTGTGAGCTCACACCCGACTTGCTAAGTATGAAATAAAGCCAACACTAATACAATAAAACACCTGACTTGATTGATTATGTCATTACAATTTTCTTTCCTCAATAATGACTTAATATATTTAGGAGAGTTTTATTACAATGGTATGATTATGTATATCTTACTTCGTGAAAAGTCCTAAAGTAAGCGTCAGTGACAAGGGTGCTTTCGTTCAACAGTGTAAAACATTTATTTTCTAGAGGTTTAAAATGATGGATTTGATAATATCGTTTCCACTGTTTTGAAAAGAGTATGCATTTTTTCATTCTTAGTTTATGGTATACTTCTATAGAACATTCATGTATGCATTATATTCTTTTTAACAAGAAAACAGTATGCACTGCATTTAACACCACTGAAAGGTGAACAAAAATGTATTAATTGGATAGTAATGTGTACCAGGTTGCGACTATATAAGGTGGTGTGTTTTTCTGTTCATATCTTATGCAATTTTACTGTTACCTACATATATCACTATGCGAGTGTGCTGGGATCAACCTAAGGCAAAGCCAAAAAGCCATGACTGAAGACTGCTACAACAGTGTCATATCCAAACAATGGAAGGGGGGGGGGCAAATGGGGTGGTTGTCCCCCTAGACTGAGGGATGATTTTTGTGATTACCCTACTACTTCTAAAATGATGTCCTTTCACGTATCACAGCCTGCCCACTGAACTTACTTCAGGCCATACCATGAACTAGCGAAATAGCAGTTACAAGCCTGTCCATTGGTTACTGATTTTGTAAACAGCTTTTTAAAAGACCTGTAGGAACCAGCAAATTAGGTCATGACACCATTATTTAGTAACGTTCCCCTCTCATCCTCTAGGTGGCTTCATAGTGCAAGGGCAACCCCCTCCAAACATTTATGTTGTGAGTTCGAATCCTGGAGGGATTTGTTAACCTACAAAGTAGGGTTGTTTGGTCCCCTAGATAACTGACCCTGGATCCGCCCCAGAACAGTCAATGAGGAGGTGAACAACTTTTGGGCCACAGGGTATCAGCCATAGGTTATCAGTGTATCTCTCCGGGAACCAGTGGAATAGAAAGTTCCAGGTGTAGTACACTGCTTACCTGTTGCCTCTACCAACAGGCCCAGAGCAGAGGTTCCACTCCTCATTAAGAGCCCAGGCTCCATTCTTCTGATATTTATCATAATTTGATGAACGATCTGAATCTAACCGTTCCAAAGAATTGGAACTATATTGATTACTGCAGGGGCAGATCAAGGATTTCTGAAAGGAGGGTGTCAGCATATAGGCTAAGTAATGAAAAAGGATGCATTCGCATGCATGCACACAGTATTTTCCCATCTTTTTGTAGTTTAGACTAGAGGTCCACCAAAAGGAGGGGCCCCCTCTGGATCCGCCCCTGTTACTGGTTGTAAAGCCCCTGTAAAACCATTGTAATTTGGTGACTTTTAATAGTAAATTAAATCTACAACAGTCAAATGTGTGCTTTGCGGTGTAACATATTAGGAATCTAGTATATGTTTTATTATCATGGATCCACCCCTGACTGACCTTGTATACCACCAAACATTCTTTTAACCCTTTGAACATTTGTTATTCATTTTGCCATTTTTAAGTCATAGACTGGTTTATATTTGTTATGTCAATATGTTACTTAATGAACACTTTTCTTCCATTTCAGAGATGGGGTTTATGAAAAATGTGATTGTGTCCTTATCAGTGGCAGTGGTGGCTTACTACGTCTACAACCCTCTCCCCGCGAATATCGAACAACCTGTCCTCTACAGCACTATGACAACCATTTTCAGAGTTATTGAAGACATGTCTAAGGTAGGGAGTAATTTCTTTTCTTTGCCAGGGAAAGATTGTGTATGATGGTGTGCATTATCATTGAAATTCAAATTGCCCAAGGATGCAAAATCCTCAAAGTTTTATCCCAAATGTAAGTGTCTTGCAAGGCAAATACAGGAAAGTATGTCCTTTCAGATGTCGTTTGATATGTGATGATGGCAACCATATTTGTCAGTCTATGTGGCCCAGAACCTTTTGCCTGACATTATGTTCCCAAAATAGCAGCCTTTTCATTATGTTTGTGAAAACATTTTATCTCCTTTTCTTTTGAATGCAGTTTTGTAATAAAAACATCAAATGATTATTGAGAAAGACATGTTTAATCAAAGTTTCTTTTGTTCATATTTGCTTAGGTGTCTGAGATGCTGGGCTACAAGGAACTGCTTGTTTTCAGGCGAACGGCAATTAAAACAACACTGTCCTTTCTCTCATCCTTGAACGAGAAACACACTGACATCAACATAACTGACACAAAATTTGGTGGAGTCCCAGTTCGCCTCTACAGCAATCCCGACTCAGATGGACAGGAGCTTAAACCAGGCTTTGTCTATATCCATGGTGGAGGATATGTCGTTGGGGGAGTAGCATCCTGTGATTCCTACCTAGGCCGGATCGTGAAAGCTACAGGAGTGACTGTGGTGTCAATTGAGTACCGTCTGGGTCCTGAGAACCCAAGTCCAGCACAGTTAGAGGACTGTGAAGCTGCTTCTCAGTAAGTGCAAAGGATAGACCATTGGGAAGATTTCATGAATGACTGACTTTTCCCATATTCTTTACTCTTTCTTTGCTCAATATACATCAGCCATATGTTACCTATTTTTTCCATTAAATGTAAACCCCATTCTTTATAAAAAGAAGCTTCTAACACTTAATTTCTATTTAAAGTTAGAATAATCCTAAGAGGCACTGGCAAATTATGGTGTGATTTATAAGTTAGGTTTGAATATCAAAACCCCTTTCTTTCAACTGTGATAAAACACTTTACTATTTCGTTTGGATCTGAACGAATAAAAAATAAGCTTGTTTTCTAACAACAATTAATTCAATGATCTACTTTTCATGTTTTTAAGTTCTATATTGATTTCAAGAAAGTTTCTAACAAATTTCATACTTTTGTCAAGAAGAGAAGATATCCGAATACATTTTCTCTTTATTTAAAGGTATTTCTTTTCCAATGCTGAGACCTTGGGAGTTGACCCAGGCAGGATTGGAGTTGGTGGTGATAGTGCAGGAGGAAACATGGCTGCCGTTCTGTCTCTCAGGAACCGGGACCGAGCAGATGGAAAGCAGTTTGCTTACCAGGTCCTCATCTACCCCTGGGTGCAGGTAAATGTCCCACCAGTTTGTGTCCTAAATAGAGCCAACATTGAAAGGGGACATGCAACATTCTCAGTCTCTCTATTGACCAGATTTTGTTAAATTTACCAGGGATCAAATGGCAGTAGATACATCCCAAATCAGTATGCACGAAACTTCTAAATTAGCTACTGAAATGCTACTGATTATATACTGATTTTTACTGAAAGCTCATTTAAATATATCGGATATACTGATTTACTGCTTTTTAATTACTAGAACCCTACTTATTTCTACTGATATACTATTGAAATACTATCGCAATCCCCTACAGCCTCTGTACTGATTTTCCACTAAGTTTCTACTGCATTTTGTTCCGGGTAATTTGCTCTTTAGCCTCAGAGCGGTACTATTCTCCTCATCAGGTCACTAATTATCTTTAGTCTGTCTTTAGACTTCAACCTTCTCTCAAATTAAAAAGCTAATGGTATGTATATCTTTATCATTTGAGGCCATTTTTTGTAGGATATTTCACAGCTTGCAAAATGTTGCCCTTCAAGGAAAGTTTCTATTCATTTAGTCAAATTATTTTTCTTCAGGCTCTGAACCTCAACCTGCCATCATATGGAGAGAATGAGATCTACAGCCGTCCTGATATGAAACAGTATGGTATCGCACTCTTCACACTCGGTTATTTAGGAGTAGACAGAAAATACGCAGCAAAACTGGCAAGAAACCAACATGTGACTGCAACCACACTGGCACAGTATGAGGCTGTCCTCAACACAGATAATCTGTATGGTGATTTACACCAGTCAGCTGGGGACCACAAGAAGAAAACAGATGTTGCAAGCGGGCCTGAAGATAAAGAACTTGCGGAGATGATAAAACCACTCATAACAAATCCTGACTATTTTCCGCTTATGGCAAAGAGTGTTGCCAATGTGCCGCCTGCCCTTGTGATGACAGTGGGACTGGACCCACTATGTGATGAGGGTCTGCTTTACTTACGAAGACTGAGATTGGCCGGGGTCAATACAGAGCATTACCATGATGACAATTGCTGGCATGGGGCAATGAAATTCGATCAAGGACATTTAAAATTTGAGTGTGGGAATCGAATCGTCTTAGCCATTATTGAGTATATCCAGCAATATAGTAATGTAGCAGTGTGAGTGAATCTAACTAGAGTTTTGATACTTTGGGAAACATTATATTAGAAAGCCAATATGTAATAATTACACCTTTGCATTTCTAAAATTTCTTGGTGCTGTCAGTCATCAAGGCTGATTTTTCATCCTCGATGTGGTCACAGTCTCAGATCATTCAATTAATTTTTTTTCTTCAATTCTTAGCTCTAATTACATAGATCTTTTAGGTGTTTGCCAACAGGCATTATAGTGAATGGTGATTTCACAATGTATTTTTGTGGTTACAAACCACTAACCACATAGGTTTTTGAACTTAAAGATACGTTCAATCCCAACACTGCCACCTGGTGCATTCAGTGGACTCTGCTATGTGTTATGTTCATACTGCTACTACCCTAACATTGTGCCTATTATACTATACAACTGATAAGGTAGGTTTATGTGTGGAATGGTAAAACCCATATATTGATAAGATGGAGACTAAAGATCCCAAGGAATTTAAAGAAAAAAACACTGAATCGTTTTGTTCTAGAATTTTTGAAATTTGAAAACTCGGGTATATCATAGAATCCTATAGTAAAGATCTCAAATGTTTGCAATCCTTCAGCTGAAAAAGGAAACGGTAAATCTCAATTACTTTCTGGCTATGTATTCCAGATGTATTGGAGAAGATTCTGAGGAGGTAATAAAGGCATTGCCAAAATAAAGAACAGTTTATTCCTACTATGATACTGCTGTCCTGTTCCTAATCATGCTGAAATTGCCGTGAGTCACCCCTGAAGCTTTAAGGCAAAGATGATACAATAAAAATCTGAATTTCTCTAATTGTATTTTTTTGTTATTTCATTTATATACACAACTTAATGACAGTCAATCCTATTATTTGGACAGTTGGCCTTTCAGCCAATAGAGAACACTATTTTGACAATATCTGTTTACATTTGACTAACCTGACTTACTCTAACTTCCCTACCCTTACATATTCTAAATCCACAACGCGTCGGGTGATTGTTCGTGTTTGGTCCCAGTACCCAATGCGTCTGATTCGCGTTCAGGCCATATTACACTACACGTTGCACCCAACGCGAAGTATAATGATACTGGGTGTTTTGGGGTCGTGTTGGGTTGCATTGCTGCAATTTTGCTATATTACTCTACTTGCTGGATGTTTTGGTACATATTGGCTACTTGCATTGGGGAAAAATTACCAAACGCAAAGCAGCCGACACATAGTGTAATATGGCCTTTACCCTTAAACAGCATTTTTATATGGCAACTTAAACAAGCATTATACTATTTATAGCCATTGAAGCTGGAAAAGGTTAACACTGGTCAGTCAATGACAAGCACGTGTGGATGGGCTGCTTTACTTACTTCTTTCTATATTCAGCCAAAACTACTTTATGGCCCATATGTGTTGTTAAATTTTGCATTCTGGTTTATATGCCAGATTCCTCCAAACTTTATATATTGCTTAGCAATCAACTTGTATGGGTTAAAGATTGAAACTTGTGTAGTTGATTCACCAAAAATATTTGAGGAAGCATTTGAGCCCTTTAAACATATTTTACATCATATGAAGGTTACAGTTTCTGTCCAATGACACGCATCATGTCACATTAGATTAAGAGATTTATGAAAAATATAGTTCAAACTAAATTATTTACTTTTATATTTTTTTAGCTGAAATTTCTAATCTTATGTCTTAATATAGACACATGCAACTTTTATATCCTGCAATAGGAGGAAACTGTATTTTGAAATCTTGATTTACGTTTTGGGTCTTAATTCTATGTGTAAAAGGATGACTTTTTGTTGATCTTTTTAAACGTTCTTTCCAAATTTATGAAATCAAAATTATGGCCTATATTAGGGATTCCGAGACACAGTTCCCTCCAAACAGTGTTCTCAATTGTAAGTTTAAATGTCAGTTTACCAATTAGTAATCGTCTTAACAAATGGTATCCGCATCCATATTCATGCAATTAAAATATCCGATAATCTTAAAGAGAGGGGCCAAAGAAATTTCACTTTAGGTTATTATACACTTTATATGATAGATTTAATGTTAATATAAAAGTATGCATTGTATTTATCCCAGTGATGGACTTTTTCATGTAAAATAATGGGATCCAACTTAAAGAAACGTCAGATATCACTTGTCCTCCTAAAATCATTCATTTGTGTGTGACGTCACATATAACAAAGACGTTATAAAAGATGTTAAAGACTATCCTCATTCTTAAATTTTGAAAACATAATATCCTTTAAAACTAAAAAGATTATCTAAACTGTTTGTGACGTCACACACAGACAGATGCTATGTGCAAGGTGCTCCAGGTGCATGCAGGAATCAGCCTAGAGAATTTAGATAAATATACATAAAAAAAGAAACTATTATAGATATGGATTTAAAATCTTGCATGGACACTACTTGAGCAGTCAGGGGAATAACAATGTATTATCTTACAGACACTGGCTCCCCTCTTTAACAGTTCTCTATCTAATCATAACTGAATTACTATCAGAAGAATACTCCTGTAAGTGGAAATAATTTTTTGTTAGCAAACAGAAGAGAGCACTGCATGATAAGAGAATCGATACAGACAGTATTTCAAAGGTTATCGGCTCCTTGTCCCCAATACAACCCACCCAGATATTGATGATAAGGGTAGTAGTCGAATGACCAACCGGATAATTTTAATCTTGTTGTTTCAGTGGTTTGGACATTCGGGTCATCAGCCCCTCCTCCCAATCCCCAATTATCTGGTTGGTCATTTGAATGACAACTGATAATAACTAACCTATAAATTTTCCCACTTGACGTGATATTAGAGGTCATCATACATGACCTCTACCGACTCAGCCCACCTTACACTAGTAGAAGATAGGCACAATGTGCACATCAAGATTTTGTCATCTGCCATATTTAAAGGACTGTATTCATATTCTATAAGCACTTAAGGAAACTCAAAATATATATTGGCACTCAAGGAAAATTAATGTCAATGATCATCATAAAAATTGACATTTTGACGAGTTGTCATGTGACACGCTGTAAGATCTAATGTCCTGCTGCCGGACTAGCATGCCTTTTATCTCACACTGCCGGATCAGAATTGTAGCACTCAACAGCTTAAATATGAACATTTTCATTAACACCAAACAAGGTGCATGACCAAAGACCTAGTATTGGAACTCTATGGAACCTTAAGCACTAACTAAAAGATAAATCATAATGTTATCCTCCATGTCAAGGGTGCTATAGAGTGCACAAGTTGAAGTTTTGAAAAATAAAAGTCCCACCTCAGATTGATTTTTGTGCATTCTCCTACAGTAAGCAGAAAGCATATACAAATATAATTTTTATTCCTTGATATTCTAGAAGCACATATGTAATCCGCAGGAGTAATACAGTACTGAGTATATAATCATTTCTGAATTTGTACTAAGATGTTCATGTCGTAAAAATAGTTATAATCTGAGGTGGGAATGTTTTAGATCCGAGAGTGTGATACCTATGCTACCTTAGTCCAGCAGCGGGACATTAGGTCTTACAGCGTGTGTGATACCTCAAATAAAATAATTCCATGAGGGTGACTAAAGGAGATTACTGAATCAGAGTTATCAGGGTTTAAACATTACCATGGCAATTGAATTCCTCTAAAAACCTGAACTGAAATTAGAAAAGAGCACTATGTTTACCACTGCGTGCTGGATACCATGGAAACTGCAATTGAGCGTTCTCCTCCATATGAAACGGTGAAATGGTACTGCTGCTAAAACATATTGAAATATAATTGTCTTCTCTCAGACTCTGACCACCAAAATAAGCTGCATCTGGAAGTGTCAAGGGTAATAAAGTGATCCAAGAAATGAGAAAAAATAGTCAATGAACACTTTTCTTTTCTTATAAATAAAAGATAAGACAATAACTCTTAGCCTGTTCTTATTCCAAAGGCTTGAGTGGGAAAATTAAACCATTTTGGTCAAAAATGCTAGGAAGTCTGCCCAACTTTAAAGCCCCATACCCACTAGGCCACTTGACCATTGACGGGTGACGGGTGACTGACATGCATTTAAAGAATCAGTGGCAAAGTTGTGAGGCAACTGACTTTACAATGGAATCGCCAGGCGGCTGTCGGCGGGTATTGTGCGGATTCTTGGCAACAGGCAACTGCCAACAGAATTGCCTATAAAATCACCGGTGAAATCGCTGGTAAAATATCAGACTTGCTGGATATTACAGTTAGTCGCTCAACCCACTAAAGTCGCTTAAGCCGCGTCCCCACTTGGCCGACTAAGATTTTAGTAGCTGGGCGACCAGTGTTAACCCTTTCCAACCCATGGCGACCAAGACCCAAAATAAAGAATAGTCGCCCATGAAAGAAAGAGTTAACACTAATCGCCGGGCTACTAAAATCTTAGTCGCCCAAGTGGGGACGCGGCTTACGTGGGTATGGACCTTCACATAAGCCAAGAATTGTCAAGTGTAATATGGACTTGCGTTGGGGTCGTTTTCCCCGAATCATGTCAACGACCTTCAGAGTCTCACTGCGAGATTTATAATCAGGCATCAGATATGAACAATTGAAGCTATTTGTGATGTGCGGACTGCACTTGCCATTGCTGAAGGACAACCTTAATCACACATTTACAAAACGGACTGGTATTTCAAATATTTCCCTAGCAGTATTTCACGTATCTGTTGAGTGCCCATTTACTGTGTAGATATTTGGGTCATCTCTTTACATTTAATGCATTGAAAGAGTTTTCCATCTAGAACAACCTCCCTGCAAAGAACGCAATATCAATCTGGAACAATATTCAGTGGAAAATCAGTACAGAAGCTGTAGGGGATTGCATTATTATTTCAATAGTAAATCAGTAGAAATAAATATGGTTCTAGTAGTTAAAAAGTAGTCAACCAGAATTATCCTTAATATTTAAATGAATTGTCAGTAAAAATCAGTATATATAATCAGAAGCATTTTAGTAGCCAATCTAAATATTTTGGACATACTTATTTGGCAAGTATCTACTGCCGTTTGTCCCAGGAATTCATACTGGTGTCGACTTGTTTTTATTATAACAATATGTGAAAATGTGCGATAAAGTGTTCCTTTTTCAGAGGTCTGTTTAATCAAAAGCATTCATTTTGCCTTTGAGGAACATAACAATGGGTTTCATCAAGAAAGTTCTCCTGGCCTTGTCGGTGGCAGTGGTAGCTTACTATGTGTACAACCCTCTGCCCGCTAACATAGAACAACCCGTTCTCTACAGCACTCTGTCCACCATTTTCAGAATCACTGAGGACCTTGGTAAGGTAAGACATGTAGCCTATTCATTTTGTAAACATGTTGGGGTTTTTAGACTTTTTAAAATTAAGCTGTGATTTAAAACAAAACAAAAATCTCCATCTTACCGATTTTTTTATAAGGTTTATTGGCATATAGGGTAAGTGGATGTCTTTGGTATGTAAAACTTAACGTAGGGCAGGGGGATTAGGAGTTTTAGTTGTTTGAAAGGCATTCAAAATTTCTATAATATGCTAGATGTGGAGTGAGGCTTTGAAGGTAACATTGAGCTTTATGAATATTTGCTAAAGTGATCATAGAATTGTATTAGAAATGTTTGCTTTCCGGTAAAAGAATTAAGGATACAGTTTTTGGTTCTATAGACTTTTTATTTTGTAATAAACACTTCTTTACCTAGTAGTCTTTGGTCTTGAGTAGTACATCTGAATACGTCTTTAAATGTCTTAGACCATTAGTTAAATGTAAAAGAATTTAAGGGAGTTTGTATGTACGTCTTTGAACCATGTATTGTAAACCAAAAATATAAAAGGTCTATGGATAGACCATATGCATTATCCATAGAGAATGCATTGAAAAACCTATAATCTCCAAGCAGATACCAGTTTGAAGTATTAGTACAGTGTCCCCCATCAGAAAGTTTCTGGCAAGCATCATTACAGACCTAGAAGATTTTACACTGATTCCAGCAATTTGACACTGGGTCCCTCCATAAATGACAATGTCTATGCATAAAAGACTAGGTCTCACCTTTACATCCTGGTTTGAGGTTATTACAAACATTCTGATGACTTCATTGATCAAGATTCCAGAAATCAGTTGAGGTTTTTATGACCATTGTGATGATGTCATTTTGTCAATCTCCAAGTGGTATTTGGTTGCCCCAAAAACACTGAGTAACCCCATAGACTTAGCATTGTAAAACCTGAAATCTTCAAGCAGATCGACAGTTGTAAAATCAAAATAGACCTGCATGCCTCCGCTGGTTACCAGCAACCTGAACCATTGACTACATGAGATAACACTGGTTTTGACTTTTTGGAATGACTTCAGACTCGTTCTTATAGGAGGATCGATGTGATCCAGGGATCAATTACAGAGAATAAATGTGAATTGTTGATGTTTTATCTATAATTGAAGTTGAACTATGCTGCAGGAGGTGTTCAGTAATATATATTGCCAGCTTGCAAGGGATATGTGACACTTGAGATGGAGGATGTAAAGGCAATGAATCAGTATACATGGTGTATAAAGGTAGCTAAGTTGTTCTGTAAAAATGTATAATGTTTTCAATTATCTCAAATTGTACTGATGTTTCTTCATGCATTAATAATCTACAAAGGTGCCTGATATGCTAGGCTACAAAGAATTGCTGGTCTTCAGGCGAGAGGCACTTGACCTGAAGCGAGCCATCCTTTCATACTTGGTGGACAAACCCACAGACATCAACATCACCGACACCACGTTTAATGGAGTTCAAGTGCGTATATACCAGGATTATACTGAGGAGACAGGAAAACTGCGAGCAGGCTTTGTCTATGTTCATGGTGGTGGATATGTTCTTGCAAGTGTTGATTTTTGTGATTCCTACTTGATGCGTATTGTGAGGGAGACTGGAGTGACTGTTGTGTCAATCGAGTACCGTCTAGCGCCAGAGAACCCCATCCCAGCAGCCCTGGAGGATTGTGAAGCTGCCACTCAGTAAGCCATACAACTATTATACTTCATCAAAAGGTGGCTTACACAGCATTTACTTCTCTAAGATCTTTTAATCTTTTACTTCTGCATCAACTGTTTGTTTGTTGGGGTAGTTTAATGTCCAGCCAACCCTTCATGGTTCTTTCCAGACTGCACAAGGTAGTGCTTTTCAGCGAGTTTCATGCCACATTGGCAGTCAAGTGCACATCCAATATATATGTAGCTCATAAATTTTATATTTCATTAGATTATAAAGACTTACTTGCCTAAAACTGTTCATTTATTACATGCTTTCCTTTTACAGGTATTTCTTTGCTAATGCTCAGAGTTTTGGTGTGGACCCAAAAAGGATCGGAGTTGGAGGCGATAGTGCAGGAGGAAACATGGCTGCTGTTCTGTCTCTAAGAAACAGGGACCGAGCAGATGGGGCACAGTTTGCCTACCAGGTCCTCATCTACCCCTGGGTACAGGTAAATGTCCAACCAGTTTGTGTCTTTATTACAGCAGAGATTAATGGGGTACATCCAAGATTCTTAGCATCTCAATTGGGCAAACTTTATCAAATTTAATTTAATCTTTGGCCTCTGATATGATATTGCAATTTTCTTCAATAGGTCACTTTTCACACAAATCTAATTAACAAAAATTAACTTTAATGGAGTAAATCAATTAAATTTCAAATTTTTGTTTATCACACTGCATCCCCAAAACTGAAGTGGTGGTAAAATTGTTGAGATTTAAAGGGATTACATTAGACTTTTCCTTGTTATACCAGATATGTTATAATAAGGGAAATATCTGCCTCTTCATCACATATTTACTGCTATCATTTTACTCTTGTCATTCAGGCTGTTGATTTCAAACTCCCATCCTACATTGAGAATGATATTTACACCCCTCCATATATGAAACGGTTTGGAATGGCTCTCTATACTTTAGCGTACCTTGGTATTGACCGAAATAATGCAGAAAAACTCACGAAGAACCAACACATATCTAAGTCTACATTAGTGCAGTACCAGAATTTCCTTGATATGAACAAAATGGATGAAGACCTAAAGCAAGCCACAGGGAATCAGTATAAGTTACAGCATACATTGGAAAGTCCTGAACCTCTAGACATGGACCTTGCAGAATCAATGAAGCCACTCATCACTGATCCTGACAACTTTCCGCTCATGGCAGAAAGTGTTGCCAATGTGCCGCCTGCTCTTGTCATGACAGTGGGGCTGGACCCACTGAGGGACGAGGGTCTGCTTTACTTACAAAGGCTGCGATTGGCTGGGGTGGAGACAGAACACTACCATGATGACATCTGTTGGCATAGTGCACTCAGCTTCAGTGATGGACCACTCAAATTTGAGTGTGGTGACCGCATGGTGTTTAGTATGGTCAAGTATATTGCACAATACTCTAACAGAACTGGTTGATTGATATAAAATTAAAATTAGAATTACAACCTTGTTGTAACTGAGGTTTGCTCTTGGATTGATGCATTATCTCAGGATGCCACCTTGTCACCTGCCTGTATTTGATATACAATGTATCAGATTGTGTGATATTATACACAGAATTAAGCTACAAACAGAATTCATTTGGTGTAAAATAACTAAAATTGACTTGACAACAATGCGGCTTTGTCTGCTTTTCTCAATGATTTCAAATATGGAATCACTTCTGGGCAGAATATGTTGATCAGTGTTTACTTTGGTCTGCCAATAAACATGTTTTCACGTGCTGCCATTTGACTTGAGTCTTTGATATATATTTTAATCTGTAGGTCATCCTACTGGCCACATCCTTTTAACTTTGAAAAGGCCATAATTTAATGCCAGGGTAATCATGATGATTTCACATTTTCCAACATAAAATATTCCTCTTGCAACACTATCAAAAAGTGTGTCTGTTTCCCTTGGAAAAGGGGGGGGGGGGGAAGGCGGGGGGAAGAGAAAACCTGTCTCGTTACTATCCCCTTGTCAGTCGCTCCAACAGGTAGGAGCTCTAACATACCTCACTAAAAATTCCTGTATGATGCTACATAGAGATGGGTCAGCATCACTCAACCTAAATCTACTGACACGCACAAAGTATACTGTTATTCCCTGTTTTACTATCACTGAGTATCACTCAATCATAAAAAACAGTTTAGCGATGAAGCATATTGACCTATTAAACTTATCTTGCACTCAGATATTACTTGGTTGACTTTAACCTAGAAAAAGATTATTTTGGCATCCAAAAGTATTGTATCTAAACAGCCGAAGAGGTACAAGTGTGTCTTCCTGTTATCTAAATTAAATGTATCGGGCACCAAAATGGGGCACAATTCAAATCTGCCAACAGTATTGTTCTCTAAAGCCCGGCTCCACTGCGCGACTCATCTCAACTCGATTGTCGTAGCTAACAGAGGCGCCGGGAGGTACGACTGTCTGGTTGTAGATAAAATCTACCCCTATGCCACAGGATACGACCCGATGGTCGTAGCTTGTAGGCTATGTTATATATAGACATATCTACTTCACACCCCCCTAAGACCCGACAGTCCAGTCTTACATCTTCAACATCTCAAGATCTACGACCCGACGATCCAGTCCTAGCAAACTGCTAAGACTCCAGTCGTAGCCCCGGCTCCACTAAAGGACTGAGTCCAACCCAACTCAACTCAACTCGATCGTCGGGCAGTGGAGCCGGGGCTTAAGATAAACCGCAATTCTGCCTACCACAGATAGCTCATTTATAGTATTTTGAGCATCTGCAGGTTAATTTTGACCAATTGTTTCGACAAATCCCCTGAAAAAAAACTATAGAAAATTAGTGTATTACTGTGATATTTCCACCTATAATGAATAGATTTTTAAACAACTTGGAAAACATGTAATAAATGTATATGGATACACATTTAAAAAATAATGATCTCTAAGTTTTCTTCATGTCAAACTAGAAATAATGACGATGATTAATGAAAGTTCCTGTCCAATAGCCTTATAATTGGTCAACATATTACCCAGCATGCACCCTGATAAAGACTAATCTGCGGGTAAAAATCAAGAAATCAAGAAATTGGCTATCCATGGTAGGGTGAATATGAGAAGATAGAGACCATATCCCTACACATTTACCGAGGTAGGTGTTCTTTAATGTGCAGGGTCCTATAGGCAGGGCATTACACACATCAGCCGGTGGCACAAGGCCTTTGATGTCGTTGTCACAGGAGGGAAACACAGTGGTGCAGCACCCCAGCCGGGGGTTGAACACCAGACGCCCGCAAGTGAGACGACCACGCTAACCACTCCACCCCCACGCAGCCCCTTTCTTTTTAGTCTTATTGAATTGAGACAACGTGTAAATGACAAGAAGACCTACCTTTCGGCGTAGAACTTGCTTCTTTCGTTCATCCTTTTCATCTAGATGATAGAAAACAAATAGCATAAATATAAACAATATTCACTTCTTATTTGCTTTGACAATCTATATCTTATGCTCTCTCAACTCCATGTTCAAGCTTATTATCATGCTCTAGTGAATGGACGTTGAAGCCTATTGTACAACAGTTACAGTGTGCATTTTGATCACGATCGTTGACATATAATAAGTTGCTTTGACAACTGGAAGTAGAACATGCTTTATCACAGATATGTTGTATAGCATGAACATAATGCTTAGATGGTACATAATGCTTTAACGGTACATAATGATGGGCAGTAGAATGTATTCCATTACACTCATGGTGCACAGTAAATACATAATTCTCCAACGACTGGCAGTAGAGCATTATTCTATAAAACTTACAGTGTATAGCTGGTACGTAATGCTCTAACGACTGGCAGTAGAGCATTATTCTATAAAACTTACAGTGTATAGCTGGTATGTAATGCTCTAACGACTGGCAGTAGAACGTTATTCTATAAAACTTACAGTGTATAGCCGGTACGTAATGCTCTAACGACTGTCAGTAGAACGTTATTCTATAAAACTTACAGTGTATAGCCGGTACGTAATGCTCTAACAACTGTCAGTATAGTGTTATTCTATAAAACTTACAGTGTATAGCCGGTACGTAATGCTCTAACGACTGACAGTAGAGTGTTATTCTATCAAACTTACAGTGTATAGCTGGTACATAATGCTCTAACGACTGACAGTAGAGTGTTATTCTATAAAACTTACAGTGTATAGCTGGTACGTAATGCTCTAACGACTGGCAGTAGTGCGTTATTCTATCAAACTTACAGTGTATAGCAGGTACGTAATGCTCTAGCGACTGGCAGTAGAGCGTTATTCTATCAAACTTACAGTGTATAGCTGGTACGTAATGCTCTAACAACTGGCAGTAGAGCGTTATTCTATAAAACTTACAGTGTATAGCTGGTACGTAATGCTCTAACAACTGGCAGTAGAGCATTATTCTATAAAACTTACAGTGTAAAGTTGGTGCGTAATGCTCTAACAACTGGCAGTAGAGTGTTATTCTATCAAACTTACGGTGTAATGCAGGTACGTAATGCTCTAAAGACTGGATGTAGAGCGTTAGTCTATAAAACTTACAGTGTATAGCTGGTACGTAATGTTCTAACGACTGGCAGTAGAGTGTTATAGCTGACTCTGCGTCCCCATCTGCGTCTTTTTGCACCGCTTTGGAAGACATCTCAATCTAAACAACAGAAGAAACAGTCAGTATGATCTGTATGCTTAGATCAACGCTTATAATTATATCATCATACATGTGCCATTAGTATATATTCTCGTAATGCCCATTATTGAAAACCTTGCCATTTCTATAAGAACATTATACCATAATATGTAGACATGAATATAAATTGTATAGGTCCAATGAATATTGAGTACAAATTGTTTATTTATTTTCGGGAGTGGGTGGAAGAACAGCGATGCCGAACCCTTTTGTTGCCTAATAAAAATCAAGGAAGAAAATTATATATATACATATAGTACATACGTTCATAAACATACAAATGCAAGTAGTAATACGAAGCCTCACGAAGAAAATGTTGCTAAAGAGATCATAAAGTGTCGTCCCACAAATGAAGAAATGCAAATAAACAAAATAATGGTTGCTTGAAACGATTTGCCTTCCTATGTCTGGTAATCCATTTCTTTAGTCACTGGACACCCTCAGCCATCAGGTTGATACAAGTATACCTCGCACTTCGGGATATATTCTTCAGGTAATCATTGTGTATTATTCATTGTGTAAGATTCAGGGTATACCATTCAGTGTTTAGCATTAGGTGTGTAGCATTCAGCGTGTTCTATTCAGTGTAAAGTATTCAGTGAATATTAGAATATATTATTGAATTCGACAAGGTTAGAGAGCTTGCAAGTAGGATGCTACCGCGTGAAGTAAAGTGAAGTGGAGAAGAATTAATCAGTTTATTATTTATTGTATAGTATTCAGTGTATATCATTCAGTGTGTATTATTCAGTGTGTATTATTCAGTGTATAGAATTTAATCTGTATTTTTCAATGCGTATAATTCAGTGTATAACATTCAGCGTGTATTATTTAGTGTGTGTTATCCAGTATATAATAATTAGTGTTTATTATTCAGTGTGTATAATTCAATGTGTATTATTCAGAGTGTATTATTTATAGTATTAATACACTCTGAATAATACACACGGAATAGTACACATTGAATAATACTATTGAATAATACTATTATTCAATGTGTACTATTCCGTGTGTATTATTCAGAATGTAGTGTTCATTGGAGTGTAATATTAGAGGAAAAACCCAACTTACTGCTTTGGCTAGTGAAGAATTGGACGGGGCGTGATCCAGGTCCACGAAAGGATGGGAGAAGAATTCGTCAAACGACATGCGCCGGTCGGGGTCCCGCTGTAACAGACCGCGCAGTAAACTCCGCACCTTGTCTGAGACCTGCACTCCGTAGGGTAACTGAGGAAATACAATATGCTAAGTTACAGATAATCCAACATGCTTTGGGGTTGTGTTATATTCCATCAGCCTTTTGGTAATGATAAGTCACAACAATACAGGGGTGGATACAGGATTTTGGAAACGGAGGGGTCAGCATATATATGCTAAGTACTAAAATGTTGTGCATTCATGTGTGCACAAGCAAAGTTCTTTATCAAGTTTAAGTGTCCACTAAAGGGGGGAGGGTTAGGATCCCTGGACTCACCCCCGTATAAAAAGATGTTATATGGAGTAAGGACTGCAAATTTAATTGATTTTAGTACCGTACTTATATGAAAATGAAAAATGTTATGTTATGGTAAGGCTATAAGACCAATTCTTTACGTTACTTACCTCAATTTCTTTTGTATCCTTGATTTTAACTTCTAACTCCCGTAACGACTTGGACGCGAAAGGTGCCCGCCCAAACAGACATTCTATAATGAAGTAATTGTCGGTAAAATGGTAAATGTGAAGCAATCAGAAATGTGAATTCTTTTTGTTTCTGGGAGTGCCAGGTTTTATTTTGCACTGTAATAAATATCACAAGCATAATTATATGTTGCACCTTCACAAAATTCATATTCATATTTTTCCATCTAGAACTATTTAAAAGGTGAATTAAGTCACGCTACCTCCAATAGCAATGTAAACGAGCATTTACCCAGACGTGAATATTTCCTTCTTTTTATCACCCGCAAGGCCGAGGAGCGGTGCGTATTGTGGCCAGGGCATACTGACAGGCCATAAGTACCGCTCGTCGTTTTAATGTTTGTTATGGATTGAAAGATTATTTTGCATTTTGTTTGGGTGATAAGATAAAGAAGAATCTTCAGAGGCGTCCTCGGGTGTCTGTACGACCCATGGGATTTATACGACCCTCAGGCTTCGCCCTCGGGTATTGACAATACCCCCTTGGTCATACAGACACCCTCGGACGCCCCCCACGGTTCTCAGGCCCGTAGCCAGTTTTTCTCAGAAGGGGATTCGTTTTTTGAGTGTTAGGGCTCAAAATATTCTCGTGGATGGGTAGGGGCATCCTTCTCAGAAATATCAAAATGTTCATTCCCCTTGTGATTCTAAAATTAAACATACCCTTGGATTTTGTAATTCTATTCCCAAATACAAGTCTTTAGCATATATATAACATTTTATCATCCATTGAGAATATTTGTTCCATTGAGAATATTTGTTTATGAAATGTGTTTTAATATGATTTCACCTAATTCAGAGAAGCCGCAATATATATTATGATCCTGAAAAATACAAAAATTTGTGAAACAGCCTTTCCGGATCTTGAGCGGGAGACCTTTCTGGATTTTATGCAGATAAATAGAATAGAAATAGAATTACATATTATGTTCCTTCTGATATTAAAAAGAGCTTTTAGCAAGTGCAAGCTGTTGCCTGAACACAAATATAAGGTTTTTTCTTAAAATTCTTGACTTACGTAAAATTAATGATACACAAAAAAATCGAGAAATCGAGAAAAAGCAGGTGAAATTGCATTCCTGCTAATTATTCACAATAGAATAACCACTTGATTCGGGTTTTGGATGTTTTTATCCATGACAGAATTTCTAAAACGAGTGGGAGGTGTGTGAAAACTGGAGAACCGCTGGTTTAACCGAGGATGCTGACCGTAGAGGATGACCCCAGTGGACCAGAGGTCAGCCTTCTCGTTGTACTGTCGGTGGATCACGATCTCGGGCGCCATGTAGAGCGGTGACCCCCGCAGGTGGGCAGCGTCCGTGTCCCCGATCAGGTAGTGCGCGAAGCCGAAGTCTGAGGGCAGATTATACAGACATGTGCATGGGGCGGATCCAGAGTCAGTGCTCTAGGGGGGGCAAACCCTGATTCCCTTTATTAAAATGAAAATTAAAAACACCAATTTTACACAATATCTTCTACTTTTAAGATCCCAAAACGTTCTCCCTTGGGTCTAGGAGGGGGCAATTGCCCTCTTTGCCCCCCCCCCCCCCCCCCCCGATCCACTACTGATTATACTGTCAGTCATCGTGTTGTGAACTTCCAAGAAATTTACTCAATAAAATTAGGAAATAACGCCAAAGATATAATATTATTGCTGTCGGTACATCATTAAAATCAGCATTTCATATTATACTGTCGTCGAGTTGGATGTTCATCTACACTTCACAATCATTATAATCTGTAAGTTGTTAAGGAATACTGAGAAATCTGCTCAAAAGTGTTGAAACATAAGTCTGTGGGTAGTTCACGTTAACTTAAAGATATTGAGAAATACCAAAAATTTACTGAAGAGTCGAGACTTACAAAGAACTGTTCAAATGATCTCTTGAAAGCAAACTTAAATTTCTCTTTTTAGTAAGAAAATATTCGGTCTTTTCGCTGACTCCTTCAGAACTTTTCCAAATAACGAGCAACTCAGGAGATAATTTGTGGCGGAAAGAATTGTTTCTCATTGCAGAGGACATTGTCTTAACAATTATATTGTTATGGGTGGATGTTGTTTAACAGTTCCTCAATCCTCCAAGAAGATATTCCCTGCATACATACCTCTTTTTCAAAGCACATTTCATAAGGTTTATTACACTAACCTCCAACCTTGATGACGGGATTGGAGGGCGTCGTCAGGAGAATGTTCTGTGGTTTGAGGTCCATGTGGGACACGTTCTGAGACCGCATGTACTGCAGCGCCAGGCCTGGGAAAAAGGACGGGAAAACTTAAATGTTTATTCAGAATATATGTAAGACGTGGCAAAGTGTATTTTTGTCCAGTGTCAATTCAGCAGAAAGTGTTGCATACGTGTTACATGGTGATAGGTAATCTCACGAAATCTTATTCTCACGTTCAAAAAAATCTAAAATCTTTGATATTGCTGATGAATGATCTTTTTCATAACGTTTGCAACAATGTGTGGCTTAACTTACTGTTCTATGCACCATTTGACACGGTATGTGAACTCACCTAGTTGTTGTATAAACCGTTTGACGGCCAACTCGGGCATGGTGCACCCACCTAGTTGTTGTATAAACCGTTTGACGACCAACTCTGGCATGGTGAACTCACCTAGTTGTTGTATAAACCGTTTGACAGCCAACTCTGGCATGGTGAACTCACCTAGTTGTTGTATAAACCGTTTGACGGCCAACTCTGGCATGGTGCGCTGGGCCTTGATGAACTTGGAGAGGTCGCCCCCGCTGCAGTACTCCATGATCAGGTAGATGTAGTGATGGTCCCACTAAAAACATTACAGCAGGTATTACTTCATTTATTAGAGTAAAACTCTAGGGGCAGGCCCATTGATGGACCAAGTTATTAGTTCTGTATCTATTACAACTGGTCTCAAAATAGACTTCAGTGTATGAATGAAAATTAGAAATGAATAGTATGAAAACAAATTAAACATTTAAAATTAAATTCCTACCTTTTGTGCAAAATACCAGCGGTCATCAACATGTTTGAAGTGGCAATTTGAAGTTATTTTTAAACAAAATCATGAATCTATATTAAAAACCGTCAGGCTAAGTATGAGAACGGGGCCCTTGATTCGAGTAAAGGCACCGTAATTTCTGTTGTTAAAGGCAACCAAGATCACTGCAAGTCATTTCCACCCCTGTAAAACACATTCAATTTAGTAGATACGCATCGAGGGTGGCTGGGGTGGTCTCTTATTTTTGAAAATGTGTGTATGTGCCTGATTACGACCATGACCAACGGGCATACCATTTATCAACAGTGTTGGATATAAGACTTAAGATCTAAGGGCCAGTCGAGCCCTTAAATTTGGAAACCTAGGAACCCACACTCAGCCCTTAAAACACATTGGTATGTTCCTCCTTTTTAAATATATATTTTTTTCACTAACTTCTACAAAAGAAAATATCATGAATTGAAAACCATGTATACACTCTATTCAATCAGTTTACAGACCTTTGTTTCTGAAAATTAAAACAGTTATAATTGTTTATTTTTATACCTAAAATCTATCATCATGAATTATGATTTTCTAGGGGCCAGTTGGGCACCTAGGTCAGAAAATCTTGGGTTCTAACCTGGTTTTTAAGGGCCTCGGGCCCTCCGGCCCCTGGTTATGTCCATCCCCTGATCAGTGCAAACCTGTTCCCTCCACTCCCCCCACACCCCCCAAACACAAACCCCCACCCACCTGGAAGTCCTTGAGCTGCACGATGTTCTCGTGGTTGAGGCGCTTTAGGAGCTCGATCTCCGTCAACAGGTTCTCCGTGGACACTTTGTTGAGCGTCGTCTTGTCAACACACTTCACGGCCACCACCTCCCGCTTACCGCCCTGAGGGGGAAACACACCGGGAAGAGTAGTTTAGTTAGTTCTCCCTATCGCAGTTAGCTGATTTATAGTATTTTAAGCACCTGCAGGCTCATTTTGATCAATTTTGTAGACACTGACAAAAACCCTGGAAAACTATAGAAAATTAATGAATAATTGTGATATTTACACCTATGATAAATGAATGTTCAACAACTTGGAAAATATGTAATGTATAGTTCTTCATGTCAAGCTAGAAATTGTGACATGATTGATGAAAATTCCTATGTTAAAGCCTATTTATTTGTCAACATATTACCCAGCATGCACCCTGACCAAGGCTAACCTGCAGGTGAAAGTCAAGAAATTGTCTATCTGTGGTAGGGTGAATTCTCTCTATGTGGAGAGCGGATTCACATCATTTTAAGCACCTGTATGTTAATTTGGACTGTTGTTCTTCTGAGTTTTTATCAGTCAATTATTTAATATGAAAGTCAAGAAATTGTCTGTCTGTGGTAGGGTGAATTCTCTCTATGTGGAGAGCGGATTCACATCATTTTATGCACCTGTATGTTAATTTGGACTGTTGTACTTCTGAGTTTTTATCTGTCAATTATTTAATATTATAATAATTGAAAAAAAAAAGGTTAGAAGTTCATCTGAATAACATACGAGGATATACGAGGATAAGGGGGCGTGGCATTTTCTGACATCATCACAAGAAATATATAGATAGTTTTGGTAATTGTTATTAGAATTGTAGTGAAGAATGTGACATTTAGCATACTTTAAAGCCGTAGTATCGTCTGTGTGTTTCTAACATTAGGCCTAGCAACATCACACTGGAAAACTCACCTTTCTATAAGCCTTGTACACCGTAGCATAAGTCCCACTCCCAAGTTTCTCAATGAGTACAAAATCCTTCAGCTTAGGCGTGGGGGCGGTGCCCACCGCTGCTGCCATATCTGGGGTTGGTTCTGTCTCGAAGAATGACTGTCTCTGAACTCCAGCTAACGTCTATGGCAATGGCAGGAAAAATGGTGTTTGGTGGCTGAAATTTAATGCGGTACTTCTGAGTAGATCTACTTGAAGATCGTAAACGTAATCTCCGATCACAATGACATGCCTATAGATCTACGATAGTATTATGGATATAATGTGGATGCTGAATGTTCTCAAAGATTGGGTTGCTCTAATTCTTCAAGACTTGATCATCTATAGATCTACTATCATGATCATCTTAGATATATTATTGTCATTAGCAGCAATGTTAACAGGTAACAAGTAAATCTACCTATGTATATAATTATCATAATTATCACGTTTTCTATCAATACCATATGGGTCTTGCTAAATTATAGAGTAAATTGAAAATATTCATAAGGATCTAGTTGTTTCATAGAATCGTCTAGCTGACCATTGCCTCAATACTTGATCTGATGTGAGCAAAAAAGTATGTCATTCTTCAGAATGAATATGACTGCTTATTCTGACATGTCATAACTTATCTCATAACTTTTGCTACATACTAAACAAATAGGCTATTGTGCCCCGTTCTCATGTCATATGACACATGAAATGACTCACATGATTGAGAAAACAGCCAATATTTCAATGCGTAAGTGCACCTCTTGCCTCATCGGAAGCCATGTTGTCTTTTCTGGTGTCTCCGCTTTTCGAGAGATGGCGCCACGTGAATTCGATTTATTTGAAGTGCTTGAGCAGGAACTTCACTTTCATACAACGAGAGCATGATTACAGCCTATTTATAACTCATAAATAGTCTTAAGTAGTTAAAATTCACGATTCTCACGGTCCGTAATGGCCGATTCCGCACTTCCTTTTTGTCAACATGAGGCATTTACCCCAATTATCGACCCTTATTTACTATTTTAATAGTCTTTCGAAATTACATGATTTCATTCATAATTATTTTACCAAAACGTCTTAAACTTTGACATATTATAGATGTAATATCTCTGAACCCATCTCAAAAGATTATAGTTAAAAAAAGTGAATATTTTATTAGAAGTGTTAGATGCTGTTACATTAGATTATAGAGGAAAACTTCGCCGGGGAAGCTAGTCTAAACATCTGTCAAAATATCACTTTCTACACACAAAGTGCATGAAAATTATCTCCAATTGCAAAGAAGTTCATAAATAATGTATTAAAGAACAGAAATTGAAATTATTTTCATCTAAAAATTAGATTTAGCAAGAAATATGATGCGATAATTGGGGCAGGTCCACAATTCGGAAGTAGAATGACGTTGCGTGGACCAAGAGAATGATCATGCATTTGTTAGATCTACTCTTTTGTGCTTTATTTCATTTTGGAAAATGATAAGACACAGCTGGTGAGATATGCCACAGCCTATTTATAATTCATAAATAGTCTTAAGTAGTTAAAATTCACGATGATCATGCATTTGTTACTCTTTTGTGCTTTATTTCATTTTGGAAAATGATAAGACACAGCTGGTGAGATATGCCACACCCAATCCCCGTAAACCCAAATCGAACTCACCATGACTCATTAATTTTTTTACCGCTAGGTGGCAGCACCGTCTCCAAACTCACTGAACTTGTTACCGGCGAGCACATTATTATTTCACAACGTGCTTCCCAGAACCAGTGCAGAGTAAACAAAAAATTTCAGAGAGAAGAGACAAGACTTCCCTCTGGCATTTCCCACCGAACCACGACCCGTACAACACCAATATTCACCCAAACTCCACCATGCCGGCTAAGGATATCGTGGACGCGAAGATCGCCGGGAAGAAGGTGATGGTGTTCTCCAAGACCTACTGCCCGTTCTGTACGAAGGCCAAGGCCGAGTTCAACAAGTTGCTGAAGAGTGGGGATCTGAAGGCGGAGGATTATGAAGTGATGGAGATGGAGAACCGGTCCGACTGTGACGAGATTCAGGACTACCTCAAGAAGATCACCGGCGGCCGATCGGTGAGTGGCCGGGGGCAAAGGGAGGCGGGTCCAGGCAGGGTTGGAAATTAACGTCAGTCCGTTAGCCCCAGGCTGACATTTTCTGGTCAGGGCTGACAAGTTTGGGCAAAAGCATCAAATTATTAGCCCGGATGGCTGACAGATTTTTTTTTTTTTTTTTTTGGGGGGGGGGGGGGGGAGAGACTTTTTTTTCTATTTTTTAAATTTCGATGTAACTCAATACTTCTTCTAATCATCATATAAAGTCTACTGGAGGATATTAAATTTAGAAACCATGATGAGAAATGAATTACTAGCATCTCTGTTTGGTAGAATTCAGAAAAATAAGTTAGTTGCAATGAGGGGCCATCCATAAATGATGTCACACTTTTTTAGGGTATTTTTAGGACCCACCCACCCCCCTGTCACACTAAATTCTCTAATCTAAACATGAAAATAAGGCCCCTTTTCAGGCAGTGTCACACTGTTCAACCCACCCGCCCACCCCCTTGTGCGTGACATCATTTATGGACGGCCCCTTATGTAAGTTTTTAATGATACAAATGTCGGGCTGACAATTTTCGATCAGGGCTGACAGATTTTCATGAATGTCAGCCCGGATGGCTGACGTCCAAAAAAGTTCATTTCTAACACTGCCAGGGGGTCATGACCCCCCCCCCTACACACACACACACACACACACACATACACACACACACACACACACACACACACACACACACTTTTTTCTTTTTAAACTACAAAAAGAGGGGGGGAAATGCCACACACAGGTGCGCGAAGAATGAATCATTGATTGGATGCCGGTTTAGTACTTAGCCTTTATGATGACAACCCCCCCCCCCCCCCCCTCCCCTTTCTGAAATTGTTGGGGGGGGGGGGGGTTCTGAGCCTGAGGATGTGGAATGACTGAGATAAGGATGTAGACCAATATATAGATCTAAATTCAATATGATGCTGGAGATTTGATAGTAGATCTAGACCCTCTAACTAGATCTAGGCAGAAAATAACACTCCACTCATCACCGTGCCTCTCATTTGGAGTCAGACAAATGCACCCTACTTATTTGAAAATTGTTGACATAGAATAGATGTAACTTCAAATGAAAACCAACAGTTTGTATAGACTATCTTATATCTGTATTTTATAGCCTACTGTTTAAAAAAAAAAACGTTTTTGATAATGCACATGAATGTATGAGTTGATAAAAAACATTAAAATACAACAAACGTTGAATGTACTTGCGCCACTGCCTGTCAAATCCCTAATCTACCCATTGCCATGGTAACAGTGTCAGTGTGGTTGTGCAACATCTGAAATCGGGATGGGTCAGCAGAATGTGAGCAACAGGATACGTTTTCATTTCTCTACTTGCATTCAGCCCATTGTTTTCATATTAGTTCTATGATGTTCTCATTTAATAAGAGATGTATTATTCTTAAGTTTAGGTGGATCAATTTCAACTTGAATAATTAAAATGATTGAATTGAGGCTGTATTCCACATACCGAAAGTGTCCGCTGCCGATATTGACCCTTGCCATGGTAACGTTCCATACCGGCGGCCCGTACTTTCGCCGCATTTTAAGTCGCCGAAAGTACAAAATTGGCGGCCCGTACAAAATCGGCAGGAAAAATTTATAGCCAGGACCGCCGATATTACATCAGCAGTAGCGAAAATGTATCGCCGTAAAATCGGCAACGCACTTTTGGTATATGGAATACGGCCTTAAATTGAAAATAATAAGATAATTCTAGTCTAATGACTTGTGATTCAAAAACCTTGGTTTCTCTTTTCTGAGAATTCAGCTCCATTGAACTTGTTCTGGGTATTATGTCCTATTGAGTTTGGCTTCTCAAATGATAATTCTAGGAAAACTGCAATCTGCACTTTCTCGTGCTAAACGTCAAAAGGGCTTTTTTTTTTAATCTAGTGAGGATTCCGTCCCCCATAATCCTACCCTCTCACGGACTGGTTAATCAGAATAATCATTGCTAGGTAGACCAAAATTATCGGATTTTGTTGCCCAATGTTACTGATAAATAATAAAATAGTGAAATGAGGTCAAAATCAAAGCTAAGTAAGACTCAACCTTTCTCCCTTTTTTCCCATCGGTGATTGCGTATTGGCACTAGCCCTGATCCAAAGTGTACCTGACGAGAGGTCCTATTTACCATAGAACTGTATGTAGCGTTATAGTTCTATGTGTTTACTCAGTGTAGGTAAACACAACCAATGAACACATCAGAAAACATTAACCTGAATCACCGGTGGCCTCCAGGTCGATTCATGAAAAATGCACTATTCTCAGGCAGGGTTATTTGCACTACCCGGAATGCACCTGTACGTGAAACTACATCAATTCCCCCAACTACGTATGGCTATTTTCTTGGGCCGTGTACAATTACATGGTTTAGGCCCAAAACAATAATGATGCGATCAGGTGTCATGCCTCTTAAAAAAAAGGTCGGTAGATCGGGATTTTTTTTTCTTTCTAAACTGCAAAGCTAGTCTGTGTGTTCAGTTTAGCCACAGTATATAATGATTTTTCCCTATATTTTCTTCAAAGAAAAAATATAGGGTCTGGGATAAAAAAATTAAAAAAAAAGGTCCCGTCGGGAAACCTGAACACAACTTTTTTTTTCTTTGGCCTTAGTATAACCCTAATGTACTGAGAGTTCCAAAGCACACCTAAACCCATTAACTGTACGAGACCGAACCCACAGGGAGCAGGGCTTATATAGCCGTAGGATCGATATAACCGGTAACTCTCAGTGGTAACGCGTGGTGAGGGGAATGACTCGGCAGAATTGGCCCAGGCCTGGATACATGAATCCACGTCCACCGAAGAACAGGGCTCTAGATGGGGGTCCCCATGTCGCATGTTGAATTTAAGAAATGGCTATGCCGCATGTCTCTTTGTTTTTAATACTCATGTCGATTTTAAAAACCCTCCCTGTCGCATATCGAATTTAAGAAATACCCTATGTGATGTCGTTTATTGGGAGGCGGGCCTTAGGCCGCCGACTTTCTCTACACTCTTTCTTGACCAGGTTGTCTCAATGCATCTCAATGGGGGTCAGAAAAGTTGTTACAATTATGTGACCAATTTTTCATTCCACTTTTCTCAATAATGCCAGCATTATAACCTTCAGGGTACCAACCACACAGGGAAAACAGGGAAAATGGCAAAAAAAAATCCCTGACAGGGAAAACACAGGGAATTTGGAAATTTTGCCCAAACACAGGGAAAACACAGGGAATTTCATTTGGCCAGGTTCTAAAATTCCTGATTCTCAAGATATTAAGGAATCGAGTTTTTGTTGTTGGGTTGTTCAATTTTTTTTTGCATGCAGAGGCTCTCAATTTTGAACTACTTGCTGGATATGAAACAGGGAAAAATTGCCGTGGGACAGGGAAATCTCAGGGAAAACACAGGGAATTTGAAAATGACGTTTCGGTTGGTACCCTGAACCTTCAAACTATATGTATTTCTATAGTTCTGTTTCTAGTATATGGTGGTTTGGTTCCAAAATTCTGAAATATTTGGTTGTTTTGTTGTAATTTTAGAGAGAATCCATAAGTTTTTTGTCACAAAATTGAAATAGGAATTTCCTATAGTAAAGGAAGTAGATCATCACTCTCCACGCACAGCAAATCTTTTTACCATAGGGATGCATGGAGATTGACAAAGAAGGTTTCAGTGTCAAATTCCTCACACTCTCCAGGCACATGTTTAGCATGTTTAAAATGGTAACTTGTTATAATGATTGCGCAATCATTGAAATTTCCTGTCACCGCCCGCCTCCTTCGGTACGACAGTCCCCAAAAATCTAGTTTTTTCTTCATGTCACCAAGCTCCATGTCGCATGTCAAATTTAAGAAATAGGCCTATCGATTTGATGGACTATTTGTGAACGCTCACAGCTATAATCATTGACATGAAATGTCGCCGTTAGTACATCATGGGAAATGGAGCGTGAAGTGAAATAGAAATTGAAGCATCTTTAATAGGGAATCCTAATATCATTTATGGTTTGATCTATATTTATAATGGCCCACTACTGGCTGGATTTTGACTATTTGATCGTCTCATTGCCCTGTCTTCTCTCTTTTTTTTGTCCCTTTTCCTAATGATAATGTGTATGTACATATGGGATTATATGTAAAAGAAAAAAACAGAAGGAAACTAAGTTAACTAGGAAGTGTTCCTGCATTCCATTCATCAGTATCATTATTTTGGTGATGTTTTATACAGTCCTATAGATCTTGTCGAGAAATATTATATTTGTAATAGACAATGTCGACCGAGAACCATATCAGGGAAATCTGAAATTCAAATAAGCTGAACCCTGAGTACCGGGAAGACGTCTAGACGCTATATAAATATACAGGTTTCCCACAACGGAAACGCCACTGGGAGTAAAGCCTGTATTCCACATACCTATTTTGATGTTTTCGATTTTGTATTTCTTTGATTATTTCCGAAGATATTGCATGGTACCGTACATCCTAGATATCATTTAAAACAGAATTATAAAATCTTTCTAACAATATGAAATATGTGTATAGTTGGCCTTTATTTCCCATACCGATTTAGAAAATCGGCGGCAAAATCGGCATGTGTAATATGGGTTTAAGGTGCCTGAGTTTATCTACCGCCGCTACTCGTGGACCAATCTGTGGTGCTCAGCCCAATCTCGGGTACAATGTTCACCGCATCACCTCCCCTCCCCCTCCGCCTTTATCAGGCCGTCCTAAAAAAAAATTCTGTTTCCGGTGGACCGGCCGGGTGAGTATTTTATGGCCGGGTGGGACACTTTTTTTTTCATTTTTCAAAAAAAAAAAAAAATTTGGAAAGTTTTATGTTATAGCCTTACCAAGCCCCAAAAAAGAAATTAAAAAAAAAAGAATTTGCGGCCGCCCGGGTCACCTTTTTAAACCCCACCCGCTGGACCGGAAACAGATTTTTTTTAAGGATGGCCTCACCCGTATCACAATGTGGGAGTTTGTCTGAATCTGATGCAGAGAACGAGACTAGAGGCAGCTACCTCAAATAAACTTTTGTTTTTTGAATATGAATATCCCCCTCTTCCCCCCCCCCCCCCCCCCCCAACCACCACAAATTGGAAAAAAATGAAGTTCAATAAATATGACTCAAGGGAAAGGAAATGTAATATATCTAACCAAGAGATGTATTTTAGCTGCTAGATATTGTTGTAGAGGGGGTCTGGTGTGAATTCGGAATGTTCAATAATTCTAATTCTAGTTGAGTAAGTAAAGTTATTTGAATACGCTAAATAAACAATTTGATAAAACTAACCAATCTTATCTGGCCCATGTTATCCGAACGCAGATATTTCGTTGAGCCGTATCTGTTTGATCTGAGGGCCTGGATCAGTTAGGTCTGTAGGCTGCCCAGAAACAAACAAAAATCCACCCGAGTAGCCTTTATGCATGATCGTTCAGAGTGTACACATTTACCTGTTTAAATAAAGTTTTATTTCCACCTCAACTGCACCCCCAAACACACACCACGGTGTTGGACGTCAACAACATCCAATCAATAAGAACGAACAGAACATGCAGTACGTGCTGCTGAGTCAGATATTCTGGCGCTCAGGTCAGGACAATGTATATCCAGCAGCTAAATTGACATCTTGCGCAATTTACAACAAATACAAGTTGTATGTTTTTAGCAAATAACAACCTTCACTAGATGTGAACTTCGCCACACACTATACTTTAAGTTAAGGGAACAAAGAAATGATTCGGTTAATCTAAATTAAAAGAGGGGCGGAGTTGTCTAGTGCTTAGCGTTTTGTTGGGCCGGGGTTTTCCCTTGGTGCTGACTGTTAGATCACCTGACCTTGCTATTGTTCTCACCCCTATAGATACGGTCATACAGTACTCGTTACAAAAACACAAACGTAAGTTGGTGTTGATATAGATCTAAAATTGCTGCATACACATAAGTCCAACAACCATCATCATTTAATCTAATTGACTTTTTCATTCTTTCATGAGAAAGAAGGGGTGGGTTGACACATCGCTTACTCATCTTTTCCCCAAACATACATTGTGACCCACACCTTTCTGTAGTAAATACATTAAACTTGCTAAATATAGTGGTGCCCCATGAATAGTCCATGAGTAAGATGTATTCCAGAATTAGCGGAGATTCCCAATCGTGTCAGCATATTTCCATACCAAAATTGACATCAGGAGTAAAGCCCTATCCCCACTAGGCTATTTTTACACAGTTGGCTGACTAATCAACTATAAAATTGGCTGATTTTAGGGGTAGAATCAGCTGACTCAAGCATCAACTTGTATGAGCAGCTTGTGCTTGTTCTCACTGATTCATGTTTGTTGGACTATTGTGTAACTGTCCTTACCCTTGCAGATTTCACGCGTGTTTAACAGTTGAAACTTTATTGACACTGTACAGCATTCAAAACTAACCTCTGCCATTCAACCAATGGCAAAATATTCTTAGGAAAATCAGTGTCCCAAATTAAGGGTGCACCCTTGATACATAATGCAGGTGCCGTTGCATGGATTTTAAAATACCTGATATGCATAGCTCTCTTTCTGAGCATCAGAGTAAAGGCGCCGTATATAGGAGAGAATGCATGAAATATGAGGCAGCCGCACACATTTTAGAACCATGAAAAATTGAGGAAATATTGAGCGACCGTGAAATTGGGGTGCGGACCCTGTTTTATAGTTTTTACATGGACAAAAACTGTATCAGTTATTTTATACTCCGGTATATACATTAATGGTGACTTTATCCGACCTTAATACTATTTATTTCCACTTGCAGGTGCCGCGTGTGTTCATCAAGGGGAAGTGTATCGGCGGTGGGGACGAGACGGCCGCCCTGGCCAGCTCCGGACAGCTGGTGGCCAAGATCCAATGAGACGGACATTTAGACAAAATGTATAGCAACATACCCCATCGTGAACTGATGACATGATATAATAACGGACTCCATAGTAACATACCCCAATGTGAACTGATGGCATGATATAATAACGGACTCCATAGCAACATACCCCATCGTGAACTGATGGCATGATATAATAACGGACTCCATAGCAACATACCCCAACGTGAACTGATGACATGATATAATAACGGACTCCATATTAACATACCCCAACGTGAACTGATGGCATGATATAATAACGGACTCCATAGCAACATACCCCAACGTGAACTGATGACATGATATAATAACGGACTCCATAGTAACATACCCCAACGTGAACTGATGGCATAATATAATAACGGACTCTATAGCAACATACCCTATCGTGAACTGATGACACAATATAATTTATAATAACAGACTCTATAGCAACATAGCCCATCGTGAACTGATCACAATGAATAACGTGTACACATCTTTACCGCTGTGAGCTATCTACGGACCCAAACGTGTGGCCAGTTGTAACTTTAAGTTTCAGTCGACGTGAACTATGATGAATTGTAAGAGTTTAAGAGGAATCATGTGCGGCATTGTACTCCATTACTCATACATTGTTCATGATCTCTCCTAACAACCATACTGTGATTTGTGTTTTAGATTAAACAAATTTACCAACAAATTATGATAGTAATGAAGGTTTGAATAACCTTTACTCTGTTACTTACTTTTGAAAATGAGAAAATATTGAGATGTTTCAAGGTCTACTTCCCAACGAAGTAAAAACCCTTGTCGTAATGTTTGACAAAAAAAGTGACTTAAAACTACTGATATAATAAAATTTCGAAAATATTTTGGGACATCTATGCAGCGTTAAACCTCAGTCAAGGCCTTAGTAACTATCTAGTCGCAAGGCGTTGTGATACTCGAACCATTACAGGATACTCCAATAAAAACATGAAATGTAAATTCAAAGTTGTTGAAGTTTCCTTTTCCTCTTCTGAAAACCTTCAGATGTGGTACATCTCGCTAGGGATGGCGTTTTCCCGAAAAAAAATTAGGAATTTTTTTCCTGATCTCCATGCTGCTAGAGCCGTTAAGTTATGTCAAGCCAATGCCAACTACACAAGGGGAGTTGCGGGGGGGGGGTCCCATGTCGAGTTTTAAAAATTGCAAGTCATAGATAATGTCAAATACGTCAGTTTTACTTGTGCAGATTTACATTCTCTTTGTCACTAAAGCCTATGTCCCGTGTCGATTTTAAAAACCAGCTCTGTCACATGTCACTAAAGTACCACGTCCAATGTCGATTTTAAGAAACGCCCATGTTGCCCTGTCAAATTTAAAAAATGACTGTCTCGCCCTGTCAGCCCATGGCGCCCTGTCCATTTTAAGAAATGCCCGTGTCGCCCTGTCAAATTTGAGAAATGCCCGTGTCACCCTGTCAAATTTGAGAAATGCCTGTGTCACCTGTCAAATTTAAGAAATGCCCGTGTCGTCCTGTCAAATTTAAGAAATGCCCGTGCCCCTGTCAAATTAAGAAATGCCCGTGTCCCTGTCAAATTTAAAGCCAGGGTATCGTCCGTGTGGGGGACGTGATTTGCTCTGTTGTAACCCCACTTTACTGGCGCCAATCACGTCACAAAACACGTCGCCAGCCGCGACGTCGTTAAGCAAAGGGGTGGAGTCCCTAAGGTTAGAAACACACGGACGATACTCCAGCTTTAAGGAATGCCTGTGTCGCCCTGTCAAATTTAAGGAATGCCCGTGTCACCCTGTCAAATTTAAGAAATGCCCATGTCGCCCTGTCAAATTTAAGAAATGCCCGTGTCACCCTTTCAAATTTAGGGAATACCTTTGTCGGCCCGTCAATTTTAGGGTTCGACACCCACACAATTCCCTGTTCTGCCCGTATCCCCGGGCCCGTATCTCCACCTCGTGGGACAAACAGATTACGACATGCTGGCAACGTCGACCCTCTCAGTGTGTGTGTAGGGGGGGGGGGGTGTCCCGGCATTGCCATAACAAGTTTGTCCCATAGAGTATAGACCCTGTCCAGACGTGGTCACATGATCACTCTTTGGTGATCAGCACATGATGTTAACGTGGATAGGAAATAAATTCATAATTCATAATTCTGAATGGTTATAATAATTGTTGATTGTCATTCATTGAATCAGTGTGAAGTAAATGGGGCTGGGGTATTTGTTTTAAAGTTATCAGAATCATGAACAATGATAAGAATAATTTGATCATTAATATGGCAGACAACCTCCCCCTTTCAAAAATTCCTGGATCCGCCCCTGAACAAGGTAGTGGTTGCTGGTAGTGTAGGAACTGTACCAACTTTGTTCAAAACTCTTAAGATTTGGAGCTGTGAATCAGCAATTTGGCTTAAAGGAGGGCTGTCAAATAATACAACTACCTTTTGTGAAAGCTGTAGATGTCGCTCATACTGATTTAAATGGTTAAAATTCAATCCATTTAAGTGAAATACATATAGTTGAAAAATCCTTCAGTATGCCGATTATCGAGTCAGATTATGACCAAGAAAGTTTTAAAAATGCTGTTTTGAAGGAGCTGTCCATGGGCTTCCTAAATAAGGGTGTGTGTGTGGGGGGGGGGGGGGGTCTGTTAGAATATGAGTAAACAAAAGAGGGGGGGGAGGCTGTTGTTTCAGTGGGTCACTACATTCAAAAATTGGCTGCCCCCCCCCCCTCCCCACTCCCCTATGGGTCTTGACCACTAAAATTGACATCACGGCACGGCCGTTTCTTAAAATTGACATGCGACATGGAGCCTTAACGACAAGATGGACAGTTTTAAAACCTTAGTGACATGTGACATGGACATTTCTTAAATTCGCCATGCGACAATGAGAAAAATAAGCGACAGAGACTTGCAAAAATGCCGTTTTTAAAATTCGACATGGGACATCGGGACGCCCCCCCCCCCCCCTCCATCTAGAGCCCCTCTCGTGGCCCTGTGGCCACGTGTTTGAACACGACCTGGAAGGACTGGGGACTCCCCAGAAAAGGGGGGATTATGACATTCTGAGGGGATTTAATTTGATACCAAAGTTCTGTGTGAGTGGATCTGTCCCGGCCCTCACTAAAGCCGACTACCTCCTCATGTATTACGTAGTACCCCCACTGAAGTCTGTTTCACGAGGTGGGGGTATTGATGGGGGGGGTCCCAGTGTGCATGACAAGTTTAAGAAATACATAATACAAATTAGGGGGGCACAAAGCAATATTGTTATCGACCCAATTCGCACATACTGTCGAGGGCCTTAGCCCGAGATTTAGGTGTGTACAGCCCCTTGGGGCAATAACCCTACAAGCATATCGTAAAAGACCATGTAGCTAATTATTCTTACATATCATTTGAAAGATATGTTAAAGATACATTTCTCATAGTATGTAACATGGCTTAATTCTACTCCTATTTCTAAATTCTACTTTCAATTCGTGAAATCAGGAGTATAGATGGAAAACCTGTTTATCTGATTATAAGTTCTTTCTGTTGGTTTTATTGTTTAACCACACAACTTTTTCTATTTTTTCGTCCCATTTTAGGAAGCGAAAACAATTCTTTTTTTTTCTAATTCCACTCCCTGAAAAGAAAACAACAAACGTTACTTTCTGTACAAAGTTTTATTCACACAGCAATGTTTCCTTACATGAAGGCGGTTCAAACAGGGCTCGCATTGCCAGTGGCCCGCTGTACAAAACCTATCGTTACAACACAAGGTAGCAAATTGACATCTCTCCTAGCAACTTTGCTCGTTATAACGCACATTTTGACCCTCAAAATAAACCTATTTCAGCGATGCCACTTTTACGTATAAATACGGATTTCCGTATTTTTAGCTTTGACAACTAGTTTTAAAAAGTGCCAAAATTTTAGAAGGAAACAATTTTTGTATTTAATTTTAGGTTACAAAAATTGAACATGAATAGGTACATTAATTATTTAGGCCTATACATAGATCTATGACTACCTTATGATTTTTTTCCCCGTATTGAAATACGGAAATGTGGTTCCGTATTTTTGATGTTTGAAGAGTGGCATCTCTGCTATTTAGAATGCTATTAATGAGCTGCTATTTTCATGATTTATAGCCCTACGGTGCCCCTTTTTACATCAATTTAACGAATTTAATTTGATACAATAGAAACAAAGATATTGGTGTCTCGCAACAACGATATCGTTACTAAGTTATCGTTGTAACGACATACGTCTTAAAGTTATCGCTGTTACGATAAATTATTGTGCAATGGGCCACAAGAGTTACTGTGATAAGACAATTCACTCACCACAATGACGCACAAAAACCTTGGTACACTTCACATTCTAGTATTGGTTTGAATCACTCTCTATACAAAACGTGGGTACTGAGTAGAAAAGTACAAACATACAGGTGGGGGCAAGACAGAATAGTCCGACTGTGTGTAGAATGAGAATGGTGATAGAAGTGGTTAAATGACGATTAGTAGAGTTTACTGACATAAACAATTCTTGAGGCTGCCTTTGGTTTCGTCCCAATATAAGGATAGTTGTACAACATAACGATTCACTCTCCAGAAGAACATCTTAGACAAGAAGTACACAATTGCAATTAAATAGCGAAAAAAGTTTTGACCAAAAAGCAAACAATATATATCTACACGCTTCCATGAGTTTTCTGCTGGGAACTAGATAAGGAAAGAAATAATTTATTTGTATTTTTAATACAAAAAATTGACAAAACTTTTCACAAGTCTAGGAATACATGTAATTCATTGAACCCTGACTGGTGACCTTGACCTCCCAATGTGCAGTCATTGTAACCTTCGGATAATTTATGAGGTACCACAATGGGATAATAACGTTAAGTCACCCTGGTGTATGGTTTACCAAATAGGTGGGTTACGTGGGATATGTTCGGAAAGAAATTATACACGTAATTTTGAACCACTCTCCAAGCAGATTATCCCACTACATTAGTCTCCAGCCATTGTATTTACAGAGCCGGCCATACTTGTCCAATATATTCAAGCTTTATCTACAAAAAGAAATGTCCACATGAATAGTAGATTTGAGGTGCAACGGCTGAAGTTCTGATTGATGAAATACAAAATAATATGGTAATTGTTAATTTGCCTTAGCCTTCAGAGTTACACGTCAAACCGTTAGGTACTTTCGCATCCAGCCCTTGCGGTCCTTCATAGTGTTATCATGAGCCAAGTTGCCGGTGGGTAGAAGATGGACATAACAAAACCAGCCTTCAGAATAAATCAAATAAAATTCACACGGTTACATTATGAAAGACAATACGATAATTGTGGGGAAAACGATAGGCGCAGTGATACATCCAGCAAATTGCCTGTATACTTTAATTTTCCGTTTCCAGACTCACCAGTTTAGCAATTATTTCACTTATATAAAGCATTACACACATACAAGTTCGTCCTGCAAAATTCTAGGAGTGCGTGTTCATTTTTTGTGGAAATTCTTGCACTTTTTCTATCCCCCCAACTTCCGTTTTAACGGGCATCTTTTTGCTCCTTTTACCGTTTGAACCAGACTCAGCTATCTCCTACGTACAATGTTTGCTAGGGAGTTCCCAAACTGCTCACCAAGACGAGTTATCCCAGACATCAACCTTATCACAGTGTTCGAGACTAACACCTGCCCGTGGGCCAATGGCCGACGATTTTGGATCAGGGCCAACAAAAACTCAAAAAAACATGGCTGAATTGGCCTGGATGGTGGACGACTTTTTCGGCCATGATTTCTGCCATTTTCAGCCGTCATTTTTGCTATTTTTGACCATCATTTTGTAACAGTATTTTTTCTGGGCCGACTGAAATCTATCAGGGCCAACAACTTTTTGACAGTGTCAGCCCTGATGGCCGAGAAGCAAACGAGTTCGTCTCGGACACTGTTATCATCTACCAAACAAGAAATAACACTCTGCTGCGTGTGACAACTTACATTGTAACAATTAAATACATTGATCCCACTTCAAGTGTTCTGAACATTTACATTGTAATTCATTTTTTTGGTACAAATTCCCATATTTACATGTGCAAAGCCCCCGAAATAACATACATACAATAATTATAAGCGATTTGTAAGTGATACGAATGAACTCAAAGGTTTCACTGGCAAACTGACACAATTAATTCAATCTTATAAATGTCATAGACAATTATACCTTGTGGGCAGCAAGAATACCACATTGGCAAGCTCTTTCTTTCAGTACGACGATTTACCTTTACAATACCACAAACTTCCTATAAACACTGCTTTTCGAACAAAATCCGTAAAATTTACACACTACAATAGAAATTAAATTTCTACCAAGTATTTCATTTGAGGAATATAAGACTTTCAAAATAAAATGCAAAATAGATTTTTTATTATTTGAGATTCCAATCGTTCTGTTCAGGAGCTTTTTTTTTTTTAGCAAAAATATAAGAACAACTTCTTAAATGTGTTGAGCTTGGGCAAACTGTGAGAAAAGGACGGAGGACGAATATAACACACACACGAGTAACCTGTTGGGTAACTGTGTGCCCCGGTAATATGATAAGAAGGACAGCAGGGGGCTTCCGAGGGTGGCTGTACGACCCATAGGGGATCGTGGACTACCGATGGCCTGAGGTTCGTACGATCCCCAGGAGTCGTATGGCCACCCAAGGACGACCCAAAAAGTCCTTCTTTATTTTATCACTTAATCAACATCCAAAATATGTTAAAATTACTGAAAACAAGGAGCCCACAGTGAGTGGTACACATGGCCTGGTAATACGTACCGTCCCCAATACGCACCGCCCGTTGGCTGTGCGGGTGATAATTCCACTTTTGGCCGTACACAGTAGGTCTACTGATAATACAACAGGTATGGGCAGACACAAATCACTCAAGTTACATGCTGATTTGTAACAAAAGCGACAACACAGCAGAACTTTAATGCGTAGCACGTCACTTCTAGTCGCCATACAAGCTGAAGAACGCCAAAGAGGCAGTGACTAAGAAACTTATTGTGACAAGCGATTAAAGCATATATGGTACAGGACGGTCAAGCTTCAATACAAGGTTTTGTGAACCGATTTTGTTTCTTTTCTTCCTTTCTACAATTTGTGCTCACTGTAGACAAATTATCATGTTTGTACAATAAAGTGTGATACGTGGTGGTTATCATATATAACATATTTATCCAACAGTCTTTCGGTTTTCGAAAAAACACATAGCTTTTTAATATCAACCAGCTAGGGCAGTTCAATGCTATGTACAATTAGCCCCTTTACAACTTCAACAGGCGACATGCATTTACTCGACCAATCAGAATACAGAACGACAACCTTTGAACAATACTCCATCGTCGCTTCAGATTCCCATGTAATCATCGCTCCGAGCTTAGCATTCTGGGTTTCCGCAAGTGCCCGGATGATGGCTTGACCTACATAACAGGAGCGCATAGTGATACCAACTTTTCACATAACGAAAAAAGGCTTTACTTGGAGCGATGATTACTCTGTACATCTGAAGCGACGGGGGTGTATGCCTTTGAACAATAACCTCCCTCAAACAGTGATTCTAGTCTAGGCCTAACTGTACAGTCTATGGCATACCGGGCGGTATTCTATTTTGCATCATACGTTACATACGCCCTAAAGAGGACGTGCGGATTCGATTAACAGGGTTCAGGAACATTTTCACTGAACATTACTTTGAGAACAATTCCACATCAGCTTCTCCGTGATTTCTCAGCTTTTCCAGACAGAATTTGTTGGAAAAAGTTTTATTTTTTGTTTTTATCAAATCACAGAACATTCCAACATCGTTTCTCAATGATTTCTCAGCTTTTCCAGACAGAAATTGTCAGAAAAAGTCTTTTTATTTTATTAAATAAAGTGCAAAAACCTAGTCAATTTACGATGAAATAAATTCCAATACTATCTACAAAATTCTATGTTTGTCATTCTTTTTGGTTGCATGACCTTGTTTATCTTCCTTCCAACATGTGCGAGAATCTAGATTTAACTGTGGGACTTTAGAGTGTTTTACACTTTCTTCACGTTTATATTTTCAGCAGAATCATTTGGGTAGTTTTAGCAATGGTTCTGCCAAAGGACTTCCAAATCTCCTCCCGATTTCGCACCTCGGCGCTTGTAACACAGGTCACATATACATTGTAGATATATTCTATATCACCAGAAAGCAAAACCTCCAAATTCCATATCAAATAACATACATAATTTTGGAGGAAAGAATAATTTTGTCAAAATGATTTTGTCAAAACTGGCCAGCGAAATATAGGCCTTAGCTACCATTAAAGTAAAATTTTGACTTGCCATCTAGTTACTTTGCTTATTTCTTACAAAGTCGTCATGGGTAGCGCCAACAATATCTTAATGTGTTTGATTCTTCCCAGGTTTTACAAACGATGACCCAGATGACCTCCAGAATTAATTCAGAATTTGCATAGGAACCGTGCAGTAATAATGTGCTTTTCACTCATAATATCATAGGAACCATTTCGATGAGGTGTATGGCTTGATGATAGCGATTCTGCGAGTTTAAATTTTGTAAAAAAAAAAAAGAAAGGAAAAAAAAAAAGTCCGACAAACATACCATTTACCTACATTTTCAAACGTCAAGTAATACATTCAACTTTTGTTAATTCTAGTTGGATTTAATCCCTTTGAACTCCAAAGACCCTTTTAGACCTGAACTTTTCTGGGAGATTTCCAAGACTCCTGTTATTCCATGGCACTTGCAACGTTAAAGGATACAAAGATGCACAAAATTAATGAACATACAAAACGTTGTCGAGAATATGAAGCTATGACTAACTGCATGTGGACCCCGCGGTGGGCAGGAACCCCCCGCCCCCACCCAGCTTCTCAAACATCTTGGACCGCAGGCCGTCCAGCTTCTTGCGGTACCGCTCAGCGTCCTCTGGGTCAATGTTCTTCCCACTCTCGATCATAGCCGCGTGCTCCAGCTGCTTCTCCTGTTTGAGCCGGAATGGTCCTTTTAGGTACCGCTCCTCTGCAAAGGCCCGCGTCTTCTTTAAGACGCGGTGTGTCGCCTCGATTATCGCCTGGGGAGCAAACAAAACCCACATCAGGATTTACTTCTTGAGATGGTAATACCACCAGCAGATAGTGAGTGAGTGAGTGATGGAGGTTTTACGCCATACCAACAGCCAGGGTCATTTTCAGGGTGATAAACAAGTTAGGACAAATTCTGTCTTTGGTGATCTTATCTATGAGATGAAGGTGACAGGTGACAGGGCGGGCAAACTGCAGGGGATCAAAGCCTGGAAATTATTTTTGCTGTACCTCATCCCTTAGTGAACCCAGACACCAACTGAGAATCAAAGTCGTTGAACCGCTTGGTCAGTGCTGGGTACCCCTTAATGTCACCTTTTACAATCAGCAGGGGCTACTGGGGGACTATATTCTTCCCAGGGGCAGAAGCCCCACCCTGGTACCACCACGGTGGTCATAATTTACTTCTTGAGAAGGTAATACCACTAGCAGATATCTTTTATCTAATATATTGATATGTATTAGTATAGAGGGCATGGCATCACAGCTTGCGTTATAACTGTGTGAATTATCACGATCTGCATTAATTAAGGGGAAAAAAGAGTTCACATTTACAAAGACTGAAGTTTAACTATACAAAACTGACACAACAAGCAAATTGGTTTAAAACCGACATGTTTCGCCCTTTGAAAGGCTTCTACAAAGAGTTATATATTTATCTATTTGAGCCAGAGGTGAACTTTCTATCTATAATAAGGCTAATAATGATCCTATACGTTAACGCGGGCTTACCTCAGGCAGCCAGACGTGGAAGATGTAGGCCATGTTAGGCAGGTTCTCGCCGCTCGCCGCCCGGTAGTACTGACCGAGCAGCTGAACCAGCTGCATCTGCTGCTCAACGGGAAAAACACGCGGTCGTTAACATCAAGGGGTACTAGGATTGTTTGTTTGTTTGTTGGAGTAGTTTAACGTCCAGTCAACCACACAAGGTTCTTTCCAGACTGCACAAGATAATGCTTTTTAGCTTATGGGTGATCGTATCTATGATATGGTTTAGGAGAAACCCACTACCGGGTCGAGACGAGCAGTACTAGGAAGATGAGTGGTCTGACTGGTTACAAATTATAAAACACAAAAACACACAGTATTTTTTCATAGAATCAGTTCTCATATATATAGTAGCAATCTTCTAGGTCACACTTCCTTTTGGGTGGACCTATATGACAGTGTTCAAGTCTGGAAATGTTCAAGAGATGCAGTTCAATGGAAATAAGATTAGGAAAATTCTTCTACAAAAACTTATGGTTTTCTCCTATTTGATGAGAAAATTAAAAAATGTTGAAAACGAAATTTCCTATTACTTTTTAAATTTGCAGATTCTTGTGTGTTTCGTCAAAGGGAATAATGTTTTGCAGTTACCCTCTCTTTCCCTCTTCAACAGGAAAAAACCTCCCTTGTGCTGATTTGTGCTGAAATTTCCTCAAGAAAATGTCACCCAAGCTAGAATTACATTTTCTATGAAATATCATATTCCAAAAGCCGTACCTGTTCTTCATCATCGATGGGCCCGAAGCCGGAGCTACTCAGCATCTTGTTTCGCGACTCCTCCGCTTTGAAGGCTTTGTGTCTGTCGCTCGGCCTCCGCTCGTGGTAGATGTCCAGCAGGTAATTCTATGTGTTAAGGAAGTTTGCATCAGACACAGCTACCTCAACTACTCATCTTGATATAGGTTCTTGTAAACTTCTATAGTGACTCCAGAAAAAAATTATTCATGCTTTTTCCAATATCATAACCAACTATATTTTCCAACTGAAAGTTTTTCAATGCTCAACTCACCATTAATCTCATACTAGAAATAGTTTGCGGACTTACTTACGAAAAAAGGACTTTATGTAAACTTATGTACAATTTCTTTGATTCAGTAGAGAAATAAAAAAAGAAGAGCATACATTATCTTTTTCATTTTATCTCTACCCATGCATTAGAGTTTAGACTTTAATTCTTACCTTTATTCGTTCCGTTTTGATTATACTGAGAAGGCGCTCCCCCTTTTTTTCTCTCCTTGCTTTTCTGTAATCAAAATATCAAACTTTAGAGATACATCTAAATACGTTTTAACTACATGTTGGGCCTTCTAAAAGAAAACAAAAATTTACTACATGATTTCCTAAACTGAACGCTTTGCTACAGGACTATCATAGCACATATACGGCTAAAACCTTAAGAGGTGCTACTCTTCAAACATGAAAAGTATGGACTTATCTGTTGAAGTAAATCAAATCAATTTTTACATAAAACTCTCTACTGAGTGAACCCAAATGACGAAAACTCCAGAAAAAGAAAGGGAAATGATATTACCTGGCTACTGAAAAGGTGAATTGGATAAGCGTGTTCACGAAGCATGGCAGAATACCGACTAAAGCTGAGACCTGCACTTACATGTTAACTATCTGTTTTGAGAGCTCCTCTCCGGTGACCTCTAAGTCCTCCTCGACCACCTCGCACTCGTCCCCGCTCGGCCCCTCGGCCCCACTCGCAGGCTTCCCCTCACTCTCGGCCAGCTCGCTGCACGACGAGAGGTCATCGTCTTGGTCGTTCAGCTGACCCGCAGCCTCTGAGTTCCACTTCTCTGATGGGGCAAATAGGGTGATTTATTAGTAATAAGAAGCCGATATCGATTAGGGTCGTTTGGAATTTGCCTACCATGGTGTACTGAAATGTACATGGTTTATTTGAATCACTTCAAAAAACGTCAAGAGTGTAAGTAGGAATACCAGGCAAGAGATATGGCAACATAGAAAGTAAGACAGCTTTCCAAATGATTTCGCTTGATCATGCCAGACACCAAAGCGATATTTTAATACTCAAGGCACTGAAGGTTGCTGTCAGCGTTAGCTCTCAAATTTTGCACAAAGAAAGAAAAGACAGAAAAGCTTGACAATAACACTGCATAGCCGTAAATTTGAAAAACTATGATACACAGTTGCCACTTTTCAAATATGAGAAATCCATAACTTTCTATTGCAGAAATTGTCTCCGAAATTGGAAATAATATCTGTCAGGTTTTGGTTGAATCAAAAATAAATATGTGAATCAAAAATAAATATGTGGATATCTCAATTCTTCCCTGTACTCAAAGTGATCTATACCGACCTGCGTGGAGGTCTTCGGCAAAGAAGGAGAAGGGGCAGTCGGTGACGTTGAGGCACTTCTTGACGAGGAAGTCCTCCACGCGCGTAACGGTCTCCTTGAAGAGCTCGCTGAACTGGGACTGCAAACCCTCCTCCTGGATAGCAGCAAAATTTGATAGAAGATTAACAAAGGTCATAGGACGTGGCCAAGCGCTTTGTGCGAGAGGGAAAAAAAGGGAGAAATGTCAAAAGTTTCAAAATAGATATTCAATTTGAGATCTTTGCAACACCTTTTAAAATTAGAGGATTATATTGAACAAATACATTTTCTTTTTAATCTGTAGGCCAAAGATTGGATCTCTGATCAAGTCTAAACATTTCTAAATCTCTTTACAGGATTGGAGAAAAACGACTATGCAATCCAAAATCACTAGAAACTGGGATATCCTGGAAAAAAAGAAAGAAGAAACTTACCTTAAACTGCGCATGTTTCTCGTTGTCCACGGCAAACGGCACCATTTTCTTTCGGTTGTACCTCATGGTCAGCGGTCGCCCTCTGAAGTTACAAAATATTTCTGTTACATAATTTCAACAACTAAAGTACTATCAAACCAACGCGATTAGGGGAAAGGTGTTAAAAAACCACTTTATATTCAATATACTAGAAATACTTTTCTGGTCTCTGGGAACCAGCCACGGGTTGTCAGAAAAACGTGCATTGATCACTCATACTAATCTTAAATCTCATATTTTTGTTATACTACACTTAATCGAGTGATTCAATATGCTTAGAGAAGTACAAACATATACTTTTATTTTCATAAACTATGTTTTAACTCACTTGGCCTCATAGGAGTAGATGCCGTCGCCGATGAAAACAAACGATACTTTCTGTAACGTCTTCTTCCTTAGATAGCAGTTTCGCACCTATAAATCATTGAATTGTATTAACTTTTATTTGACAAAACAACTTCAAGACCTTCTCTGGTTTAACACGATAGAAAGGTAGAACATATTTTTCTGTATCTGTATTTCTTTAATATCTTTGAGAACGCATTCTTATTAGCTACTAAGATAGATAAAGTCATATCTGAAACATTTTGATAGCATGCATATCGCTTTGGTTAATTTTCACTTATATCCCCAGCATGTCACCAATATTAAACTTGAATCAAATTCAATATCGATTTGTACTTCTTTTATATTTTTTCCTGAGAGTATGGCATGTAACTATACATCAAATACAGAAATTGAAAGAGAATGATAAACAATGTGGTGC